>JAWWNH010000053.1:0-1200000 GCA_034641385.1 Darevskia mixta | reverse complement strand
GATCATACCTTGATATGCAGATGAGGCTGGAGTGGAGGAGATTTCTTACAGCAGTGGTTTACTATGAATGCCCTAACGTTAGAGGACAGCCTTCCTATCTTGAAATAAGCTGCCTGAGTGGCTAGGGAAACCCAGCCAGATGGGCAGGGTATAAATAATAAATTATTATTGTTATTATTATATGATCGTTTCTGTGATGCTACTGGACTTTCAACCTTGTAGGGTCTTCCTTTCCAGCTTTACCAAAACACACTGGCTTGGATTCAGACCTAGTTATGCTAGGGGGGACAGGGGGCGGGTGAGTGTGGGGGACTCCCTGGTCCTGAACGGGGTAACTGTGCCCCTGAAGGCCCAGGTGCGTAGCCTGGGAGTCATTTTGGACTCACAGCTGTCCATGGAGGCGCAGGTTAACTCTGTGTCCAGGGCGGCTGTCTACCAGCTCCATCTGGTACGCAGGCTGAGACCCTCCCTGCCCACAGACTGTCTCGCCAGGGTGGTGCATGCTCTAGTTATCTCTCGCTTGGATTACTGCAATGCGCTCTACGTGGGCCTACCTTTGAAGGTGACCCGGAAACTGCAATTAATCCAGAATGCGGCAGCTAGACTGGTGACTGGGAGTGGCCGCCAGGACCACATAACACTGGTCCTGAGAGATCTACATTGGCTCCCAGTACGTTTCCGAGCACAATTCAAAGTGTTGGTGCTGACCTTTAAAGCCCTAAACGCCTTCTCGGTAGTGGCGCCCACCCTGTGGAACACCCTCCCATCCCATGTCAAAGAGATAAATAACTACCTGACATTTAGAAAACACCTGAAGGCAGCCCTGTTTAGGGAACTTTTTAATGTGTGATATTTTAATGTATTTTAGTGTTTGTTGGAAGCCGCCCAGAGTGGCTGGGGGGACCCGGCCAGATGGGCGGGGTACAAATAATAAATTATTATTATTATTATTATTATTATTATTATTACTATGAATGCCCTAACGTTAGAGGACAGCCTTCCTATCTTGAAATAAGCTGCCTTGCATATTGCGGGACCCCAGGCCCCATCACCCCTGGCTACTGGTCATGGGGGTTGGAAATGATGTCAGTACGGAGTCTAGCAACATCTGAAGAGTCTCGGGTTCCCCGCTCTTGCTCTATAACGTGCCCTCATTTTGGGGGGGAAATCCCACTTTCCCTTGGCAGGGGTGAGGGGCAATGGTTTCTTTCCGTTTCCCCCACTCTTGCCAGCCTTTGTTGGGAAGGCAAGTCTTTGGCCATCAGAAGGCCACTTCCTGTTCCCAGAAGAGAAACGGAAATTTACGTTTATAGCTTTGAGCCGAAGAGGATCGGGCTGCGTGAGCCGAAACGCGGACTCGGAAACCGTTAAAAACCCAGTATTCAGAAGTTGTATGTCAAGAAGAAGGTAGTAAAAAAAAAGAGTGCTTTTGATGGATGCACCATCAAGAAGGGTAGCAGCGAGGATATAAATATGAATTTATCCGTAGTTAAAAGCCTCTGTGTAAAAATGGGTTTCTACAATGGAACTGTACGTTTCAGCGGGAGATTGCCAATATAACACTAGGCAGGATGTTGGGTTGTATAATGTTTAATGCAAGCGTCAATAACAGCATAGAAGAAGGGGCTTAGCGGAGGAGAGAGAGCGGAGGCAGCCCTCCCAGCCAAGATGAAAGGGGGGGGGGAATCAAATAGGAAGGAGAGAAGAAAGCTGCAAAACCCTGCTAAGAATGATGGCTTTATTGTTGAAACTCGGACATATTCCTAAGTCTCTTGGGGGGTGATATTCTTTGTATTCATGCCTTTTAAAAAGCCTTTCTCCTGAGAGAGCAAGCAGCTAGGACTTAACAAAGAACAATGCCAAAACAGGAACCCAACTCAGCTCGCTCCCCTCTTCCACGTAACGTGGAAGAACGGTGTGATGCCATTACTCAGAATGTAGGAAGCGCCTGGCTGTTCAAGCCAATGGCCCATCTAGTCCAGCATCTTTGTCTCACGGTGGCCAACCAGGGAAGTCCGCAAGCAGGAACCGGGTGCCACAACAGCACCTTCCCCACTTGCGATTGTCCGCAACTGATAGATAGACATGCTGCCTCTGAACATAGTATTTTTAATCTCCTGTTAGAAGCCGCCCAGAGTGCCTGGGAGACCCAGCCAGATGGGCAGGGTATAAGTAATAAATGGTTGTTGTTGTTGTTGTTGTTGTTGTTGTTGTTGCCTGGGAGACCCAGCCAGATGGGCAGGGTATAAGTAATAAATGGTGGTGGTGGTGGTGGTGGTGGTGGTGGTGGTGGTGGTGGTTGTTGTTGTTGTTGTTGTTGTTGTTGTTGTTGTTGTTGTTGTTGTTCTTCTTCTTCTTCTTCTTCTTCTTCTTCTTCTTCTTCTTCTTCTTCTTCTTCTATATGCACTTTGTGACAGAGACGGATAATCCAAGAAATGTGAGACGCCCGACAGTAGTTTGGTCAGGCAGCAGTTTCAGCACCACAGACAGCTCCAAGTAGACAGTTTGCTTCGAGGAAAGGCTGATCTAATCTCCTGCTGAATTTGTCCAAGGTCCCTGGCATCTCCAGTTGAGAAGATCAGGTAGCAGAAGAACATCAGAGCACCCTGCCTGTGGGGAGCCTGAAAGCAGGACTGAGCAAAAAAATGCACTGCCACCTTGTATTCCCAACGACGAGTATTCAGAGCCGAACTCCAACAATGGAAGCAGAACACAGCCAATGTGGTTAGTGGCCATGTCTAGCCTTGTCCCCCCATGCATTGGTCTAATCCTCTTTTAAAGCCACCCAAGCTGGTGGCCATCGCTGCCTCTTGTGGGAGAGAGTTCCACAGTTTACCTATGAGCTTCACGAAGAAGCAATTTCTTTTGTCTGTCTCGAATCGTCCAGCACTCAGCTCCATTTGGTATAGATGGGTTTTAGTGTTCTAGCATGAGAAAGGCCCCAGTCTAAGATCCTGGAAAGCTACTGCCGGTCAGAGCAGACAATACTGGATTAGATGGACAAATAGCCTGATCTGATAGATGGCAGTATTGTAATGCTCAGTGGCAAAAGTGGGGGGCAGGAAAGAGGTCAGAAACCCTTAAGTCAACACACCGGGTCGCCCAAATTAGATCCGATTAGATATGCCCATAGACTGCGGGTACATTTGCAGCCGTTTCTGACAACCTGTGGTTGACAACCCTTTTAAAAGTGATGGGAGTTTCTTAGGAGCAATAAAGACTCACCTGTAACATGCAATTATCCAAAGACAGAAGGCAAGGAAAGAGATGTGGCAAAGGAACTCGGGGAAGTGGAGGGAGAGACTAATGGGGAAGGATACTAATTGATTGATGTGGTGCTTTGTAGGGTTCCACACTTGCCGGAGCAATATTTTAGGCAGCGGAAAATGCATCCGATGACATCTCCCTCATTATGTCTTAACAAGATCAAGTTCTCCTGCACTGTAGACTACAATTATACTCTCTGTGATCGGCACAGCTAGGAGGCTAAATCTTTTCAATATATTGACTGATTCCAGTTTCTTAAATAGGATATTGATTTATTCCGCTTCGGGGCGACGAAGCTATACAAAAGAATGTACGCGCACGTAAGCCCATTTTGAATTTATGTTTCTCATTCCCGTTTTAAATGGGGAAAATAGCCTTACAAACTACGGTTAATGCCGATGATATTTCCAAACTGTGGAAGACGACTGCGAGGCAATTTCCGCTTTCTCTTCGTCCAAGTAAAAACACGTCAGGAATAAGCTATGAAGCTACTACTACCACTAAAAAAAGAAGGAAACGAAAGCTAAACTAAATCCCCACTGAAAGTAAGGAAAAGACATAATTCAGTGGCAGAGGATGTGCTCTGCATCAAAGAAGCCCCATGAAAGACCTACATTGGCTCCCAGTACGTTTCCGAGCACAATTCAAAGTGTTGGTGCTGACCTTTAAAGCCCTAAACGGCCTTGGCCCAGTATACCTGAAGGAATGTCTCCACCCCCATCATTCTGCCCGGACACTGAGGTCCAGCTCCGAGGGCTTTCTGGCGGTTCCCTCACTGCGAGAAGCCAAGCTACAGGGAACCAGGCAGAGGGCCTTCTCGGTGGTGGCACCCGCCCTGTGGAACACCCTCCCATCAGATGTCAAGGAAATAAGAAGTTATCCTATTTTTAAAAGACATCTGAAGGCAGCCCTGTTTAGGGAAGTTTTTAATGACTGATGTTTTAATGTATTTTAAATCTTTTGTTGGAAGCCGCCCAGAGTGGCTGGGGAAACCCAGCCAGATGGGCGGGGTAGAAATAATAAATTATAAGGAGAAGGAGGAGGAGGAGGCGGCGGCCAGACGGCATGGCAGAAGTGAGTGGGTGAGGTATAAATATGTTGTTGTTGTTGTTGTTGTTGTTGTTGTTGTTGTTGTTGTTGTTGTTATGCTAGAAAATTGGAAAATTGCTGCCAGTCCGAACAAGCAATGCTGGACTATTCTATTGACTGATTAATTCCAAACAGTTATACTCTGCTCCATTGCTATTTTTCTAGAAAAAGAGGTGCTGGAACTCACTACGAACGCCTCGATGGCGTGAAGTGACCACTGCGTTAGCGAAGCTTCCCATGACACCTTCCTGCAGCGCAGAGGAGCGGCTCGGCGCTCAGTAGAGCAAGCCAAACAAAAATGAAGACAATCTGTCTTCGGTGAGAAGATAGGAGGGAGCGGGCAGATCGCTCTGCCTTCCCACCCACTTCTCTCAACAAGAGGGACAGCAGCAGATGGGAGAGATGTTTGCATTCGGCACCCCGGCAAAAACGAAACTCTGCGCTAAGGGAAATGCAAATGTTATGCTCAGAAGGCGCCATGCAAATGAAATCCATTTGCAAATATTTATCTGTTTAGCATAAATTCTATCCATTGCCGCTGATTCACACCTGAGAGAGCCACTGGGCTAAGTGGTTGTTCAGCTGTAGAAGGGCAGAGAAACAGACCTCATACTGTCAAGACTGCTGGAGGTGTCGCTATAAAATATATCCATGGATAGAGATATTGAACATACATGCACAAAGCCCAAATCCCCATCTCCGGATTATGGTCAGCCCCATTCATTTCTCTGGCGCATCACCAGGTGCCCTAGAAATAACTTTCAGCCTTTTCTCTACATTCATGAGGACTAGATGCCTGGCACAAACGGAGCATCTTACACCACTCCAGCCGAACAGGACTTACCTTGTCTCAAGGGGGATGTTACTGTTAAGCAGCCAGTTGTCCTGAGCATGGGTGGACTCTTGCGTCCCAGCTTGCTGCTCTCCAGAAAGGGAGTGGTCTGTCGGAGCGGGGCTGGGATTGCTCCGCGGGGTGAAGTTCCCTCGATTGAGAGAGTTGATGGAGGCCGCGTGATGTTGGTTTGGCGTGTGAGCGTGGGAAAGTGGAGGCGGGGGCGTTCGGAGCCTGGAGTGGTTCTGAAGACTCGGCGGATGATCTACGGGAAAAACAAAAACACCCCACTGGTGAGTTTCGAGAACCATTTACATTTGGACATCTCTATCCTACTTTTCCTCCAGCGTGGAATCTAAGGCGTCAGGCACATGGTTCCCAGGTGGTACCCTACAGGTGAGACAATACCTTTCCAGCGACTCCTTTTGGTAAAAGTGTATGCAAGCTCACTTTTATATTGTTGCATTTTTAAATAAAACACATGCATTCCCATTAACATCTTATACCCTATATTCCAGCAGTCAATGGTCCCCCAAGAGGTTTTTGTAGCTCCTTGAGGCAATTTGCCAGTTTAATTTCACAGTGTTTTTTTTACTGCACCCCAAACAACTTGGGTTAAAAAAAAAAAAAAAATTACCGTATTGGCCCAAATATAAGCCACACTTTTTTCCCAAATTCCGATCGTGAAAAGTTAAAGTGCGGCTTATATTCATGACCTTATGCCACCGGAAAAGCGGCATGGCTCCCCCCCCCCCGATAGCAGCCTGGGAGTGTGGGGCAATGGCGCCCAACCTGTCCACGGCTCCCAAGCCGCCAAATTTTAAAGGTGTGACTTATTTGCAGGTGCGTCTTATATTCGGGCCAATACGGCATTTAAAGCTTTTTAGTTCAGTTTATTAATTGTGCACAGGAATATCACAGTTTGGAATTGTGCACAGGGATATCATATACTTCGAAACTAATGTGTGCGTACAGACTAAGGAAAGGAGATTGATGGCCACAAAGAAGTCTCACAAGTCTTTGCACTCTCAAACTCACCCTTATTTTCGGTGGTTGGGAGGCAAAAAGACAGCAGGGAAGATTGTGCCAACTAAATTTGGAAAGTAAAAAGACAGGTTTCTTTTGCCTCGACCAAGCTAAAGCATCATTTGGTTCTACTTGGCAATTTGACGCAGGTATAACGGTTGTGTTGCCTGCTACAGCAGTCTATCTGCTTGCACTATGTTATGCTTACAATATTCATAAACAAACCAAATATGATACAGACACTGTAAGTCTCTGCTGCTCTGTCTCATGCAAAGCAAGCTACCTCTCTCCTGACACCGCCCCTGGCGCCCAGATATATATTGTCATAATAGTATTTCCTGCGAAGTTCCTAGTTTACTGGCTGACACTTCCTACTAGCCGCAACCCAAGTTAGACTCTGCTTCTATAAAGCTGCTAGGTAAATTCCTATTTCACATCCTCATGATGCAGTTGCTATTACCGACAATGACTTTTGAATTAAGGTAGACGGAAAGTGTCGCTTCTGTTCTCTGTTTACATAGTTCCTCCAATTTCTTCCCTAAATGCAAAGCAGCAAATTTCTCCAGCTCCTGCCAGTGTGATTTCCCCCCACAGGGATTTATAAGGTACATTCCTTTCCGGATAGTCATTTACTATTCCACACATACCCCCTCATCCTGAGCCCTAGAGCCTTTCGACTATATTCATGCACACTTATGTCATGTTTCAGCATTGCAATCGTAATATACCTTGACTGGGATTAAAAAAGGGATTTCTAACGCTTTTCTCTTTTTCTCGCCCTTTTCAAGTTCTCAAATCGGAGCCCTTAACTAAACAACCTGTGAAATCTGAGTGCCACACCGCACCGCAGGAAAGCAACGTTTTCGGAGAACACCTGTACCATGACACACCTTTTAGGCTTCCAAATTTATTACGGTGTATGTTTCTGTGGACCAAAGTCCAGGAAAGCTCTCTCGTAATAAATGTTCCAGTCTTTCGTGTGCCTCGAGACTCCCTCTGTTGTTTTAGTTGCGAGACACTAACACGGCTATGTCTCTGAAGATTGTCACGTATATAAGGTTTGCATTTTTCCAAGGAACGCATGAACTATTTTGCTGGATCAGACCAAGACTTGTCTAAATGCTGCATTCACAAAGGGCCAGCCAGATGGCTATGGGAAGCTCACAGTCAGGGCTTGAAGGTAACAGCTGTTCTGGGGAACTTTCCCCAATGCATTCCATATACTGCCGTTGAACATGGAAGTTTCATTTAGCAAGCCTTCCCCCAACCTTGCATGGTACCCAGATGGATGCTTTGAAGAGAACCCTCGGGCAGGAGATATAGTAGCATGTCAAATTCTTCCTTAAAGTCACCTGAGTGAAGAAGCCCTTGCCACATCTAGTGGCGGTGAGTTCCAGAGGTTTATTTAGATTTCACAAAACATGCTTTGCAAGAGCCAAATGGAGATTCCTGAAGTAACTATGAATTAGCAGTAATGTTGGGAGAAACGGTTCTTGAAGCAACAGAGGTACTGCTGCTGGTTAGATTGCAACGACAGCCTCCTTCGCACAAACACAGAAGAGTTGGCCTTACTACTTCACCTTCAATGAAGCAGCCTGGTCCTCTTCTCGGTCTGAGCATGTGGGTTGGAGAAGAAGAAGAGTTTGGATTTGATATCCTGCTTTATCACTACCCGAAGGAGTCTCAAAGCGGCTCACATTCTCCTTTCCCTTCCTCCCCACAACAAACACTCTGCGAGGTGAGTGAGGCTGAGAGACTTCAAAGAAGTGTGACTAGCCCAAGATCACCCAGCAGCTGCATGTGGAGGAGCGGAGACGCGAACCCAGTTCACCAGATTACGAGTCCACCACTCTTAACCACTACACCACACTGGAGGAGATCGAGACGCTTTAAAAATGCAAATCAGTGATATTACCTCCAACCCCTCCTGAGGAGGTAACTGAATAACTGATTAAAGAGCATAATTCTCTCTCGCGCACAGGCGCTTATCTTTTCCAATCCTGAGCAATGATTATAGCATAATGAAATACACATTTTTGCAGTAAGAAAATAACATTTGTGCTGCATTAGCTCTCCCGATGTCCCCCTCCGAAACGGCACTCTTCAGAGTTATATAGGAAATCAGATTAACAACCTACTTATGCCTCCATTAAAGTAATGAATCAACACGGGGAGGTTACTCTTTTTTATGTCAGCCAACTACTTCCCGTCCCTTATTTTTTACAACTACAAATAATTACACAGAGCAGCTAGCACAACCTTTAGGGGCTTTTCTGGAGAGGCTGAGCCTCCTGCGTATTTTCGACGGAGATTTCAAATCCGGGAAATATCACAGTTGCGGTGCATGGGGGAACGAAAATAGCACGCCCAAGCCTTTCCTCGCCCCCCCACCCCATGAACATGCTCTGTATGCTACACATACTCCCTGCGAGACACGCAGCCAGGAAAACAATAATTTATTTATTTGTATTCACAAGACGCCTGATAAAAGACATTCTCGAGGTGTTGAATTAAAACTTACGCCTGGAAGTCAGCAGAAAAATAGCTCGACTCTGGAGTTGCAAACAGGTCATTACAAAGTTTCCCGTAAGTAAGACTATGGGCGCTTCCAAGAGACCTGTTTGCAGTGCATATGTACTGATTCGTCTGCAGAGAGATTAGAGGATGTTGGCTCTTTAAGGAGCACTCATTCTGCTGTGTTTGTGGGGAGGTTACATGATCTTTCCTCCTCACTTTCCTTATCGCGAAAAGTCATAGAATCATAGAATCATAGAGTTGGAAGAGACCACAAGGGCCATCCAGTCCAACCCCCTGCCAAGCAGGAAACACCATCAAAGCAATCCTGACAGGTGGCTGTCAAGCCTCTGCTTAAAGACCTCCAAAGAAGGAGACTCCACCACACTCCTTGGCAGCAAATTCCACTGTTGAACAGCTCTTACTGTCAGGAAATTCTTCCTAATGTTTAGGTGGAACCTTCTTTCTTGTAGTTTGAATCCATTGCTCCGTGTCATCTTCTCTGGAGCAGCAGAAAACAACCTTTCTCCCTCCTCTAGATGACATCCTTTTATATATTTGAACATGGCTATCATATCACCCCTTAACCTTCTCTTCTCCAGGCTAAACATACCCAGCTCCCTAAGCCGTTCCTCATAAGGCATCGTTTCCAGGCCTTGGACCATTTTGGTTGCTCTCCTCTGGACACGTTCCAGCTTGTCAGTATCCTTCTTGAACTGTGGTGCCCAGAACTGGACACAGTATTCCAGGTGAGGTCTGACCAGAGTGGAATCTAGATGCTATACTCCTATTGATGCAGCCCAGAATTGCATTGGCTTTTTTAGCTGCTGCATCACACTGTTGACTCATGCCAAGTTTGTGGTCTACCGAGACTCCTAGAGTCCTTTTGGGCAAGTGGTTTTCGTGCACAACCACATATAATGGCGCAACCCAAATTTGCCAGTACACTTTGGAAGTCACACGCAATCCGTTCCAGAAGCCCGGTCAACTTCCAAAACGTTCGGAAACCAAAGCAGGAAGCTCCTGCAGCCAATCGGAAGCCGCGGAAGCCCCGTCGGACGTTCGGCTTCCAAAGTACATTCGCAAACCGGAACACTCCCTTCCGGGTTTGCGGCATTTGGGAGTCAAAACGTCCGAGTACCAAGGCGTTTGGGGTCCAAGGTACGTCTGTACAGGATTTGAATCCCACCCCCAAATAGGGACAATCTAGAATACAGAGCTTTCCAAACTGTGCGTCATGACACGGTTAGTGTGTTGGCTGCAGTGTGTAGCTGTGTCACAGAAACACTCCCTGAGCTCCCAGGGCTGGAAAGCGGTTAGTTTAACCCAGGGGTCAGCAAACATTTTCAGCAGGGGGCCAGTCCACTGTCCCTCAGACCTTGTGGGGTATCTATCTATCTATCTATCTATCTATCTATCTATCTATCTATCTATCTATCTATCTATCATCTATCTATCTATCTATTTATCTATCTATCTATATACAGTAATACCTCGTGTTGCGTACGTTCCGTGTTGTGTACGTTCGGGATAAGAACGGAGGCGACCCGGAAGTCCTCCGCGGAGCGCGCGCGATGAGCAGGTGTGCAGAAGCATTCTGCGCAGTTCGCGCAGAACCTCAAAAAACCGTGAACTTCCAGGTTTTTTGTTTTTTCCCCTTGTGCGTTCATGTTACGCACGCCCGGGTTACGCAGCGTGACCCCGGAACGGATCACGTGCGTAACCCAGGGTTCATATATATATGAACGAATTCCTATGCCCCACAAATAACCCAGAGATGCATTTTAAATAAAAGGACACATTCTACTCATGTAAAAACATGCTGATTCCCGGACTGTCCGCGGGCCGGATTTAGAAGGCTATTGGGCCGGATACGGCCCCCAGGTCTTAGTTTGCCTACCCATGGTTTAACCTCTGGTTTGCTAGTAAAACTGAATTACTGTGTCACAAAAGGATGCATGTCTAAAAAGCGTGTTGCCAACATAAAAAGTTTGGAAAGCTCTGCTCTAGAAAGTGCCTTTTTTCTGAGAATGGGCTAGATGGCCAACACTTTTGGTCACTTGTTGGAGAAAGTTACAGGTAGATAGCCGTGTTGGTCTGTCATAGTCAAAACAAAATAAAAAATAATTTTTTTTCCCTTCCAGGATGCACACTTCTTCAGATACCATGTGCATCAGATACCATGTGCATACTTAAGTGTGCATGCACACGAAAGCTCATACCAAGAACAAACTTAGTTGGTCTCTAAGGTGCTACTGGAAGGGAAAAAAATTTTTTATTTGTTATTTTGTTTTGTTGGAGAAAGAAAGGGAAACAGCTGCATTGGCCATTGTAGAAACAAATGACTTGTTGCACAGCGTTGAAGTGTTCCTCACTTGCCCCAGCCCCACTCTGACCCCACAACTTCTGTGCTTTGCTTTCGGATCGGATTCTGCACAGGGACAGCTGGAGGTGAAGTCAGGAGAGGGCAGGCATTCTAACCTAGTGTTTTGGGACGGCATTAGCTGTCTTTTTGTTTCTCTGTTCATCATTCGAGAGAGAGAGAGAGGGAAAGAAAAGGCAAGGGGGAATTTTTCAGCCCATACAAGTTGGAACAAAGCCATTTTTGTTCAAAGCTCTGCAAACGGCAACATAAACTGGGGACAATTTCTGTCTGGCGGCTGCAGCTTTGACACCGAGCCTGTCAAAATAATTTATAGGTTGCTCTCTCCTGCCCCAGCCACCGCTTCTTCACAAAGACCCACTGATTCCCCCCCCCGCCCCTCCCAGGCTGGGAAACCATGGGTGCACTTAAGTGTAAAATTTCTTTGCACAGGTGGAAATCCTTCTCTGCTTTGGCTACTCATGTTTTGGAAATGGTGGTTGCTGTGACCTTTTAGCTTCTTGGAGGCTAAGCATACCCAACTTCCTCAACCGTTCCTCATAAGGCTTGGTTTTTTGACCCTTGATCATCTTGGTTGCCCTCCTCTGCAAACGTTCCAGCTTGTCAACATCCTTCTTAAAGTGTGGCGCCCAGAACTGGACACAGTATTCCTGGTATAGGCTGACCAAGGCAGAATAGAGCGGGACGATGACTTCCCTCGATCGGGAGACTAGACTTCTGCTGATGCAGACTAGAATAGCATTTGTTGTTGTTCAGTCATTCAGTTGTGTCCGACTCTTCGTGACCCCATGGACCAGAGCACGCCAGGCACGCCTATCCTTCACTGCCTCTTGCAGTTTGGCCAAACTCATGTTGGTAGCTTCGAGAACACTGTCCAACCATCTCGTCCTCTGTCGTCCCCTTCTCCTTGTGCCCTCCATCTTTCCCAACATCAGGGTCTTTTCCAGGGAGTCTTCTCTTCTCATGAGATGGTCAAAGGATTGGAGCCTCAGCTTCAGGATCTGTCCTTCCAGTGAGCACTCAGGGCTGATTTCCTTCAGAATGGATCGGTTTGATCTTCTTGCAGTCCATGGGACTCTCAAGAGTCTCCTCCAGCACCATAATTCAAAAGCATCCATTCTTCGGCAATCAGCCTTCTTGATGGTCCAGCTCTCATTTCCATACATCACTACTGGGAAAACCATAGCTTTAACTATACGGACCTTTGTTGGCAAGGTGATGTCTTTGCTTTTTAAGATGCTGTCTAGGCTGGGGTCTCTCCCGCGCCTTCACTGAGACCTCCAAGGATTTGACCTCAGACTTTCATCATGCAAGAGAGATGCTCTGCCAGGCACCAGGCATCATTGAGATTCCTGCATTGAAGGGGGGTGGACTAGATGAGCCTTTGGGGTCCCTTCCAGCTTTACAGTTCTATGAGTCTAAGATTCTATGGCCCCACTAGAATCCTCTGCAGCAGGAGAGCCCTGTATCCCTATGAATCTCAAAGGAAGGGCATGAAATAATTTTATTTTAAAGCCCAGATAAATACGTAAGCATCTTCCTTCCCTGCCACTCTGCCAACCCTCAGAAAAACTGGTGCCGTTCCTTTACTACCTGCTCCTGGTACCAAACGGTACCGCACAAAGGGGGAAAAATGACAACAAATTGATATAATTCCAGAGCAGAGCATAAAGAGATATATTATCTGTAACTCAGGGTGCACATTTCCATTTCTCCCTCTCTCTTTCTCTCTATATAGAGAGAGCGAAAACTGCATTCTGAAGCGGCCTCCTTCATAAAAGCCTATAAATTAAACAATAGAGCGAATAACTGACTGGAAGGTTTTATTGGTCCTAATGTAATACACGCAATTCGGCCAGCTTGCAGGGAAGGGGGGGGGGAGAGACGGGCTCAAAATTTCATTTCGAAAGGAAAAGGGTACAACAACATAATAAAAATGAATTAAATTAATAAGGATTGGAATCCGGCACACCTTGGGAAGCCTGCGTTTCAAGGCGAGCACGGAATTGTTGCTGACAGAGCCCAAATTAGTTTTACGCCAGCTTTAACCCACAGAGGTCCTAAATAACTTCAGACGTCAGCCACAACACCAGGCTGGCTTGGCCTGAGAACGCCATTGGATGAAGTTCTGATGAAGGGGGGAGGAAAGCCTAAGAGCCCCCATGCTTTGGCGCATGAGCATCTCTGCTATGGCGGAAGCAGAACTTTGGACTTTGCCCTCTCTTAATAATAATAATAATAATAATAATAATAATAATAATAATAATAAATTTTTATTTATACCCCGCCCTTCCCAGCCAAGACCGGGCTCAGAGCGGCTAACACCCATAAAATCACAACAAAACATACAAAACAATCAATTAAAATGCAGGTTAAAATACGATTTAAAGTTTAAAATGCAGCCTCATTTTTAAGTAGCCCACCAATCAAACCATAAAGGAATGAAACATCAGGGTTAAACTGAAACCAACCCAAAGGCCAGGCGGAACAGCTCCGTCTTGCAGGCCCTGCGGAAAGATGCCAAATCCCGCAGGGCCCTGGTCTCTTGTGACAGACCTTTCCACCAAGTCGGGGCCAGTACTGAGAAGGCCCTGGCCCTAGGTGCTGCCAGCCTAGCATCCTTGTGGCTCGGGACCTCCAAAATGTTATTATTTGAGGACCTTAAGGTCCTACACGGGGCATACCAGGAGAGGCGGTCCCTTAGGTACCGGGATTATGGGAGGATTATAGCTCAGAGGTGGAGTGTAGAGGTTCAGTCTCTGACATTTCCAGGTAGGGCTCGGAGAGGAGGCCCTCACTTCTACCCAAAACCCTGTGTGATGGCCTGGGATTCGGACTCGGATGCCGAACCTGAGGGATCCCAGCCTGCACAGGATTCCCCGCCTTCAGAACCAGCAGAGCCAGGGCTGGGTCTTGAGTCTGAAGGGTCCTCACCTGTGCTGGATCCTCAGGTGCAGGCATCTGCTGAGTCTGCTCTGGCTCCTGCTTGGATGGAGGACCCATTGCCTGCAGGTGCTCCACTCCCAGCCCCGTCAGGGGAAGCTGAGGTTGCCTCTGGGTCCGGTAACCCTCCAGCCTTTCCTGAGCTGCAGAGGCTCAGGGCAGAGAGGCGAAGGGAACTAAGTTCCCGCAGGAGGAATGCTTGCCTCCAGGCCAGGAGAGGCAAGTCACCAGAGGATCGGGGCCGCCCTATGCCTCGGGGCAGAGAAAAGCCGGCCAGCCCCAGCCCCAAGTTGCGGGAGCAACATTGTTGGTTGCTAGTTGCTGCCAGTGTTCCTGCTTGAGACCTGTCTTGCTTTCCTGCCTGAGCTTCTGACCCGCCCTGGTTCCCTGCCTGCATACCTGTTCCTCACAAAGAAAGAAGAACCAAAACTGCTCTGCCGTGACAATTCCCTGAAATGGGGTATGAGTGATTTAAGAGTAATTAACTTAAGCTAAACACAACTCCAAAATATAAGAACAACTCCAAAATATAAGAAGAATCTCCTAAAAGAACTCGCTAAGATAAGAGCGTATATTTTGTGTTATAGTATCCCGTGATTGTCTCTTTTTTGTTGCATACCTGTTCCTGGCTTCGCCTGACTTCCTGCCCTGCACCCAGCTTCAGTGACTACGGACTGTCTCTACGTTGAACCTTTGACCACGGACCGGACTTGGACCTCACCTCTCGGGTAACCCACAGGACCAGCACACCCTGGAGAGTCGCTAACCGGCCAGTCAAGACAGCACTGGGCTAAGTGGACCAAGAATCTGACTCTGCAAAAGGCAGCTTCCTGCGTCACTAGGCAGAAGGTTCAATCCCTGAAAAGCTCCAGTGAAAACGATCAAGTAGCAGGGTCTCCCTGAGACGCTGGTTTGCTGCTGCCGGTCAGAGCAGAACATGCTGGGCTAGGTGGACAGAGAGTCTGGCGTCCTATAAGGCTGCATCTGATGGTTGTGTGAGATCAGGTGCTTCTCTGCATCTCTGGATGGAAGCGATGTCAAAGTTCTAATTCGGATGGGGCATGAGCAGTGTTAAGAAACTCAGATATATATGCTAATTGTCAAATGGCACCTTAAATCTAGGTCGTGGTTGCCACAACAGAATGTCTAGGAGTGATTTTTTTAAAACCAACTGGAAATAATAATAATACAGTGGTACCTCAGAAGCTAAACGGAACCCTTTGCGGAAGTACGTTCGACTTCCAAAACGTTCGGAAACCAAGGCACGGCTTCCGATTGGCTACAGGAAGCTCCTGCAGCCAATCGGAAGCTGCAGAAGCCCTGTCGGACATTTGGCTTCCAAAAATAGTTCACAAACTACTCAAGATGACCCTTCTGAAGATAGTTCGCATCATTACTCAAGATGACCCTTCTGAAGACTCCTCCCGGCGTTGACAGAAGATATTGAACTCACGACCCCTACGTCTCTTGTTTTGCTTCCTATTGAGCAGCCCTCCCATTCACTGACTCTTCGGACTTAGTGGATCAGCTCCAACCGCTTCCTTTTCTGAGAGACTTTCTCTGTGTCTGTTCGCACCTGTTGGAACTTCCTGGGAGCTTTGGCTGTGTTCCAGCCTGCTCTCAGCTACCCCCTTATCAGCCTGTCCGTCAAGGTCAGGAAAAGCCGAAGTCTGCAGCTGCCGGCTCCCCCCTGCCTGACTAACATCTAAGCCTCTCTGTTCCTGGCTGCTTTCTGCCGTTGGCTGCAAACCTTCGCTTGGAGCTGGCTCATTCCTGACACCCGGGGGGGGGGGATTGAGGTGCTTCACCCTAGCATAAAATCGACACGTTTCTAATTCATGAGAACAGACATGAACATTAATTTGTTTATTTTATAATCACCACACCCTTTAGGGGGCACATACGCTTGACAAGGCAACCGGTTCCAGGAACACAGATGGAGAAGCAAATCCCAGGCACTGCAGCTTAATTGCTCCGCATCTAGTAAAAGGACCATATAGGTATTTCAGCTCTTTTGTGGAGTGACATTTTCAGAATAATCTGTTCTATAGCCACAGGAGGACTGACCTTTCAGGAGAAGCAAGAGATGTACTTTTCTATTATCTAGTGACTTTCACCCTACAATATCAAGCAGGCGTAGCCAGCCATGGTGAAGACGTTAGACGCAAAAGAGGCATCCATATCCCATGCCTGTTTGCTCGGAGGTGAGCCCTGCATATTTTGAGAATGGCCCTTCCTTCGAAGGAAGCAGGGAGACGGCCACAGCAACAAGGCAGCTTTGAAGCAGGAAGTCTCTGAGAAGCGACACGAGAGCTTTCCAATAGTCATCGGAAGGGAAGTGTCAACTGGAGGCAACATAACTTGCCCCACTAACCTGTGCACATACCTGCACACACCCCGGCTGGATGTACCTGTGCTTTGGAAAGTAAGAGAACTCCATGCTCCCAGGAAACCCATAAGCAGGAAGCCAGCACCTCTTGGCAAAATGTTGCAAGTGTTGTTCAGGGCCAGGTTGCCTCCAAACGTAAAGGATTCCTATAATCTTCCTGACCACAATACCTCAAGGGCCGCCTCTTTCCATATGAACCTACTCGGTCCCTGAGATCATCTTCTGAGGCCCTCCTTTGTGTGCCTCCTCCTCAAGAGGTCCGGAGGGTGGCAACATGAGAACAGGGCCTTCTCTGCAGTGGCTCCCCATCTGTGGAATGCTCTCCCCAGGGAAGTTCACCTGGTGCCTTCATTATACACCTTTAGGTGCCAGGCAAAGACATTCCTTTTAAACCAGGCCTTTGCTTGATCTTATTGACATCTTACACCCTTTTAGAATGTGGCTTTCTTTTGGGAGGGGCGGGGGTTACCTTGCCGACCAGAAGGTAGGCGGTTCAAATCCCCGCGACGGGGTGAGCTCCTGTTGCTCGGTCCCTGCTCCTGCCAGCCTAGCAGTTCGAAAGCACGTTAAAGTGCAAGTAGATAAATAGGTACCGCTCCGGCGGGAAGGTAAACGGCGTTTCCGTGCGCTGCTCTGGTTCACTAGAAGCGGCTTTGTCATGCTGGCCACATGACCCAGAAGCTGTACGCCGGCTCCCTCGGCCAATAAAGCAAGATGAGCGCCACAACCCCAGAGTCGTCCACGACTGGATCTAATAGTCAGGGGTCCCTTTACCTTTATCGGGTTACAGTGGTACCTCAGGTTAAGAACTTAATTCGTTCTGGAGGTCCGTTCTTTACCTGAAACTGTTCTTAACCTGAGGTACCACTTTAGCTAATGGGGCCTCCTGCTGCCGCCACACGATTTCTGTTCTCATCCTGAAGCAAAGTTCTTAACCCGAGGTACTATTTCTTGGTTAGCGGAGTCTGTAACCTGAAGCGTCTGTAACCCGAGGTACCACTTTACTGCTTTTGGTTTGATTTTATATGTTGTGGTCTTATTGTGATCTGCCTTGAGATCTCCGGATACAGTGTGGTGTATAAAGGTAAAGGGTAAAGGGACCCCTGACCATTAGGTCCAGTCATGTCCGACTCTGGGGTTGCAGCACTCATCTCACTTTACTGGCCGAGGGAGCCGGCGTACAGCTTCCAGGTCATGTGGCCAGCAAGACTAAGCCGCTTCTGGCGAACCAGAGCAGCGCACGGAAACGCCGTTTACCTTCCCACCGGAGCGGTACCTATTTATCTACTTGCACTTTGACATGCTTTCGAACTGCTAGGTTGGAAGACCAAGCAACGGAAGCTCACCCTGTCGCGGGGATTCGAACCGCCAACCTTCTGATCGGCAAGCCCTAGGCTCTGTGGTTTAACCCACAGTGCCACCCGCGTCCCACAGGGTGGTGTATAAGTTGAATAAATAATAAAGAATTATAATGACCAATAGCCACTGATAAACCTCTCCTACGCCATCAATATTCTGATCCCTTACCCACTTAACATAAAGGAACTTCCAGCTTCTCTTCTCCCCCTGCCAGACCCCCCAAAATCTTCTCCAGAGAGTCCCCCAACCCTCTAGAGCATATCTTGAGGGTGCACTGAGGGGGACGGAGGAAGAAGGAGAGGCCCCATGCATGAGTGGATGATACCCACTCACTATAGTGGATTTCAGCCAGATTACAGAGACTAACGAAATGTAAAATTTAAATTCTTATAGCAAAATTCTCCCATGTTCTCACTTCTGGCTGTACATATCTGACACATTAACCCCACATGGCCTCAAGGACAGTATCAGCATCGCTTAGCTTCAGGAAATGAAGTCCTTCTAAGCATTCATAGAACCACAGAATTGTAGGAGTTGGAAGGGACCACAAGGGTCATCTAGTCCCACCCCCTCCAATGCAGGAATCTTTTTGTCCAACGTGGGACTCGAACCCACAGCCCTGAGATAAAGTGTCTCATGCTCTACAGACAGAGCTATCTGGTCCCTTCCATCCTCAAAGCTCTAAAACTGCCACCGTCACTTTCATCAGAGCAACTGACGAAGCCGAAACGTTTTGCTGTAGGAATTTAAAAATTCTGTTTCGTTAGTCGCAGCGATAATTGCGGTTTGGGTGAGTAACTGCATCCTCTCAGGATCTGGAACAAACTTGTCTGAAGTGTTCGCTCTCGCGCTCTCTCTCTCTCAATGCAATCAGTGTAGGGCAACTTTTATGAAACAAACAGTCTGGGACTCGGAGCTATTTAATCAAATGCAGTAGTCAGAGCCTCATCTCCTGCTATAAAACGCTGCTTCTAATTTCTGCTGCCAACGTTGCCCCCACAAAGCAGTGGCGTAGGAAGCCGCTCGGGCACCCGGAGCGGCAAACATGACGTGCACCCGGAGGCGGGGCGTCGCTACGTAGCACGCATGCGCAGCGTCGCTACATACGACGCTTGCGTTGTACGTTGAGACGCCGCGCATGCGCGCTATGTAGCGGGTTGCTGGCGCCGGCACTCCAGCGCTGTACAGACGGTGCCGGGATCCTCTGCTCGCAGCTGCGAACGGAGGATCCTCTACATGTGGCTGCAGTCGTGAGCAGAGGATCCCAGCCATAGCTGTCAACCCTCCCTTTTTTGTGCGGGAAACTCCCTTATTCCAATGCCGTTTCCCGCTGCTATCCCGGATTGTTGATATCCCTTAAATTTCCCGGATTTCAAAGGAAGCAGCTCCTCTCCCTCCCTGCCGGCCAGGGAGGCTCCTCAGCTGCGTTGCTCGGCTGCCAATAAGGAGTCTGAGACGGACTGGGGGCAGAGCTTGCATGCCTTGTGCAGCCAGACCCTCACGCCCAACCAGACAGACAGCCTGCCTGCCGTCTACGCGCTTGCTCTTTTGCTCTCCCGTTCATGCGCAGCCTCTGGAGCGCAGGGTGGTGAGGCTACTTGGTGCCATTGCACCGCCCTCGCGGCATCCCTTATTTTCAAATCCGAAAGTTCGAAAAAATCCCTTATTTTCAAATCCGGAAGTTGACAGCTATGATCCCAGCACCGTCCGTATGGCGCTGGACCGTCGCCGCCAGCAACCCACATGCCTTGTCACCCCCGGAGACGTGGCACAGGGAGCCCACCGCCCCCACCATTGCTACACCACTGCCACCAAGCAGTGGGGGGGGGGCAAGTTTGGCATTCTGAATGACTGCAAAGGAACAGCTGAAAAACATGCAGCACCTACATATCTTTGTACCTGGCAACTCGAGGATATTAAAGTACTCCAGAATTGGAAACAATATCCAAGAGGGATTACACCTCTGAGTACACATCATAAACCTGCTACATTTTTTTCCCTTAAGTGCAAAGTAAACTTTTCATTAGATTTCTTATTTTCGTTTTCCTGCAGAAAGAAAATTAAAAATTTCTGCTGCCTACACGGCCCTGCGCATTCAGGGTTTTTTTCTTTTAAAATAATATTATGTTCACCAGGCAGCGAAGCCTTACGATATATTTATACCTCCATATAAAACTGCTTAAGGTGCAATCAATCCTATGCACGCTTCCTTCGGAGTAACTCTCACTGAACTCGGCGCGGCTTATTTCTGAAAAGGATTGCAGCGTCACTCTCATGCATGTTTACATTACTCTCGTCTTCCGGTAAATGGCAGCGTGGCCCTAACCTGCTCTACCTAGGAGGAAGCTCCGTTGACTTCAAAGGGGCCTCCTCCAAAATAAGAAGGTTAGCAGTGCAGCCTAACTCCTTAACACACTGCAGTCTGTGATGCATTGAAATCCAGGGATGGAGATCCTTTTTCAGAGAAGGGCCACATTCTCTCCTGGGACATCTTCTAGGGAACACACGTCGATGGCTGTGTTCGAAATTCCCCAGGTGCGTTTTGCTACTGGCTAAGGTCCAATTGAAAGTACGTGCAGATTTCTGGGCGACAGTTTGGCAACCGCAGTTTAAACGCCTCTGCCTGAGTCCACAGTTCAGAGCTTTCCAAACTTTTCAATTGGTGACACAACTTTTGAACACGCATCGCTTCGGGACACGGGAATTCAGTTTTGCATCATTTAGATCAATGCCTTTCCAGCCCCAGGATGAATGTGAGGAGGGTTCGTGCGACACACTGACACACTGCAGCCAACACACTAACACATGGGTAGGCAAATGAAGGCCAGGGCCGGATCCGGCCCAATCGCCTTTTAAATCTGGTCGGGGAATCAGCGTGTTTTCACATGAGTAGAATGTGCCCTTTTATTTAAAACTAGTAGACTTTAAGCCCGTTAAATTAACGGGCGCTAGAACATCATGGAAAGCGGGGACGGCGAGAACTTGCTGAAGTGCTCGATGTACTTGGGCGCCCCGGCCAGCGCCGAATGGCCCTTCAGCAGGCAGCGCAGGAGGCGCATTGCGGCGGCGGCGGCGGCACTGGCACCAGCCAGGCCCCGGCAGGCCAACTCAGCCGCCACTTGTAACGGCTGCTGCTGCTTAGAAGTAAGTCCATGCGAGCGCGCACCCGCCGCTTCAACAGCCCGGCCGCCCGAAGTCTCTGCGCTCCAATCCCTGTGTCCGTGGGGCACATGCGCAGTAGGACACAGGGACGGACACAGGGACTGGACGCAGAGACACTTGCACTTTATTACTGTAGATGCATCTCTGGGTTATTTGTGGGGCCTGCCTGGTGTTTTTACATGAGTAGAATGTGTGCTTTAAAAAAAATGCATCTCTGGGTTATTTGGGGGGCATAGGAATTCATTCATTCCCCCCCTCCAAAATATAGTCCAGCCCCCCACAAGGTCTGGGGGACAGTGGACCCGGCCCCTTGCTGGAAAGGTTTGCTGACCCCTGCACTAACATGTTGCGACACACAGTTTGGAAAGCTCTGCCGTAGCTAATGCTATTTCCATTTCCACTGTGAGTGTTTCTCCTCCTTACAAACGTCTTGCAAGCGAATTGTTGCAAGAGCAAGCGACAATCAAGCAATGCACTTGAGATCATATAATCGCAGCATTGGAAGGTACCCCAAGGGTCATCTGCTGTGGCGGCCGTAACCTAGGTTTAAGGTGCCATGGGGTGCCTAGCATATATATCAGAGTTTCTAACACTGGTTAGTGGTGAGCAGGGTCGCTGTAGGGATTAACTGGGGGGGGGTGAACACGGAAGAGCACACACCTCCCGTGTTGAGCGATTGCCAGTGATGTCACACCCATAACTTCTCCTATCTTGTGCGAAGCGGTTATGTAGCGGCACACACCTTCCATTGTACTGCTCTATCGCACTGAGCTGTCTTAATTTAATTGCATTAGAGTCTATTAGAATGCTTAAGAGATAAGGAAAAAATCTATAGCATCTCTCTCCCGAGAGCGCCTAAACAATCTGATTATAAAAGTGGCAAGGTAGTCAAAATACATTAGGCCAAACAAACATACTCTGCGATGGCCTTTCTCTCTCCCCTGCCCATTGTCCCTCTGCCATTGACTTACTCGGAGGGGGGAGAGAATACTGCTAATTACACTGAGTTGTATTGATTCCACCACCACCACCCCAATCTCCCCCAAGAGGATGGATTACCGTGTTCTCCCGGACTCTTAAATGTTTAAGGTTAGAATAAAACTGCCGTCTGATAGCGGTTGAAGAGTCACCTTTAAGGAGAGGCAAAACTGTCAAGCTCAGCATTGCCACTTTCCTCCTTCTTAGGCTCTGCTTTCAAAACAAGCTTCCAAATGGGACGGGAAGCGCAACTCTCCTGCGCCAAAGGAAGCACAGAGGTGCAATTGAGTGAGACCCTAATGCACTCGGCTAGGAAACACAGGAGGGGCAAAACGGCAGATCCATCTCCTTCTGAGCTTCTGCTCTAGCAAGAGTCAGCAGACCATCCAATTCCCATTCTGCGTACACCTGGGGAAATCAAAGGACAGTTCCACCCACTGGAGCTGGAGGCAGGAGGAGACACCGCCATCTGGAAAACTTAACTTCCAGCCCCCACCCAGCTGCCTTTCTCAGTCGCAGAAAACTAGAGAACAGTCTTATGCTACGTCAGACTGTTTGCTCATCTGCTCCAGTGCCACCTTCTTTGAATGGCTTCAGTTCTTTGGAGTCTCCGGCAGAGTATTTTACATACTTCCTGATCCCTTTGCAAAACAGAAATGCTGGATGGAGGCTGACCCATCAGAAGAACTTAAAGAAGAAAAGTCACTTGATCCAGGGACAGTCATCACACATATTGGCCAATTCCGACCCCTTTTTCTTCATGGTGACTCCTCCTGCTCAGGCTGCATAGAAAAAAGCATTCTGGAAATTCATTCCGATTGTGCAGATAAAATATAATGGATAGGATTCTACAGGATGGGGCATTAGTGCGCGGAAACGGTCCAGATCCAATGATCCCCAGATGGTGGAGATGTCAGGCGCCATCCTGGCATCTGGGCATCTTGACTTGGTCGCAAGTGATCGAAAGCCAGGTGCAAAATGCGCCTGGCTAATTTCGAACTCAGCGCCTACACAGCTGAGCGGCAGCAATGCTTCTGAATATCAGCTGCTGAAAACTGCAATAGGGGAGCGTGCTCCTGCTCGGAGGTTTCCAATAGGCATCTGGGGGGCCAATGTGAAAAGAGCATACTGGGTGACATGGGACATTGGCCTGATCCAGCAGGCTCCTCTTATTGAGGTTGAATCCTGACAAGACAGAAGTACTCTTTTTGGGGGACAGGAGGCGGGCAGGTGTGGAGGACTCCCTGGTCCTGAATGGGGTAACTGTGCCCCTGAAGGACCGGGTGCGCAGCCTGGGAGTCATTTTGGACTCACAGCTGTCCATGGAGGCGCAGGATAATTCTGTTTCCAGGACGGCTGTCTACCAGCTCCATCTGGTACGCAGGCTGAGACCCTACCTGCCCACGGACTGTCTCGCCAGATTGGTGCATGCTCTAGTTATCTCCCGCTTGGACTACTGCAATGCGCTCTACGTGGGGCTACCTTTGAAGGTGACCCGGAAACTGCAATTAATCCAGAATGCGGCAGCTAGACTGGTGACTGGGAGCGGCCGCCGAGACCACATAACACCGGTCTTGAAAGACCTACACTGGTTCCCAGTACGTTTCCGAGCACAATTCAAAGTGTTGGTGCTGACCTTTAAAGCCCTAAATGGCTTCGGTCCAGTATACCTGAAGGAGCGTCTCCACCCCCATCGTTCAGCCCAGACACTGAGATCCAGCGCCGAGGGCCTTCTGGCGGTTCCCTCACTACGAGAAGCCAAGTTGCAGGGAACCAGGCAGAGGGCCTTCTCGGTAGTGGCACCCGCCCTGTGGAACGCCCTCCCTTCAGATGTCAAAGAGAATAACAACTACCAGACCTTTAGAAGACATCTGAAGGCAGCCCTGTTTAGGGAGGCTTTTAATGTTTAATAGATTGTTGTATTTTAATGTTCTGTTGAAAGCCGCCCAGAGTGGCTGGGGAAACCCAGCCAGATGGGCGGGGTATAAATAAATTATTATTATTATTATTATTATTATTATTATTATTATTATTATTATTATTATTATTATTATTCTCTAATTGCAGAATTGCAGTGGGCAGCAGCAGCAGCAGTAGCAGCTGCCAGGACATCCAGCCAGTGTCAGGTCAGAGCTAATGCTCATTGAAATATATTCATTAAAAAGGCAGGCCACCGAGATGGAAATCAGATCAATAAAAATAAGCGCATAGTAAAAGGGACGGGGAGGAAGGAAACAGCCAAAAAGCATCTTGACAGCTCGCTGCTGCTGCCTTTGCAAGGTTTCAGATTTGTTAACTTTCCCAAATCCCAGGTGGCCCACGATTCCTGTTCTTTTCGCATCTTTCTATCATCCGCTGTCAGTACACAGGCTAATTGTATGTTATTGCAGTAATTCTCGTTTGCAAGTGGTCTTTTATATACCATGCTGTTTCTTAAAAAACAAAAAAAAAAACAAAAAAAAAAAAAACCACTTGTGTTACATGGTGCAGTTGCTGTCAATTTTGACCAGAGGAAATGTTAGGAAGAAGTAATTAACTCAACAGGAGGACGGATTCTGCTCTCCTGTTATATCCCCCCCCTCTTTTGCTCATTCTCCACCCCTTTCCTCTCCTGCTTTATTCGTGCCCTAAACCTGGAAGCAAACTTTCCTCTATCAGTTTAATATGACTACTCAGCCTTTCCACTTGCCTCTTTCGAAAGACACATATTTTGTCTGCAAAGCCGCATGAATCTGCAGGGACCTTTCTGTAGCAAAGCTTGAGCTTTTAACGGGTACGTGATAGGAACAGATGAATCTGTTCATATAGGTTTCTCTCCAGTTACCATCTTCATAGTCTTCAATTCAGTTCATCACAGTTCTGCACTGGTATAGGATTTACTTTCTCTTAAGTCCTGACAAAGAATTGTCACCATTTTTTCCCTAACATGCATGTAAAGGTAAAGGGACCCCTGACCATTAGGTCCAGTCGTGTCCGACTCTGGGGTTGCAGCGCTCATCTCGCTTTATTGGTCAAGAGCCGGCATACAGCTTCCGGGTCATGTGGCCAGCATGACAAAGCCGCTTCTGGCGAACCAGAGCAGCGCACGGAAACGCCGTTTACCTTCCGCCAGAGCGGCACCTATTTATCTACTTGCACTTTGATGTGCTTTCGAACTGCTAGGTGGGCAGGAGCTGGGACCGAGCAACGGGAGCTCACCCCGTCGCAGGGATTCGAACCGCTGACCTTCTGATCAGCAAGCCCTAGGCTCTGTGGTTTAACCCACAGCACCATGCATGTATCCCTATGCAATTTTGCATTTGCTTATGCCAGTTTTTAGGGTTGCCATATGTCCGAGTTTTCCAGGACACATCCGGGAATCGGACTGTCAAAATAGCGCCGGGGCAGATTTTCACTTTGGGGAATATGGCAACCCTACCAGTTTTACTTTTTTCACAGATGGAGAACTGAATTGCAAAATTTGGAGGAGAGCAATTCTCATTTATTGTTTCAGGAAGTGCTAATTAGGTAGGTCCACATGACAATGCAAACTGACCCAAATTCCATTAAAATTTGTCACCCTCACCCTAAAAGCAGTAACATTCAACATAACAATAGGTAAAGGGTAAAGGGACCCCTGACCATCAGGTCCAGTCGTGTCCGACTCTGGGGTTGCGTGCTCATCTCGCTCTATAGGCCAAGGGAGCCGGCGTTTGTCCGAAGACAGTCCAGCATTACAAAGCTGCTTCTGGCGAACCAGAGCAGCGCACGGAAACGCCGTTTACCTTCCCGCTGGAGCGGTCCCTATTTATCTACTTGCACTTTAACATGCTTTCGAACTGCTAGGTGGGCAGGAGCTGGGACCGAGCAACGGGAGCTCACTCCGTCGCAGGGATTCGAACCGCCGACCTTCTGATCAGCAAGCCTGTGGTTTAACCCACAGCGCCACCTGGTCAACAATTATTAAAACAACCTTTAAAGGTACAATGTCAGTAGAGCAAGGAGAGCTCATCAGTTAGTCGCAGCTGGCCTTAACCAAGTCCATTTCTCCTCAAAATCTCACGGGGGAAGTGTATATTTAAATGGCACTGGAAGATCCACAATGAAGGTGCCATGCAGAACTCTGGAAGGAGGGGGTCCCATATACAGGTGACCCCAAAAGAAAAGGCCCTCTCTCATGTCGCTCCATAATAGGCTACTTTCATCAATGGCACAATGAAAAGAGCCTCTTCGGCACATCTCATGGTCTGTACTGGCTAATATAAAGGAAGGCGGTCCTTCAAGTTTTGGTGTCTCTGTTGGGATCATTCTGGACTGGAGTGTTGGCACACCACGCTGCACATATTAAAGGAAAATATTGCGTTGGCATGCCACGATAGTGTAGCCCAAGTCAAAAGTGTTGCGCTGGCAAACCACACGGCGCTGAATGTCAGGATGGCAGACACGGGTCAGATTCACAATAGAACAATGGAGGGTGGTTGGAAAAGTACTGAGAAGCACGAGGTGAGCACGGGGAGGGTGCATGGGGAGAACATGTGCTTGGTGCATGCAGGACAGTCACGTACGCAATGGAGAAGGCATGGGGGAGTTTGGGGGTGTCACATTTTGGAAAACAACTCCTTACATGGTGCCATGTGCTGTTGCTGGGGCCGATGTTTCCTTATTTGGGATCTCAAGATGTACCTCTGTGGTTAACTATTAACGAGGTGTAAGATTGTCAATAAAAGGGACCCTCACGAAAGAGTTGGGGCGCTTTCCCGCACATCCATCCTGTCTCCATGTCGTTCTTTCCCGCCATTTCCCGCAGGTCTCAAACTGAGCATGCCTTTACCAAACCCTTGAATTGGGTTTGGCAGGCTATAGGGCTGGCTGTGCAGCAGAAATCAGTGTTCTATGATTCCAGATATCCAGAGGTCACATTCTGCACTAGCTGCAGCTTCCAGACAGTGTTAGAAACTCAGGTATATAAGCTAGGTGCCAAATGGCTCCTTAAACCGGGGTTGCAGTCACCAAAACGGAAGGTCTTGTTGCCATCCTGGGGCCAGAAGGCTTGAAAGTTGTATTTTTTCAATACGACTTTTTGGTTCCTGAAATTTGTTCCAATTGTGCAAATAAAATATAACAGATAGTATTCTAAATGATGTGTTGCGAGTGTGTGAAAACAGGCAAGATCCCAGGATCCCCAGGCGTGCACCTCCAGATGGTGGAGATGTCAGAAGAGAAGAAGAAGAGTTTGGATTTGATATCCCGCTTTATCACTACCCGAAGGAGTCTCAAAGCGGCTAACAATCTCCTTTTAATACCTCCCGCACAACAAACACTCTGTGAGGTGAGTGGGGCTGAGAGACTTCAGAGAAGTGTGACTAGCCCAAGGTCACCCAGCAGCTGCATATGGAGGAGACGCAAACCCAGTTCACCAGATTACAAGTCTACCGCTCTTAACCACTACACCACACTGACACCACCCGAGCGTCTTCACTTGGTCGTAAGTGGCCGATAGCCAGGTGAAAAATGTGCCTGGCAAATTTCGAACGCTGCTTCCAGACCAACTATAAAGGGAGACCTGCACATGGTTGCCAGAGCACAGATTACGGTGGCAAGGCCATAGCTGGTAGGCAGCTCTGTCTGCAGATAGGAACTTCTTGACACCGATGGGTGGGACCCTGCACCTAGAGAGATTGGGACCCTACCCTCTAGAACAGGACAGACAGCAGCCTGGCGCCCCCCAGAATTTGGCACCCCGGTGCCCCGCACCCCTTGCACCCCTGGGTAAAGACGGGCCTGAGCGCAATGCTCAGTTGGGAGTTCAACACCCCCTGGAGAGCCACAGGTTCCCCATCTCTCCACAAAACCATGTTATGGCGTTACTTGTGAATGTGGTCATTGTGCAAGCGGATCAGGACAAACGCTCAACCCACAGCTCATCTGGAGGAGACATCTGTTAGAAAATGGGTGGACAGCCCTCTGCTCCTGCTTACGGATTCAGCCTTGCAAATGTCAGCCTCCTGCTCCCACGTGGCTTAGCGATGTTCGGCGCTAAGAGTAACCATAGCAATTTCTCCGCACAAATAAATTCCTCTTTCCAAAGGCTCTCCTCTTCTCTTTTTTCCCCTTTCTCTCACCCCAGGCTGGCATGGGTAGATTTGAATATCAAGGAAGGGTGCTTCGTTTGCAGACCCTCTCTGGGCACAAACACAAGCGACCGCACACATTAACTTGTAGAGTTACGTCTGCAAAGATTTGGGGTTGAAAGGGTTGTTTGCAAGTTCAGCCAGTCCCCTTCTAAACCACTCTGCAATCTCATCTCACCGTTTGTCAAGAGAGGAGGCTAAGAGGAGTGTTAATCCCGGCTAATTCTCTGGGGTCATGAAGGAAACATGAGGCTGGCTTGAATTTCTCTTTTTCTTTTTTGCTAAGTGTGGGAGTGCAGGGATTCTGTAAGGTTCTTAATTAAAGAGGGGCATCATGGCTCAAAAAAAGCAAATTCTCCGCCTCTGCCCCAGAGCCTCCTCAAATCTGCTCTGGAGGGTTGGGGGCAAACCCAGAAGGGATTTAGAGAGCCTCTGAGCAAGCAGAAATACTTGCACTGATGGGACAAATTACTTGGTTCTACAATGGACACAAGGGACGTGGGTGGCGCTGTGGTCTAAACCACAGAGCCTAGGGCTTGCTGATCAGAAGGTCGGCGGTTCGAATCCCCGCAATGGGGTGAGCTCCTGTTGTTCGGTCCCTGCTCCTGCCCACCTAGCAGTTCGAAAGCACGTCAAAGTGCAAGTAGATAAATAGGTACCGCTCCAGCAGGAAGGTAAATGGCATTTCAAGGCGCTGCTCTGGTTTTGCAAGAAGCGGCTTAGTCATGCTGGCCACATGACCCAGAAAAACTGTCTGCGGACAAACGCCGGCTCCCTCGGCCTATAGAGCGAGATGAGTGCGCAACCCCAGAGTCGTCCGCGACTGGACCTAACGGTCAGGGGTACCTTTACCTTACAATGGACACAACACTTAAGATCCTTGATCTAGGGTCATGTTTTCATTGCGGTGGCAAACGCCTGCCTGGGCTGTACCACTTCAGACTGTGCATGTGTGAAGAATGGGGTGGGGGCTACTTCCAAGGCACCCAAACCAAACGCTCCCCGGAAATGCCAAAAAACTATTATCGGGGAGAAGGCTTCTAGCTGGCACTTCCTTCCCTCGGAGAACTTGCTTTCTTATCTGCGGAGATGATATACAGGTGAAACTCGAAAAATTAGAATATTGTGGAAAAGTCCATTTATGTAAGCAATTGTTTTCATTAGCTGCTGGAGTTTAATATATGAGATAGGCTCATGACATGCAAAGCGAGATATGTCAAGCCTTTGTTTGTTATAATTGTGATGATTATGGCGTGCAGCTGATGAGAACCCCAAAGTTGAAATTGTTACTTTGGGGTTCTCATCAGCTGTACGCCATAATCATCACAATTATAACAAAGAAAGGCTTGACATATCTCGCTTGGCATGTCATGAGTCTATCTCATATATTCGTTTCACCTTTTAAGTTGAATTACTGAAAGAAATGAACCTTTCCACGATATTCTAATTTTTCGAGTTTCACCTGTATTTGTTGCCAAGAAATCTCCACCTGCACTCTGACCCGGCACAGCCCCGACGCAGCAGCGAGAGAAGCAGGCCCAGGTTTGTCCGTAAACACACGCCCGGCGTTTCCCTCTTTGTTTTGGAGACCTCCGGAGCCTGAAACCAATCCGGACCACCCCTGCAACGCTCCCCCGCCAAAGCAAGCCATTCATCTTGGTTTTAAATTCAGCCCATCACTTGGAGTAAGGATCGGACAAAGAAACAGCAATCAAGCGATTTCCATGCAAGGCAGGTAATTACGGAATCTGTTAAATTACAGTGATTAGATGCCGCTCCAGAGGAGCACAAAGAACATTCCAAGCAACTTTTCGGAGGAGGGAAAGCTGGCGGGGGGGGGTAGTTTTAATTAAAACAGCTGCACGCCTCTTGCAATTGATTTGATCCATTCCATCCCGCCCTCCCACCCCATTCCTTGCAATCCACCACCTTCTTTTTTTTTTTTTTTAAATTAATTTAATTTAATTTTTTTTTTTTTGCAAAAAGCAAGCAGGTTAACAAGAGACAAAAGGCAGAGGAGGGCGCATAAGTGGATCAAGGAGAGCCTTGGGAAATCCTCGCACAATAGGTCTGAATATGGCATTAAATGGTTCATTTGGTGGAAAGTGATTAAACGGGAGAGATTTGCCTTTCTTATGGAAATGGGAGCCTCTGTGCTGTTGGACCTATGCTAATGATCTGAAACACACACAGAGAAAAAGGAGGGCAGTGTTCAAATGCTATATAATACACTACTTTGCCGTGGGGGCTTCCAGAGGTCATTTGCATGAATACAGTCACGCAGAAAGGGTTCAAGCCCGCCAATAGATTCGGGGAGAAGGATGGCTTGGGCAGGAATCATTCGCGCCGGAGTCAAAAGTTCACGGCACAGAAAATCGGTATCTGGTAGGTACATTGGTCCAAAACCAACAATGCGGATCCTGCCTCCCTTTTTGTTTTTGCCGCGATAGTGCGGAAACAAAAAAGGGGTTTATCTCTGTATTATTTGCCGAAAAGTTATACTGCAAGGCTAATTTAAACTGGGGGGTGGGGGGGGGTGGGGAGCGAAGTTGCAACCACTTGGAGGAAGCAGACACGAGCGCTTAAAAATAAATAAGTAAAAGTTCCAGCGCTTAAAACCATATAAATCCTCCAGAATCCCAATTTATGTTTCACAACGTAAGCTGGTTAGGCTTCCGGTTATAACTCTCACATCACAATAGCGGAATCTTTCTTGGAATTTTTTTTGCCATGGGGCTCTTTTGTCTTCTTTTCTCCCCCCCCCCCGACATAAATGGTGCCAGCAGAGTTATCCCCTCGGATTACGAAAGGAAGGGGCCCGACTAGTGAGAAACATCAGTGGGAAAGGTTTCAAAAGGGGAGATCTTCGACTTCCTGTGCGGCGCTGCAAATTCCGCTTCCTAATTCTCGAGATTTGGTGGGTGGCTGCTGTTTAAGCCTTCATCACCTTCGCATCCTAAACTAACGCTTGGCTTGTGTGTTCCTGTTAAGAAGAAAAAGAAAAACCCCACAGGAGTGGGAAGGGGAGCAGGCAATGTTTCAAGTCTAATTGCTGCGAATTTCAAGAATCAGTTCAGGCTTACAGAAGTTAAAAGGTTTGCTTGTTTGTTTGTTTTGGAAGGGAGGATATCACTGGTAAGACTGAAACTGGCATATTTTCATTCAGCCTAATGCAGCTCCCCCCCCCCCCAGCTATCAGTGTGGTGTAGTGGTTAAGAGCGGTAGACTCGTAATCTGGTGAACCAGGTTCGCGTCCCCACTCCTCCACATGCAGCTGCTGGGTGACCTTGGGCTAGTCACACTTCTCTGAAGTCCCTCAGCCCCACTCACCTCACAGAGTGTTTGTTGTGGGGGAGGAAGGGAAAGGAGAATGTGAGCCGCTTTGAGACTCCTTCGGGTAGTGATAAAGTGGGGTATCAAATCCAAACTGTTTCTTCTTCTTCTTCTTCTTCTTCTTCTTCTTCTTCTTCTTCTTCTTCATCATCATCAAGCATTGCTGCCTCTTACCAAGAGCAAAAACGACAAAAAGTGCAGGGCGGGTGCAGAAACAGAGCCAATCCGGCCCTCCTGCCATTGTCCCTGCACCCAGGTCCTGCCTATCCAAGAGGCCGGGGGAAGCAGCTGCCTTGGGTGGCTCAAGCCCCCACAAGGTGCCATCTACGCGGGCACCGTGCCATCCCCGCCAACTCTTCTAGAGAAGTGCAAAATGTGCCTGGTGAATTTCACTCTCTGGTTGTGTGCCTGGCTTCCTGAGGCATGAGGAGCTCAGTGTGGTGATAGAGGCGAAACTGGAAGTCTCCCCTGTCGCCCACATCACTGCTGGAGAAGTGATGCCAGCATAGGTGCCAATTTCCAGTGAGATAGAACTGTAGAGTTGGAAAGGGACCCTGCAGATTCTCTAGTCCAGCTCCCTGCAGTGCAGGAATACACAGGTTAATTTTGTGTCCAGGGTGGCTGTCTACCAGCTCCATCTGGTACACAGGCTGAGACCCTACCTGCGTGCAGACTGTCTCGCCAGAGTGGTGCATGCTCTGGTTATCTCCTGCTTGGACTACTGCAATGCGCTATACGTGGGGCTACCTTTGAAGGTGACCCGGAAACTGCAATTAATCCAGAATGCGGCAGCTAGACTGGTGACTGGGAGTGGCCGCCGGGACCACATAACACCGGTCCTGAGAGATATACATTGCCTCCCAGTACGTTTCTGGGCACAGTTCAAGGTGCTGGTGCTGACCTTTAAAGCCCTAAACGGCCTCGGTCGTTCCACCCTGTGGAACACCCTTCCATCAGATGTCAAGGAAATAAGCAGCTATCCTATTTTTAAGAGACAGCTGAAGGCAGCCCTATTTAGGGAAGTTTTTAATATTTAATGCTGTATTGTTTTAACATTCGATTGGGAGCCACCCAGAGTGGCTGGGGAAACTCAGCCAGATGGGTGGGGTACAAATATATTATTATTATTATTATTATTATTATTATTATTATCAGGAGAAGCAAAGGCTAAGGAGTAAAGCCTACACAAATCCTCCAGAGTGGAGTTCCTGAGACGGTTGGACGGTGTCTTGTTGGCGTCTTCTGGCAACTCCTGCAGCCAAGCTGGTGCCAAATATATTGCTCTGCTTTCCTTTGGAGCACATCAGTGAAGCCAAGAAGGGAGCCTTGTCATCTGGGCAGCCCAGGACCTCCACTGCCCAGGCCTGCGCCCCAGAGAGGTAACTTTAGTGCTGTTAACGCAGCAAATACAACACAAATCACAGCAGTTCCGAGTTGCCGGTCTCTGCAGCCGCAGCGGGCACTGTGATTCTCCAGTGGCCTGACTTCACCCCTAGAGGTGCCCTCCATTGCCTCGCAAGACAGACTGATGCCAAGAAAGGAGTGGAGGATTTATTCCAGTCTGTCCACACATTCTCCCATTTTAGCTTTGTTCTGGGATGCTCCTCCCATGCTGCCGCACTACTGCCACTCTTGCGGAATAAAAGTGGTGTGCTGGTCCCGTGGGGTATCCAAAAGGCGAGGGCTAAGTCCGGTCCGTGGTCAAAGGTACAACACAAAAGCAGTCCAAAATAACTGAAGCAGGGTGCAGGGCAGGGTGTCAGGCGAAGTCAGGAACGGGTAGACAAGCAGGGAACCAAGGCAGGTCAGGAGCTCAGGCAGAAAAGCAGGACAGGTTTCAGGCAGGAACTGGTCACCAATGATGTTGCTCCTGCAACTTGGGGCTGGGGCTGTCCGGCTTTTATCTGCCCCAAGGGATAGGGTGGCCCCGATCCTCTGGTGACTCGCCTCTCCTGGCTTGGAGGCGAGCACTCCTCCTGCGGGAACTCAGTTCCCTTCGCCTCTCTGCCCTGAGCCTCTGCAGCTCAGGAGAGGCTGGAGGGTTACTGAACCCAGAGGCAACCTCAGCTTCCCCTGACAGGGCTGGGAGTGGAGCACCTGCAGGCAATGGGTCCTCCATCCCAGCAGGAGCCAGAGCAGACTCATTAGATGCCTGCACCTGAGGATCCAGCACAGGTGAGGACCCTTCAGACTCAAGCCCTAGCCCTGGCTCTGCTGATTCTGGAGGCGGGGAATCCTGTGCAGGCTGGGATCCCTCAGGTTCAGCATCCGAGTCTGAATCCTAGGCCATCACAAGTGGAATGGATTTCTCTAAGGCAGCACACCGGTGTAAAGTTTCATCTGCTTTATTTCAAGCAACTGTTGAAGGGTTTTACGGAGCAAGCCAGAAGATGCCGAAGGTGCTTGTGTTTTGCCTCCTATGGGGATTTGCTAAGGGCCAACCAAGACGGATAATTAAGAGGCTTGTTTGAATAGGAAACCTTGTTTCTTTTTTTGCTTTTAATAACACACACTGCATTTTCCCCTCATACCCATTTATGAAAAACCATTTGTTCATGGTATTAGCCAGCCTGTCATTCCGTCACTTCCCCGCCCTCTCATCCCATGCCAAGCCCTTCCAAACATCTGGCTCAGAGGCTGGATTTCCTTCAACAACAGGTGGCTAAGCTGGCGCTGGAATCATGCTAAGGCTGCAAAGACCCACGTCTGACAATTCCCTGACATGCAGATCAGCTACACATAACAGAGACAATTATACACTACTTCCTAAGGAGCAGGGAAATAATTGTCTGCATCTATCTCATATTCCTTGCCCTATCCTGGAGTTGGAATATGTCCCCCCCCCCCGCCCCATGCAAAATACTTGGTGTTAGAGAAGAACCAGGGTTACCAAATGCTACCTGAAAGTATCCAAAAGTCCGAAAGCAGATCTGTATATTCTTTAAAACAGTGTTCGAAATTAGCCAGGCGCCAGGCGCATTTTGCACCTGAAGATATAAAATTATACTAACAGTACAGTATATGTGTTGGCATTCGAGTGATCTTGGTGACAGACTTAGTTTGGTACGATAAATAGGGATACAGGTAGATATTAGAATGTAACAGAAATAGAGTAAGAAATGTACAACAAAAGATCTACATTCACTTATACGAAGGAGAATACAGGTGGGACGGACAGGAAGTCTAGTTGTAAATTTATATGGTTTTTTTTGTTAATTTTGGTGGGTTTTGTTGTTGGTGATGGGGAATTATTGATATGGTTTGCTTTTGTGTTTACTTTTTCTTTAGTTGTTTTCATTGTTACGGGAATTATAATATTGTAATTGCAACTTTTGTGTAAGGTTGTAACAGGTGACTGAGTTTCAATAAAGTTTGGAAAAAGAAGAAGAAAAAGATTTTAATATCTGTTGGAGGCCGCCCAGAGTGGCTGGGGGGACCCAGGCAGATGGGTGGGGTACAAATAATAAATTATTATTATTATTATTATTATTATTATTATTATTATTATTATAAGACGAAGATGCCTGGGTGCCAGGATGGCGCCTGACGTCTCCACCATCTGGGGATCATTGGATCTGGACTGTTTTCACACACTAATGCCCCATCCGGTATATTTTCTATCATATTTTATCTGCACAATCGGAATGGATTTCCGGAACCAAATTGCATTTTCTGTGCAGCCTGAGCAGAAGTAGTCACCATTAAGAAAAAGAGTTCGGAATAGGACTGTCCCTGGATCGAGTGACTTTTCTTCTTTAAGTTCTCAAAGCTCTTAACCAAGCTCAAGGTTGTCATCTGAACTAGCCAGATGCTCAACTGAGAATCACAGACAGCCCATCCTTTGAAAAATAAAGACTTTAGGGGCATCTTGCCTCCCAAATGGCAACTATACATTCTGTTTCAGCGACTGCAACCTTGGTTTAAGGAGCCATTTAGAACCTAGCTTATATATCTGAGTTTCTAACACTGCTTTAAAAAGAAAATGTGTAAGCTGGACCATAAAGAAGGCTGATCGCCGAAGAATTGATGCTTTTGTATTATGGTGCTGGAGGAGACTCTTGAGAGTCCCATGGACTGCAAGAAGATCAAACCTATCCATTCTGAAAGAAACCAGCCCTGAGTGCTCACTGGAAGGACAGATCCTGAAGCTGAGGCTCCAATACTTTGGCCACCTCATGAGAAGAGAAGACTCCCTGGAAAAGACCCTGATGCTGGGAAAGATGGAGGGCACAAGGAGAAGGGGACGTCAGAGGATGAGATGGTTGGGCAGTGTTCTCGAAGCTACCAACATGAGTCTGACCAAACTGCGGGAGGCAGTGGGAGACAGGAGTGCCTGGCGTGCTCTGGTCCATGGGGTCACGAAGAGTCGGACACGACTAAACGACTAAACAACAACAACAACAACGACAACAACAAAGTGAGGATATTAGTAGACAAGATAACAAACTGTTTTTATATGCAGTAACGGCAGCAAGACTGAACGACTGAACAAAGCACCATTTTACAAAAGTACAGGAGGACAGGCCCTGCCTCGAGGTACCCGCCTTCTAAATTTTGACATAGGGAAGAAGGACGGAGAAAGGGGAGTGAGATGGAGTCAGGGAGAATAAGCCGGGAAGTGGAGCTCTGGCTTCCTCCCAGGATTTTGCACCACTGAAACCAAGGGGTGCCAAAGTCAGCCTAAGTAGGAGAACAATGTTTGCTTCCTAGCTCTAAGATCATTACTCCATCCACTTGACTGAAAAGGCTTCCTTTCTTTTCAAAGGTTTCCCCCGCTGCAGAAGGAAGAAAGGGTTGCGTTTGCAGCCAAAGCCGGCGGGCAGACGTTATCCTAGCCGGCAACGGGGGCAACTCCTTTGGCTTCCGCCCCAGAATCTGCCGCGGCCAGGCAAGGCCAAGCAAATCCAAAAGGCTCGCCCTGTTTCCAAATTGCCTACCTGCAATTTATTGCACGTTGATTCCACAGGAAGTGAGCGGGGGCCAAGCCGAAGCTCCAAAATATATTAGGGGCACAGCTGGTTTCTGTGTTCTTGCATCTCCCCTCTGGTATCCAAAACCACTACCTTTTTTCTCCCCCCTTTATTTTTTTTAAAAAACCCAGCTAGAGTAGTAGATTTCATGTTCTTTTAACATGCCAGAATGCTGGCTGGTGTTGAAAAGAGCATTCCACAATGACAGATTATTTTGTGCAAACTGGGTTGCTGTTGTGGGTTGGGTTTCCCGCCCCCCCCTACTTGTGCTTTTCAAAATCCACAGGCCCTCATCTGCATTTCCTTTGCTCCCGAGTTTCCCACCATTGTTGGCACATCGCGAAGGTGACAGGAATCTCCCTGGCATTACACGACTCTGAGGTTTTTCACAGCTGTAAGAATTTCAGAGTGAAACCCTGCCTCCGTCTGGAGCTGACAGGAGCTGCGCCACAGGGCCCCCCCACATGGAGTTTGCCTTTTCATGCGGTGTTTTTTTCCCCTTAAGATCGGAGGCGCACAGGAGGGAGGGCGCATAATGCGAGGCATGCTGCATCTCAAGGAAAGTGGTCGCTTGTCACCTGGGCCAAACCCCTCAGGATTAAACAAGGGGGAAGGAAAGGACTCTCTCTCTACCCCTTGAACAATACCAGAGGAAGAACTGGATTTTATTGGTGCAGAAGTCGGGCGAGGGAGTTATGTTTCCCTTGAAAAGCGTAGCAGATGTGCCAAACTGAAGCTTGAGAAATGGTGCCCAAGTGTCAAGTTTCAACCTTCGGGTTTATTATTTCTCTCTTTCTCTTTCCCTCCCTTCCGCCACTACTAGCCGCTCCATTAAAATTCCACCTTCGAAATCACAGTCAAAGGAAACGAACAAACTCTTATTGTTCGGCATCAAAATCCACAGGAACCCATGGGGGGAGACTAATAATGCCACCCCTGGAACTTGAGCTGGGGGGGACGGGAGAAAACCGCTCAGGTAGCGCGACGAGGAAATGCTTTTGGCGAAGGAGAGGGGGGGGGGGAAGAGAACAGATTAAACACACCACTAATCCGTGTGTTGTGTTCCTACCGCACAGGTGTGTCCGGGGATTATCTTCCTGACAAGCGCAGCGCTTGTGCCAGCTTTTAAACAAAAGTAAACTACAAGGAAGGAAGAGAGAGAAGTCTCCCCTCTTTTCTCTTGCAACTCTCCCCACCGATCAAAAATAAAAAGCCCTGCAGCTATTTTGATCAGGGAAAAAGGGAGGAAACGCTCGACAACACCTCCCGAGTCGGATTTTTAGCATAGCGGCTGAGTGCAAACGCAGCCACTTCTGACGCACAACTGCTTAACCGAACTTACAAATGGGGTTTGTGTCTCGCAGGACCTGGCTGCTGCTAATATTGAAACGAAAAGCTGAAGGGAAGTTTTCAGGTAGGATGAAAACGAGAACCGGCTCCAGGGGCCAACAATTATAAGCAAAAAGTGAATGTTAAGTTTTGCTACGTTCGTGCACCTAGTGTAGGGTTAAGCAGACCAATATTCTGGTTCCGCGGGTTCCCACCCCCCTTTACTGTGCCCACTCAAGAAGTCTTGTTCCCACATTACACTAAACAAAGGTATATGCCGTCCCCAGTGTTCATGTCAAAGAGTGCACATTTGTTGAGCTGTACATCTCAACTGTTGCGTTCTGAACAATCGCACGAGTGTACAGCTCAACTATCAGTTTAAAGAGATTGTGTACTCGTTGGAATGTAATGTGTGAACACCTCTGAGTGTTTTTCCTATTCCTTTAAAAAAACAACAACACCACACTGCTTACTTGGGACTACTGGGTTGTCTCTGAGCAAGTGCTGTAACTCTCCAATAGTTTGCCTTCACCCCCCAAAGGCACACTCCTCCAGTGTCTCACGAGACAGGCGCATGCCCACAACAACAGTTACTTTCTGAACACACACTAGAGCTGTCTGTCTCTCTCATTAATCCAGAATGCAGCAGCTAGACTGGTGACTGGGAGTGGCCACCAGGACCACATAACACCGGTCCTGAGAGAGCTACATTGGCTCCCAGTACGTTTCCGGGCACAGTTCTAGGTGCTGGTGCTGACCTTGAAAGCCCTAAATGGCCTCGGTACTGTATACCTGAAGGAGCGTCTCCACCCCCATCATTCAGCCCGGACACTGAGATCCAGCGCCGAGGGCCTTCTGGCGGTTCCCTCCCTGTGAGAAGCAAAGCTACAGGGAACCAGGCAGAGGGCCTTCTCGGTAGTGGCGCCCGCTCTGTGGAACGCCCTCCCATCAGAGGTCAAAGCGATAAACAACTACATGCCCTTTAGAAAATACTTGAAGGCAGCCCTGTTTAGGGAAGTTTTTAATCTGTGATGTGTTAATGTATTTTAATGTTTGCTAGAAGCCGCCCAGAGTGGCTGGGGAGACCCAGCCAGATGGGCGGGGTACAAATGATAAATTATTATTATCCTATTGCCCGTCCACACATGCAAACACCCTGACTTCCCATTACTTCATCTGTGGAGTCCTGCGTGATTTGTTGCTGTCAGGCGTTTCTGAATCAAGCATACCCGATGGCCAGAGAAACCTTTCATCTAGCCACGCACGCAATGAATCCCAAAGTGACATTTCGCTGTAATTCTTCCCCAGCTATTTGCTGTTACAAATGTGCCCTCTCCCTGCAGGCTGGAAATGAGATACAATCACAGGAAATGCAACATTAGCTTTCCGTGGCAGAATTTCACATGGCTTTATTGCCGCTCCATTGTGGGGAGGTGCATTTGTAAAGAAAAAAAAGCAGCCACGGAAGAATCAAGAGGGAAACATCAAGGTTCCTCCTTGAAACTGAATCGCACCTTGCAACAAATGAACAAACTCCTGGCCTTCTCAGATATCTTATTCGGGCAGAGAGCTACACACACGATAAACGATTGGACAGCAAAGCAACTTGGTCCATTAAAATTAACAGCATCGTTAAGGTTAACAACATACTGACCCCAATTCACGTGGCAGACAGCCATCCATGAATTAGTAACCTCCTAGCTAGACTGCTGGAAGGCCCTCTACATAGGACTACGCTTGAAGACAATTTGGAAGCTCAAAAGGGTAAAAAATGCAGCAGCCAGAATACTGACCAGCATGGGCTGGAAATAATCCACCACACCAGTTTAGAGACCAGTTTAGAGGCAATAAGGGACGCGGGTGGTGCTGTGGGTTAAACCCCAGAGCCTAGGGCTTGTCGATCAGAAGGTCGGTGGTTCAAATCCCCGCGACGGGGTGAGCTCCCGTTGCTCGGTCCCTGCTCCTGCCAACTTAGCAGTTCGAAAGCACGTCAAAGTGCAAGTAGATAAATAGGTACCACTCCGGCGGGAAGGTAAACGGCGCTTCCGTGCGCTGCTCTGGTTCGCCAGAAGCGGCTTAGTCATGCTGGCCACATGACCCAGAAGCTGTATGCCGGCTCCCTCGGCCAATAAAGCGAGACGAGAGCCGCAACCCCAGAGTCATCAGCGACTGGACCTAATGGTCAGGGGTCTCTTTACCTTTTAGAGGCAATAGGGTCTGTGTCCCATCAGTTTGCATGCCCAAATCAAGGGGCTGCGCTTTATCTTTAAAGCCTCAAGTCCTCATCTCTCAGGGAGCACCTCCCACGCACATAAAAACGCTACACGCAGCGTGTATTTTTAACCACCCAGTAAAATATTCTCTTTTCTGATGGCTTTCCGGGACGGAAGACATTGTAGGATGTGGGGAGATGTTTTATATTGGATTTGATCGCTGCTGCTTGTCTGAATTTACGAGCTTTGTTTATCCCAAATGGCTCCAAGTTCTTTTAACGGAGAAGTGAGTAATGCATTTTGCAAACGAATAGATGAAACAAAAGAAGTTTGGCACCGGATTGCTTTCCGAAAGCGTCCTCCACATCCCCTTTGCCACATCTACCCAATTTCCAGCTTTGCCCCACACTGCATCAGCCCAAGCCTGTTGGCTGTTCAATTTCCCATTAGCTACCGACTGCTCCGAGAGCATTGATTTCGTGGCAGCGAGCTCTGCGCATGAACCGTTCCAGGTCCCCTGACTCTTAATTTATTCTGGGTACTCTGGGCAGCTTTCCGAGGTAGCTGCTGTGCTAATGAGCCGCGCGTTGCCCCTCTCGGCTTCTCTGAACTGCATCCCCCGTTCTCCGGTCCTCAGCTTGCGAGACGAGGGATTGAAATTCTGCTGCGGTAGAATGATTCAGTGCGCCGGGGACAATGCTACGGAGCCAGGGAGAGAGATGTGGAAGTGGCGTATTCAAATCAAAGCAGCCGAGAAGCCCACAGATGTCTCGCACATCACAGCAACGTTCGCGCGAAGAAAAGCAGCGCTAAGAATGATGTCATTTTAACGACAGGCCCTCAGATCAGAGGTCACTAATGTGGCACCCATGAGCACTTCTACTTTTAAATTAAGCACAGTAGCATGTCTTTCATACTGATGTTGGAATCTGCCTGTCTCAAGAGACCATAGAGTGCACCTCCAGACGTGAAGTCAAACCGCTGCCTTAGCAGCAGCAAAGTCACCTCTCCGGGGTGCAAGCCCAGGCAGTATGTCTGGAGGTCCTGAGCTGCCCAGACAACAACACACACATACACACAGCACCTTGAGGATGATGATTAATTCAATTTGTTAAAAGGTAAAGGTAAAGGGACCCCTGGCCATTAGGTCCAGTCGTGTCCGACTCTGGGGTTGCGGCACTCATCTCGCTTTATTGGCCGAGAGCCAGCGTACAGCTTCCGGGTCATGTGGCCAGCATGACAAAGCCACTTCTGGCGAACCAGAGCAGCGCACGGAAATGCCATTTACCTTCCCGCCAGAGCGGTTCCTATTCATCTACTTGCACTTTGACGTGCTTTCGAACTGCTAGGTTGGCAGGAGCTGGGACCGAGCAACGGGAGCTCACCCCGTCGCGGGGATTTGAACCGCCGACCTTCTGATCAGCAAGCCCTAGGCTCTGTGGTCTAACCCACAGCGCCATCTGGGTCCCTAATTCAATTTGTATACCACCCTTTAGCCATAGATCTCAGACAGTTCACAACATAAAACTACAATATAAAATATACAAAACACATAAGAAAAATACAGTGGTGTCTCAGTTTTCGAGCATCTCGGAAGCTGAACATTTCAGTTTTCGAATGCCGAAAACCCGGAAGTAATTGCTTCCGTTTTCGAATGCGCCTCGGAAGTCGAACAGCTTCTGCTGAGAGCCAGTGTGGTGTAATGGTTAAGAGCAGTAGACTCGTAATCTGGGGGACCGGGTTCGCGTCTCCGCTCCTCCACATGCAGCTGCTGAGTGACCTTGGGCTAGTCACACTTCTCTGAAGTCTCTCAGCCCCACTCACCTCACAGAGTGTTTGTTGTGGGGGAGGAAGGGAAAGGAGAATGTGAGCCGCTTTGAGACTCCTTTGGGTAGTGATAAAGTGGGATATCAAATCCAAACTCTTCTTCTTCATCATCATCATCATCATCATCATCAAGCATTGCTGCCTCTTACCAAGAGCAGAAACAGTCTTCTTGCCCATTGGACCCACTACTGGTCTCATCCACTCAATCTGCCAGAGGCTGTTTTCGCATGCAGGGCAGGGGGAGGAGAAGTCCCTCTCCCAGTGAATCTTTACTCCCATCATCCCTGACAAATGACTGGGCCGAATGGGGTTGGCAGGAGCTGGAGTCGAGCTGAGGCAGTATGGTTAGTTGTGGCGGGGTGTGCAGGTGGGAGGGAGAACAGTGTTTTGAAGCTGACTTGCTTTAAGAAAATATAGTTACAATTAACTGAAGAGAACAGAGGACGCTTCAGTTAACCTAAAACGGAAGCGCGGGAGGCTGAAATTTGTTCCCGTCACACTAAACTGGTTCAGCATTATGTCCAAAGAAAGTCATTGTGCAGTGTCTGCCCCTAAGACCACAGAGCCTAGGGCTTGCCGATCAGAAGGTCGGCGGTTCGAATCCCCACGACGTGGTGAGCTCCCATTGCTTGGTCCCAGCTCCTGCCAACCTAGCAGTTCGAAAGAACGTCAAAGTGCAAGTAGATAAATAGGTACCGCAGCAGCGGGAAGGTAAACGGCGTTTCCATGCGCTGCTCTGGTTTGCCAGAAGCGGCTTAGTCATGCTGGCCACATGACCCGGAACCTGTATGCCGGCTCCCTCGGCCACTAAAGCGAGATGAGCACTGCAACCCCAGAGTCGGTCACGGCTGGACCTAATGGTCAGGGGTCCCTTTACCTTTATCTTTACACTATTAATTGCTATGCATTTTAAACCCAGCTCAGGGTTACAATATGATGAGACGTAGGGATGATCTAAGCAGACCAGTGTAATAGTTAAGGCATCCCCTGAAAAGCCTCCTGAGAATTGTTAGAGGTGCTAAAAAACCGTCTGCTCATAATCCCCAACCAGTCTTGCGGATCTCTTGTTCCCAAGGGTTCCTTGGAAAGAGGGAATGCTTATTAAACCAGTTTAAGGCTGCGGAGTCAATATGTCTTAAGGGAAGGGCTTGTTCTAATCAAAGGAGCTTTGGTGTGGATTTACAGAGTTTATCCTGTTTATTTTAATTGCAAAAAGAAAAGAGGAGGGGGGGACCCTCAAGAAACGGCAGTGAAAGAAACAAACAGCTTGTACTGTATATTCTAAGGCCTGGAAAGATTAAAGAGAAGAAAGAAGACCAATAGTGCCCTGTGCTGGTGCGAAGTGCTGGACAATTCATTCACTGGGCTGACTTGACCCCTGCAGATCCCATGTATGTAGTGATAATATATTGTTGGACTCCAACCCCATCCAGAATGGTCATTCGTCAGGGATAATGGGAGCTGGTCCAGCAATATCTGGGCAGCCAGAGGTTCCCCATCCTTGATGTACAGAGACCCCGGCTTTGGCTCACATTGCTTGAGTGCAGCATCCGAAATTCGCCAGGCACGTTTTGCACCTGGGTATCAGCCACTCGTAATCAAGTGGAGATGCCCGGTTGCCAGGATGGCACCTGACATCTTCCACCATCTGCATGTGCCTGCCTGGGAATCCTTGGATCTGGACTGTTTTCACACACTAACAACAAACCCTGTAGAATTCTACCCGTGATATTTTATTTGCACTATCAGAATGAATTTCCGTAACCAAAAAAGTCATCTTGAAAAACACAACAGCTGAGCTGTCTGGCCCCAAAATGGCAACTAGGCATTCTGTTTTGGTGACTGTAACCCTGGTTTAAGGGGCCATTTGGTGCCTAGGTTATATACCTGAGTTTCCAACACTGCTTGAGTGGGATGGGATCTCAACACTCTGTGTACTGACTTCCAGATATGGAAACACAAGGTCTGGAGAACTGAGCAGCCTGCATTTCACCTTCCACCCTTTTGCAATGGCAGCTGCTGAAGGAGGCGATGCTCCTTCAAACCAGACATGCAGATGATACCCAGCTCTACCTCTCTTTCAAATCAGAACCAGTGAAGGCGGTGAAGGTCCTGTGTGAGTGCCTGTAGGCGGTTGGAGGATGGATGGCGGCTAACAGATTGAGGTTGAATCCTGACAAGACAGAAGTACTGTTTTTGGGGGACAGGGTGCAAGCAGGTGTGGGGGACTCCCTGGTCCTGAATGGGGTAACTGTGCCCCTGAAGGACCAGGTGCGCAGCCTGGGAGTCATTTTGGACTCACAACTGTCCATGGATGCGCAGGTTAATTCTGTGTTCAGGACAGCTGTCTACCAGCTCCATCTGGTACGCAGGCTGAGACCCTACCTGCCTGCAGACTGTCTCGCTAGAGTGGTGCATGCTCTAGTTATCTCCCGCTTGGACTACTGCAAGTGGCCGCCGGGACTGGGAGTGGCCGCCGGGACCATATAACAACAGTCCTGAAAGACCCACATTGGCTCCCAGTACGTTTCAGAGCAAAATTCAAAGTGTCAGTGCTGACCTTTAAAGCCCTAAACGGCCTCGGTCCTGTATACCTGAAGGAGCGTCTCCACCCGCACCGTTCAGCCCTGACACTGAGGTCCAGCTCCGAGGGCCTTCTGGCGGTTCCCTCACTGCGAGAAGCAAAGCTACAGGGAACCAGGCCTTCTCGGTAGTGGCGCCCGCCCTGTGGAACACCCTCCCAGCAGAGGTCAAAGAGATAAACAACTGACATTCAGAAAATACCTGAAGGCAGCCCTGTTTAGGGAAGTTTTTAACCTGTGATATTTTGATGTATTTTAATATCTGTTGGATATTAGATGGGCGGGGTACAAATAAAAAATTATTATTATTATTATTATTACAAGAAGATTCTCGTCAAAAGCTTTTGCAGCAGTAGGGGAGATAGCTGATGTGATCAGGTCCTGCTTACGAGCTTCTCACGAGGCATCTTGTTGGCCACCCTGAGAGCAGAATGCTGAACTAGCCGGGTCTTTGGCCTCATCCATGTAGCCTTTGCCAACCTAGTAGTGTCCTAAAAAAAAAAAAGATCTAGAGAGTACCAGTTTAGCAAAGGCGGATCTGAAGAATACCTTCCCACCGGAGTCTACCTTGAGCATCTCTAGAAAGTGGTGTGAACCTCTGATGTTGTGGGTGGAGTCTAACAGTTAACCCAGCTCTGCTTGAGGCCAAACCAAAAGCAACAAGAGGTAGAGGAAAGGAACTTTTCTAATCAGGCCAACTGCCAAGTTTTCTCCTAAAGCTATAGGTGTAGCTTTGGGATGCCTATAGATGTAATATATGCTTTGGAGAAGACATCCTATGGAACAAGGGTGAACATACATGGGACGCGCACATGCAAAGCCCGACCGTGCCCTCCTGCCCAGTTTACAGTTACCCCCGCCCCCCCCAAAAACGCTGCCATTTATTTAACAAGCGCTTTAATGAGAAACTGTGACTTGAAATGTGTTTTGTTTCACTGACAGACGATAATGCTTTCAAGCACGTTGCAGGCGCATATAAACATTCCTACGGAAAGCAGACGAAAATCTAAAACACAGCCTATGAAATTTTCCACCACTGTTCGGGGGAAAGCTGAAACCACACGCAAACACCCATTTAGAAAACAAAACAAAGCCCACGTTAGAATTCTAGCCTATTCTGTTTTTTATTTGGTAACGGAGTGCTTGCATGTGGTTTGGGCTTTTGCTCAGCTCTCCGGCAACAGCGGCAGGAAATAATGATATGCTGCTGGTCCTACCTATGGCATAGGCTGAAGTGTGTTTGTGTGTGTGTGTGTTGGCAGGAACTTCTGTCACAGGAAGTTGGATGTGGTTGAATCTACTGCAAGTCCTTGAAGACTGGCCATAGCCTAAGTTTCCACTTTGGCCAAGATGCGGAGTGGACCTTGAAGTCTCTCGTCTCCCCGCAACCATTTCACATACTGGAAATTCTGGCCAGTATCATGTGGCTTTCTGAAGTCTTCACAAACAACTGCCCAAGTCTGCACAGGTCCTCATTTTCTAAAACAAAGAACATTCCCCCCCCCCCTTCGTGATATATGAGCTACTGAGAATGAAAAATTGAGCATACCGTGTCAGAGTGTGGTTATGAATTCAGTCTGCAGCTATGTAAGACAAACAGAGGTCTGGGAGGTCAAACATCATGCTCAGCGTTAAGTTCCCCACACTCTCGTAACACTAGAAATTGTGATCTTCCAATGAAGCTGAATGGTGCAAAATTCAGGTCATACAGAATAAATTGCCCTGAGGGATAGCTCAGTTGGTAGAGCATGAGACTCTTAATCTCAGGGTCCTGGGTTCAAGTCCTGTATTGGGGGAAAGATTCCTGCATTGAAGGACTAGATGTCCTGTCAGGAACGAGCCAGAGGTTTCAAGTTTCCCGGGGGGGGGGGGGAGACCCAGGACTGGAGGAAGGAGGTGGTGTGCCAAAGTGGGCGAGGAGGAGTTATTGAGACTAGTCTGGAAGAGCAGACTGGGCGGGACACTGAGCCAGGGGGTTCACAGGAACAGCAAGGGTTAAGTTCCAGTTCCGAATCAGGGGGCCGGTTCAAGGAGCCTCTCATGAGGCATGTAGAAAAATGGAGGGGTGAAAGGCGAAGCATGAGAGTTTGCCATTTCCTAACTTGTTGACGGGCCAAACGCAGATCTCAGCAGGGATCTGACTTAAGCGAATTGGATGAATGACCATTAGGTGATAATAACTGCTGTACATATTGTACAGTAAATAAAAGCCATAAAACCATCAGAAGACTCTCGTGGTGATTGTGTGAAGAGAGGAAGCCCGTCAGCCCTGACATGACCCCCGGGGCATCTTCCAACTCTACGAGTCTGTCTGTGAAAGCACTTTTTCATACAGCGCGTAGCTAAACTTTGGAATTCGATCCCAGAAGACAGAGTGATGGTCACCAATTTGCATGGCTTTTTTTTTTTTTTTTTTAAGGACGAAACAAATTCATGAAGGATAAAGACGATTCTTCCGACAAGAAAAGCATGTGTATCATCTAAAGCAGGCATGTCCAACAGGTATATCGTGAGCTACCGGTAGATCACTGGACGTCTGTGATAGATCACTGGTAGATCATTGGCTCCCCCCAAAGAAGCTGAACAACTGTGGCTCCCCTAAAAAAAGCTCAACATTTTAACTCCTCCCTGAAAAAGCTCAACAACTTTGACCTGAACCCCCCAAAAGGGGGTAGATAACTGCCACTTTTTAAACTCTGTGAGTAGATCGCAGTCTCTTGAGCAGGGGTCAGCAACCTTTTTCAGCCGTGGGCCGGTCCACCGTCCCTCAGACCATGTGGTGGGCCGGACTATGTTTTTTTTTGGGGGGGGGGAAATGAACGAATTCCTATGCCCCACAAATAACCCAAAATTCTACTCATGTAAAAACACCAGGCAGGCCCCACAAATAACCCAGAGATGCATTTTAAATAAAAGCACACATTCTACTCATGTAAAAACACCAGGCAGGCCCCACAAATAACCCAGAGATGCATTTTAAATAAAAGCACACATTCTACTCATGTAAAAACACCAGGCAGGCCCCACAAATAACCCAGAGATGCATTTTAAATAAAAGCACACATTCTACTCATGTAAAAACATGCTGATTCCTGGACAGTCCGCGGGCCGGATTGAGAAGGCGATTGGGCCGCATCCGGCCCACGGGCCTTAGGTTGCCTACCCCTGCTCTTGAGAGTTGGCCACCCCTGATCTAAAGGACAAAAGCAAAGTGTGGCTTTTGCTTCGGAGATGCCCGCGCATGCCAATTTAACCTGTCAGTTAAAGGCTGCAAAACCATTGGCTGAAGCACAGCATCTTTAAATCAAGTTGACAGCCCTAATATCAGAGAGCTCTTAATCACCTCAAGGGGGGGGGGCTAGAAGATAGCCATGGAGATTTCCCCTCCCTCCATCTCCCCCTTCCTTCTGAAGGAAAACAGGCTCAATTCCCGCCCTGTGACCCCTGGAAGCCAGGAGCCTTGGCTTAAAGGGTTAATCCCCCTGCCAAGACCTTGTTTCATTCAGATTATTATGTGGGTGACACTAAGACTTGCCCTGCTACTCCCACCAGGCCAGTAGCATTATGCTCATTTGGGAGGCTACGCAGACAAAGTGCAAGAGGACTCTGCAAACGAAGCTCAGAAGCGGCACCTAAGGCATTCGGTCACAACCCACATCTTCTTTTCCTGATGCCCGGATGTCTGTGCATCCCCAACCATAGGACTCAGTGGGTCATTGTTGCCTCTGTGTGCATTAAGTACACAGCAGGGTTAAGAAATTCCATTAGCCAACCAGGCTCCCTCCAGAGGTACCTGGCACCTGATGGAACTACAGCTCCCATCAGGAGCGCTGTTTTCTGGAGCTGGTGGGAGTTGTGTCAGTTTGCATTGCTTAGTACAGAAAGTAGTATGATCTGACCATGCAGGGGTCAGCAAACGTTTTCAGCAGGGGGCCGGTCCACTGTCCCTCAGACCTTGTGGGGGGCCAGATTATATTTTGAAAAATAAAATAAAAAATGAACGAATTCCTATGCCCCACAAATAACCCAGAGATGCACTTTAAAGAAAAGGACACATTGTACTCATGTAAAAACACGCTGATTCCCGGACCGTCCGCGGGCCGGATTGAGAAGGCGATTGGGCCGGATCTGGCCCCCGGGCCTTAGTTTGCCTACCCATGATCTGATGTGTAGAGACCTTTCCTATTCTGCTTAGTTCAAGAGGGTTCTGGAAGCTTCTCTGTGTGGCAGAAAGTTCATGATGTTTGGGTTATTGTTTGGGTTATACCTTCAGAGAAGCCGAGTACAGCTGGTTTAAACTGGCGCTCTTATCTCTTTCTGTCAAGGTCATGCTGACTATAAAAGTAGGGCCAGAAGGAGCCTGGGTTTCACTTTCTCCTTTTTATCTCTTTGTTCGGATGTGATATTCTGTTCTGTATGCTTAATGTTAAGTTTTGTAAGTATTGTAAGTTTTATGTGTAAGTGCTGCAACTGGATTTCTTATGGACAGGGCCAATCCTGAATGTACAGTGGTACATCGGGTTACATACGCTTCAGGTTGCAGACTCTGCTAACCCAGAAATATTGCCTCGGGTTAAGAACTTTGCTTCAGGATGAGAACAGAAATCGGGCAGCGGCGGCGTAGCGGCAGCGGGAGGCCCCATTAGCTAAAGTGGTGCTTCAGGTTAAGAACGTTTTCAGGTTAAGAACGGACCTCCGGAACGAATTAAGTGCATAACCAGAGGTACCACTGTATTGGATTTGTGACCATTATGCTCATTTGCCTTCAGTAGCAGTAAAGCTCTGCTGGATGAAATATCAATTGCCTCTGGTCTATTTTTTTGAAACTCTGCTACATGTTTAAGTTTTTTCCCTCTCCAGAAGAAGCTGGGGCGACAAGTTGTAGTCTGGAACTTCTGGGAAGTGTCCAGTTGGGAAAGACTGGTCAACCCCCATCAGACAAAGACTTAAAAAAAAAATTAGACAGTTATTTGACTTGTCCAGGTGATCTCTTTTAATGCTCCATATATTTTAACTGGCTTGGTTTGGGGACATATTATCTTATCATTTGATTTATTTATGCACTTACTGTGTTTTAAACCTGATCCCCAAATGTACACAAGCGGTGCCAAATGTACACAAGCGGTCCGTAATAAATGTTAAAATACCCCAAAAGGCAATGTAGGAAAGCAGGGCAGGGAAATCCTTTATTGCGCTTTTGTCGTCCTTTCTGAAACACTAGAATAAAGCATACATTACTCACATTCTGTTTAAAAAGACGAGGTAAGAAACCAAATAGTATGAAGAGTTATGGGCAATGAATAATATCTTAGAACCATTATGTATATTGTTTGTATTGTTTAAACACAACTATTGTTTTGATTAGAATCATTGAAACCTTAGACTCTGATGCATTTTGTTATTTTGTTATTTGATACCACCAGCTGAAGAAAGCATCGTCCGAAACAGGGCCCTGTCCTGGGTTCCAGTTCTCGTATCTCAGAAGCCCCAACTTTCATCTTCAAAAGACTTTTCTTTGTAAAACTATTACTACTGTTTAAGATTGTATTCCAATAGGAAATAGTGAATTTTGTTTGATTCTACTTGTGAGTAAACTTACTCTTATGCTAAAACATTCAGCCTGACTTCTTGGGAACATTTATTCTAGTGTTAATTGGAACAAGAACTCCTACTTCTTTTGATTGTCCTTTCTGAAACGGCCGAAACGCGCCCAGCGCCAGACTCCCTTCCTAAAGGCTGCAACAACCCACCACCTCCCCCCAAATAATGCTCTATTGTATCTTCAGAGAAACAGCCTGCTCCTGCAATTCCATGTGCACCAACACTTGCGATTTACATGGGGATTTGCAATGGCGGCACTTCTCCCTGGGCGTTAGTTGTTTTGGAAAGGTTCCTGGCTCCGAGCAGAGTTTACACAGCTGCGGGAGGAAAATCTAGCAGAGATCAACTGGAGAAAGAAGAAGAGGGCAACACAAATCTCATGCAAAAAAGAGAGAGGAATGAATACTCAGGCAGTCCTGCTGTTGAAACAACTCTTCCACCAAGAGAAAGAGAATGAGTTCCCTAACTTTATTAAGTGTAGCCACAACGCAAATAAGCTTTAGCTCATTTTCACCATTTAGAGAGCATAAAGACTCCCTTTTGTCATCCAGAGTCTAAGCTGCCTAAAGCCTTTACAGAAACACAACTTGGAGGAAGGCAGGCAATTAAATACATTTGGAGAGGCCAGGAGGGTGTTTTGTCGCACCCCCCCCCCCAGTAGCTAGGATGGGCTTGTGTGGATCAGATTTGTGGACTGTGGAGAGGACTATCCAAAGCTACTTTAAAAAAAGAAAAGGGGGGGAAGTCACCCTTTGTAGTTTTGCAGAAAGATGCTTGCAGGTGACCTCGATTGGACCGGTTGTCTGTCCTTATCAGACGTCGGCAACCGTATCACACACACACACACACACACACAACACACACGTGCACACACAACCCTCCAGGCGCAGCGTCTTGGCGCAGGACATATTTACTACCGACCTCCAGAATTTATTTTTCACATAAAGGAAGCTCCAGGGATGCAAATCATCTACAAAGGCTTAAGGAGCAAGGAGGCCTGGTAGAAGACAGCTGAGAGCCCAGAACCGCTGCGGCACATCAATAATACAATAATGTCATCAACCCGCTGTAGAGACCGAACAATGCTTTTTCCTGTCCGTTAGTTAATTAGCAAACGGGGGTGAGATTAAAGGCTTTAATCTCTTGCTTACTTTCATTCCCTCTCTTCTTCTTTTTAAATAATAATAATAAAAAAGCAAAAGCAAAACCTGAAACCTGAACAAACCAGCGGCCACATGTAGGAAGGAAGAATAGAAATGGGAAATACAAAATTGATTAAATTTGTTGGAGGAGAATCGGTGTATTTGGCTTAGGGAAGCGCTAGGCTAGATGTTGTTGGGAAGCTCCTGCCATCATCCTTGTCCACTAGCCATGCTGCATGGAATTGATCTGAGCTCAACATTGGGGCGGGGGGACAAGTTGACCAATCCCCTGTAGTTTTTAGTTGAGATTCCTGCATTGCAGGGGGTTGGACTAGATGAACCTTGGGGTCCCTACCAACTCTAAAATTCTATGACCCCCCCCCCCCAGGTCCCATACGCCCAGAGACTTTGCCCCTGTGCTCTGGGAGTGGTTGAGTCAACTGAACATATTCTTTTCATCTGCCCATTCTATGCAGATCTTAGACAAAAACTTATAGCTCCACTCCTATGCCAACATAGCCCAGTAGACAGAGAAAGACTGGTTTTGTATTTGCTGAACAAGTTCACTGGAACAACAACCTTCTCGGTGGCCAAATTTCTTTTTTTGGCCTTTAAGCGTCGTAAGGGTAAAATTGACTGTATTGACATGGGTCTAAATGTATAATATACTTTTTGCTGTTTCTAAGTGTCACGCTTTTCCAGATGTTTAGACGTTTTAACTTTTGTATGGATAATATGTGCTTTCTGACTGATGGTCGAATAAATTTTACTGATTGATATGACCCCCCCCCCCCAGGCCACAGCTTCTGGTCATCACATGGAGAGGTAACCATGGAACAGGTTCTCTGCTGTGCAGTTGGCTGATTGGCTGGTGCCCTCTGGTTTTCGCCTACTGCGTAGCAATTAGTCACAACTTGTAAGGTTGGCGGTTAGGCATTGGTTATTGTGTTCATTGGTGGAGGGGTAAAGATTGGCTGTGGCTGCCCCTCCAACGCTGCTGCTGCATGGGGAATTCCGTTAAAGGAATCCAGGGGCTCGCCATGCTTTTGTCCGTATCCCCCAGTCGGGGGCCAGGGTCACGCAAGAGCCTCTGGGAGCATTTGGAGAGAGTTGTTGGGTCTGGCCCCCGACCTCGTTTTCTCTCCCCTAAGTGTTTTCCCGTTACTGACGGTCGTCAGTTCTGTCCCTAGTGGAACAGATAGTCTAAACCAATGCCTATGCAACCACTCACATATCATGTATTTCAATAAAGTTGTGGCCAAAAATTATGACAAAAACCAAAACCTAAATTACTGTCTGTTGTTGTTGTTCAGTCGTTCAGTCGTGTCCGACTCTTCGTGACCCCATGGACCAGAGCACGCCAGGCACGCCTATCCTTCACTGCCTCTCGCAGTTTGGCCAAACTCATGTTAGCAGCTTCGAGAACACTGTCCAACCATCTCGTCCTCTGTCGTCCCCTTCTCCTTGTGCCCTCCATCTTTCCCAACATCAGGGTCTTTTCTAGGGAGTCTTCTCTTCTCATGAGGTGGCCAAAGTACTGGAGCCTCAACTTCAGGATCTGTCCTAGTGAGCACGCAGGGCTGATTTCTTTAAGAACGGATAGGTTTTATCTTCTTGCAATTACTGTCTGAGGTGTGAGTAGTTTTAAGAATTTTATTTTTTCCGCAAAAGCCATCTCTTGGATTCACATCTCCCTGTTGTCGGAAGTGGTAAGTAGGGGGGAAATGGTGTCAGGGCCTGTAAAAGAATTCTGCTCCCATGGAAATCAGAGGAGGCTGGTTATGACTTCACATAGGGATGCATATTGCTTCTCACATCACCTCAACGACTCCTTGAGCTGAAGGAGACTTTATAGTTTCTCTAAAACATTTTCCGGCCACTTTTCTGGGCCGGTTCCTGTTCAACATGGCTTACAAGCAAAACAAAAGGATAAAGAACCAGAGGGAGAGAGAAATTGCACTACAAATCAACCCTGGACATTTTAAAAATAAAATAAAATACAGAACCGGAGTGGTTGTAATTTGAGCCTTGTGTTTGGAGGTGCGGCGAGGTGGCAATGACAGCAATGGCTGTTTGATCTGCAGAGAGGCCATTTTGCGCCTGGACTTCATCACTTAGCCATCCTGTGAGAACCGAGTCGTGCACACCTTGACATGCTTAGGGGGGCTGACGTCAGAAGGACACCTCCACGATGCCAGGATCCTCAGTCCCAGGCGTTCAGCACATAGGAAGCGAATGCATGGAGCACCTCAATTTATACGTTTCCGAGCACCATTCAAAGTGTTGGTGCTGACCTTTAAAAGCCTAAATGGCTTCTGTCCAGTATACCTGAAGGAGCGTCTCCACCCCCATCGTTCAGCCCGGACACTGAGGTCCAGCGCCGGGGGCCTTCTGGCGGTTCCCTCACTACGAGAAGCCAAGTTACAGGGAACCAGGCAGAGGGCCTTCTCGGTAGTGGCGCCCGCCCTATGGAACGCCCTCCCTTCAGATGTCAAAGAGAACAACAACTACCAGACCTTTAGAAGACATCTGAAGGCAGCCCTGTTTAGGGAGGCTTTTAATGTTGAATAGATTATTGTATTTTAATGTTCTGTTGGAAGCCGCCCAGAGTGGCTGGGGAAACCCAGCCAGATGGGAGGGGTATAACTAATAAATTATTATATTATTATTATTATTATTATTATTATTATTATTATTATTATTATTATTATTATTATTATTATTATACCAAGTGACACCCTAGAGGTGGGACAGGAAGCAAATAAGAGTTCCCAGATGTCTCAAAATCCCAGACCCAAATACGTGTTGGAATTATCCAATAGCAAAGCTGTTTTGCAGGAGTTTTCATTGGATTTCGTGCGGTTTCAACCTTCTCTGCCTTTTTGCAACGCAGCTGCAACTTATTTCTTTTAGTGATGGTTTCATTGTTTTATCTCTTGCAAACCGCAAGAGCTCCCCCCCCCCCCCGGCCCGGCAATCAAGCGGTATATAGATCTTGTTTAGACATAGAATTATAATATTGTAAAGTTGGGAGGGACTTCCCACAGCCATAAACACATTAAGGATGCCGGGCAAGTGTCGTATGGGCACTTGTCTTATGGGCAAGTGTCGTAGTTCAGTGGTTAGAGCGTCTGCCTTGCAAGCAGAAGGTCCCTGGCTTGGTCCCCACTGGCATCTCCAGGTGGGGATAATATTGAGAGGCAGTGTGGTATAGTGGTTAGAGCATGGGTAGGCAAACTAAGGCCTGGGGGCCGGATCTGCCCAATCGCCTTCTAAATCCGGCCCACAGATAGTCCAGGAATCAGCATGTTTTTACATGATTAGAATGTGTCCTTTTATTTAAAATGCATCTCTGGGTTATTTGTGGGGCATAGGAATTCGTTCATTTCCCTCCTAAAATATAGTCCGGCCCACCACATGGTCTGAGGGACAGTGGACCGGCCCCCTGCTGAAAAGGTTTGCTGACCCCTGGGTTAGAGTGTCAACCTAGAATCAGAGAATGCTGGGTTCAAATCCCCTCTCTACCAGTCCTGAAGCTCACCTTGAACCAGTCCCTGTCTGTGAGGCTGACCTACCTCGCAGGGCTGTCGTTGCGAGGATAAAGATGGGTGGGGAATTATAATGTCTGCCTCGAGTTCCCTAGGCTGGGGAATTAACCTAAGAGATGAATACGACTGAAGGATATGCTTCAACCTGCTGCACAACGGAAACTGTAAATGGCACGGAAAAAAATATGTACTGAACAATAATTTCAGCAAGCTTTTCCTGGATTATTCTTCTTAAATTGATTCTACCCTGCCTCTACTCTTCTAAGCCTTTTAATTTATTTTATTAGATTATGTAAGTGTTGCATTTAAAAAAATTTTTTTAGTACCGAGCATTGTTTCATTTTAAGATGCTAAAAGGTAAAGGTAAAGGACCCCTGACAGTTAAGTCCAGTCGCGGACGACTCTGGGGTTGTGGCGCTCATCTCGCTCTATAGGACAAGGGAGCTAGCATTTGTCTGCAGGCAGTTTTTCCAGGTCATGTGGCCAGCATAACTAAGCCGCTTCTGGCGAACCAGAGCAGCGCATGGAAACGCTGTTTACCTTCCCGCTGCAGCGGTACCTATTTATCTACTTGCACTTTGATGTGCTTTCAAACTGCTAGGTGGGCAGGAGCTGGGACCGAGCAACGGGAGCTCACCCCGTCGCGGGGATTCGAACCGCCGACCTTCTGATCGGCAAGCCCTAGGCTCTGTGGTTTAACCTACAGCGCCACCCGCGTCCCTGCAAGATGATGGCTGAGGTGAAATCTGAATCCAGGACTGAGGCAACTCTGCTAGTAGACCTAAGCTCTTTTTTGCAAACTCGCCTCGCAAGCGCTGGGAACAAACAAAAGCAAACAAATGCAAAGATGCCCAACTGAGTAAGGGCCCAAAGGTCAGCCACATTGCTGGGAACTTGACTGTACTGGCAAATGCTGGGGGGGGGGGGCAAATGGATGTGTTGTGAGCTGTTTTCCTAATGGAAGCAACAACCCTGTAATGTACTCATCCAGTGCCGGATTTAAGTATAAGCTAAACAAGCTATAGCTTAGGGCCCCACTCTCTTGGGGGCCCCCAAAAAAGTTTAAAGGGGAAAAAACTGGATGTACATTTCCAAAATATAAGATACAAAACAAATAGAATAAAACCTACATACAGCAACAGTGTTTTGTGTTGTGTAGGCTCCTTTTTGTTACGTGCAAATGGCTTGAGATACCTATGAGGTCCATAAATTACCATATAGCATATATTCAACACAAAAAAACAGGGACAATTTGCTGTTGACAAAGGACAGCTGGACATATAAAGGGCCCCCTTACCTTCAGTAGCCTGGGGCCTCATCAAACCTAAATCTGTCCCTGTACTCATCTCTCTCTCTCTCTCTCTCTCTCTCTCTCTCTCTCTCTCTCTCTCTCTTTCCCTCTCTCTCTCAAAAATTAACAATTCAAAACCAGATAACCTCCTCATTGGGAAAGCTCTCTGCTGCAAGGAGGTGCGTGATCAAGGTGATGGGGAAATGAACCGAAGCCCAGTTCATCTTCAAATAGTACCAGCTGGTCCACAGAATGTGCGGCTGACTCTTAAAACCTCAACACTTTGCATCAAAGAAACTGCACAGAAACCAGGGGGTTTCACTCCCAAGATCGAACACAACCTAGAAAGCCAGCAGGTGGGCATTTGGTTCTGTTGCAACTAAAGCGCTCTCGGATTTAATTTCATTTCGCCCCTTGCTGCGGTAGTGTCCTATGTCATGGGTGCTGTATTCGAGATTCCTGCATTGCAGGGGGTTGGTCTAGATGAGCCTTGTGGTCCCTTCCGAGCATTTGCAACTTTTAAACCAGTACGTAAATGCTTAAAAGTCCCATTGGGACTCTCCTGCAGGAACATAGCAACACTGCATCAAACAAACAAACAAACAAACAAACAAAAAACGAGGGAAAAAATAATCAAGGCTGCAGGGGGTTGGACTAGATGCCCCTTGGGGTACCTTTCAACTCTGTGTGTATGAACCACCCCCACAGAGATTTTATTCCTATTATCACATTCATATGGCTCCCGGTGGAGTACAGGATCAGGTTTAAGGTGCTGGTTTTGACCTTTAAAGCCATATGCGGCCTAGGACCCTCGTACCTAAAGGACCGCCTCTCCTGGTATGCCCCGTGTAGGACCTTAAGGTCCTCAAACAATAACATGTTGGAGGTCCCGAGCCACAAGGATGCTAGGCTGGCCTCAACTAGGGCCAGGGCCTTCTCAGTACTGGCCCCGACTTGGTGGAACGGTCTGTCAGAAGAGACTAGGGCCCTGCGGGATCTGGCATCTTTCCGCAGGGCCTGCAAGACAGAGCTGTTCCGCCTGGCCTTTGGGTTGGTTTTAGTTTAAACCTGTTTGATTGGTGGGCTACTTAAAGATGAGGCTGCATTTTAAATTTTAAATCGTATTTTAACTTGCATTTTAATTGATTGTTTTGCATGTTTTGCTGTGATTTTATGGGTGTTAGCCGCTCTGAGCCCGGTCTTGGCTGGGAAGGGCGGGGTATAAATAAAAATTTATTATTATATTATTATTATATCCCACCTTTTCTCCAAAGAGATCAACCTCTTCCCGTCTCCAATTTATACTCATAACATGCTTTTATTTTTGTTGATGGACTAAAGAGGTGTGCCAAGTTGGTATACGCTGAAAATTTATACCATCTGACTTTTGATTATTACTGTTTGTGATGTTAACTGCCCCCCCCAAAAAAAACATGAAATTGGGAGGGGAGGGGAAACAGTTCAGGAGATAACTATTTGTAATTTTTGGGTACCACTTTGCTCCTCTTATCAATATCTGAGCTCTGAGAATAATTCCCAATTCTTCCTCTCCATAAATTCCATTCCTTTTTATGTGCCTGCTTGCTTGTTCATCGGGTGGAAGGGTGGATAAAATCAATTTAGGATAACTTTTCTTAAAGCTAACAGTCCCTGACAGTAAGAGCTGTTTGACAGTGGAATAGGTCTCGCTCAAGAGGTTGTGGGCTCTCCATCCTCAGAGGTTTTTAACCAGAGGTTGGCCATCTGCCATGGATGCTTTAGCCGAGATTCCTGCATTGCAGGGGGTTGGACTAGATGACCCTTGGCGGTCCCTTCCAACTCTTCTACGATTCTATAACAACCCTGTTAGGCTGAGAGAGAGCGACTGGCCCAAGGTCACCCGCTGAGCTCCACTGCTGAGTGGGGATTCAAAACCAGGTCTCCCAGGTCCTAGTCCAGCACTCTAACCACTACACCACACTGTCGTATCAATGTACAAGCCTTCATGATCCAGCAAATGGACAGGGAGGGAGTGGGGTGAACAAGAATTATATTTGAGTTGGATTACTTTTCTGGCTTTAAGGATGATGATATTTGGAAATGGTGACTGGCATAGTGATTATTAATGATTAATAAATTAAAATGATTAGAAAAAAGAAGAAAACATGGCTAAAAACTCTGAGACCAAAGGGAGGAAGGGGGGAAATGTTAATTGAACTTTTAAAAATTAATATAGTATAGTATAGACAGATGATAAGAACCTAGGGAAAGAGCGGAAGTACTAGAATGCCTAGGTTTGAATTTAGGATTAAAAAGGAAATATATCTTTGTATTTCAGGATGTTATAAAAATAGTTGTACCAATCTGGGAAAGAGGATTTAAAATGAATTCAATAGAGGGGGACTTGAGGAAGTCAACCGAAATATGTAATGGAGAAAGATAGAATCTGGCCCAGGAATTGGGCCAGGCCTAAGCAATGTTAGTAAAAATAATAGTAAGGTTAAATGTACAATGAATATGTTTACCCCTGTGAGGGGGGTGTGTGGATCTTGGCTTCCCACGATGAGAGGTGGGAAAGTATGAAAATTTAACCACCATGTATGTTTTGTGCTTTTAAAAAATGTAAAACCCAATAAAAAATTTTTGGGGGAAAAACACAAATGGACAGAGAAGGCAAGTGGCTTATTTGCACAAAGGTGGGAAGGTAAAATTGGCAGAGAAAGGTGAAAAATGATCAGGCGCAGCATTTGCTTCATCAATTCCCTGTTAATTTAATGCAAATGTTTAGGACTGGGAGGCGCATAAATATCAGAAGACTCCATCAGGGAAAGCCACTTTCAGGGCTGGTTATCAGAAAGGGCTAGTCCTTGAGGAATTCACCACCTCTTTGTTAAGGACCATCTCCCTACTTAGAGCTCATTGACTTGAGGATGTGAATCTGGTGAGAGCACATCCATTTCCTTTTTGCAACTGAGGCTGAGCTAGGAATTGAGTCAAGGGGACCAATGCTTTGTCTGTGGCATCAGTAACCTAACCTTTAAGTGGAAAAAAACACACACCCCTAACTGGCTTTTGTTGTTTTTTTCCTTTGTATGTTTAGTTCTCACCCTTGATCAGAACCTTATTAGGGGGTCTCCCAGGATAAGGAGCATCAGGGAGAGACAGAATCAGTGCCTTTCTCTGACAAAAGGGTGGTTAAAAGTGCTTGGAAACTGCAGAACTGGATGCAAAGGTCAGCTGATCACATGGTAAAATTGTTATGTGTGGTTTTGGGGGGGAGGGGGGCCACACAACCCAATGTTCCCCTTAACACACATAAGCTCACACTGCGTATGCTCACTACTGTAACTCGCTCTACGCAGGGCTGCCCTTGAAACTGTGGGTCCAAGTGGTGCATCTCAGCCATGGTGGGCCATAAACATTGACTCCCCAAAGACTTCAGCAATTGGGCAGGGATATAAGGGAGATATCCTGGACTCAAATTGTTAAGGGCATTGTAACCTAATGCAAGAACTGTGAGCTCTAAAATATGAGCTGCCAGTGCAGACTTCGGAGAACTGGAGTTAAACGCTGGTGATAGCTTGTCCCCCATAAACTGCTTAGCCCAGTGATGGCTAACCTTGACACTCCAGATGTTTTGGGACTACAACTCCCATCATCCCTGACCACTGGTCCTGTTAGGTAGGGATGATGGGAGTTGTAGTTCCAAAACATCTGGAGTGTCAAGGTTAGCCATCACTGGCCTAGCCGCTGGCATTTTGCACAAGCTGGAACCTCCACGCCAGGCCCCACGCAAAGCGAATTGCAGTAATCAAGGCTGCCATTTGATCAGCATAGTACCTGGCTTGACTCACTTCCTTGAGTTACCTCCTCCGCACATTAAGTCCTCTTCTTGCTTTTATGGCGCAGTTGTCTAGCTTAGATTGTGCCGTGATCTGCGGAGACCTGATATGATGCTTACTGCTTGGTGGCTGGGGACTTGTAAGCACATGTAATAGCTGTGCAACTTCGATGTTTTCTCCCGCTCTGCCCAGAAACTTTTTAATTTCAGGAGTCGGCAAATGTACCAATAACCACCCCCTAAAACAAAACTGTTGACATACGTATTTGCAGAGGCTCTTAATTGCATTGACTGGAGGCGGGAACACAGCCGAGGTATTAATTAAGCTACTACTCATTTCATAGATTTGGCCCTGTCCAGTTTGGGACTACTGCACCATATATACATATATAATCTGTATAACTTCAGAATTTTCTGAACACTGAAACATATCACAGATTAAGGCAGCGTTTTTCAACCGGTGTGCCGTGGCACAGTAGTGTGCCGCAAGACACCGGCTGCTGTGCCGCGGGAAGACACTGGCTGCTGTGCCGCCCTGGGCGCTTCTGCTTCCGGGTCGGCCCGGGCTGGCGTCGCCTCGGCTCCGCTTCCCGCTCGCCGACCGGCGCCTTCGCCGGGGCTGCCGGGCGCTTCGCCCGCTGCCTCTGCCGCCCCGGTCGCGGTCGGGCGGGAGGTGCCGGTGCCACCGGGCTCGCTCGGGGCCGGGTGGAGGTGCTGCCGGGGGGCTGGGCGCGGGAGGCGGAGGGCGGGCGCCTGGCCCGCCGCGGTCGCCGATCTCCCGCTCTGTTTTCGCCCGCCTGGGTCCTTCCCCTCCCTCCCGCCAGGGCGCGCGGACACCCCGCCCCCTGGGGCGGGGGGGGGGCGGGGTGCATGTGGTGGTGGTGTGCCGCGAGATTTTTTCCCTGGGACAGGTGTGCCGTTGCCCCGAGGAGGTTGAAAAACACTGGATTAAGGTACCAGGTGAGCAAAGGTGGATGAAACCAGAATAACAGATTTGGAATGAAAGATGGAACATTTGGGATTGAGAACCAAGTGTAAACCAAGCTGGCTGTGCCTAACATAACCCTAATATAACCTGCAAACTCCAAACATTTCTTTTTTCCTCTCCCCAACCCAATCCAATATTTTACATAATAATAATAATAATAATAATAATAATAATAATAATAATAATAATAATAATTTATTTATACCCCGCCCATCTGGCTGAGTTTCCCCAGCCACTCTGGGCGGCTTCCAACAAAATATTAAAATACAATAATCCATCAAACATTAAAAGCTTTCCAAAACAGGGCGTCCATGCACTAATAATGCAAACAACTCGCTTTTTTGCAAAAAAAGAAAAAGAAAAAAGAACAAGTGTCTATTTTTACAGCCTCCAACTTCACAAGGTACTCCTTGCAGCTGTCTCAGCCAGAAGCTGCAAAAACATCACACACACCCTTTTTTAAAAAAGCTCCTGCAGTTTCTGAAGTCAAAAGACACTCTCTCCTGACCTGTTAGGACACAATCGGACTGGGGGTGGGGGGAAACACCACTGCCAGTATTTCTGAAAAGCATAAATATCATCTGATTTTCTAAAATGGGTGCCAAAAAAATAAACAGCACATGGACAAACACAAATGTGGTTGACACATTTCCCTGGAACAAAACCGAAGGATTTGCTTGAAGTTGTGAAAAGATCCAAGGTTTCTTTTACTGTCCCAATACTGATATCCTGTATCCTTGTAATTTTTCATTCAGATAACAGGGACTCCAAAATTCAGCAGGAAAAAACAACAACAGCACATAATTGTAAAGGAACACATCCTACCAGCACCTCTGCTGGCAAAACCCTTAGCAAAATTTCAAAACAGAATGCATGAGATTTAACCGAATGGTCCAGTTTATTATATTACACACACACAAGCAACCCAAATAATCTTGCAGAGAAGACTGCCAGGAGAGAGGTGGGCTGAACATTAAGTCAGTGAAATCTGTAACAAATGTTTTTGCCACCCTGACTGCAAAATCTCCAATAGAAAGCCATCAAATGCACGCCGTGTGGAATTCACTAAAACCCACACATTCTTTCTGCAGCTCTAAAAATGCAACTTGAGATCAGGCCAGGCCCAACCATCCCCTAACCATTCAGTCATGGGGAGATGGGGGGTCTGAAATCAGCAAGAGTTGCAGAGTTGAGCTGCAAAGCAAAGCAAGCCCTTCCACGCAACCCTCCCCCCCTGCAAAAAACACACACACAAAAACACCCAAAAAAACCAATTTGCAAAACTTCAAACAGCAAGATGCAACAAAAGAAGCAGTTTGTTCCCAAATGTAATGCAGGCTTGGCAATGCATCTTGCTAAAAGGAGTTTCAAAACATTTCAAATACAAAATAACCAACAAATATATAAATAGGTATATATATAAAGCAGTAACACAGTTAAGTAGATAGATAGAATGAACTCACCAATAGAAGGGAGAGAGAGATTCCCAGAGCCACTTTTAACTAAGAATGAATTGGGGAAAAACTCTTCTTCAGAGTCAGAGTCCTGAGTTGGCTGGGCCACCCCATTGCCTAGCAACCTCCTCTGGCTCTCATTGGCTGGCGGGGAGGGGGGAGGGGAGGGGGTTTGCTCAATAGGGGTTGATGAAGCAGATGAACAATGCAAAGGAGGACCTGTGAACCACAAACACAAACACAGACAGAAAATAAATAACTGAAAATTGCAACCCAAAAAAAGGAAAACAAAAGAAGAAGGACAACAAGGTGGACAAAGATACATCAAACAAACACACACAAAAAACATGCACAGAGACACAGATAACGTCTTAGCAAAGCCTATGCAAGGAATCACCATTTGCAAATACAATATAAAAGGTAAAGGGACCCCTGATCATTAGATCCAGTCGTGTCCGACTCTGGGGTTGCGGCGCTCATCTTGCATTATTGGCCGAGGGAGCCGGCGTACAGTTTCCAGGTCATGTGGCCAGCATGACAAAGCCGCTTCTGGCGAACCAGAGCAGCACACAGAAACGCCGTTTACCTTCCCGTCGGAGCGGTACCTATTTATCTACTTGCACTTGGACGTGCTTTCGAACTGCTAGGTGGGCAGGAGCTGGGACCGAGCAACAGGAGCTCACCCCGTCGCAGGGATTCGAACCGCCGACCTTCTGTATACTGAGCGCAATTTGGGCTGCCCCCCTGCACGGCCTTGCGAAGGAGAAAACCCCATTAAATCCACCGGAGGAGCGGACCTCTGAGTAAATGCACACAGATGCATAAAGCATTCAGGTGTAGTCTTGATTAAGCAGGTATTGAATAACAAGGGGAATCCTGCCGTTTTCAGACATTGGTAAGAAAGCTCTTGAGTTTCATGTTCTATATGACTTCAGGGAGGTGGGGGGGAAGGCTCTTGTCATTTTAAGCAGCCAGCTGGAGAGGGAATCCAAGAGTATTGAGGCTGGATTTAATCATACATCGCTGCGATTTCTAAGCCCAGTGATCATTCCCTCCGAGGAGAGACGGGAGGTTGCACCAGCACGCGACTGCATGATGAAACTGAGCCGTAACAGATAAGGAACAAAAGTCAACCCAACACCAAGAGAGCGGGTGCTTTGGAGTGCAGAACGTTAGGGGCGGAGAGATGCTTCGTAGGGTATCATTTGATGAGGGGGTCCTTCTCCTTGCCAGAAGGGGAGGAAGGAAGGGAAAGGGCTGCAGCTCAACAGGTAGAGCATCTGCTTTCCATGGGGGGGACGGGACGAGGTCCCAGGTTCAACCCCCCCCAACCTCCAGATACAGGGCTGGGAATCCTGCCTGCCTGAGATCTTGCAGAGCTGCTGCCAGTCAGTGCCAATGATGCTTAGCCAAATGGACCAATTCTCTGGCTCAGTATAAGGCAGCTCCCAAGGTTTCTGCGATACACAGCAGAGGGTTGGAAAGAAAGGGAGCTCAACAAATCTTTGTTATTTCCGTAGCATGTGGCCGACACGTAACTCTGTCTGCCGTGGCTTCATTTACACACACAGCCGCCACACTGGACCCAGAAAATATAAAATTTGCCACCCAATCGGGTGCCTCTGGCAGGGAAGTAGATTTCCTGTCAGGATTTTTTTGCAGGAGGGGCTCAAGCGCAAAATGGGATAATAGGTTTTATTGCAGTTAAAGTCGATTAAAGCACTCTTGTCTCCCTGGTGCAATAAATCCAGTTTTTTATTTATTTTTTTGGGGAAATTGTATTTAGGAAACTGATGGGGGAAATGTACTGAAAGGTGGTGTAATAATTAACAGGGAGGTGCATAAACACCCCACATTCAAATCATTGTCATATGACCTCTCCACAGACAAGTCACAAGAAATCCTCAATAGGAGGCAGAGAACCCATCCTGCTTAACTCTCTGAAAAGTATCCAACAAAGTAAAACCAAACACACACACAAAATTCACAGTAACTCATTTCTTAAAAGAACTGGATCATCGCCGCTTGCAGGCTAAATAAATGAGGCCCTCAGAACCAGGGCTAACCATTTATAAAAGTAATCAGCAGGAGAATCAAAGGTTTTTGTTTTTTTAAAGAAAGTCTTTAAACGCCAGCAGAATATAGATGAAGAGGGAGAGGGTCAGGTTAGTTATAACCTTTTAATTTTTTTAAAGTTTAGGAGAAGGTGAGATTATTATTTATCTTACCGGTAGAAACTGGATTTTTCTATTCTATTCTAAACTGAAAATTTTGCCTCCGTTCCCCAGCTTTTTAAACTTTATACTTATTATCATAATTTATCATCATTGAAAGCTAGATGCTCCTGTTTTGTTTTGGTTTGCGTATACATATATAGTATGTTATTTACTAGTAATAGTTTGTTCTTGGTATGAGCTTTCATGTGCATGCACACGTCTGTGTATCTGAAGAAGTGTGCATGCACACGAAAGCTCATACCAAGAACAAACTTAGTTGGTCTCTAAGGTGCTACTGGAAGGAATTTTTTTATTTTTTATTTTGTTAGTAAATAGTTTGTTTGCTTGTTATTAAACAGCATGGGAGATAATCTGGAGTGAGTCTGCCGCAAGGGAGGGAAGGGTTAAGCCTCCCCACCCTGTTTGCTGCAGTCCTGATAAAAACTGCCTCCCCACAGTGCAGGTAGACCATAGCTCTTGCGGCTAGTAGCCACCTGGTGGATAAAAAAAGCTCAAGAGATCCAGCACTTAGCTGACACTCATGATCAGGGGTAGGCAACCTTGGGCCCGTGGGCCGGATGCGGCCCAATCGCCTTCTCAACCTGGCCTGCAGACGGCCTGGGAATCAGCATGTTTTTACATGAGTAGAATGTTTCCTTTTATTTAAAATGCATCTCTGGGTTATTTGTGGGGCCTGCCTGGTGTTTTTACATGAGTAGAATGTGTGCTTTTATTTAAAATGCATCATGCCAAGGGGATAAGTAACTATACAACCTTTAGAATACATCTGAATGCTGAACTGTGTAGGGGAGTTTTTTTTAAAAGGTTAATGTTTTATTATGTTTTTCTAAATGCTGTAAGCCGGCCAGAGTGGCTGGGGCAACCCAGTCAGATGGATGGGGTATTTTTTAAAATTATTATTATTATTAATAATATTATTATTTAATAGGATGTCCCTATTTTCAACAACCACCGCAGGAGAGACCAGAGATGATGATGATGATGATGATGATGATGATGATGATGATAATAATAATAATAATAATAATAATAATGTATTATTTATACCCTGCCCATCTGGCTGGGCTTCACCAGACCAGCATCGTGTTCCCACAGCAACAAACCAGAGATGCCTACAGGAAGCAGAACCATGTGTCTAACAGCAGCCAGGTTCTGAGCACAGCACCACTCCGTGGTGAACGCCTTCCCAAAATTCCCGGGAACATCACTAAAACTGCCCTTTTATTAATATTATTATTATTTTTTTTTTACAAACGCCCTGGGAACGGGAGGCAGAAAGTAGCGTAATCCCGGGGAGCGACCGCGCACTTTCCGTTAACTGCAAAGAAAACAAATCGCCCCGAGAAATTTGTGCCAGACTCTGCAAAAACAACAAAAATAAAACTTTATAATACTTTCTAACATGTTGTATAAAAGTTACGGGCTGGCGTAACTGAAACCATACGGCGACTGCACAGTATCTCTTTCTAAGAGGCATGCGGGGAGGGTCGGGGGGGGGGCAAAGGGTTTCATCTGTTCAGCATTGCCTCCCCCGCACCCACCCAGAAAAAAAGATTTGCTAAGGTTCAGAGAACTAAAAGCCCATTTCTCCTCCTTCGCTTCCTCCCTTCCTCGCATTTGGTCGCTGGACCATGTCACGATGGCAGGGGGGCCTGGCGTGAAATCCCCTCCCTGGTTTATGTCGAGCTTGCCTTGTACATTGTAGAAATTGCACATCACTCCCCACCCCCTTCTCTCTCTTTGTCAGTAGGGTTTTGATCACAGCTTGCGCTGCGGCCCCATCCGTGAGGCCCCGAAGTTTCGGAGCAAGCGGATGAATGAAGCCCCAAGCCCTCCCATGTTAAAAGGGGCTCCGTTTAATTCAGACCCCCGTAGCCCGAAGACCAAAGTGCAACTATAACTCCATCTGTACAAGAGAGATTTGGTCTCTCGCCCGATGGCCACATATATCACATCCACGCAATGCTGACAAAGCCAAACGCCACCAATGTCATTCTGTTGCTTTGTTTACCACTGGTATCCTTACCCATGGTCTGTTCTCGCACTTACAAACGTACATTTCTGCACTGGTCAGAATGCAGGGTTCCTAGTCTCCCCACTGCCTGAACAAGGTTTTCTGGAGCCCCGGAAACTCACAGTGGCCCCACCCCACTCCAAAATTCTCTTTGCATCCCAAATAAAAAGGAGTCCTGCAATTCACTACTGGGCTGGTTCATGTCAGCCTATAGAATGAAGCCTCAGGTGCATATCATATGGCCCCATTTCTCCCTAGATTAGCCACGTGTGCTTTTATATATACAAATAATCATTTTCTATCTCAGGTGCCAGGAGCGAGCCAGCAATAAATCACACAGAGTAAGTGAAGCGAACTCTTTGCCTAAAACCCTGGGAAGCTGCTGCCAATCAGTGTAGATAATACTAAGTTAGATGGACAATGGGTCTGATTCAGAATAAGGCAGCTTTCCGCATGCTTCCCATCAGGCTGGATTTTAAGCAGAGTTGTGGGGAGCAAAAAACTGGCTTAGTTTTGAAGCTATAATGTCCACACTGGTCATTTTTACTGCATAGAACAAGGTTTATCAAACTTGGGTCACCCACTGTTTTTGGACTACAATTCCCATCATCTCTGACCACTGGTTCTGCTAATTAAGGATAATGGGAGTTGTAGTCCAACAAGAGCTGGAGAGCTAAGTTTGGGAAACCTTGGTATAGAAGGGGCATAGCCACGAACAACCTACACCCCAGAATGTACAACTACTCCCAGTTTTGGGCCTTGGTCCATCCAATTCTGGTAGTCCCCTCCTTCTCCTCTTTCATTCCTTCCACCTTCTCCCCTCTTTCTCTCCCTCTCTTGTCTCCCACCCACTTTCAAGGACGCACCCCCACCCACCCAAAGTGGAACAAATAACCTGCTGACAACTGCATGCCAACCCTTTGACACCTTGTTCCAAGAAGCCTTCAGAGGATGTGTGAAAGTATCTGAGGCTGAAAGGCGTGAGAGAGAGAGAGAGAGAGAGAGAGAGAGAGAGAGAGAGAGGGAAACACACACCTGGAAATGGTAAATGAAAGCAGTTGCTGAGATGCACTTTGCTGAAAGGGACTCAGCTTAGGAGCAAACAAGATGCATTCTTTCCGTGTAGAAATGCGTAAAGTCACAAGCAGTGCAGAGAGAAATCATTTGCTTCTCAAAATACTACGCACAATGTTTAGCATCTTCATCAAGGACGGAGAACCTTTTCTCTAGCCTGAGAGTCACATTCCAGCTGGGATGGTTCAGTCAGTAGTGCATATGAAATGGGCTTATAGACTCCCAACTCCCATTGGTCCCAGGCAGCATGGCCAAACATCAGGGATGATGGGATTCAGAGTGCAGCAGCACCTGGTGCACCACAAATTCCCCATCCCTGCTCTAGTTTATAGCTCAGGCCACTGTGCTAGCTTGCAAAGTTTTGCCAATAGGTTACAGAGGCAGAAAGAGGCAGGCATCGGAAAATCTGACCATGTACCATTGTTGCTGAACTTCCTATTCTGATATTTTATTGTATTTTTAAATAATACTAGCTGACCCGGCCACGCCTTGCTGTGGCTATGTGTGTGAATGCTGTGGTGTTGATGGCTGCGTCTGTGGGTGGTGGTAGGAGAGGAGAGGGCCGGCAGCGGCTGTGGGGATGGTGTCCGGCCTGCCTTTCATGGCAGCTGCGGTGGGGAAGTGGGCAGCGGGCGGCCCAGGCTGGCTCTGATGGCGTCATCGTGAGCGGCTGTGGAGAAGGGCCCGGGCCTGCCTTTCATGGTGGCGGGGTGGCTAAGGGGCCTGGGCGGTGGTTGGGCTGGGCCTGCATTTGATGGCGTTAACGGCGACGACACGGGCTGTGGTGACAGTGCCGGCCTAGAAGTTCCCCTGTCCAACTTCCGTCTGCCCCTTCTCTGTCCCCACCCCCGTTTTCAATTACCCTCTTCTCACCCCCCCTCTTTTCTATTACCCTCTTCTCGCCCCCCTTTCAATTACCGGTTTGTGAGCTTGCAAATGGCTGACGGAGCTCTGAGGTTTTGCTGTGATGTGTAATAGCTGCGCCCGTTTTTTGCTTTTGTAGCTGTAGTACCAGAATAGCCGTCGCTAGAGGGCGCTGTTTTGCCGTTGACATGTAATAGCTGCGACAGTTTTTTTTGCGTTTAAACTTTATTTTAGGTATGACAGGTGTGGCTTTTCTGAATTTTTATTATGCCAGATTATATGCCAAGGATGTGGACAGGCTGCTTGGACGAGTGAAACCAACCACCTGTCTCCTTGATCCTTGCCCATCCTGGCTTATAAAAGCTAGCCGGGAAGGGCTGGGCGATGGGCTTTGCGGGGTGGTGAATGCCTCTCTTTGTGAGGGAGCCTTCCCAGACCCGCTAAAAGAGGTGGTTATTAAACCGCTTCTTAAAAAACCATCTTTGGATGCGGCCAATATGGCCAACTATCGCCCAGTCTCAAATCTTCCATTCTTGGGCAAGGTGATTGAGCGGGTGGTTGCTGAACAACTCCAGGCACGCCTGGAGGATGCGGACCATTTGGATCCCTTCCAATCGGGATTTAGGCCTCATCATGGGACTGAAACTGCCTTGGTCGCACTGGTCGATGATCTCCGGCGGGCTAGGGACAAAGGTGAGAGCTGTTTCCTAGTTCTGCTGGATCTCTCAGCGGCCTTTGACACCATCGACCATAACATCCTTCTGGACCGTCTAGAGGGGTTGGGAGCTGGGGGCACTGTTATACAGTGGTTCCGCTCCTTCCTCCTGGGCCGTGTTCAGAAAGTGGTGGTGGGGGATGAGTGTTCAGACCCCTGGGCTCTCACTTGTGGGGTACCTCAGGGTTCCGTCCTCTCCCCCATGCTTTTTAACATCTATATGCAGCCGCTGGGAGAGATCATCAGGGGGTTTGGGCTGGGTGTTCATCAGTATGCGGATGATACCCAGCTCTACCTCTCTTTCAAATCAGAACCAGTGAAGGCGGTGAAGGTCCTGTGTGAGTGCCTGGAGGCGGTTGGAGGATGGATGGCGGCTAACAGATTGAGGTTGAATCCTGACAAGACAGAAGTACTGTTTTTGGGGGACAGGGTGCGAGCGGGTGTGGGGGACTCCCTGGTCCTGAATGGGGTAACTGTGCCCCTGAAGGACCAGGTGCGCAGCCTGGGAGTCATTTTGGACTCACAGCTGTCCATGGAGGCGCATGTTAATTCTGTGTCCAGGGCGGCTGTCTACCAGCTCCATCTGGTACGCAGGCTGAGACCCTACCTGCCCGCAGACTGTCTTGCCAGAGTGGTGCATGCTCTAGTTATCTCCCGCTTGGACTACTGCAATGCGCTCTACGTGGGGCTACCTTTGAAGGTGACCCGGAAACTGCAATTAATCCAGAACGCGGCAGCTAGACTGGTGACTGGGAGTGGCCGCTGGGACCACATAACACCGGTCCTGAGAGATCTACATTGGCTCCCAGTACGTTTCCGAGCACAATTCAAAGTGTTGGTGCTGACCTTTAAAGCCCTAAACGGCCTCGGTCCTGTATACCTGAAGGAGCGTCTCCACCCCCACTGTTCAGCCCGGACACTGAGATCCAGCGCCGAGGGCCTTCTGGCGGTTCCCTCATTGCGAGAAGCGAAGCTACAGGGAACCAGGCAGAGGGCCTTCTCGGTGGTGGCGCCCGCCCTGTGGAACGCCCTCCCACCAGAGGTCAAAGCAATAAACAACCACATGACCTTTAGAAAACACCTGAAGGCAGCCCTGTTCAGGGAAGCTTTTAATCTGTGATTTTAATGTTTTGTTTTTTAATATTTGTTGGAAGCCGCCCAGGGTGGCTGGGGAGACCCAGCCAGATGGGCGGGGTACAAATAATAAATTATTATTATTATTATTATTATTATTATTTTGAGATGGTAATGGAACGCTGTGTCCAAATTTGATGCGATTTGGTCCAGCAGTTACGCAGCAAGGGTGTTTCGGACAAACACGCAGTGGGAACATTTTTATATATATAGATTTTATATTGCCCACCTGGTTGTTGTTGTTTTTAAATAAGGATAAGGGATATAGATTTGTACGAACAAATGTTTGTTCATCACAATTCACAGTTCACTTTTAGCATCCGTTGCCGCATGACGGAGTGGTGGTTGTCGCACAGACAGGTTTGAAACCATGACTGGCGATGGAAATAGCTTCCAGGCCCCATGTTTGGGCATGTGAGGCTGGTCTCTCTCCGAGGCAAGAGTGCTTGCCATGTGCATCTGACTGGCCACTGTGATAATGGGATGCTGGACTAGGACTGATGCACATCTTAAATGGGGATTGCTGGAGGAGCATGTGCTTTGCACGGGACAAACTGTGCATGGGATTATACTGTCAGGAAAACGGCCTACTCACAAGTAGGACCCTGGCAGAGACACATGCCCGACTAGTATGTTCCCTCCTTCCTGGGCGGGAGCTTCTTAGCCTTCCTCAGCCCCCGGACATTTCAGTGATTGATGCCAGAAGACATCAACACACTCTTAGGCATCCACAGAGGTTTGCGCAGTTGCATAACAGACCACAGCAACCAGCATGTTGGCTAACCTACTTTATTACATATATACACAGTCGGAGCATTTCAACATGGCTCCCTCTCTCTCTAGCATCAGACAGCAGAGAGAAAGAACAATGGACAATAGTCCTACTTCAGGGAAACACAGTAAGACAAACATCAAGGGAAGTAATAGTACCACTGTATTCCACTCTGGTCAGACCTCACCTGGAATACTGTGCCCAGTTCTGGGCACCACAGTTCAAGAAGGATACTGACAAGCTGGAACGTGTCCAGAGGAGGGCAACCAAAATGGTCAAAGGCCTGGAAACGATGCCTTATGAGGAACGGCTTAGGGAGCTGGGTATGTTTAGCCTGGAGAAGAGAAGGTTAAGGGGTGATATGATAGCCATGTTCAAATATATAAAAGGATGTCATATAGAGGAGGTAGAAAGGTTGTTTTCTGCTGCTCCAGAGAAGCGGACACGGAGCAATGGATTCAAACTACAAGAAAGAAGATTCCACCTAAACATTAGGAAGAACTTGCTGACAGTAAGAGCTGTTTGACAGTGGGATTTGCTGCCAAGGAGTGTGGTGGAGTCTCCTTCTTTGGAGGTCTTTAAGCAGAGGCTTGACAGCCACCTGTCAGGAATGCTTTGATGGTGTTTCCTGCTTGGCAGGGGGTTGGACTGGATGGCCCTTGTGGTCTCTTCCAACTCTACGATTCTATGATTCTATGATCCTGTCTACGTAACTTCCCACTTCCCGCTCTGTGGAATGAAGACACATACCCAGTCATGTGATAAACAATAAACCCATGACTGCACACAGGGGAATGAATCTTCTAACATATACAGCATACCCATGTAGGAAATGAGTCCTGTACAAGAAAGAGTCCTAAACATGTCTCTGTGTTGCGTGGTCCCCGCTTGCCTTTCCCACACAGCAAATCTGAGCATTACCCAGCTCACTTGTATGGATCTATGTCTGAAAGAGCGTACAAAAACTATGGGGGGAAATGTATTGCCCTGCTTGCACAAGTAGGCGCATAGGGCGCGGGTGGCGCTGTGATCTAAACCAATGAGCCTCTTGGGCTTGGTGATCAGAATGTCAGTGGTTTGAATCCCCGCGACGGGGTGAGCTCCCGTTGCTCTTTCCCAGCTCCTGCCAACCTAGCAGTTCGAAAGCACACCAGTACAAGTAGATAAATAGGTACCACTGTGGCAGGCAGGCATTTCCGTGCACTCTGGTTTCTGTCACGGTGTTTCATTGCACCAGAAGCGGTTTAGTCCTGCTGGCCACACGACCCGGAAAGCTGTCTGTGGACAAACGCCAGCTCCCTTGGCCGGAAAGTGAGATGAGCGCCGCAACCCCATAGTCGCCTTTGACAGGACTTAACCGTCCAGGGGTCCTTTACCTTTTACTTTTACAAGTAGGCACATAGTTTAACCAAAGAAACAAAGTTAGTTAAAGCCGTTTCTTCCACACTATTTCAAACTGAATGAAATCCCCAAAGTGTGAAGCAAAGAAGCAAGGTGAGATTCTAAAATACGCACAGAGGTAAGATGAGCCGTGTTTGGTGGGTTTTTTTGTTTTTAAAAAGGTATTCTAGCAAAAAATCACACCTGGGAACCGAGAGCCTCTTACGTGTTGAAATGTGTCGAATGGATTGCAGAAATGCGGGGTGGTGGGGGGCTGCCTAAGTCTGAGGGGCAGCAGCTGGCCTCCTTTACAATTTAAACGCACGCAGATCCAGAAACACACACACTGACTTTGCCAAAGTTTCAGAGCTGTGGAGGTCCATGCTGCGTTCGGGGTGAGAAAAGCAATTTGTATCCCTCTAGAGCTGATATTTACAAAAAGAGGGAAGTGTATGATTTGAAAAGCATTATCTGTGATCCTGGGGTTTTTCCTCCCCGTGTCCCCCAGATTGGAGGGTCTAGAGCAGGGGTGACGCAGAGGCTCCATCCAGCCTCCGGGCAAATTTTTCAAGTCCTCCGAGACCCCACTGGTTTTGGCAGCAGTGGCAGAAAGAAAACAAATTTAGAGTGGGCAGGATGCTAGAGTGGGCGGACCCCATAACCTGATGAGATGCAGCCCCAAACATTTGGGACCAGAGTTACTAAGAAAAGCTAACATAGTAAATTAACTACAGTGATGAGATTCAAACTAGCTGCCACACTATGCCAGAAGCAAGCAATTTTGCATCTATGCTTCCCAGAATAAGTGCTCAAAGCAGGCTTCAGGCTAGGACTAGTCTTTTTCTCTGCAGGTAGGAAAACAAACAAACGACACCTCCTTTGCACAGATCCTTGTGAGTACTTGCAATGGACTCTCACTTTTGCATAGCTTGTGAAGAAACATGTCAAATTGTCTCAAGAGCTCCAACCAGGCCAGGGGAAGAAGGGAAGGCAGATATAAAAAGCAGATAAACTGATTTGCATTGCAGGGGGCTGGACTAGACTAGTGTTCGAAATTCGCCAGGCACATTTTGTACCTGGGTATTGGACGCGGGTGGGGCTGTGGGTTAAACCACAGAGCCTAGGGCTTGACGATCAGAAGGTTGGCGGTTCGAATCCCCGCAACGGGGTGAGCTCCCGTTGCTCGGTCCCTGCTCCTGCCAACCTAGCAGTTCAAAAGCACGTCAAAGTGCAAGTAGATAAATAGGTACACTTCTTTGAAGTCTCTCAGCCCCACTCACCTCACAGAATGTTTGTTGTGGGGGAGGAAGGGAAGGAGAATGTTAGCTGCTTTGAGACTCCTTCGGGTAGTGATAAAGCGGGATATCAAATCCAAACTCTTCTTCTTCTACTACTTCATGGTATTTTCCTGTCAACAGCCACCCATGTAAGCAAGGCTCCCCCCACTTTTTTTACAGCTGGAACTCACCGGAACTCAGTTACGGCACCTCTCAGGTGGGCACAATTGCCATTAGAAGAGAACAAGCGAGGCATTCAATGTGAGTTGTGGCACATCTTTCGCTAGAAAAATAATAAGGGACGTAACATCCTACGTACTTGCTTATGACGGAAAGCACATGCCCTCTTTCAAGTGCTTAATTTACAAACTATTCATTTTCGCTACGACTAGTCATCAGCAGTCAGGAGTGGGTCACACCCACGCTGATTGGATCCTATATTTATTTAAACAGGCTCTTGTATTCATTAAGTAAGGTCTTGCATTCATTTGTGCTTTGCATAATAGCATGACACATTCCTTTCTTTCTCTCTCTCTCTCTCTCGCATTGCTTTTGGGCTTCACTTTGGAAGATATAAGCACTTCTTTCTATATTCACGGGATCTGCTTAGATTATCACATTATTTATTTATTTATTTATTTATTTATAAAGCTGTCGCCATCTGGTGAAGCGAAGCTTTAGGTCACAAACATTTATGCCACGCTGTAGTACAAGGGGACGGTGCATTGCTCGAGATGTTTTGCAGGCGAGTCAAAAGGACACAGGGGTGTTTTGCACAGGGGAGTCAAAAGGTTTGTCCTAGGAATGTGGCAATGTGGCTCATCCGTGGATCTGCTCTCCTTCTGATTGACAAAAAGGTTCACAAAGGGGTGAAAAGAATGTATATAAACTGAGCTGGAAAGTGAGTTGAAAGAGGAAAAGTTGCAAAGTTGCGCAGCCAGAATTGTTAAGAGCAAGGAGTTGAAAAACAAGAAGAGAGAGAAAAAAGGTTTTAAACACTTTAAGAGAGCTGGAACGCTGGAAAGTGTTAGAGCTCAGCTCACAGTAGGGTAGTGCAGCAGAAAAGAGCAAACTGAATAGCAAAAAGAAACCAAAAGATGAACCAAGGGATGCAAATTGATATTGGCTTGGTTAGGGAAACAGTTCTGAATAGGTTTAGCTGGATGCTTTCATCTCTACTTATTTTTATTTGCTTTTATGGGTACTAAACTGCAAAATCAGATTCTCTCCCTTTCAGTTTTTCTCAAAAACTGATTGATTTGATGCCTGAATAAAAATGCAAGAAAAAGCATTAAAAAAGAAAGAAATATGGACTGGGGCTTTGATATCTACCCCATCCATGCCTTAGTGGTTTAAGGCTCAAGTCAATCGAGGAAGCAGGTAGTTCCAGTGAAAGTACCAAAAGTTGTTTATTATGTATTTTGTGTTTTTTAATAACAAAACAACAACAACAACAACAACAACAACACCGGCAGTGGCTCATCCGAGCGGCTGCCAAGACCACATAACACTGGTCTTGAAAGATCTACATTGGCTCCCAGTACGTTTCTGAGAACAATTCAAAGTGTTGGTGCTGACCTTTAAAGCCCTAAACGGCCTCGGTCCTGTATACCTGAAGGAGCGTCTCCACCCCCATTGTTCAGCCCGGACACTGAGATCCAGCGCCGAGGGCCTTCTGGCGGTTCCCTCACTGCGATAGGTGAGGTTACAGGGAACCAGGCGGAGGGCCTTCTTGGTAGCGGCACCCGCCCTGTGGAACGCCCTCCCACCAGATGTCAAAGAAAAAAACAACTACCAGACTTTTAGAAGACATCTGAAGGCAGCCCTGTTTAGGGAGGCTTTTAATGTTTAATAGATTACTGCATGTTAATGTTCTGTTGGAAGCTGCCCAGAGTGGCTGGGGAAACCCAGCCAGATGGGTGGGGTATAAATAATAAATTATTATTATTAATTATTATTATCATCATCATCATCATCATCATCATCTAGTGTCTAGCAACACAGTGGCCAACCAGCAGACAGGATTTTAAAACAAGGCCACTGGGATTCAGAAGCATTGTTACAAAAACAAAACCCCTGTGTTGCAATATAGAATAATCTGCTCAAATACAGCTGTAGCACGTGGCTAATAAGTATGATAAATGTATTATTATTAGCAGTTAGAATATAACCCCAAATTTACAAATCAGAAACATCATTATATAATGCATGTAAAAGTCCACAAACAAGAAATAGTCAACGTAATGAATTGCGGTCAGGGAACACCACGACGCAGGCAGAACGCCTCCAATGAATAGATAATGTCCAACAGTATTGTAAAAAAAAAAATAGTCAAAGGTTTCTGCTTTGCAATCACAGAGAGTAAGCAAAAAATGTCGTTTCTCATGTTTAATTTGACCCCATCGCCTTTGGAGAGGGGGAAGAAATACACTGGAGACTCTCCAGGATGTTGAAGTAGGCAGAAGGTGTGCAGAAGTCATCATCATAAAAGTAGCAAACGCAAGACAGACTCTCCTCACCTGGAGTCCACTAAGCAGCAAGAACCAGCAGACCAGAACAAACCAACAGGGTATCTAATCTGCCATCATTTCTCTAACTGTAACCAACTGTGGATGCATCTTTTTTTTTTTTAAACCCTCCATAAAGGCCTTAATTATGCAGCTCCGTATACCCTGGGGAGAGATTCCTTCCAGGCACCACCTGGTGACGGGTCGACTTGCAGAGGCTTAATGACTGACAGCGTTGCTCACCGTTAACCCAGCCCCGTAATTCCCAAAGGTGCCCTTCCAAGCCTGGGAGGGAAAAAAGGCGGCGTGCCTGGAGAAATAAAACTATTAAGAGCCTCTGCGAACCCAGCAAAGTATCCCTCTCCTTCCCCGGAAAACATACTCCTGATTCTCCAGAATCCCCAGCTCTGGCCTTTCCTGCTTCTAAGCAGCCGCTGGCGGGGGCCAGCAATTCTGCTCTCGGCTTGTGCATCAGCTGGGACTGAATAATTCAAACACTCCCTGAGCCAGAGACACGGCAGAATCACCTGTCGGCTAATTGTTCCTTATTTTTTATTTATTAATTAACACACACATATATATCCCTGCCTTTCAGTCCAAAAGGATCACCGAGACAGCTAACAACTGGCCCAGTTTGGGAAGAAGAAGAAGAAGAGTTTGGATTTGATATCCCACTACCCTAAGGAGTCTCAAAGCGGCTCACATTCTCCTTTCCCTTCCTCCCCCACAACAAACACTCTGCGAGGTGAGTGAGGCTGAGAGACTTCAGAGAAGTGTGACTAGCCCAAGGTCACCCAGCAGCTGCATGTGGAGGAGCGGAGACGCGAACCCGGTTCACCAGATTACAGGTCCACCGCTCTTAACCACTACACCACACTGGCTAGAGGCTACTAGCCGGTAGCCTCCAGCACGGTTACCACATTATCAGTGGTTGTTTACCTTACAGGGAAGAACATAAAGGTAAAGGTAAAGGTAAAGGGACCCCTGACCATTAGGTCCAGTTGTGTCCGACTCTGGGGTTGCGGCACTCATCTCGCTTTATTGGCCGAGAGCCGGCGTACAGCTTCCGGGTCATGTGGCCAACATGACTAAGCCGCTTCTGGCGAACCACAGCAGCGCACAGAAACGCCGTTTACCTTCCCGCCGGAGCGGTTCCTATTTATCTACTTGCACTTTGACGTGCTTTCGAACTGCTAGGTTGGCAGGAGCAGGGACCGAGCAACGGGAGCTCACCCCATCGCAGGGATTCGAACTGCCGACCTTCTGATCAGCAAGCCCTAGGCTCTGTGGTTTAACCCACAGCGCCACATGGCTTTCCCTAACTGTGCCAGAAAATGCAATGGCACTGCTATCCAACCATCCCTGGAACCCAGAAAAAATGATGCATCTGAAACGGGTTCTAAGTAGGAATGCAGGTAGGGGCTGGCTGAAGTTGGTGGGGCAGCACCACATCTAGCCAAATGAATCAGTCTCCACTGCTCATATGGGGAAAGATATATATTCTCAAGGGCCCCATATCTTGCCCTGCATTTCCCCAGGGACCCTGAGGCTTCCCTGCTGCCTACGCAACACAGTTGGGTAGGGGGAATTTTCAACATGTACACATACAAATGTCTTCCAGCATTTGAAATTCGCCAGGCGCATTTTACACCTGGGTATCGGCCACTCGTGACCAAGTGAAGATGCCCAGGTACCAAGATGGCGCCTGACGTCTCCACCGTCTGGAGGTGCATGCCTGGGGATCCTTGGATCTGGACCGTTTTCGCACACTAGCAACACACCCTGTAGAATTCTACCCATTATATTTTATCTGCTGAAATATACTCAGAGTCGAGTGTGGATTTCATGCTCTTTATTCAGCTCATAGTAGCGAGGAATGAAAGTTTCCCCAGAACATCTGCTTTATATACATTATTTACACAATGGGCCCCACGTGATTGGCTAATTCCAGGATACTCCTGTAGGCCAATCAGGTTGCGAATTCACTTCCACCTGGAGCTGGATTGGGTGGCTCCTGCGGACCAATCAGACTGCTGCATTCTGGATCCTATTCAACTCAGTACATAACATCTGCCCAACCAGAATGAATTTCAGGAACCAAAAATATGGCTGAGAAATATGACTTTTGAGCCACCTGGCCCGAAAAACGGTCCATTTTTTCAACGGTAACCCTGGTTTAAGGAGCAATTTGGTGCCTAGCTTATACATCTGTGTTCCTAACACTGCACTCCTCCATCTCTCGATTGCAGCCTTCAACTCTCGTTTTCGATTAAAAATGAAATAAAATAACCAGGAGGCCGTTCACACACCTCCCATGTACCATCTCATTTGGCCCTCAGACAACTATGGATTTTCCTCGAATTTGAAAGACAGGATGCTATTAGCTCCCACAGCAAATTCGAGACGGAGAATCTATTCCAAATGAATTCAATTATCCGGCACGGCCTGCAGCCAGCAAGTAACAAGAGGACTTATTGCTGGACTCTTTGTGTAATGTGGCTATAATTCAGTTCTGCCTTTGCCATGTGCAGGCTGCAGTGAGACTCTGGGGCATATTCGCTCTTTTTTCCCTGCTTGCAGTTCTGTGCTGTTATTGTTTCAAATGCCGGCGATCCTGTTTTTACACCTATCAATTAGTTGCACGCCTTTACGTGTCTTACCCTAATCTATCCCAACAGCACAAAATATGAATATGAAATATGAATATCGTTTATTATTCCCCCCTTTTAAAATTAATTTATTATTATTATTTTCCTCCAGGAGGATGAACAGGATATATAAATCGTAGGAGTAACTATTTATTTTCTAGTTACAGGTAGGTAGCTGTGTTGGTCTGCCGTAGTATTTTTAGGATTGACCCTGTTCCTGCGACTGTTAATTTGTTTTAAACTGGTTGCGGTATTTAATTTTAAGTAGCAGAACCCCGCCCTGCGTGAGGGCAGGTTAAAAATACTGAAACATATAATAGTAATTAATTAATTAATTAATCGATAGCACTCGGGGATTGAACCTGTGACGTTCTGCACTAAAAGCATATTCCTCACCACTGAGCTACAGGGCAGAATTGCTCCAGCACTTGCTTTCTGTTTATATATATATATATATATATATATATATATATATATATATATATATAATTTTTATTAATTTCCTTTTTAACTAATTTCCAACATTCCAATAACAAACAAACATACTCTGTGCTCTGCTGAGCTTGTGACTTCCCTCCATCCCTTCAACAGGTTTTCTATTTTCAAGTCTTTATATCCCACTTCAAATTTTTGACTTCTGACCTTTGTATCCTTATAATCAACTCTGTCTCTTTGGTCTAAAAAGATTTAAAAAAAAAATTCGTTGCAGGGTTTATTTCAGCCCCACTAGTGTCTTCACATTTTTACAGTAATTGTTTGTTATGTACTGAGCTGAATCCTAGAACAATAGGATCCAAAATGCAGCAGTCTGATTGGTCCGCAGGAGCCACCCAATCCAGCTCCAGGTGGGAGTGAATCAGTGACCTGATTGGCTTGCAAGAGCAGCCAATCAGGCTCCAGGATGAAGTGAATCCGCAACCTGATTGGCCTACAGGAGCAGCCCGGAATTAGCCAATCACGTGGGGCCCATTGTGTAAATAATGTATATATAGCAGACGTTTTGGGGAAATATTCATTCCTTGCTACTATGAGCTGAATAAAGAGCATCAAATTCAAACTGGACTCCGAGTATATTTCACTGGCGACGAGGATGGGATCCTGCTGAGCTGACCACCACACACTGCACCGCAGCACCGCCACCTGCCGCACCGTTGCCTCGCACCGTGTATCCAGGCTTCAGCTCCGGGACCCAAGGAATGCAGAATGGCAACCGACAGCAGCTTTTCGCCATTCAACCCAGCATCAGGAGACTGGGAAGAGTACGCACAAGGAGAAGGGGACGGCAGAGGATGAGATGGTTGGACAGTGTTCTCGAAGCTACTAACATGAGTTTGGCCAAACTGCGAGAGGCAGTGAAGGATAGGCGTGCCTGGCGTGCTCTGGTCCATGGGGTCACGAAGAGTCGGACACGACTGAACGACTGAACAATATTTCATTATTCATATACCAAATAAATTTACTCCAGTGTGCTGGTCCCGTGGTGCACCCAAAAGGCGAGGTCGAAGTCCGGTCCAAGGTCAGAGGTACACGTAAAGGCAGTCCGAAACAACTGAAGCAGGGTACAGGGCAGGGAGTCAGGCGAAGTCAGGAACGGGTGGGTAAGCAGGGAACCAGGGCGGGTCAGGAGCTCAGGCAGGAAAGCAGGACAGGGATCAAGCAGGAACACCGTCAGGAACTGGTCAGCAACAATGTTGCTCCTGCAACTTGGGGCTGGGATTGGCCGGCTTTTATCTGCCCCGAGGTATAGGGCGGCTCCGATCCTCAGGTGACTCACCTCTCCTGGCTTGGAGGGGAGCGCTCCTCCTGCGGGAACTTAGTTCCCTTCGCCTCTCTGCCCTGAGCCTCTGCAGCTCAGGAGAGGCTGGAGGGTTACTGGACCCAGAGGCAACCTCAGCTTCCCCTGGCAGGGCTGGGAGTGAAGCACCTGCAGGCAATGGGTCCTCCATCCCATCAGGAGTCAGAGCAGACTCAGCCGATGCCTGCACCTGAGGATCCAGCACAGGTGAGGCTCTTCAGACTCAGGCCCTAGCCCCGGCTCTGCTGGTTCTGAAGGCGGGGAATCCTGTGCAGGCTGGGATCCCTCAGGTTCAGTGTCTGAGTCTGAATCACAGGCCATCACATACAGTCTCTTTGAAATTTTTGGTCATCTTGGTTCTGGATTCTACCGGTCAGCTTGGCTAATTCCGCTTAGTCCATCATCTTCGCCTGCCACTCCTCAATCGTTGGGTAATTCTTGCAATTTCCACCTTTGGGTTAATAAAGTTATTGCCGCTGTTGTGGCGTACATAAATAATCTTTCATCTACCTTTGCAATTTCCTCTTTCTTGCTTTCATTTCTCTTCCCAGTTCCTTTTACCTTTTGTACCAAACTTTCCAAGTTAAACACAAGAAAATATACCGAGCTCAATATTGTCTGTGCTGACTGACAGCATCACTCCGGGGATTCTGGTCGGATTCCTTCCCAGCTCTACCTTGCGATTCTGTGCATTCCTGTGCGCACACATCCATTTATTTCATTTTGCAAACGGCTACAGATATCAGTTGCAGAGCAATTTTACCGCAGGAGGTTAATTCTTCCCCACGCTGGCTTCCTCTTGACACAGGAATTAACACTCTCATCCTGCAAACTCGCAATACTGGTTTCTTATTTATAACGTGAGTCTGTCGGCGGGGACCAGAGTAACAAAACAGCAGTACATTCTAGCTAGGCCTGGGAAGCCCAAGGCCACATCCTGTAACGCCAACAACTTCAGGCTGCCTTACAGTAACTTTCAGGAGGGTTGGATCACCCAGGCTGTTTCTCCAGATCTATTAACTCTAAGCAACTACCGTACTTCCATCCCAGCTAGTTGTTATAAGAACCATCAATAATTCAGAGTCTGGGGTTGCTTGTTTTCCTTTTCCCTGCCCATCCCTTTTTCCTTTTATGCTAAGTCTTATTTGTATTAATATTTAAGCCACTCTGGGTAGCTTTTCCATTTGCGTAGTAGGGTAATTTATGGACCTAATAGGTATCTAAAGCCATTTGCACATGTTGCTATGCAACCAGTCCATGCAGAATGTAGGCACCCTATATATAGAAAGGAGCAAACCAGTGATATTTTAGGGAGCAGGCTAGCAGGCGGGGCCCATGACTTACATCATAGGAGCCTACACAATACAACACAAACACTGTTGCTGTATGTAGGTTTTATTTTATTTGTTTTTTTATCTTATATTTTGGAAATGTACATCCAGTTGTTTTTTCCCTTCAAATTTTTTTGGGGAGCCCCCAAGAGAGTGGGGCCCAAAGCTATAGCTTGTTTAGCTTATACATAAACCTGGCACTGGTCTAACCTCTGTGTAAGCATTGCACAAGCAAAGCAGGACAAAAGCAAAATAAACAGATTGTCTGGAGGAGCCCCTAGTTACATGCCCTTAGAAAAAAGAACAAAAAAAAATCAGTTTGTTGTTGTTCAGTCGTTCAGTCGTGTCCGACTCTTCGTGACCCCATGGACCAGAGCACGCCAGGCACGCCTATCCTTCACTGCCTCTCGCAGTTTGGCAAAACTCATGTTAGTAGCTTCGAGAACACTGTCCAACCATCTCATCCTCTGCCGTCCCCTTCTCCTTGTGCCCTCCATCTTTCCCAACATCAGGGTCTTTTCTAGGGAGTCTTCTCTTCTCATGAGGTGGCCAAAGTACTGGAGCCTTAACCTCAGGATCTGTCCTTCTAGTGAGCACTCAGGGCTGATTTCTTTAAGAATGGATAGGTTTGATCTTCTTGCAGTCCATGGGACTCTCAAGAGTCCTAAATGAAGAGTCTCCATTCATTTAGGATGGACTGTCTGATCTTGCCACCATTGAAATGCATGCAACATTCCTCTAAAGTCTCATTCTGTTTTTCATCTGACCTGCTACGAAACTGTAGGCAAAAGGACTTGGATGTATCTGCCAAATGTGAAGCTGCGTCATATCTCCAAAGTCCTCCGGGGCTAAATTATCAGCCAGATAAAACCTTTTGTTCTGCATTTCCATTCTGAAAAGCTTCCTGATGGAATGAGAAAGGACTACTGTCTGGACTTCTGTAGATACGGCACCTTATTTTTTTTTTATTGTTTACACTTGATCAAAATCAAGTGTCTCTCCCCCCCCCGATGGAACAGTTAAGTAAAAGGACCTTCAGGATCCGTCCTTCTGAAGCGAACCGGTAGGTGCACAATGACAGCCTGGCCGGCATTAATCTCATTAAAAAATACAACCACACATCGTGATTTTCAATATATTGCCAGGTCAGAAATTATGAAACCAGTATCATGACAAGCACTTCAAAAGGGTTTTGGACAATATATCGCCCAACCCTAGAGGAGATCAGACAATATTGTTCACACACAGAGAGAGTTGCTGCCTAATAGCAGTTTGGCAGCATCACATTTCTTACTTCACATTTATCCCTTGGAAGGTACCTGTACATTTTGCCCCTAACTTTTATTCCACGGGGGCTATATACTTACTTTAAAATAAATGACAGATCAGAGTAGGGGAAACCTGTCTAGGGACATCACTATCATAGACTAAGTTTAGATTGTAAACTCCTTGGGGCAGAGACCTGCCTTCTGCTTTCATTTCTTTTAAACTGTGGGAGCATTGTTTTGGTACATATGTTGTGTACTTTTGTGTTTTTATATTTTAAACCTCCCTGCGATCCTCAGGTGAAGGGCGGTATAGAGACTTAAAAGAATAATAATAATAATAATAATAATAATAATAATAATAATAATAATACTCTGGTGGTGCAACAATGCCCACTGCAACAATTGTGGTGTTGAGGAACTTCCGATTGTGGGGCCCTACAAGCCGCTGGCTGTTTCTGAACACGGGTCTTGTGCCGGGAAAATATATTGATTTACACAATCTGCAGGAGAACATATGTCTTAAATTGAACAGGAGAACAATGCCCAGCCGAACGCTTCCTTGTATAGAATTTCATGGGAAGTAACTTACACAATTAGAAAAGAAATTACGAACAAAATCGCAACAGACATGGCTATGCATGAAGAGAAGCAAGCAATTTATTCACAATAGGCTCCACCGTTTGGGCTTTTCTTTCCCCCTTTTTTTATTGCTTTGCTGAAATCCAATGAAGCCAGCTGTCATTCTGATTCAGGAGACCAAGCCCTGATCAAAGTTTCCCTCCCTCCCACCACGCACATACTCAAGCTTTTATTTTCTTCCTCGAAAAGATACCCCCCCCCCCAGCCCTCCATCTCGGAGCACTGGGCTGTAGTCTATCAGCCGACTCTATTACATTATGCAAAACTTTGCAGATAGCAGGGAGAAGGTGCAAAAGGACCCTTCTTGATTAACATCAGGGTCAGCCCGCTAGAAATGGAGGATAAAGAGAGAGAGAGAGAGACACAAAGTACATTTAATATTTGTTTTAAGGCACACACCCTGATTAAAGGGAAGTAATAGTACCACTGTAGTACCACTCTGGTCAGACCCCACCTGGAATACTGCGTCCAGTTCTGGGCACCACAGTTCAAGAAGGATATTGACAAGCTGGAACGTGTCCAGAGGAGGGCAACCAAAATGGTCAAAGGCCTGGAAACGATGCCTTATGAGGAACGGCTTAGGGAGCTGGGTATGTTTAGCCTGGAGAAGAGAAGGTTAAGGGGTGATATGATAGCCATGTTCAAATATATAAAAGGATGTCATATAGAGGAGGGAGAAAAGTTGTTTTCTGCTGCTCCAGAGAAGCGGACACGGAGCAATGGATTCAAACTACAAGAAAGAAGATTCCACCTAAACATTAGGAAGAACTTCCTGACAGCAAGAGCTGTTCGACAGTGGAATTTGCTGCCAAGGAGTGTGGTGGAGTCTCCTTCTTTGGAGGTCTTTAAGCAGAGGCTTGACAGCCACCTGTCAAGAATGCTTTGATGGTGTTCCTGCTTGGCAGGGGGTTGGACTGGATGGCCCTTGTGGTCTCTTCCAACTCTATGATTCTATGATTCTATGAAATTAGTCTGCGTTACCAGACCGACAGGGGCACGCAAGAGAAAGGACATCATAAGAGGCGAAAAATGTGTGTCATTCCATTTTCTATTTCCCCATCCCTTTGGAGACCGAGGGGCACGGATGTCACTGCTAGAGCTGCAGGCCGTCATCACCCAGCTACTAAGCCGACTTAAAACCCAATCGTCCCTTGAAGTCCAACAATTTCACAGCCGTATCCCCCAAATACAGGTGCCTTGTGGGTTTCCGACTGCTGAGCCACACACAAAACAGAACCTAAGCTTGTCAGAATCAGAAAGCAAAGAGGGGGCGCCCCCTTTCTTTGTGGGCAAGGGGAAGAGTCACAATTAAGCGGAACAATGGCAGAGGTAAAAGTCAACGACCGCAGATATTAGAAGCGGAGGAAATACAAAGGACCTCTTATAGGTCGCGCTGCCCACCCCAAGAGCAAACTGTGATTGCTCCCTCTAATATATTCTCAAGTACTTCCATTCCACCAAGGTTTCAATGACATGAATGATGAGCTTCGCGATGTCTGATGAAACATAATTTCTGTGTTCTGCACAATGGACGTTTCTGCTCCCAAGCGGTTGCTAATCAGACTATTAATGGTAAAAGTCAAGGGGGGGGGTGTAACGACAGGCTTGGCTTGTTAAGAGACTTCGTGGAGACTTGACCCCGATAGGATGGAAATTAAACCCTTTCCAGATTTCTCTCTGATGGCGCTGGAACGGCTCTTTTCCAACCAACCATAAGAGCTATGAAAACGTTGCTGACATAGTAAGCAGGCTGTTATAAAAAAAATGTAGACTAGATTTTCCTTTTCTAACCTTTCTATGAGGCTACAATTTGATGGTCCCAGGTGGTGGCATTTCAGGAGTCATTGGAAGCTCTTTGTTTATGATGCTGGATACAGGGGTACCTTGGTTCTCAAACAACTTGGAACCCAAACACTGCAAACCCAGAAGTAAGTGTTCCGGTTTGCAAACTTTTTTCGGAAGCCAAACGTGCTCCATTTTGAGTGTCACACCTCCATTTTGAGTGTTATGCTTCCAATTACGCTGAGGTCTGTCTGTTTTTGCTATTTACTTCGTGTTTTTGTTTTTACGGCTCTTTTTGTTTTGTTTTTGTGACTGTGTGGAACCCAGTTCAGCTTCTGATTCATTGATTGATTGTGTGACTGCAGAACATTGTTTATTGCTTTCATTTTATGGATCAATGGTCTCGTTAGATAGTAAAATTCATGCTAAATTGCTGTTTTAGGGGTTGTTTTTCAAAGTATGGAATGGATTAATCCATTTTGCATTACTTTCTATGGGAAAGCGCACCTTCGTTTTGGAACGCTTTGGTTTTGGAACGGACTTCCGGAACGGATTAAGTCTGAGAACCAAGGTACCACTGTAGAGAGGTCCAGACTTGAAGAGGGAGAGCTATTGCTGATGCCTCCTCTGCTGCCATCACAGGAGTGTATAAAGCTCAGTGGCAGAGCATCTGCTCTGCATGCGGAAGGTCACGGGTTCAAACCCTGGCATCTCCAGATAGCCCTTGGAGAGACTCCGTCTGAAACCCTGAACAGCTGCTGCCAACCAGTGGTGGCGAAATGGATCGGCATAGACAGATAGCCTTCAACAAGTCCCAGGACCCACCTTTACCCCAAACATACATATGGGGTCCTATTTCTTAACCTGTTAGCAGGGTGGTAGTGCTGCTGTTGTGACCTGCCTTGGAGTGAGTGTGGGTCCCAACCCATCAATTGAAGACCAATGGTGTAGACAACCCTGAGAAAGATGGACCAATGTTTTGACCCAGTAGAGGGCATCTTCCTGTGTCCCACAGGTTTTGCCCCACCAGAGGTCAATAGTCTTCCCAGTCTTCCAACAGGTAGCAGACCAGAGACAAAACCACACCAGACCCGGAGATTGTGTAGGGTTTATTCCTTAGCCTTTTCATCTCCCAAATATTCACCTTCTCCTAGAACTTCAACCAGGTCTGACATTTACCATCTCCAAGTCCACGGAGATGGTAAAGTTATCCTCACTAGTTTTCAGTTTCCATGTCTTCCTTCTTCCCGAGTTCATTCCTTAAGCCATTTATTAGCATTGCAAATACTGAGCAGCTCATTCTTATGCCTTGAGCAGGAGTGGGTGAACTTTCTAATCCATTTATCTATTAATTTATTATCTAATTACGGTTCAGAATGACAGTGCTATTTGTTTAAATAGACCCCTCCAACTAAACCAATATGGAAAAACACATGCATTCAAATCAATTAGAATGATCCGCAGCAATGTTTTCCTTAATCAGCCGGTAACTGTTATTGCCATTTTGCAAAAGGGAAGGGGGGTGGGGAAGTGTTCAGTATCCTTAAAAGTGCACGATTGTGTCTGCTTACACAGAAAGAACTTGATCTAAAATATATGCATGCCAGCTCACCATGAAAGCAGTGCACATGCAAACAAGTTAGAATTACTGGGTTGAGACGGACAATATCCTGTTCACTCCAAATGTACCATTTCCCCTTCCAGTGTAAACCTTGAAAAACATAGGACTGAAATATTTAAACTGATGGAATCGTTAGATTCATAATAATAATAATAATAATAATAATAATAATAATAATAATAATTTATTTATACCCCGCCCATCTGGCTGGGTTTCCCCAGCCACTCTGGGCGGCTTTCAACAGAGCATTAAAATACAATAATCTATGTTAAAATCTAGCTAAAATATCAGCTATTATTTTATTTTTTCATTTTTTTAATTAAATTTTAACAAATAACAACAAACATCAAAAAACATCAATAAACAAACATAAAAGAAAACAACAATAATAAACCTAAAAACAAACATACATCCTTTTTTACCTATTCCTCCTTCCTATCATTGTGGGTTGACTTCCTCCTGTCCTCCCTTCCTGCGTTCCTTGTATATCATCTTTAGTAATTTCTTGACATCATTAAACACTTCTTAATTAATTAACCTCAATCAGCTAATATTTTATTAACCATGTAGGAGTGGGACAGAGGCAGAGAAGAACCAGGTTGCAATTTTCAGAATTCCAATTTGCTTGAGGAAAAGCCACCCACGGATGGCATGGATTGGCTAGTATCCATGCCATCAGCAAAACAATTTTCTCCCAATTCCCAGAGCTTTTTCTTGTAACAGGCATTCTCTATCTGTATTTTCCAGAAAACCTTTTTGTATCGACAAACTTTTCCTGCTGGGCATGCAGGTCTGCAGCAGCTCACAGGGAACCTGGGCTCCCTTGCTTGAAATAGTTCTGGACATGGAAAAAGTGGTGCATGGAGAATTCTTTGGTATCTGGGATTCCACAGTGTGTGTGTGTTTGCTTTCAAAAATGTAATAATCAAAACAATGTGAATGGGATGTAATATACATGTCGGGGTTTGAAGTGGTCTGTTGTTTTCAACAGATGGGGAACATACGCAGCAAACATTCAGGGGAAAAGGGAAAGTTGTCTCCTGGGTACGACTTCAAGCCGATCTATTGGTTTCATTTGCAACTCTCCTTTTGAAACAGCATCCAGCCTTGGCTTGCAAATACATGGGGGAAACCCCACTCATTCGTAATATTTATTATGGCAGAGCATGATTCAGTACAAACCACCAACGCTTTATTTCCTTCCCCTCCCTGGCATGACGCCTCACTTTCCTTTCAAGAGAGGTATTTATAGCTCAGTCAGATATATTTTTAAGATGAAGGGAAACAAAGACAGAACCGCCAAACCCAAACTGAGTGTTCCTTGCAGAAGAGCTACACGTTCTGCCTTCGGATCAGAACCAATGTTATGTAACGGCTGCAAAATCTTGTGACTCCTGTTAAGGTCACGGATAAGCTGAATCATTGCCTTGCCAATTTGTTAAGTCCTTTTAAAAGTGAGCATGTGTGCGTCTTAGGTAGGGGAAGGAGGGTTGGGAGTTGCAGGTTGGCTAGTTTTGTTTTGCCATTGTTTTGCTGAGCATGGAAACTCCAGGCAGACGCTGAGATTGTGAGGTCAGACAAGAAGAGGAGGAGGAGTTTGGATTTGATATCCCGCTTTATCACTACCCTAAGGAGTCTCAAAGCAGCTAACATTCTCCTTTCCCTTCCTCCCCCACAACAAACACTCTGTGAGGTGAGTGGGGCTGAGAGACTTCAAAGAAGTGTGACTAGCCCAAGGTCACCCAGCAGCTGCATGTGGAGGAGCGGAGACGCGAACCCGGTTCACCAGATTGCGAGTCTATCGCTCTTAACCACTACACCACACTGGCAATGGACTGATAACTTATGCACTACTATGAAGGAGTTTTGGAAGCAAGAGGCAAAAAAGACCCTCTCTTGGGCTCAAGGGAGACAAATGCATTGTATTGGACTTGATATGCATGAATGCTAAAGGTAAGGGACCCCTGACAGTTAAGTCCAGTCGCAGGCGACTCTGGGGTTGCGGCGCTCATCTCGCTTTACAGGCTGAGGGAGCTGGCGTTTGTCTGCAGACAGTTTTTCTGGGTCATGGGGCCAGCATGACTAAGCCGCTTCTGGTGCAATGGAACATCGAAACCAGAGCAGCACACAGAAACGCCGTTTACCTTCCCACCGGAGCGGTACGTATTTATCTACTTGCACTGGCGTGCTTTCGAACTGCTAGGTTGGCAGGAGCTGGGATAGAGCAACGGGAGCTCACCCCGTCACGGGGATTCGAACTGCCGACCTTCTGATCGGCAAGCCCAAGAGGCTCAGTGGTTTAGACCACAGGGCCACCCGCGTCCCTGCTTGTTAATAAACACTACTGTATAGAGTTGTCTTCAAAGCCTTGTGTGTGATGTCAACTTCATCACCTGGGCTGAAACCGCTGCATTACTCAGAAAAAGCAACCAACAATCACTGCCTCCTATGGGAATGAGTTCCGTGGTTTAACTATGCAATGCATGAAGAATTACTTACTTTCATCTGTCCTGAATCTCCCAACATTTGACTTCATTGGATGCCCATGCATTCTAGTATTATGAGAGAGGGGGCGGGGACTTTTCTCTACCTGATTCTCTACCTGCCAAGGAGTGTGCATAGTCATGTTCAAATATATAAAAGGATGTCATATAGAGGAGGGAGAAAGGTTGTTTTCTGCTGCTCCTGAGAAGAGGACACGGAGCAATGGATTCAAACTACAAGAAAGAAGATTCCACCTAAACACTAGAAAGAACTTCCTGACAGTAAGAGCTGTTCGACAGTGGGATTTGCTGCCAAGGAGTGTGGTGGAGTCTCCTTCTTTGGAGGTCTTTAAGCAGAGGCTTGACAGCCACCTGTCAGAAATGCTTTGATGGTGTTTCCTGCTTGGCAGGGGGTTGGACTGGATGGCCCTTGTGGTCTCTTCCAACTCTATGATTCTATGAGTCTATGCTTTCTCCATCTTTCCCTCACCTGCAAAATGCTCCTAAGTCCTGCGGTGAATAAATTCTGGCCAGCGTGTCTTTCCTAGGACTTCCCTGTCATTTAGTACAGGCAATCAGGTAGCGTGTTACAAGATTTCACTTCCAATAAAAGTTTTAAGGCTGCTTCTCAATGTCCTTGTTTTATGGGGACGTGTCTGTGCTAAAACACGTCATGCCTTTCCTCTCAAAAAGGGGGAGAAGGCTTTTGCTTCAGAGAGCCAGGGAAATAAAATAAATTAACCAAGTAAAGTTATTTCAGTTTAAGATCATAGCACTTAAAGTAAAGAGATCTGCTTTTTCTCCAAACAATTTTAAGAGCTCCGTTTTCCGCATTTAATATAAACTGGTGTCATTTAGACATACAGAGAGGAAGTGGGGGGGGGCGGGCACAGTGTGGCTCTGTATGCTCTGATAAGTTGGCCATTGATGCATCAGCAAAAAAGAGGACCAATGAGGGAGGAATCTGATTTGCATACAGTTTGCATATGCCTTCCCACACATAATAACAATAACAATAACAATAACAATAATTTATTATTTATACCCCGCCCATCTGGCTGGGTTTCTGTTGGCGGCTTCCAACAGAATATTAAAATACAATAGTCTATTAAACATTAAAAACTTCCCTCAACAGGGCTGCCTTCAGATGTCTTCTAAAAGTCTGGTAGTTGTTTATTTCCTTCCCATCTGATGGGAGGGCGTTCCATAGGGTGGGTGCCACCACCGAAAAGGCCCTCTGCCTGGTTCCCTGTAACCTCACTTCTCGCAGTGAGGGAACTGCCAGAAGGCCCTCGGAGCTGGACCTCAGTGTCCAGGCTGAACGATGGGGGTGGAGATGCTCCTTCAGGTATACTGGACCGAGGCCGTTTAGGGCTTTAATGGTCAGCACTAACACATGGTGGGGGCGAAGGGGCTGATCTCTCCCTCTGCAGTGCCATACGGGCATTCATCCTGCCTGACCTCTCTGGTCTGCTTGCTCACCACCTGGCCAAAGTACCTTGCCCACATTGAACCACCAGAACACACCAAGAGCCCTCCTGCTTCAGGGCAGTGGCTCCTCCAGTCCAGCATCGCAGTGGCCAGCCGGTCTGTGGCAAGCTCCCAAACAGAACCCGGGCGTAACAGCAAATTCATGGGATTCGGAGGAATACGGCCTCCAACCATGGAGGCAGAAAGGGAGCCATCCTGGCTAGTGACCTCAATGGGCCTCAGCCTCTGCCAGCCACACTAAGGTTAGCTGAAGCTCCCCTGTTAATAAAAACAACCACCGCCCCACCCCACCTGGGAGCAGAACGAGAGGAGGAGAAGTGAAAAATGCCTTTCTGCAAAGGCCATTACGAATCAGAATCTATTATTCAACGTCTATGAAACTCTACGATGCATAAAGAAGGCTAAGTAATCACTACTGATATCAATGTTTTATGTGTGCTTTCCTAGTGTGCCCTCCCAGGCACAGGAACCGGGGGAAGGTGACAAATTATATTTCCTCTGCTTGGCTCCTGTCAAATTGGGGGGGTGAAGAGAGGGAAGGCAGATGTGGGGAAGGGCATCAGAAACTTGGAACGGAGCCCCCCCCCCCAGTTGCTCAGAGAGAGAGCCGGCTCAAAGAATTGTGCTGCCTGAGGCTAGGGAGAAGTTGGTACCCCTCTCATCCCGTGTACAGAAGCTGAATGGAATGGCAGTTGACTCTGACTTCAACACTGATTGCAGGGGAATGTTCTTCTAGTGCACCTGAGGACAGCAGGCTAATTTAAGAGATGGATGCAAGGCCTGTGGTACACTGAGTTTTGATCTCCAGCAGAGGGGGATGTTTGGGGGGGGGGAGATCTCAGAGAAATGTCCCAGGTGTGCTGCTGCTGACCTCCCAACATCTGCCACCTGAGGCAATTGCCTCACTTTTCGTAATGGAACGGTCGGCATGGCACAGAGCAAAGAGCACCTGGGAGCTTCTGCTCTGTCATTTTGTGATGACTTGCTCCCAGGTAAGTGGGGTAAGGATTTCAGAGCTGGTCAGGCTACATGTCTATGGTTCTCTCTTTAACGAAGGCTGATCGCCGAAGAATTGATGCTTTTGAATTATGGTGCTGGAGGAGACTCTTGAGAGTCCCATGGACTGCAAGAAGATCAAACCGATCCATTCTGAAGGAAATCAGCCCTGAGTGCTCCATGATCACTGCAGATGGTGACAGCAGTCACAAAATTAAGAGACGCCTGCTTCTTGGGGAGAAAAGCAATGGCAAACCTAGACAGCATCTTAAAAAGCAGAGACACCACCTTGCCAACAAAGGTCCGTATAGTTAAAGCTCTGGTTTTCCCAGTAGTGATGTATGGAAGTGAGAGCTGGACCATAAAGAAGGCTGATCGCTGAAGAATTGAAGCTTTTGAATTATGGTGCTGGAGGAGATTCTTGAGAGTCCCATGGACTGCAAGAAGATCAAACCGATCCATTCTGAAGGAAATCAGCCCTGAGTGCTCACTGGAAGGACAGATCCTGAAGCTGAGGCTCCAATACTTTGGCCACCTCATGAGAAGAGAAGACTCCCTGGAAAAGACCCTGATGTTGGGAAAGATGGAGGGCACAAGGAGAAGGGGACGACAGAGGACGAGATGGTTGGATAGTGTTCTCGAAGCTACTAACATGAGTCTGACAAAACTGTGGGAGGCAGTGGAAGACAGGAGTGCCTGGCATGCTCTGGTCCATGGGGTCACCAAGAGTCGGACACGACTAAACGACAACAAATATAGTGTATTTTTAAAAAAATAAATAAATCAGAATTTATAAAGCATTCTACAATTAAAAAAGAGATAAATACCCAAAAGGCACTACACATATATTTCATTTCAAAAAAACCACTCAAATGCAAAAAATTGTACCACATCAGGATTGTAAAAGGAAGGTTATACATACTTTATTAAATAAATGCAAATATTTAAATGATATTTTCATTGTATTTTTATATTCTGTTGGAAGCTGCCCAGAGTGGCAACCCAGTCAGATGGGGTAGAAATAATAAGTTGTTGTTGTTGTTGTTGTTGTTGTTGTTGTTGTTGTTGTTGTTGTTGTTGTTATGTAGGCTTTCACAAGCCCATGGATGAAGGGGGAGTCTTGCACAAATTGTATCATTAGAACTCTACAGTGCTTTTTTTCTAAAAAAAATGTTTAGGGCTACTCTCGTTTTGACTCAAGAAAATCACCATTTTATAGTTCAAATCGGGAAAAATAAATACAGTAAATGGACAAACTGGAACACTATATTAATTTTTGTGATGTATCACACTACACCAGCCTGGTCCCTTCCAGATTTTTTTTGGATTCCAGCTCCCATCTGGAGGGCAGCAGGTTGACAAGGCTGCCATACATTTCCTGCAACAGGTGAAACAGCAGCACAGCACCGGCCCTACCATTAGGTCAGAGCAGGCATCCCCAAACTCAGCCCTCCAGCTGTTTTGGGACTACAACTCCCATCATCCGTAGCTAACAGGACCAGTGGTCAGGGATGATGGGAATTGTAGTCCCAAAACAGCTGGAGGGCCAAGTTTGGGGATGCCTGGGTCAGAGACAGGGACCTGGGACCTCTGGGCAGATGGTTTAGGGTGTCACAAAGTTACACCGGCTAACAGATTGAGGTTGAATCCTGACAAGACAGAAGTACTGTTTTGGGGGGACAGTGGGCGGGCGGGTGTGGGGGATTCCCTGGTCCTGAATGGGGTAATTGTGCCCCTGAAGGACCAGGTACACAGCCTGGGAGTCATTTTGGACTCACAGCTGTCCATGGAGGTGCAGGTTAATTCTGTGTCCAGGGCGGCTGTCTACCAGCTCCACCTGGTACGCAGGCTGAGACCCTACCTGCCCGCAGACTGTCTCGCCAGAGTGGTGCATGCTCTAGTTATCTCCCGCTTGGACTACTGCAATGCGCTCTACGTGGGGCTACCTTTGAAGGTGACCTGGAAACTGCAATTAATCCAGAATGCGGCAGCTAGACTGGTGACTGGGAGTGGCCGCCGGGACCACATAACACCGGTCCTGAGAGATCTACATTGGCTCCCAGTACGTTTCCGAGCACAATTCAAAGTGTTGGTGCTGACCTGTAAAGCCCTAAATGGCCTCGGTCCTGTATGCCTGGAGGAGCGTCTCCACCCCCACCATTCAGCCTGGACACTGAGGTCCAGCGCCGAGGGCCTTCTGGCGGTTCCCTCACTGCGAGAAGCAAAGCTACAGGGAACCAGGCAGAGGGCCTTCTCGGTAGTGGTGCCCGCCCTGTGGAATGCCCTCCCATCAGAGGTTAAAGGGATCAACAACTACATGACATTTAGAAAATACCTGAAGGCAGCCCTGTTTAGGGAAGTTTTAAATCTGTGATGTGTTAATGTATTTTAATGCTTGCTGGAAACCACCCAGAGTGGCTGGGGAGACCCAGCCAGATGGGCGGGGTACAAATAATAAATTTATTATTATTATTATTATCATCATCATCATCATCATCATTTTGTTCTTTTTTCACCGCCAAGGAGGAAGGAGATGCCAATGTGGGATTTCCTTACTTAGATACCCAAAGAACCTGACTATCCCCTTGTAGTCTGAACCATCTCAGGTAGCAAAATGTCTTGGGAGAGATCTGGGGGCATGTTTCAAACAGGAAAACAAAAGTGAGCGAGATCTCCGTACTCAATCATCTTCTTTGTCCTGGGATCGCCCAAACGAAGGATGCTCAAATCCTCAGCTTCAGAAGCCCAGCGCCTCAACTGCTACATCCACAACTTCTTAAGGAATGGACTCGGAGAAAAAAAGAGCTCTGCAGAAAGCTGTTTGTGGAGCACTGCCAATGTCTACATGAGCTGGGTTTCTCGGCCAAGATCATTGAGCAAGTCAGTCAGTATCACAGTCAATTCACTCTCCCTTGGTACGGTTTGATCCCTTTGCTCAATGTTTGTCTTGGCCCTCGAAAGCAAATTCTGACACCGGCTATTCAGGACAATTAAGCAAAATGGAAATGTTCCATGGTTAAAACACATTTTTCATGACTGGCTATTGGACAGTTTTCATGAGAAAAATATAATAGCAGTCATTATTTTTGTTCTGGGGAGCTTCCCCCCCCCTTCATTTTAAGCACAGTTAGGAGCTTGACCTCTTAAGTATGTTAAGGAGGAGGACGTTTCTATGCACTGTGCACAGGTAAAAAAGAAAAACAACAACAACTCATCCATGAGTCTAAGACTGCGTAGATACCGTGCATTTAAAGCACACAACCTTCTGCAAATAAACTGTAGTTTACCACTTGCAGAGGTATAATTCCCGGCACTCCTTTTATATATATTTTTGCAATATGTTATATTTGGTTTTTCATATATTACAACAAAATACTCCAACAAACCATTCAAATGAGTCCAATACATATCCTTATACTCCGCCGAGTATTGTGACTTCTCTCCTTTCCCACCCTGGTTTTCCTCCTTCACTTCATTCTTTCGCTTTCCTTTCCATAAATTGAATTATGAATTTCTCTCTATATGTTTTCTCTATATACTCTATTTATTACATTGTAAGTATTCTGACAAAACCTGTGAGTGTATTCCTGTCTTTACAATGATTCTTTAAGTACTCAATAAATTTACTCCAATCTGATTAAAACTTTTGGTATTTTGGTCTCTAATTCTTCCTGTTAATTTTGCTAGTTCCAAATATTCTGTTAATTTTATTCTCCACTCCTCCAATGTTGGTATCTCAGTTGATTTCCATTTTTGGGCCCATAATATTCTGGCGGCGGTGATTGCATATAAAAACAATCTCTGTTCATTTCTCCCAATCTTCTCCCCTACCAATCCTAGCAAAAAAAGTTCTGGTGTTTTTGGAAATGTATACCTTAACATTTTCTTTAGTTCATTGTATATAGAATCCCAAAAGATTTTAGCTTTCCCACAGCCCCACCACATGTGGTAGAGATCGCCCTCTTCTATCATACATTTCCAACATTTTTTCTCGGCACTCCTAAACTACAGTTCCCAGGGTTATTAGCAAAGTGTCACAGGCTTGAAACATGCTTAAAATGTGTGGTGTGTGTGTGTATGTTCCGTTTCTGGCACCGTTGATTGAAAAGGATTCCAGGTGATCCGAGAGGCACCTCCCTCCTCGAAAAATAACGGTACATCCCTTTCTCTTTTCGTATCTAAACTGTGAATTCTGATGCCTGTTTTACACTGTTCTTATTTCATATACATGCATAGCTTGGGGAAAAGAAAATATTTTGCAAGGTGGCTAGGAAGTGACTTAAATAAATAAAATAAATAATACATGGCTTATGGCTTCGGAGAAATTGGTGAATAATTGTTGATTCCCATGCACAGGAAGCGGCGGAGGTGGGGGGTTGGGGGGGAGGAGCGAGAAATGCTTCTAATGAACTGCATTAATAAAGCCAGAACTGCCAAATAATTCAGTTCTTTCCCTTACTAGTTGAAACCACTAATTTCCCAGCAGGTTAGAAAGCTGAGGTTGTGCCTGCATCAACTGGGTTTATTTAACCTGGGATGTGTCCCTGATCACAACTGGGAATGCCCACAAGGCAATCTACACTATCTAGGGTGGGGTATTTTCCTCGAAAGATTCCATCAATGGTGTCTCCGAAAAAAAATTACACATCACTTGGGAAGACAGGCGAACTAATGCCAGTGTACTGGAAGACTGGTCAACTACTCCAAGCGCTTTTTGAAAGCAACTTAGGTTGAATTGTAGTATTTTTCATCATTTGGAGTTTATTTGGAGGGTTCTTTTCATTATTTATAATCCTTTGAGTCAGTTTACAACGTGCCTGAGCATTTTTGTTTAAGAGCAACCCTAAGTATTTTTTTGAGAGTAACTCAATACATTTTTTGAATACACGTTCATCTCGTTTCAGGGATCCTTCACGGTGTTATTCCCCTTCTTTTTTGCAGTGTACTGGGAGAAGCAAAGATCACCAGTGTCGAAGCAATGATTCTTCAACATCAACTTTGTTGGATTGGTCATGCTGTTTGGATGCCTGATTATCGTCTTCCAAAGCAACTACTCTATTCCAAACTTAAAAATGGAAAGCGTAATGTTGGTGGTCAACAAGAGAGGTTTAAAGACTGTCTCAAGGCAAAGCTAAAAATAATGTAGTATAAACACCAACAATTGGGAAACAGTGGTCTGTGAGCGCTCCAGTTGGAGAACAGCCTTTACCAAAGGTGTCATAGGCTTTGAAGACACTCGAACTCAGGACGCAAGGAAGAAACGTGCTAAGAGGAAGGCACACTTGGCAAATCCACACCGTGATCAACTCCCGCCCAGAAACCTATGTCTCCACTGTGGAAGGACGTGTGGATCCAAAATTGCCCTCCACAGTCACTTACGGACTCATTGTTAAGACCGTGTTTATGGAAGACAATCTTACTCGGCTACGAGGGATCGCCAAAGAAGATTTTCCGTTTGCTACTTCAAGCAGCAAAATGGCCTCGGGCCAGCGCTGTCTAAAAACAACATCTCTCTCCTTCTCGGTAACCTTTGCCTCCACCAAAGACCTCAACAGTCTGGGGCCCAAGTTGGCACCTCTGGGCTGGAAAATGTACTTTCCTGCTTTGTCAAGGTTAATAAATAAAGGAAGGGAAGGGAAGGGAGATTCAGTTGTCTTACTCTTAAATCCCAACTTTCTGCATATCAAAGCAAGCACATGCCTTCGGAAGATGATTTAGAAATGCTAAAACATTTCCTGAAATCAAGTACGTCGTACCTGTTGCTCATCTTATTGTTTAGCAGACAGAAGAATTGGCGTTCGGGAGTTTGTTCGGGGCTGATTATGATGGTGTTTGCGTGATGGAGGGGAACAGTAATTCATTGCAGGCAGGGAGATAATTCAACGCAGAGATTGGCTGGCAGAAAGTAAAAATGACAGATGATTCTGACAATAGTTTGCAATTATCCCCTTCCTTCCTTCTCTCTCTCTCTCTCTCTCAACTCTGGAAACTGCTTCAAAGAATAGTCTTTGACATTTAGCTTTCAGGAGACAGGTATTCTTAAGCACCTGGGCCTCATTTTTTTTTTTTAAAAAAACAGAAATCTAAATACAGTAATCCAAACACTCCCCACTCCTTCCCACATAGTTACAGGGCTTCTGGAAATGTTTCTCACAAAATGAAATCAACAGAACAGCTCACAAATGCAACAGGGAATGATAGCCTTACTTTTAGCTACGCCCTATTAGATTCCACAGGATCTCTCGCAAAAAATGTATATAACAAAAGCATGGCTGGCTCTCTTTCCATTCTCACGCTGTATTCTGGCCTACGGACTTTTTCATTAGGGAAAAGGGACTATTCTGTTATTTGCTGCATCGCATCAAGTACGTTCCTGCTGTTCTCTAATAAAATGGTATATATAAAATAAAGAGCGAACACATGCTTAGAAGAATTTACAGAATATAGATGGCATAAAGCAGGCCGCTTTCTGGAAAAGGAAAAAAAGGGGGGGGGAGAGAAACAGGCAAAGGAAAACAAGAATACACTTTTCGAGGCTGCCAACTCAGCCTTGACAAGTCTTTGACAGGAAGCTGGCTGTAAAATATAGCATTTGAGAGGGCAGAATGGGAAGAGGGGAGGAAACAACCAGTCATTTTGGGGATAGAAGCATGAATTGGCCTCTCAAAGTCCAGATGGGTGAATGTGTCAGTTTTAGTTTTTATCTTGTCTTTTACCCTGATCTTAAATTCAGCTCTCCGCATTAGTTTGCATTTATTTTGTTATCACCAGGTTGGGCGTTGCTTTAATTCGGGGCGAAAGGGGCAAAAGTGGATGCAGTTGTGCACAAAACAGTTGTGAACAGTTTTTGCAATAGCTTCGTAACAATAAGATCGTGTGAGCTTACGTAGCCCCTTCTCGACGTGTTTTACAAGCTATGTAGTTTAGGTTTTTAACCTTTTGGATGAAGCAAAATTAAAATTCCAAGTTTGGAAAATTATCACTTACTGTTTGGGAGTGTTTTTTTGAAGTTTCCTTAATCCTCCCCCTAGATTTAATAGCAAACAAACTATTTTGAGTTATATAAATGTATTTTTTTCCTTCTGGGGAAACTGATAGATCATAACAGTGAAACAAGAATCTTAGCCGGCAACTCGTCAAGGTTATTTGGAAGTTTATCTTGAGTTATTTCTTGTTATCTGGAGTTATTTGGAAGGTTTTCTTGAGTTATTTATATCTCTTTGAATTAGTTTATTACGTTTTTGAGTATTTTTTCTCTTAAGCAAGTCTGTTCTTGAATCATTAAGTATCACTTAATGATTTTAATTCGGGGTGAAAGGGGCAAAAGTGGAAGCAGTTGTGCACAAAACCTGCATGTGATAATCTATATGTACAGACACACATTTAGAAATAAATGCCCTTTCGGTTCTGCCAGCGCCTTATACACCTTTAGGCGCCAGGTGAAAAACGCATAAGTTATTGAAAATAGCATCAAAACGCATTTGTAAGGGAAAAGTCTGTGCAAAAAAATCTGTATATTTGGCAAAATTGCATACAAAGATGCATATATTGGGAGAAGTTCGGACTAAAATCCCTCTGCATTTTAGGACTTAAAAAATAACAATCACAATAATAAACACAAGTTTTTAATGTTTGATGTTTTATTGTGCTTTTAATTCTGTTGAGAGCCCAGCCAGATGCATGGTATATACATATTATTATGATGATGATGGTGATGATGATGATGATGAAATGTGGAGAACTGATTTCAGTTATTGCCGTATTTTTCGCTCTATAAGGTGGACCTGACCATAGGACGCACCTAGTTTTTAGAGGAGAAAAGCCCCATTTTTTTGAGGATCAGCTCAAATCTCTGCAGCTTCTTTTGCAAAGGAGAAAAGCCCATTTTTTTGAGGATCAGCTCAAAGTTGTTGAGCTTACTTTGCAAAGGGAAAAAAATCCTGTTTTATGGGGTTTAACTCACAGTTCTGCAGCTTCAGTAAAGGGAGCCAGAAGCGGCTTTGTCATGCTGGCCAGATGACCCAGAAGCTGTACGCCGGCTCTCGGCCAGTAAAGCAAGATGAGCGCCACAACCCTAGAGTCGGACACGACTGGACCTAATGGTCAGGGTCCCTTTACCTTTACCTTTTTTAAAGGTACCCCTGACAATTACGTCCAGTCGTGGACGACTCTGGGGTTGCGGTGCTCATCTTGCTCTATAGGCCGAGGGAGCCGGCGTTTGTCTGCAGACAGCTTCCGGGACACGTGGCCAGCATGACTAAGTCGCTTCTGGCGAACCAGAGCAGCGCACAGAAACGCCGTTTACCTTCCCGCTGCAACGGTACCTATTTATCTACTTGCACTTTGACGTGTCTTTCGAACTACTAGGTGGGCAGGAGCTGGGACCAAGCAATGGGAGCTCAACCCCTCGTGGGGATTCGAACCACCGACCTTCCAATCGGCAAGCCCTAGGCTCTGTGGTTTAGACCACAGCGCCACCCACACCCTATATATAGAAAGGAGCAAACCAGTGATATTTTAGGGAGCAGGCTAGGCCCATGACTTACATCATAGGAGCCTACACAACACAAAACACTGTTGCTGTTATGTAGATTTTATTCTATTCGTTTTTTATCTTATATTTTGGAAATGTACATCCAGTTTTTTTTCTCCTTTAATTTTTTTGGGGGCCCCCAAGAGAGTGGGGCCCTAAGCTATAGCTTGTTTAGCTCATACGTAAATCCGGCACTGGCTGGGGCAGTCACTTCTGTTGAGACTCTTTCTTTGGGTGAGGAAAAACTCTTAGAATCACTTTTTCCTCCCCAGCTTAGGGTCTCCGTGACACTTTGGAGACAGATGTGGACCTTGGCTTTCAGGGAAGACAAAATGCCTCTATATTCCTATGGAGGAAACTTAATGAAGCATTGCAGAAAAGATAAACAACAGCGAGGACAGAAACCAAGCGGAGTTGCGGGAAGGAAGAAAATACTTTATGTGTTTTAACCATCCTTCACTTTACAACAAAACTCTAGCTTCCCACTTCTGCCCAAACGGAATCTTATCTGGATTAGGGATTTTATGTTAACATAACATTGGGGGAAATGCTTTGCAGAAACATGTGTATCAGCCGAAACTGCGTACAAAAGGTGCATGCTAGGAGGAATTTGCACTAAAATGCTGGTGGGTTTTCATGAAAACTTCTTTAAAAATTGTTTGCAACTCATGTAGAAACGTGGAGAACTGGATTTAGGATTGGAAGAAACTGGGAGAAAATGGAATGGGTGGATTCTCTCATCCCTGATCACATTTTATATCCTAATTCTCTCATTTCATGCAGCTCAGTGTGGTGGACTGTTTGAACAAGTGGAGTCTGGTGTCTGCCACAACCCCATTAAACAAACCTTTGGCTCAGAGAGCACTTTTCCCTGCACCAATAAAATACACCACTCCTGCAACTGGAAAGTAAAATATGTTTTGGTTAGCTACTTGATTCTTAACTCTATTTTTACATCGATCCTTTTGTTCCCCTGAGAAGAAGGGGGGAAAGTGTGTTGCCTAGACATACATGGGGTGGGTAAGAGAAGCAAAATTAATTTGCAAAGTAGCTAGAGGCATTCCAGCAGAACAACGCTAGGTAGGTGGGATTGGGTCACAGCCATTGCACAGTCCCTCCCCCTCTCTCTTGCAAAAGGCTTGAAAGAGGTAAATCATGCAGGATCAGGATGCAGAGACAATAAGCTGATCCCCTCTTTGTAAGAGGCCTGCGCTTTAAAGTCCCTCGAGAGGCAAAAAGCCCCACACATTAAGAAAAACATCGCGGGCAAAGTCTTCCTTTTAAAAAGAATAAAATAAAATAATCTATATGAATGGCAGCCCCAAGCAAAACGAAGGGAACAGCATTCCAGGATATCGGAGATTAGCAGATGTGATGACAAACCAATAATAAATGCAGACCTGCCTGTTTTATGGGGGAGACTTAGGGGATAACAATACAGAGTGTTTGTTCCATGAACCTGGCCCAGATTGTTAAAAGGCTTTGAGAAGCCTCGCTTGTTTTGCTTAGTAATCCCAGAATGGCAGCCCAGGACAAGTTTGGCATCCCGGAATAAAGGTGTGCTGGGTGAAAATAGCTCTCGAGTCACGCACAAGAACAAAAGGAAGGGCGATACTAGGAACATCTGTTTGGAAAGAACGCCTTGGAAAGCAGGTGGACGCGAATGAAAACAAAACAAAAACTCCAGAGTTTCCGCACACCATTAACGATGATCTAAAACCAAAAATCCATGTTAAGGGTCTAGGAAAGTATCAGAAGTAACTAGGAGCCGAGGTGCAGAATTAGGACAACAACATCAAACATACCATCTCAGGACTATTTAATTGCTCATCGTCTAACATTGTGTATGCCATCAAATGCCAACAGTGCCCTTCAGCTCTCTATATTGGACAAACAGGCCAAACCCTACGCCAAAGGATAAATGGACATAAATCTGACATCAGGAATCACAAGACAGAGAAACCAGTAGGAGAGCACTTCAGTCTCCCAGGACACTCTATGCAAGATCTCAAAGTAGCTGTCTTATTGCAAAGGAATTTCAGAAATAGACTGGAAAGAGAAGTTGCTGAATTGCAACTCATTACCAAGCTTAAAACCATGGAGAGACCTGGTCTGAACAAAGACATTGGATTCTTATCTCATTATACATGACAAAGCTATTTTTAACCTTCTCACCCCTTGCTTTTTCCTGTAAGACTAATTGCAGTCGTTAACAGTCGTCTACAGGTTTACCACAGCTATCAGCCTTTCACCCATTCCCACCACCCCTCTGAGTAATACCCCTCCCCACCCTTTCACTATATAACTTAGTTGGTCTCTAAGGTGCTACTGGAAGGAATTTTTTTATTTAGGATTGTTAATGTTAGCAAAATGTTTTTGGTATTTTATGATTGTGTGGAAAAATTTGGAAAACTGATAAAGAGGATAGATGATGAAATCAACAGGGGGGACTTGAGGAAGTCAACCGAAAAATGAAATTGAGGAAGTAAGACTGGCCTAGAGAAATAGGCCAGACTTAAGCAATTATATGAAGTATGTTAATTACGTTAAATGTGAAATGTCAATTGTTTTTTCCGGTGAGAGAGGGGAATCGAAATTTGCTTCCCCCAGTGAGGGTGGGGGGGAAGGATGGAAATTAAACGGTAATGTAAAGTGCTTAAAAATGTTAAAATCAATAAAAAAATTTGTTCAATAAAACAAAAAATCCAAGTTGCAAAATATTTCAACGTCGATTTAAACACTGCGCAAAAATTACAAAACGCACTCGCAATCTATGCAGCGGGGCTTTCCAACAGACTATGAAATAGGTTAGTAAATTCATGGTCAGCCCTGGAGAGGATTAGCAGTTTCTCTTCTGAGTGGCACTGGTTTAACATCTGCTATGCCCAAAACCTTTGGCAACCGTTCCACTTTAACCAATGGGAAATTAGTTTGTTTCCAAAGTTTAATAATAATAATAATAATAATAATAATAATAATAATAATAATAAATAATAATAATAATAATTTTTTATTTGTACCCCGCCCATCTGGCTGGGTCTCCCCAGCCACTCTGGGCGGCCTCCAACAGATATCAAAATACATCAAAATATCACAGGTTAAAAACTTCCCTGAACAGCGCTGCCTTCAGGTATTTTCTGAATGTAGGATAGTTGTTTATCACTTTAACCTCTGCTGGGAGGGCGTTCCACAGGGCGGGCGCCACTACCGAGAAGGCCCTCTGCCTGGTTCCCTGTAGCTTTGCTTCTCGCAGTGAGGGAACCGCCAGAAGGCCCTCGGCGCTGGATCTCAGTGTCCGGGCTGAACGGTGGGGGTGGAGATGCTCCTTCAGGTATACAGGACCGAGGCCGTTTAGGGCTTTAAAGGTCAGCACCAACACTTTGAATTGTGCTCGGAAACGTACTGGGAGCCAATGTAGTTCTCTCAGGACCGGTGTTATGTGGTCCCAGCGGCCACTCCCAGTCACCAGTCTAGCTGCCGCATTCTGGATTAATTGTAGTTTCCAGGTCACCTTCAAAGGTAGCCCCACGTAGAGTGCATTGCAGTAGTCCAAGCGGGAGATAACTAGAGCATGCACCACTCTGGCGAAACAGTCTGCGGGCAGGTAGGGTCTCAGCCTGCGTACCAGATGGAGCTGCTAGACAGCCGCCCTGGACACAGAATTAACCTGCGCCTCCATGGACAGCTGTGAGTCCAAAATGACTCCCAGGCTGCGCACCTGGTCCTTCAGGGGCACAATTCAGGACCAGGGAGTCCCCCACACCCGTTCGCACCCTGTCCCCCCAAAACAGTACTTCTGTCTTGTCAGGATTCAACCTCAATTTGCTAGCAGCATCTCTGCAGCGGCAAGTTTGGGGGATCCCAACTGATGTTATTGTCAATTAATTATACCTGATGGATTCTACTGCAAACTGTTGGGTAGCGCCACATGCCCCGATAATCATGGTATTAATATGTTGAACTGCTTGTGGAACCAACTATTAGGGTTGAAGAGCAGCTGTCAGTAAATCAAGACAGCAATATCAAAAGCAACATGATGACCAGAAACACATACAATATGAAAAACTTTATGGAATGATTCAAAACATCAAAACTAACAAATCTCTGAAAGTCTCTGAAAGTCTTTAAATGAATCACGGTGCCAGACTTTACCTGGCGGAGAACAAGCTGTGAAGCTTTGTATAATCAGCAAATGTCCAATACTGATGTCCAACTCTGAACAGTGTTTCCGGGTAACAACTACTGTTTCGTTGAATTCTTCATCAGCAAATTAGTTCAACACTCGTTAGTAGAAAGATATGGCACTGTGATTCATTTAAGGACTTTCAGAGATTTCAGTTTGTTAGTTTTGATGTTTTGAATCATTCTGTAAAGTTTTCATATTGTATTTGTTTCTGGCCGTCGTTTTGCTTTTCATATTGCTGACTCACATTTTGCAACACAGGGGTTTGTTTGTTTGTTTACTCGTTGTCAGCAAATCAAGGACTGACGTGAAGGATTCGGCAGCCTCCTCTTCTTCCTAGCCTCCCTTTGACGCATCTCCTTCTCCATGGACTCCGGACATTTTGTGAGGAACTGTGTTCAGACCCAGAATCAGCCCGTATTCTGAAGCAAAGAGCACAGATTTGCTTCGTAGCTTGTACAGGCTATGGATCATTAAGCACCAGGTAATGACCGGCCTCTTAACTGCATCCCCCCTCAAATCTATTACAGCTGGTTCCAAGCAGCTGTACAGTACAGCACTTTCAAACAATCCCACTGCAAGGAACCGTTACCGAATGATTTATTCGAGCAGCAGCCATCACCTTCACAGGGATCATTTATTAATTAACCATCTCTAACTAGATGGTACTTGCTGGTTCTTTTTTTATATAAAACAACAACAAAACCCTTTAAAGTGGAAGCAGAGATGCTGCCATTTTGCCTCTTCGACCTAAGAATGGCATCGGAGATTCGTATTGTTGTTTGCCCAGGCAGGCGCAACATGTAACACATGAGAGTGGGGAAAGAACCAGACTGTACAATGGTGATGGGATAAAATTAGGCCAAATCTTTATTGACAGTAGCGGGCAGGGGGAGGCTTTGTGGGATGTAAACACACAGAGCAGTCAAATATAACACTGCTAGAGTGCTAGAGTGGACATGAAGGTCCTCCAGCCGTAACTGCTAGAGTGGACATGAAGGTCCTCCAGCCATAACTTCCTGTTTACCTGGACTGAGACAACTTCCACTAAGTAACTGAAAGTGGGAGTGGCTTCACCTGGGCAGGTTAGGACAAAACCACAGGTCAGTGGCCATTTTCCCTCTCTCGGATCAGGACTTCAAGCAAGCAACATCTTAGAGCAGAGATGGGCAGAGCTTCCAGAGATGAGCAGAGCTTCCAGTCAAGAGGGCCCAAATGGAGCCTTCTCCCACATGGAGAGTCTCCACATGTACATATATTATTTAAGCTTAAGTCTGCCTTCATCTGGGATCTTATTGTGACCATTTGATGTCTGTGAGTAAACGTTTTTACATGCTTTTATAGAAGACTTGTGTAGTGTCTTATTTTTAAGAGGGATAAAGGGGTAATACCAGGAAACTATTTTACAGAGGTTTAAACAAACCTGAGCAACCTTCTGCTGTGTGATTTAAAAGGGGAATGTAACTCTGCTGACTAAGTTGGAACTTGTAAGTTAGGATAAGGATATCTTAAGCAATATATCCTCATCCACATTCCTAAATATTCCCACAGGCTTGGCATGGCATTGGGTCCCAGGATCAGTTCATCATTCCACAAGCCCCATGTTGATGGAATGGATCTGCTGGGTTTGGACCGCTCCAAACCTGTACGACGGGAGTCAGCCAGTGTTGAACTTTGCTGTGGTGCAAGCCAAGCAAGCAAGGTCTCACTGGGCGGCCAGTATGCGGATTCCAACCAGGCAGATACCGAACCCACGCTTGGGTTTGTCATGCCCAATCCTTCCCTCAGGCCCCTTGTGCCCCCCCTATAAGAGACGCGGGTGGCGGTGGGGTCTAAACCACTGAACCTCTTGGGCTTGCCGATCAGAAGGTCGGCGGTTCAAATCCCCACAATGGGGTGAGCTCCCGTTGCTCTGTCCCAGCTCCTGCCAACCTAGCAGTTCGTAAGCACGCCAGTGCAAGTAGATAAATAGGTACCACTGCGACGGGAAGGTAAACAGCGTTTCCATGCACTCTGGCTTCCGTCACGGTGTTCCATTGTGCCTGATCCGGTTTAGTCATGCTGGCCACATGACCCAGAAAGCTGTCTGTGGATGAATGCTGGCTCCCTTGGCCTGAAAGCGCGATGAGTGCCGCAACCCCATAGTCGCCTTTGACTGGACTTAACTGTCCAGGGTCCTTTATAATAATATTTTTTTATTTGTACCCCCGCCATCTGGCTGGGTCTCCCCAGCCACTCTGGGCGGCCTCCAACAGATATTAAAATACATCAAAATATCACAGGTTAAAAACTTCCCTAAACAGGGCTGCCTTCAGGTATTTTCTGAATGTAGGATAGTTGTTTATCACTTTAACCTCTGTTGGGAGGGCGTTCCACAGGGCAGGCGCCACTACCGAGAAGGCCCTCTGCCTGGTTCCCTTTACCTTTTTTAACCTTTCACCTATGCTATGTTGCTCCTGCCCAATGCCAATTCCACCCTCATACAATGTTATTCCGCCTAACAAAGGGAAGCCGTAATTTCACTGAGGGAAAGGCCGCCAACAACAACAACCCAACCAAGTGCCAATAATTTCCGGTCCTGTCAACCAGCAACCCCAAATTGCTCTAACCCGAGGGTGGGCAGGTGGGAAGCTCCCAAAGCAAAATGGCTGTGAGCTCCAGAGGAAGCAGCCTTGTATAGGCTTTCCCCTCCCTTCTGCAGCAAGGGCACATGGGACAGCTTTTCCCCAGGAGCCCATCACACATAGAAGATACTGGGGAAAACCTTGCCCAGTATTTTGCTGTAGTCCATGGGCCACAGCACCACTGGGCAAAGGCATCCCATGATTATTGGGCATGGAATGGGGCAGAGAATGTAAGCAGAACTGCTTAAACTGGATCAGTCTTCAGATTCATCAAGCTTTCAGATTTTTTCACCATCATCACATTTATACCCCCACCCATCTGGCTGGGCTGCCCCAGCCACTCTTTCTGGGCTGTAGATCATAGCTGTCAACCCTCCCTATTTTTGCGGGAAACTCCCTTATTCCAATGCCGTTTCCCGCTGCTATCCCGGATTGTTGATATCCCTTATTTCCCAGATTTCAAAGGAAGCAGCTCCTCTCCCTCCCTGCCAGCCAGGGAGGCTCCTCAGCTGCGTTGCTCGGCTGCCAATAAGGAGTCTGAGACAGACTGGGGGCGGAGCTTGCATGCCTTGTGCAGCCAGACCCCCACGCCCAACCAGCCAGCCTGCCGTCTACGCACTCGCTCTTTTGCTCACCCGTTCATGTGCAGCCTCTGGAGCGCAGGGTGGCGAGGCTACTTGGTGCCATTGCACCGCCCTCGCGGCATCCCTTATTTTCAAATCCGAAGGTTTGAAAAAAATCCCTTATTTTCAAATCCGAAAGTTGACAGCTATGCTGTAGATGCGTGCTGATTTGCAAACTGGCTGTTGAGATATGGTAAATTTGTCACTGAAGACAAGTTCTTTGTTGAACTTCATGGCTGAAGCTGGATGTCCCCAGTCAAAATACAACCATGTGTTCACTACAGGACATTGTTTCTTTCATGCAAAGGACTGCAGTGAGTGCAAAGGGTTAAAGTCTCCTTATCTAGGTCCGAGTCTGGAAAAGAGAATCCTTGCACAACTGTTGGCTCGAAACACACACAAACATTTGCTAACTACATGGAAGTTATGACATGGTTAAGGTTACCATTTTGTTTAAACAGCTCCTCAGTTTTCAAGCACTTGCTCATTTAAGGAACAGCTTCAATTTTTCATCTGCTGCCAATTAGATTTCTTTTTTTCTTTTCTTTTTGCAGAAATGACCATATTAGCAATTCATCCAGCATCAGAGTTTTTGTTTTGTTTTAGCTGTTGACTTTAAATAACCTACGGGCAAAGCAGGATGGAAAAGAACCAAAATATGTTGCAGGTGAGATAAGACCGCTGTAACACTCACTGCACACATCACTTGGCTCTCACCAAGAGGAAAAAAAGACAGCTGGATGAACCCCTTGAAATTGTCAAGCTGAAAACCAGCGTTGGCCCGCACACAGTTTGTGCTCAACGTGGGGACGAAAAGCTGGACGAAAAATATACAGGGCAGTTTCCCCAACCTGATGCCCTCCAGATGTTCATAGAATTGTAGAATTGGAAGGGATCCCAAGAAAGGCAGGAATTTCAACTAAAGCATTCATGACAGATGTTGTTGGACTACAACTCCCATCATCCCTGACTGTTAAGCCATGCTGATGGGCCTAATGGCTGTCGTAGTCTGAAACATCTGGAGGACACGACATTGGCTCCTCCTCTCAAACCATCTTTGCTAGTGGGACCCGTCTAAAACAAGAGGTTCCTTGGCAGTGCAAGATCAAAGAGTAGGCAAGATATCATCTCATGGTTTCATGGCAAATGTGTGGGATGTAAACACTAGAGCAGTCAAGTACAACAATGCTAGAGCAGATAGTGGAGATTGCCTCAGTCCTCCAGCCACAACTTCCTGGTCACCTGGATTGAGACAGTTTCCTCTTTGCAACTAGATGTGGGAGTGGCTTCACCTGGGAAGGGATTAGCAAAACCCACTGGCCAGCAGCCATTCTTTCTCTTGCTCTCCTGCCTCTCGTCTGGAAGGATGCGCAGTTGGCTTCCAGCCAACTGGGGCCTAGTGGACTTCTCGCCCACATGGGGAGATTCCAATTGTAAATATATTTACTAAGAATAAGCCTGCCTTCTTTGGGATCTGTCTTGAGCTGGATATATGTGAGTAAACACTTTTATATCTTTTTATAGAAGACGTGTGTTGTGTCTTATTTGAAGAGGGACAAAGGGGAAATATAGTGACAAACCAGGAAACTAGATTAAGTTGATTCTAGTGAATCAAAGCAACTTCCGCTGTGTGTATTTTAAAAGGGAATGTTACTCTGCTAGTTGAACTTGTAAGCACAAGTTAGGATGAGATATATTAAATTATAAATCTCCATCCACGTTCCCAAACATTCCCACAAAATGTGGTGCCTGGAAGAGAGAATGTGTGCAGTTCAATGGCTATCATTAGAGTAAAAGCATGGTCCTATGTGATTTCCAAGATGATACCCCAGTTTGTATCTAAGGAGCTGGATGCTGGGGTTGCCCACATGGAAGAGGTGAAGGCCACTGCGGTCAAGCCACTTTGAAGCTCTTTCCTTACTATTTCTGTCTCCAGAAAGAAAACTTCACCTGAACGACGTTCATTGTAGTGGGTTTGGGGGGAAATTAAAATTACAGGCCTGAAACTCAGACCAGCTTGTCCAAAAGAAAACAACGTATTCTGTGAAGGTTGAGAAAACCTGGGCTGAATTTAGACCAAAGCTCCCTCTGCCCATATTTGTGGCTTTGGGTGCAAAAGCCAGCCTGGCTGTCACATGGTTTCAACTAGGGGTGGTTTAACCTCAAATTCCAAATTGAACCTGTCAAACAAGGAATGAGTTCACAAACCCTGTAATTGCCAGACCCACAGCTGGTAAAAATTGAGCAGGCTCATGGGAATTTCAAGGGCAAGTCCATTTAAAAAAAAAGGAGAGAGAAAGAGATGGAGACTTGTTTTCTATCATCCAATTATTTAGACCACTGTTTTTAAAGTAACCCCTATTAAGTGTCCCTTGATGAGGCAGAAACGGTGGGCTTTCCTGAACGACATTTTGAACAATCCAAATATTGTTCGGTCTAAAGTTAAGCATGAGTAGATTCCATTGTTTTCATTGGGAATGCTTCACTTAGTCTCTTCCACTAAAATCAGGGAGACTTACAATACGTCCTTAATGTTGGTTAGCATCTAAAACACCATCAGCTTTTGAGATTTTGAAACAATGAGCAATTCACTCTTCCACCAAATGGTTTATAATTCAAAGGCCATCCTATAAAGCAAAAGTATCCCACAGGGTTGCCTCCAGATTTTGGTGGCCCACAACGACCACTGGCCATGTTGACGGGCTGATGGGAGTTTTAGTCCCGTCAGATCGGGAGGGCACCAGATTGAATACCCCTGTGTAATGGATCAGCCCTTTTGGCAAGAAGAATGTTTAGTTTCTTCCAGCATTTTATGGGTTAAGTTATAACACTGTTTGAATGGCAGCTCGCTCTGGGGAGGCGGAACATTCTAAGGTTTAAAAGGAGGGAGCAGCCGTTGGTTCTGGGTGGAGTGTTCGTCGGAGAGAGTTAGATAGGAGAAGGAGAGGGAGGAGATAGAAGAGTCTGAGGGAGGTTTTGGGTAGGTTTAGTTAATGTTTGTGAAACTGGTAGAGAACTAAACTGTAATGAACCTAAGCTCAATAACAATGCAATACTGAAACCGTTATGCTTTTTGGGAAATAAAGTCTTGTTCTGTTTGTGCAAAGAAGTATCGTCATCTGTTTGGTCCAGCACGTTATATATAGGCTCTCAATAGAGTGAACTCAGAGGAAAGGCAAAACTGACCTGAGGGGGATAGTTTGTGTCTTGGAGTTGCACTAAGGAGGGGCTAGAGCAGTGATGGCTAACCTTGACACTCCAGATGTTTTGGGACTACAACTCCCATCATCCCTGACCACTGATCCTGTTAGCTAGGGATGATGGGAGTTGTAGTTCCAAAACATCTGGGGTGTCAAGGTTAGCCATCACTGGGCTAGAGGGTGGAAACCTTGGACATGCCACAGAGTTGCTAGCGGTGGCTAGGCAGCTGATACAGTGAGCGAAGGAGGCCCTAGACCAGTGATGGCTAACCTTGACACTCCAGATGTTTTGGGCCTACAACTCCCATCATCCCTGACCACTGGTCCTGCTAGCTAGGGATGATGGGAGTTGTAGTTCCAAAACATCTGGAGTGTCAAGGTTAGCCATCACTGCCCTAGACTGTAGGCATAGGGGTTTTTTTTAATCTTAACAGCCCAGAGCAGGAGATATAACTGGCCATGGCAGCTGGACAGGAGCACTCACGTTACTGGGATCCCCTCAGTTTAAAGGGAGATCGGTTGCAAAGTCGAACCTCGGAGGATAAGGTGGAAGGGGATAAGGCTATATCCCGCGCACCTTGAGGAAATCTTAAATTAGTAACGGAGTGGCTGACTAGAGAAAGGGGGGTTCGCAACACCCTGCTATAAAGGAAGCCCATCTATAGGGTAGGAAGACCCGCAGTGGCAGGAGTGCCGTGGAAGGAAGTAGGCCTGTAGCTTGTCCAAGGTCGCGAAGGAAACATGTTGCAAAAATAAAGATTGCCCTCAGGACTCTGAAGATCTCAACCATAAAAGCCATGCTTCCCTCCCACTTGTCAAATAACTTTTCTGCCCATCCTTTTATTGCTTCTCAGGTAATGTTTATTGCTCGGAAAGTAACTAATCATTGGTTGATGGGAGCTTGGATGCAATTAAAAGGATACCCTTCGCCTCTTAAAATGCAAAACATTTCTGAGCGTCATAATCATCTAGGTTTTATAACTCGGCTTTATTACTTTCCAAATATACAATGCTCATAAAAAAGAGAAAGTAATTGGCTCTTTACAATAATGCTGCCTCCTAATGTTTGCTAGCAACAGTGGATGATCAGCCATATCGCACAGGTATTATGTCTTAAATTGTTTTGCTTCCTATCCCCAGCATTGAAAGTTTTAAGGGCAATTGTGATGCATAAATGTATTAGAAGCTGATGCAACAGAGGGAAACTATAGACCAGGAAAATGGGAGGTAACAATAGCAGCCAAAGGTCATAGTGGAAAGCATCACTGAATATGAGTTAAGAAGATCAACATATCAGTTCAAGAGTTGTGACTGCAGTTCTTTCTTCCCTTGTGATGCAAGCCTAATTCACATCCAGCATCTCAGTTTACATAGAACACTATGAAGAGGGATAGCAAATCATCTGGGCTAATGTGAGGAGGGACAAGCCTAGACGATGATCCAGTGATCAGCAGCCAGTCTTGTCCCTCCCCTTATGAGTCAAGAAGGCTGCCTGCTTCTTAAAAACACAAAGCAAAACCCTGTTACATAGGTCACTGCCAGACTCGATGGTATTCAAATTATGCAGTTATAGCTGATTAGGAGAGCTGTGGCGAAAATGCCTGGAGAAATTTTGGGATAACACTTGCTTCGATGCAAAATCAGCTAACCTCCCTGCAAGCACATTAGAACGAATGCTCCTTAGATAGCCAACGTTGCGTAAACTCTTTGCGAATAATTCAGGATGTGAGCTCACTAAATCGGCCCCCTGCAGTTGCCTGTAGACTTCTATGAGCATATACCCTTAGCTCTGTAAAGTGTAAAGAACATAGCTAGCATTTAAAGCAAAGTTAATAGGCGATAATATTTTGTAAACTTCCCTGTGATCTTTGGATGAAGGGTGGTATATAAATTTAATAACTAACTAGTTAACTAAATAATACAGCGGTGGGAAGAAAGGAGGCGAGGTGAGAAATCACAGAAACGTTAGCCAATGGGTGCCTAATAAAAAGGGGATCGTCCTCATCCAAGCCCCAACACTCTGAAAAACAACAAGGTTTTGTTGCTGAATGGAAAGGGTCACTATCTAGGTAGGCCTGGATATATATCAATATATCGCCCAGGACCGGTATGAGGGACAGACTGTGATTACAGTTTCACTCAGCGGTATAATGCTGGTGAAACCACTGCCTTCTGAGTCCTTCTGCTACCAGCGCCAAGAGAGAAATAAGCTCCAGCTGGGTGCTGGAAGCACCATCAGAAAGTTCTTCCTGATGTTGAGTCATAATCTTCTTTCAAATGACTTGAAGAAGAAGAATAAGAGTTTGGATTTGATATCCCGCTTTATCACTACCCGAAGGAGTCTCAAAGCGGCTAACATTCTCCTTTCCCTTCCTCCCCCACAACAAACACTCTGTGAGATGAGTGGGGCTGAGAGACTTCAAAGAAGTGTGACTAGCCCAAGGTCACGCAGCAGCTGCATATGGAGGAGCGGAGACGCGAACCCGGTTCCCCAGATTACGAGTCTACCGCTCTTAACCACTACACCACACTGGCTCCATTGGTTTGAGTCCTGCCCTCCAGACCAGGAGAAAAACAAGCTTGCTCCATTTCCCACATGACAGCCCTTGAGATATTTGAAGATGGCTATCATATCTCCTCTCGGTCTCCTCTTTTCCAGGCTAAACATATCCAGCTCCTTCAACCGTTCCTCATAAGGCTTGGCTTCTTGACCCTTGAAGGGAGTTGGGAGTCTTCCAAAATCTGAAGGTCTACAGGTCCCCCATTCCTGATGCAGAGTTCCTAGGTACTTGTCATTCCACATATAACAAACACAAGTTGCGTGCCCCACTATAAAGGCGTTTGCTCGTGTGCCGGTTCTTTGGTTTGGTCTACAGGTCATCTCCTTCAATTTCCTGATGAAACAGGATTCTGCCTGGTATATTAATATGCACTACCAGCAGACGTCTTCCAAACGAGCTCTGGCATGAGTTCCTCTGATTTGCCACAGAGATAAGTGTGAAGGTTGCATCAAAGGTCAATGACAGTCCATGTTTATTGGCCAACTCTCTGGTCTGGAGCCGCTGTTATTGAGCATGTCTATGAAATCACCTCGGAACGAGGCAGGGCTTAATCGATAAACGACAGCACCTTTTGCATATTGATAAGCAGAGGAGCCTTGGGAGAAGTGCGGAACTGCAGGGAAGTAGCAGAACAGAGACTAGCAGCGCCTCTGAAGTAAATCTCCTGGCAAAGATCTGGGGGGGGGGGAGCAGCTATCCCTTACCCTCACCTTACAGCCATTTCTTAAAGGAACATCACACCCCAAGACCCACCCGCTGGAAATGGTCACTCCAAACACCTGTTTGGGTTCTTCTGAAATTGGTCTGGCCTGGTTGGGGAAATTGCCCAGTATCAATCCCAGTGTCAGGCTTCAAGGAATCCAATCCCTCCCACGGTGGCAGCCAAGGAGCAGATAAACAAGAAGAGTTCTTACTAAGTCATTTATTCAATATTCACAGAGATAGACGAAGGAATGTAGTCTCTCTTAGAATACAATGATACCTTGTTACAGGTAGGTAGCCGTGTTGGTCTGTCACAGTCAAAACAAAATAAAAAATAAAAAAAATCCTTCCAGTAGCACCTTAGAGACCAACTAAGTTTGTTCTTGGTATGAGCTTTCGTGTGCATGCACACTTCTTCAGAAACACTGAAACAGAAGTCACCAGACCCTTATATATAGTGAGAGGGTGGGGAGGGGTATTACTCAGAAGGGTGGTGGGAATGGGTGATAGGCTGATAGCTGTGGTAAACCTGTTGACGACTGTTAAGGACTGCAATTGGTCTTACAGGAAAAAGCAAGGGGTGAGAAGGTTAAAAATAGCTTTGTCATGTGTAATGAGATAAGAATCCAATGTCTTTGTTCAGACCAGGTCTCTCCATGGTTTTAAGCTTGGTAATGAGTTGCAATTCAGCAACTTCTCTTTCCAGTCTATTTCTGAAATTCCTTTGCAATAAGACAGCTACTTTGAGATCTTGCATAGAGTGTCCTGGGAGATTGAAGTGTTCTCCTACTGGTTTCTCTGTCTTGTGATTCCTGATGTCAGATTTATGTCCATTTATCCTTTGGCGTAGGGTTTGGCCTGTTTGTCCAGTATAGAGAGCTGAAGGGCACTGTTGGCATTTGATGGCATACACAATGAAGAAGAAGAGGAAGAGTTTGGATTTGATATCCTGCTTTATCACTACCCTAAGGAGTCTCAAAGCGGCTAACATTCTCCTTTCCCTTCCTCCCGCACAACAAACACCCTGTGAGGTGAGTGGGGCTGAGAGACTTCAGAGAAGTGTGACTAGCCCAAGGTCACCCAGCAGCTGCATGTGGAGGAGCGGGGAATCGAACCCGGTTCCCCAGATTAGGAGTCCACTGCTCTTAACCACTACACCACACTGGCTCTATAACAATATTAGACGATGAGCAATTAAATAGTGGTACCTTGGTTTTCGAACAGCTTAGTTCACGAACAACTTGGAACCTGAACGCTGCAAAACCAGAAGTAAGTATTCTGGTTTTCGAACGTTTTTTCGGAAGCCGAACATGCTCTGTTTTACGTTCCCCTGTGTTTCCTGTTGCGCTAATTTGCATCCCCCTCCCATTGTAATTCAAGCCTTCCGTTTCCGATTGCAGTGTTCTAAGGTGATATTTGGAGCTTATATTTGGTGCTTTTGTCTTTTATTTTGCGTTTTTTATTTTGAGGATTTTTCAGTTAATTTGTTTTTGTGACTGTGTGGAACCCAGTTCAGCTACTGATTGATTGATTGTGTGACTGCGGAAATGGATAAAAAGCCCCCCCTCCCATCCAAACAATGACTATCACCAGTGCAGGAAAGAACAAAATTTAATTTTAATTTTTATCATCTACAATACTGTCTGATTTATTTTATAGTACAGTACATTGATTATTGCTTTCCTTTTTTAGATCAATGGTCTCGTTAGATAGTAAAATTCACGTTAAATTGCTGTTTTAGGGGTTGTTTTTAAAAGTCTGGAACAGATTAATCCATTTTACATTACTTTCTATGGGAAAGCGTGCCTTGGTTTTGGAACGCTTTGGTTTTGGAACAGACTTCTGGAACGGATTAAGTTAGAGAACCAAGGTACCACTGTACTGGCATTGCTCTGAGTAAAGTCCCACCCCCTCCGTCTCTCCTATTCTAAGTCATCCCTGCGACGTAATTAATAATAATTAATAATAAATAAATAATAATAAATACCTCAATTTTCTAAGCATCTGGGTAGGCCAGTCTATACAATAATGTTTTCAGCAAGCACTGGAAAGAGTACAGCAAAAGCGCCTGCCTGAGCTCAAGAGGCAGGGAGTTCCAAAGGCGCTGGCACACTAAACAATCAAGTTTTTAAAAATGCAGAGCAGGCAATATGTGGCATCTGCAGTAGTGCCACATGCATGGGAGCCAACTCATAAGGGCTGAGGGGGGTCTTTGCCACCCCCAATAAAATGTCTGAGGGCTCAGGCCTCCCCAAAGTTGATGGGCATTGCCATTAAAATGGTGTGTGTGTGGTGTGCCATGTGATCGATTATGTGGGGCATGGCTTACCTGCTCCCTCCCGCCACAATGTTTTATTCAAGTTGGCACCCTTGGCCACATGTGCATCAATCATTTTAGCTTTTATTTCACTTTAGCTTCATATTGGTTTTAATTTTTGCATTATATTCTAAGTCACTTTCAGTTGGCAATTCATAAAAAAAAATCTGCTAACAATAAATAAATAACAAATATTGAAAGGTTGTGGGGAGAACGATTACCTTACTATAAACGTAATGAATGTGCATGTTGATTAACCTTGTGTTATCTCAATATACAGCTTTCCCCAACCTGGTGCTGTTTTGGACTACAGTTCCCATTATCCATCACCATTGATGGATGATGAGAATGGTAGTTTATGTTGCTCAAGTGCGGAGCCATCCTACAGTTTGACGCTGGAAGTGAAAGCAAAGACAGACTTTTGAAAGCCTGACTCTGATTAAATATTAAGGATGTCGTGGCTTCTATTTAACTGGTTGTTCAAACCCTTCAGCATCCCACCAGATCTATGACCAAAATCTTGAAGGCAGGACAGACAAGAGTCAGCCTTGTCTTTGTATAGAGTCAGAGTAATGGGCTCATCCATGGTTTGAAAAGCAGGAGAGAGAGAGAGAGAGGGAGAGGGAGGGATACAATTCTATATAGCGTGCGCACATGTGCATGTAAGAATGTGCCTGGCCTGTGAAACAAGAGATGCTTGAAAGCATATGGCCCCGGGTAAAAAAACCATGCTCAGGTTTATGTCTGAGAGCCCGCTAACAGATGTGCCACATTATCCCAGCCTTTTAAGAAGATGTATGGTTTTGGTGCCATTCTGGTTTTCTGAAGGCTAATGAACTATCTTTCGGAGGAACCATATGTCCAAGGACACCCTGGCCAAAATCGCAACGAGTATTATCGTACTCCTCTCTACCCCGTTATCTTGAGAGATCTTAATTGCGTTGTCGTGACATTTACCGCGGAATCCAAACGAGAGAAAGGAGCTTGTGTATTAAACAGCAGGTTTCTTCATAGAAGTCGTGGCATTTATTTACTTACTAGGTGACCCACCCACGCCTTGCTGCGGCTGATTTGGTGAAATGCAAAAGTAAGATACAGTATGAAAGAGAAAGCGTATGTTTACTTACACCTTATCTCGTTGAAGTTCAGTCTATGTGTTCTCCGTTTGCCCCTCCCGTTTTTGTCTTCGTTTCTACAACTGTTTATTGTGCTGTGCTGTTTAACATCCACTGGAGGGTGCTATTTTTTTTTGCAGAAAATCACATTTTTACCTGGGAAAGGTGTGGTATTTGTGCAATGTAAGTACATATGATCACTCCCATATGGGCATGGAACGTTGTGTCCAAATTTGAATGGAATCGATCAAGGGGTTACGGAGAAAGGCGATTGTTAACAAACATCCAACTTGAACGATTTTATATATATAGATTTTTCACCACTCCGATCGTGCAGATAGAAGCCCTTGGCTCCATCTCGTGCTCTATTGTGCCTGGTGTTTAAATGTTCATGTAATACTGAGATGTTGCAGTTGGGCTCGCTAACTACTTGGCTGAAACTGTCAACCATAGAATCATAGAATTATAGAGCTGGAAGGGATCTTGGGGGTCCCTGCAATGCAGGAATCTCAACTAAATCATACATGAGAGATGCTTAAAAACCTCCAAGGAAGGAGCGTCTACCACCTCTCTCAGTCTCCTCTTTCCCAGGCTAAAGGTAAAAGGTAAAGGGACCACTGACCATTAGGTCCAGTCACAGACGACTCTGGGGTTGTGGTGCTCATCTCACATTATTGACCGAGGGAGCCGGCGTACAACTTCCAGGTCATGTGGCCAGCATGACTAAGCCGCTTCTGGCGAACCAGAGCAGTGCACGGAAACGCCGTTTACCTTCCCGCCAGAGCGGTACCTATTTATCTACTTGCACTTTGACATGCTTTCGAACTGCTAGGCTGGCAGGAGCAGGGACCGAGCAATGGGAGCTCACCCCCGTCGCGAGGATTTGAACCGCCGACCTTCTGATCGGCAAGCCCTAGGCTCTGTGGTTTAACCCACAGCACCATCCGCAAATCCCTCAACCGTTCCTCCTATGAGGTTTTTAAGCCCTCCACTTACTGGCCTCTAGGAAGGTCATGGGAGGGATCTGGAAGGCCTTGAGAGGCTCCTGAGATCTTTGCCTTCTGCTGCATCAGCTTTGGACAGGTAGGGATGGGTCCGGGGGAGAGTTAGAGAGGTCTTTCTGACAGTATGCAATTTTGCCTTTCCTTGTGGACCTCTGGAACGTAACTCCTGCGGAAGTTTCAGGTCTACTGTAGTAGACTGCCATCATGATTAAATGGTCATTGATAGTCTTATATTCCATGAGTAGTTCACGGGTTTCTTGGATCTGGAAACACCAAGGATTGCCATTGGGACTTTCTTCCTCCAGAGTAGATACTTCAACCCCAAAGACATCTCAGGCAGAAGAGTTTTTGACGGGCTCCGTTCCTGCATTTGGTTGCCAGTCAACTATGGAGTGATCAGGCGTCGTACATGCATGTTTGAGCCATCCCTAAGGCTTGCAAATGAATGGGCAGGGCCACGACTCTGCGAAACAGAGGAACACAAATCCCAACCTTTCCCTTTAAGACACAACTCTCTTCCAAAGCACCAAACGATAAAACTATGCAGAAGGCTCTGGGTGTATAGACATCAGAATTCAATACTGATTATTTATTTTGCATAACTAATAAGGAAACATAACAAAAGTTGCTGATGTTAACATGCAGTGGGAGAAAAATGGGCTCTAATGGCCCCCATAAACTCTGCTATTGATGGCAGCTTTATAAAACTCCGCATTGACTACAGCTAAAGGCTATACGTTCTATCAATACGGTCAGCAATTAATATTGACCGATAAAATGCATCCGGTAAGCTCACTCATTCCTTGAGTCGCTTTGAGCTTGCTTTCAGCACAATTTTCACATCTGAGGATATATTTCCCCTGTAAAATCCTCAAAGTCATTTTGCGAGCAGCTCTTGGGATCCGCAGTAAGGATCCTTAGTTGTGAGGAAGCTTCTGTTTCCTTTTGGTTTCCCTGATCCCTTCCCCTCTGGCCCACCTGTAGATCAGCACCTCTGAGTTGCTTCTTGATTCATCCTCGGACTCACCTGCCATATTGGAGGAGAGAGAGGGAGGGTGCTTGTGTGTGCAGACATTAGCTTTGTGTGCAAAGATGACATATTCATTCATCTGCTTCTTTCACTCTTGATTCGGATCCCGTCCACCACTAGCATCTTTGCATGGAGGGTGTTTAATAATAATAATAATAATAATAATAATAATAGTAATAATTTTATTTGTTATATGCCGCTCATCTGACTGGGTTGCCCCAGTCACTCTGGGCAGTTCCCAACAAAATATTAAAAACACATTAGGCAAACTAATGCCAGTGTACTGGTAGAAGCAAAGAACACCAGTGTTGAAGCGATGCTTCTTCAACATCAACTTCGTTGGACTAGTCATGTTGTTTGGATGCCCGATTATCGTCTTCCAAAGCAACTACTCTATTCTGAAATAAAAAATGGAAAGTGCAGTGCTGGTGGTCAGCAAATGAGGTTCAAAGACTCCCTCAAGGCAAATCTTAAAAAATGTAGTCTAAACACCGACAACTGGGAAACACTGGCCTGCGAGCGCTCCAGTTGGAGAACAGCCTTTACCAAAGGTGTCATGGGCTTTGAAGACACTCAAACTCAGGATGAAAGGGAGAAACGCACTAAGAGGAAGGCACGCTTGGCAAATCCACACCGTGATCAACTCCCGCCTGGAAACCTATTGTAGGGGGAGGTAACCCAAATCTGGGTTACCTGGAGCTACCTAAAGGCCAACACCTAACCGTTAGTTGCAAAAAAAAGGAGCTTTTTTACTTGCTCAAAAGCCTGGTAACCTTTTACCTCAGTAGCAAAGAGGCAAGTGGAACACAGACGTCACAGGGCCTTGTTCTGTTCGGAACAGAGGAACAGATAAGGGGCAAGCCCCAGACAGAGACTGTGTAAGATTGTAAACATTCTGACAGCACAAGAGCACGGGATGATCTCTTCATTAGTACAGTCCAAGGACCTGACTTGCGTACGATTAATGTCCTTATCACCATGACGTACAAAGGGCCTAGGCAAAGTTCACAGGATGTAATGTCCTTATATGGGTTACAGGATCTCGTGATGCATGGAAGCAGGAAGGATGTACCTAATATGGTCATAGACCTTTTGGGAGGGGGAGAGAGTGCTCTCTGAAGGTATATAAGTCTTGTTTAAACTGATTATTCTTGTTCCTGTTTTGGACGATCAAACGGAACCTTCTGCCTCTCCGGGGGGGCAGAATAAAGCCTTTCTCTTTTGAACCAAACCTCGATGTTTTGTTTACTCCTTCTTCCCGGCTTGGGAGCAACGCAAACCCCTGAATTTCCTGATAAGGCTACATTTCCTGGGGGCTCGTCCGGGATTTGCGTTCCCCAAAGGCTGAGGGAAGAAGGTCGAGGCGCCCACTGCAAAGGCGAATAGCTTGGCTTGGGGTTGGCAGTTCTAAGTGCGCACACCTACCAGTTTTGTAGGAGGAACTGACCACCCTGCGCTGAGTGGACGCTGCAGAGGACGAGAGAAAGGTGCAGCAGCTGCAGGGGAACCAGGGAAGGTACCACAGGGGAAGCCTCGAGGAAAGGTAAGCTCCAGAGGTTTAATGGGAGCTAGGGGTCTGATCAAACCCCACTGGCCGTGAGCAGTAGAGTGCCGCCAGATTGAAGCTAGCCGTGAGCAGTAGAGTGCCGCTAGCAAGTTGGAAGGAAGAAGGGAAACCGGGGGTTTGGGAACACTCTAGTGGATGGTGTGTGCATGAGATGCTGAGGCTTAGAGGCATTGGCAAAACGAAGAGTGTGTGTGGGAGTGTGTGGGAAAATTACTAGGAGTGAGAGTGTTCCAAATATATATGGGGGGGGGAGCAAATCAACCCCTCCTTGCAGTGCTTTCTGGACAATTGGATGCCAACAAAGGGGATGATTGGGATTTTAAACTAAAAGGCAGAAAGACTTCCAACCTGACAAAACCAAAAACCCCTTATGGTTGAGAAGAAGAAATTGGGCGCAGAGCAGAGGCAAGCAGAATTACCTCTGCCCTGTACCGCACAGCAAGGAGGAGTGTTAGGAGGTGACATTCCTGAAGGTTGATGATATGATGATGGTGAATTAGGGGGGGTAGGAAAATAGTAGGCATGGCACGGCAGTGATGGCGCACGGTGTCATACCGCAGAGAGGCTGCTCTCTCACAGTGAGAGAGAGAGAGAGCATGTTCTCTTGGGAAATTAGATTAGGCTGGGAGGTTGTTGGTTTTTTTTTAAGTGCATGTGTGTGAAGAAAAGGATTGGAGTCTGTAGTGAAACTCCAGCAAAAGTGAGAGGGTGTCTTGTTTGTTTGTTTGTTTGTTTGCTTGTTTGTTTGTTTTGTTGTGTGTGTGTTGTGTCAAGAAGTGTGTTAGCTTTCCAAGCTAAAGACACCTATGGAAAGTCTCTTGTGTCCTGAAAGGTCAGTATTGTGTTTTTAAGTTTTCTGGAGGAATGTTTAATTCAAAGTATGTCTTTTAAAAATATGATTTGGAAACTATTTGATTGTATTTGGTAATAAGGAAAGAAGTAAGAAATTGTGGCTGAAAATATTTGCAATTCACCATTCTAAGAAGAAAAAGCTATTTTAATGTGTTCCAATTACTTGTTTGTTATTGTTAAAGTTTGGCTAGAATAACAGATTTAATGTTGCCCTCCTCTGCAGTATGTTCCAGCTTGTTGGTATTTTTGATTTGTGGGGCCCAAAAGGTGGTTCAACTCCTCCTCTTATTTTTTCATTTCCCTCTGAGAGTGGGTATTTTTGCAAGCTTCTACAGTTCTCCCCAATTGTTTCTTCCTGAATTCCCAAAATCCTTTTAACTTGGTCTGTGTGCGTGTTCGTTAAAACCCTTTCCGCAGCCTTGGGGGGGGGGGAGTAGTGAGAGAGAGGCCTCATTTTTTAACGGCAAAGATAATTTCTCTACCTTGAAAGGAAAGAGAGCAGCTGTGAGCTGTTAAGTCTCTTTCCAGCAAAACTGATTGGCCTTCATTAAAAGATTGTTAATTGGGATTTATGGGTTTGCGCCTGTGCTGTTTTACTGTAAACCCCCCTTTTTGGGTTGTATCTTCTCATGTTGCTTCAAATATCTGAGATATGTGTTTATGTATGTATTACTTTATCCTTATAGCATTTTAAGATGGATGTGCTGAGTTAATAGCTGTAAGAATAATTAGGAGCTGTCCCTGACCTTATAAGTTTCATGATATGTTGGAAGTCTTGGTTTTTTTAAAAGGAATTTTCCTTTCTCAGTGTGTATTTTGGTTTGATACGTGCTTTAAGTCTGTCTTAATTGGCTAAGCAAGGTGCCGAGGGAGGACAGAAGTCGAAGTTGTGATAGGAAAAAAAAAAGGGGACAGACAGACAGGGGGAGAGGGAGAAAAGAAAGAATAAGGGAAGGGAGCCAGCATTTGTTCACCCCCACAGAGGCAGATGTGGTAGATGGGTTTCTGATCCTGTGATTGGAAGAACGGGAGATCAGGGCTTACAGATAGGAGTAGTGTTAGCGGAATAGTGGTGAAGAAGAGCAACTGCAGGCAGGCTTGGGGCTTTGAGATGTTGTGAGAGCCTCACCACCTCCTCAGCACTAGGAAAAGGCGGGAGGAAGGAAAAAAAAGTGTTTTGGAGTTGGTGTGAAGGGGTTATAGAGATTGTATAGAGAGTGTAAAGAGCTATAGAGATTGACAGGAAAAGTATGTGTTGTTGGCGATGTGCAGGGAGAAGAAAGGTGAACCCACAAGGAATGCGTTTGCAGAATTGATTAATAGCAACTAGGTTTGACATCAGGCTGCTGGAAGAAAGAGTGTGGCTTAACCCCTGCACAGAGAGGATTGTAAGTAGAGGGAAAAAGAAAGTGGATGAAGGTAAGGCGAGAGGTAGTCTCAGTTGTAGAGAGGGGGAAAGGAAAGTGAACGTAATAAAGAAGGAAGGAAGAGATGAGGAATTAGTGATGGGTGAGTTTGGGCAGAGTTAGGTGAAGATGAGGAAGGGACAGAAAGGGAGGAACATCAGCCAGCATTTGTTGTTACTGCCGCAGAGGCAGAAGGATAGGATAGTGGGGAGGATTGATTGAATTGGAGCATTCAGAAGGAACTTAGATGGGAATTTAAAGTGGACAAGTTGCAGAAAAGGAAAAATAAAGTTGCAGAAAAGGAAAAAGGAGGTCTGCAAGAATGAGGATTGGTATATAGTTCAAAGAAAGGCTTTAGGAGGAGCGTGGGGACTGTATCCCTTGATGATGGTCCTGCTTTGTTAAGAGCAACCCCCAGAGCAACCCAACCTCTGGTTTGTTGGGCTGCTGCTGCAAGCACCTTCAGGGTACAACCCATAGAAAACCAGAATCCTTCTTTCTGAAGGGGATCCGGCCAGAATAATTAGACTGCTTGAAGGTGTATTGTAGACTCTCACCTCAAACCACCTGTACTTTATGTAAACATGATATCCCATCTCCATGATTAGTGATGATTTGGATGTTGGAAATTATTTGCAGTTGCTCTCCCAAGGTTCTTCCTTCCTTGAACAGGTGGACCCATGCTTGAACCCCTGTGCATAGGTCGAGTCTATGCATTCCAGGCCCCATTGAATGCCCTGGGAAAGGCATGAGAGGTGTGCAGAGCGCCCACTGTGTTTATGTTATGTTATGGTTTTGTGTGTGGATTCTGGGTTGAGAGACATAGGATGTGCTAGATGTGTTTATGTGTTTATGATCCTGTGTTTGGAAGAAGACATCCTCAATTCGACACATTCTGACTTGTATGCTGTATGGGAGCCTTACCACCAGATGGCATCTGATTCGGCTAGGGACAACCGCCTGGCAGAGTGGGCAAGCAGCACGAGAGGGAGAGGGGGAGCTTTACCCCTCGCCATCAGAATATTGATCACCCCATCATTGATTCATCGATCCCCAACTAGCCCTTCTTCATTTTCCAATAAGGACTCTTGCTTTTTTCCTTCTGGACTACGTTTGTACGAGAAGCTTGCACAGCAGCAACTCATATCCCTGAGTTACGATATCATTTGGCTATCCACGGCTGCAGTTTTTGAGTCATCAGCCTTATTCTTCGGGTCCGCCATATGTGCAATTGAACTGTGTCAACTGATTTGCACCAGCTTCTGTGACTCATCATCTAGGTGACCACCCACCCCTGCTGGGGCTGCACCCCCGATGGCAGCACCACCTGCTTCTCCTGTGCCAGTATTTTCAGTCTTGGCATCAGCAAGTTTTAAGTTGTTTTCCTGCTGTCCACACAGTCATCATCCTTTGAGCTCAACGGAAGGGTCTTTTCCATCCACTGACCCTTTCTGAAGTATGCTGCAGTCCACCTTAGGCCTACAGGGTGACCAACGGGAGGATGGGCAGTTCCATCGCCATCCACATCGCAGGGAGCGAAGGAACCGGTCTTCCAGCTTGCTTTTCTTCAAAAAGACCTCGAAGTTTCTTCTTCTTGTCACCCTCAACCTCAACCTTCAGCGGGGACTTCAGCGGGAGGGTTAGGTTGAGCCCCTTCTTCTGGGTATCCCTCAGCACCTGGGTATCCCTCAGCACCAGCGAAAGTTGATGTCATGCCATGGCAGTTTACCAGGACTGTCATTGTTGATTCATGTGCTACTAGCGTGATACTACGTGGAAGTAGCAGACATGACTTGTGACATCCCAGTCATCAGTGCCAGCAGCCGTTCTGTAAGACATTTGTGCAGTGAAAGCCGGATTTCAAGGAGCGACTTTTGCTGAGAGTACGAACCTGGAACCGCGTGGAACTGTTTCGGCCGCTCAGGGAGGACCCTCCTGGACGAGTGGCCCTGGAAAAGCTTTTTATTCGTTGCCCTTTGCATTGCATCCCTTTCCCCCAGGTGGGGATAGGAAATTGGGTTCAGGCCCTGCCTGCTGAGACCACGTTCATCGAAAGGACCCTACATTGTTTTGCATCATCCTTGGGTCCTAGATGGATATCCACCATGCGTGTGGCGACATTGGATTGGACTGGGATGCCTGATCTACACCGGGCCTCTTCTCTGACTCACCCAGGTGGCCAGCACCTCTATATATGGCTGGACAACAACGTCAGCAGGGGTGTGGACGGCAATGGGAACTCTTGGATTTCTCTCTCTTCTTTCTGGGGGGTCATCCTTCTCTTCTGGAAGGGTGGCACAACCTGTTGCAGTTGGGTGTGGGACTTTTCATCCTGCTATTGGACATTGTATTTTTGTTATGCTTCTGTCATTTGTTATGCTGTCATTAAGTTATGCTTCTGTCATTTGTGGAGACTTCGGATGTGGGGGCACCCAAGGGAAAGGAGGGTGGTGTTTGTCATCATGTGCTTGCCCCTGGTGTTCAGAAACCAAACCCCCTAGGTTTGGAGGAAGGGAGGTGTCTCTTCCATTTTAGAAGGAAAGGCAATTATGTGTCAGTTCAAACATGGGATGGATGGGATATGTTTTCATTAGACGATAGGCTCCTGACCTTAGGGTGGTTTTGAGGTAGCGATGTTGGGCCCTTCTTAATCTTGCTTCTTTTCTGCTTATGTATATCCGGCTACGCAATTTTCACCCAGTTCCTTGGGACGCGGCAGACACCATTTGTCTGCCGGTCCAAAACAAAGGGGGGATTGTAGGGGGAGGTAACCCAAATCTGGGTTACCTGGAGCTACCTAAAGGCCAACACCTAACCGTTAGTTGCAAAAAAAAGGAGCTTTTTTACTTGCTCAAAAGCCTGGTAACCTTTTACCTCAGTAGCAAAGAGGCAAGTGGAACACAGACGTCACAGGGCCTTGTTCTGTTCGGAACAGAGGAACAGATAAGGGGCAAGCCCCAGACAGAGACTGTGTAAGATTGTAAACATTCTGACAGCACAAGAGCACGGGATGATCTCTTCATTAGTACAGTCCAAGGACCTGACTTGCGTACGATTAATGTCCTTATCACCATGACGTACAAAGGGCCTAGGCAAAGTTCACAGGATGTAATGTCCTTATATGGGTTACAGGATCTCGTGATGCATGGAAGCAGGAAGGATGTACCTAATATGGTCATAGACCTTTTGGGAGGGGGAGAGAGTGCTCTCTGAAGGTATATAAGTCTTGTTTAAACTGATTATTCTTGTTCCTGTTTTGGACGATCAAACGGAACCTTCTGCCTCTCCGGGGGGGCAGAATAAAGCCTTTCTCTTTTGAACCAAACCTCGATGTTTTGTTTACTCCTTCTTCCCGGCTTGGGAGCAACGCAAACCCCTGAATTTCCTGATAAGGCTACATTTCCTGGGGGCTCGTCCGGGATTTGCGTTCCCCAAAGGCTGAGGGAAGAAGGTCGAGGCGCCCACTGCAAAGGCGAATAGCTTGGCTTGGGGTTGGCAGTTCTAAGTGCGCACACCTACCAGTTTTGTAGGAGGAACTGACCACCCTGCGCTGAGTGGACGCTGCAGAGGACGAGAGAAAGGTGCAGCAGCTGCAGGGGAACCAGGGAAGGTACCACAGGGGAAGCCTCGAGGAAAGGTAAGCTCCAGAGGTTTAATGGGAGCTAGGGGTCTGATCAAACCCCACTGGCCGTGAGCAGTAGAGTGCCGCCAGATTGAAGCTAGCCGTTAAAATAAGCGGTTAAAATAAGACATCCCCCAAAAATAAGCCATACTGTGTTTTTTTGAGGGGAAAAAAATATAAGACTGTCTTATTTTAGGAGAAACACGGTAGTAGTTTGTTTGTTTGAAACACACCCTCGCCCACCCTCACATGACATCTTCGTTATGACGGAACACAACCTTAATAGGCCTCAGTCACTGAAATTAAAACAGAAAATGAGGGGGCAGCACATGAGGACTCAGTGTCACAAGTCTTCGTATACAAAAAGCAACCCCCCCAAACCACCCTAATTTTACTTAAAATCACCATATGCTACCCAAACTGGCTGTGGAAAGCAGCAGCAGGGAGAGAACCGCTTCACTTATTCCATGCAAGTGCTCAGAACAAAATCCCAGTCCCCTCCGTGGCCAACACGCCTGCTCTGTAAAGAAACTGGCAATGGAGCAGTTCAATTAAAGGTGTAAAAAGGAGCACGGACATCACTTTCAACAGCTGCTGCTTTGGGATGTGCTTCCCATGATCTGCCCACCCTTCCTTCCCGCTTTAAACACGCCGTGGTCAAGCCACAATTGTATACTGTGGCACACTCTCCCCCACAGAACTGTTGACCCCGAAATGTGCCTTCTACCGCCAACCCCGCAACTGGGAGACATCTCCGCAGCCAGGGAGACCAAACTGAGGAGGTGAAAGAAGAAGGGGAAACACCCTGTGACCTTCAAGTTTTCACAAAAGACAAGTTTCTAAAAATACGCCTTTTCTTCTCCCTCCTCAGAGAGAGAGAAGCCGGGGTTATTTACATAAGTGGCGGGAGTCAGCGGAGATGGGCTTGGAAATGATCTGCTAGGATATCAGTTCGAGAGATAAGAAAAGCGGGGAAGAAAGAGAGAGGAGAAAATGCTTGATAGGGTGAAATTTTAAATGAAGGAGTTTAAACGGGTGGCATTTTTCCGTGGGTTTTTTTTGGGGGGGGGCTGAATGGGCCCTGCGAAGAACAAAGGGGCTGCTGAACCACCTTTGCTATTCCACGATAAGCAAAACGGGAGCCTTTTTCGTAGCACAGCGCCGTTGAACGTTTTGTACAAATGGCCATGCCGGTGAAGTACAAAAAGAATACTATTCTGCCCCCATTTCTCCTCCGCTATTTCTCATAACCAAATCAACCCCCCAGAGCTGATGGAGAACCCACTGGCGTCGCAAGGGGGACAGATGGGGCGGTACGCCCCGGGTTCCAGGGGAGGAGGGGGTGACACTTGGGCTGGCCCTGCCGCTGCTCCCGCGGCACCCTTGCAAGCCGCCGCACGAAAAGCAGCAGCGACGGGGCACCCCCCCGAGCTGCCGATCGCATGGGGCGGCTCGGGGGGGGTGCCGCTGCTGCTGCTTTTGGCACTGGTTTGGATGGAGTTCGCACGCGCCGCGGGAGCAGCAGTGGCCCGGCAACAGAGTGCGCACGCGAGACATTTCGCACATGCGCACTCCGTCACTACGCAACATCACGACGCCCTGCCCCCAGGGGAAGCCTCCGTTCACCGCCCCGGGTGGCAAGGAGGCTTCCTCCGCCCCTGGGAGAACCCGTTGTCCCCACCCAGACGTGGATAGAATACAACTCCCATTGTGCCTGGCCAGAGCCAGCCCAAGGCAATTTGCCGCATCAAGCAAAACAGAAAATGGCGCTCCCCGCCTCCTCCTCCTTAGGGGCCCCTGATTCTTCATCCTCCTCTGCTGCTACATGAAGCAACTGGGGATGGCTTAGGCAGCCAACGTAAGGCAGTGGGGGAGAGAAAAGGAAGCCGAAGAGGAACAGGTGGCCTTGCACTTTCCAGGCATTGACCATGGGTGACAGTGGGGTGTGGTCACTGGACTAGGGGGGCTGGGCTAGTCCCCTAAATGTTCCCCCAGCACCTCATTCTCAAAGCCCAGAAAGCTTCTGCCCAGCTGAGGGAAGAAGGCGCTATGCTCACATGTGCAATGTCACATACACAACATTGAACGCCCCCCCCCGGTCACCCTTGTAAGCTGGAACCTCTGGCCCTAACTGTTCCCCTATGAAAAATTTCACCACATGCCACTGATGGGCAACAAGATCAGAAGGTGGTAAACAGTGGGCTCCCCAGAGGAGAACGTCCCTCCCAGTTGTCCCCAGCCTGCAGCCTGAAGCGACTGCCCCACAGAGGCTAATGGCTGAGCCGGCCCATTCTATGGGCTGGGGCTGATGGAGGCAGGCTAACAACATCCAGAGGATCCTAATAGTTTTCCACCGCAAGTCTAGAAGACACAAAACCAAGACTGGGACACAAAACAACAGGATGGAAGACAAACAGATGCACAGAAAGAGTCTTCGTAAGTAGCAGAACAGAAGCACCGGTATCTCCCTGGCAGTCTCTCTTACCAGTTTCGGTGTTATCGTGTTCCGTATCGGTGAGGGTGAGGTTGGAGTTGGCTCGACTGGACAAGCAGGAGCTGCGGCCCGACTTGGGGTTGCGCCCCCACAGCCTCACGGGGTGCTCCGGGGACATGACCGCGTCGGCTTCCGTGTCGGCATCAGAGCCGGCACTAATGGAGTAGCCGCAGTGGGGCAGCCCTAAATCTGTCCGGTACAGAGTCCCGTGCGGCGGAGGCGATACATCTTCGAGGCCCAGCTCTCGCAAGGAAAAGTTGGCTCCTGGGGCAGAAATGGGGGAAGGGGGTTGGGGAAGAAGAATAAAAGAGCAGAACATTGTGGGATGTCTGCCAATGAGGGATAATGGAGACCTTTACCAGAGGATGATATTTTACACCGTGTGAACCTTCCATTGGAGTTACAAGTAGATAGCCGTGTTGGTCTGTCATAGTCAAAACAAAATAAAAAATAAAAAAATTCCTTCCAGTAGCACCTTAGAGACCAACTAAGTTTGTTCTTGGTATGAGCTTTCATGTGCATGCACACTTCTTCAGATACCTTCTTCAGAAGGTATCTTCCATTGGAGATGTATCAGGTTGGGGAGCCTGGGCCCTGCCATATGTTGCCAGAGTCCAGGCCCCATCAGTCCCTGCCAACATGGCCGACAACAACAAGGGATTATGGGAGTTTTACCCCAGCAACATGCTGGAGGACCACTGGTTCTCCAACCCAGGGTGAGAGCTGAACAAGAATTTGAACATTGCTTCTCTGGTGCAAGCACAATGCTCTTGTCTGCTCCAATTCAATGGATATCCTGGCTTAAAAAGAAGTGTGAGTCATATGGTTGTGCTCTCCAATTCCACCCACACAATCGTGTGCATGGATTTGAACTTAAGTTGGTGGGGAGAAGCAGCAATACTTGCGCTCTCTGGTCTGTCTTTCAGCCTCCGAAAGGTTGGAACAGACCTTGCTCACGTACAAACGTCCGTCCACATTATCATGAAACCTGCATTTTGCAAGGTTGTCAGCTGTGCATAGTTGTACGTGTGCAGGGTGCGTACAGTTGCACATGTGCCGACTCTCTTTCAAGATCCGGATGTGGAATTTTGGGGGCCAGTCAGCCCGGGAAATCCCACCCTTCTCTTATGCTCTTATCCGTGGATACGGAGGCACGGAAGGGGTTATGGTCACACTATGCCAGAACACCATTTCAAGTGCAGTGTGTAACACACTTTCTGCATCACACAAAACGATTCTGTTTGGAACCCCAAGGTCATCCGCTCAGACACCCGCCCTGTTGACATTTTCCACTCCAATAAGGTCACAACAGAATCTGTTCAGCAGCAGAACAGATGTGATTGTTTAGCTGGCTAAAAATATTACCTGGGAAGAAAGGGCTCTTGAATTCGCATCTAGTTACCTGCAGAGCTATATAATCGGTTCAAGGCAGAATAAATAAACATTCAAATATCAGTCCTGCCTCTTCAGAAGAGGAAGAAGAGTTTGGATTTGATATCCCGTTTTAACACTACCCGAAGGAGTCTCAAAGCGGCTAACGTTCTCCTTTCCCTTCCTCCCCCACAACAAACACTCTGTGAGGTGAGTGGGGCTGAGAGACTTCAGAGAAGTGTGACTAGCCCAAGGTCACCCAGCAGCTGCATGTGGAGGAGCGGGGAATCAAACCCGGTTCCCCAGATTATGAGTCTACCGCTCTTAACCACAACACCACACTGGCTCTCAAGGCTTGTTCAGGAAAGTTCTTCACCAATTATTTATTCTATTACAAGCCCCGTTTATTTATCAAATTCGTATCACCCCCCCCGCCTCCTTTATTTATTTTTATCAAATAGAATTGCAAGAGTGCAAGAGAGCACCCAGAAATCTTCTATTCTGAATCTTTTGTTCCAGCTCATTAATCCCAAGTACAGTCAGGGCAATCCTGTCATTTAGGTTGGGGATTATTGCTGTTGCTCTTAGTAATAGCATTATTTTATAACCCGCCCCTGACTCTTAGGTTCCAGGTGGGTCACAACAATTAAAAAATGCATTAAAGGCAGTAAAAGGTATACAGTATGCATAACTGTAAGAACCCAAGGATTGTACAAGGCCCCTTCTTCCTAGCAGACTGCTGTGGATCTCACTGCTTGTGTTTTCATAGAATCATAGAACTGTAGATTTGGAAGGGACCCCAAGTGTCATCTAGTCCAACCCAGTACAATCCAGGAATTTCAGCTATGATCCCTCCCTATACCGCTTCTCGGTGTATGAACCCTGCCTATGTTAAAGAAAAGGAAAAGACATGCAACAGAAACTTCTTAGAAGGGAGATCAAATGATCCACAAAATGTTAAAGAACACCATAAAGCCTGGAGGAATAAAAAGGTTGCTTTTAATGTTTAATAGACTATTGTATTTTAATATTCTGTTGGAAGCCACCCAGAGTGGCTGGGGAAACCCAGCCAGATGGGTGGGGTATAAATAATGAATTATTATTATTATTATTATTATTATTATTATTATTATTATTATTATTAACTTGGCACACAAATGATAGCAGAGTCCTGTGCCGGTGAGCCACATTATAGCAAAATGTTTAGGGGTATGCGTACCCTTGCATCCCCCCAGAGAAAAAAACACTGGTTGCAGTTATGTTCATACACCTGGTCTCAGTTAGTAATTTTGTGCGGACTGCAGTTTATTTTCTCTAAAATGAAATTTCCGATACACTTTCCCTCTGACCATGTGGATACCCCACTCCTGTGTCTCAGTGGCTCCATTTGGGCTTCCATCCTATCGGCCACTTGAGATAGCTCCAGCTATCTAGGAGCAGAACAGCTAAGAGCAGGGGTCAGCAACCTAAGGCCCATGGGCCGGAAGCAGCCCACGGAGGTCGTTTGAGCAGCCCACGAGCCACGCCCGAACCAAGTTGCTAAACCAGTGCAGCACGGCGCGGAGACTCGCTTCCACGGTGCCGAAAATCGTGTCTGCACATGTGCAGACGCCAAAAATTGTGGGCATGCGCGATCCGCCCCCCGGAGGGATCTCTGCGGGACCAATCCGGCCCAGGCAAAAAAAACCTTGCTGACCCCTGGCTAAGAGGATAGAGGGGAAGCTCTTCCATAGAGAGAGTCTGCGTAAGCTGAGTTTAAGGCCAAGCTGGGTTCAGGACCTTGGACAGGGACTGCAGAACTAGTTCAGGACCGCGGACAACAGCCCTGCAGCGGAGGCAGGAAATGTTAGTTGTCTCAGCAAGGTACTGAGTGCAGCTTTGTAGTTGGAGGCATAGACTGTGGCTCCATTTTGGCTACTATCCTATCAGCCACTTGAGATAGCTCCAGCTAACTCCAGCTCTTGTCCTGATGCCGCTGCAATGTGCTCTTTGCACCAGGCAAAAACATTCTTCTTTACTCAGGCCTATGGCTATTGAATAATTTAAGGCCTGTAAAAGTGTGGGGGTGAGGATTCTTTATTATGATGATTATTTTACTGTTAGGCTGTCAGTACGCTTTTTACTGTTTATACTATGTTTTTATCATTGATGTTCTATAATGTGTTTTTGATGTTGTACATCGCCCTGGGATCTTTTGATAAAGGGCGGTATATAAATTATTATTATTATTATTATTATTATTATTATTATTATTATTTCTCCTCCCCATCACCAGTGAAATGGAGGGGAGGCAGGGAGAGAGGGTGCACAGCAATGATTTGCACTGAGCTCCATGCTACGGAGAGGGAAGAGAAAATGCAAGGCAGAAATGCTCTTTTGCTGGTAGCTCCGTGTTTCCAATCTCAGGCCGCTCCACCTTTAAACCGACGGTTCCCTCCAACTCCTACGTTTGAAAAATAGCTATGATTTTTACACTCTTTTGTGGTGTGTTATTATGTAGGTCACACCTGTGGAAGAGCTGCCTCGCCACAAGCCTGCTCCCAGCAGGGAAAGACTTTTGCAATAACACAGGTGGCGCTGGGGTGCTCCACTCAGCACAAGCAACCTGGCGATTATGCATGTCTCTGTGTGTGTGTGTGTGTGTGTGTTGTTTTTGTTCCTTACAGGGAAGCGTCTGCTTAGCTAAGAACACAAGAAGAGCCTGCAGGACCAGGCCAATGGCCCATTCCTGACACTGAGATCCAGCGCCGAGGGCCTTCTGGCGGTTCCCTCACTGCGAGAAGCAAAGCTACAGGGAACCAGGCAGAGGGCCTTCTCGGTAGTGGCGCCCGCCCTGTGGAATGCCCTCCCATCACAGGTCAAAGCGATAAACAGCTATTTGACATTTAGAAAATACCTGAAGGCAGCCCTGTTTAGGGAAGTTTTTAATCTGTGATATTTTAATGTATTTTCATATTTGTTGGAAGCCACCCAGAGTGGCTGGGGAGACCCGGCCAGATGTGCGGGGTACAAATAATAAATTATTATTATTATTATTATTCCAGCCTAGCATCCTGCTCTCACAGTGGCCAACCAGATGCCCGTGGGAAATCTCCAAGCAGGATCCGAGCACAAGAGCGACTCTCCCCTCTCCTGTGGTTTCCAGCAACCAGTATTCAGAAGCATTGCTGCCTCCAATTGTGGAGGCAGAATATAGCCACCCCTCATGGCTAGTAGCCATCGATAGTCCCCCATGAATTTGTCCAATCTTCTTTTAAAGTCATCTCGGTTCATGACCATCACTGTCTCCTGTGGGAGCGGGTTCCACAGTTTAACTGTGCACTGCATGAAGAAGGCCTTCCTTTTCACTACCCTTAGTCCATTGGATGCCTGCAAGTTCTAGTATTACAAAAAACAGAGAAATACTTTTCTCAAAATTAACATTCTGCATAACATACACGATTGAGAAGGTGGAGAACTGGAAGCCCTTCCGATTTCTGTATTTTTAGCCTTTTTTATATCTTACTTTCTTTTTCCGATTTCCTTTCCTGTTCCTTTCTTCTCATTATGCTTATGTTTCGTTCTATAATTTGAAGTTCCCTATCTCATATGAGGGACGCGGGTGGCACTGTGGTCTAAACCACTGAGCCTAGGGCTTGCTGATCAAAAGGTCGGCGGTTCAAATCCCCGCAACGGGGTGAGCTCCCGTTGCTCGGTCCCTGCTCCTGCCCACCTAGCAGTCAAAGTGCAAGTAGATAAATAGGTACTGCTGCAGCTTTTGCGCATGATGTCATTTTGTGCATCTGCGCCTGCGCGAACCGCCGAACCCAGAAGTAACCAGTTCCAGTACTTCCAGGTTCGGCGGGTTCGTAACCTGTGACGAACGCAACAGGCAGCATTCGTATCTAGAGGTATGACTGTATTAGAAAAAGAGAAACGTCGTTTCTCTATTCACTTTCTATGCGCCATTGATAAACTTTCCCATAGGTAGAGGTGAAGTTGCAGGGAGCACCAGGCCCAAATAATGTGCTAATAATTGCACAGAGGGGGTTGCAGGGGAAAGGCTGGTGCAGCTCTCCCAGCAACCACACACACAAAAAACCCCCAGCCATTATTTGAAACAAGTAGACTAGCATGAGAACAGGAGCTGAGGGTGAACTTCACACCTTTTTTAATTACCTAAGACAGATTAAGCTTCCTGACAGCATTGGCAGGCTTGGGGATAGCCGCTCTGCCAATTCTGCAGAGCTGGCCGAGAGAACAAGGAGCGAGCCTATGATAAATTAATCCGGATAACACCACTGGGCCTCCTTGCAAGAGAAGCAGCCTTCCCATTCCATCACCTCGCAGCTGCGAGAGGATGGAGAGGGGCTAATGAAAGAGAGAAAGCTGCACCGGCCTTGAAGTTTACCTGTGGGATCAGCTCAGCAAGGTTCCCCCTCTTATCATTTGCAGCTAACTTGGTGTCTGGACTCTGGGCTCCAGGGAGACCTCTTTGGAGGAAAGGCCTCTGTTGTTTGGTGTTCACTGAATTGATTTCCGCTCCAGATATGGGAAGGTTATAAGTGGCTGTTCCTGCTCCCGTTTCCCTTTTTAGTCTCACATCCCCAACCTCCTCAGCCAAATAATTCCTTCTTCCCTCAGCCTCCTATTCACAGAAACGGTAGAGTTGGAAGGGACCATAAGGGTCATTTTGCCTAACCCCTGCAGTGCAGGAATCGCAGCCCAATGCCATTGCTTTTAAATGTTTCTAGATGTTCTAAATCAGTGGTCCCCAATGAGTTAAGTTCTGCGGACCCCCTGTTTTTTTCAAAAGCGGACCCGACTTTTGAAAAAGTTGATATCTCTCTGGTAGTTTTTGTTATGTGAATGGTGCTCCCATAAAGGTAAAAGGTAAAGGACCCCTGGACGGTTAAGTCCAGTCATAGGCGACTATGGGGTTGCGGCGCTCATCTCGCTTTCAGGTCGAGGGAGCTGGCGTTTGTCCACAGACAAAGTTTACCTTCCCGCTGCAGTGGTACCTATTTATCTACTTGCACTGGTGTACTTTTGAACTGCTAGGTTGGCAGGAGCTGGGACAGAGCAACGGGAGCTCACCCCGTCGCGGGGATTCGAATTGCCAACCATCTGATCGGCAAGCCCAAGAGGCTCAGTGGATTAGACCACAGCTCCACCCGCGTCCCTGCCACCATACTCTCTGACATGTCCCAGTGTCGTGTGTGTGACCTGCCATGAGATCATGGTGACTAAAAAGTGAGCATTTTGGGGCACTGCGATCTCACACGAGAGCACGGGACCCCCAAAATGGAATGTCCCGATTTGGGACAGTGCCACGTACCTCCTGGGTGGGTCATGCAGACCCTTTGTGGTCTGCAGACCACCAATTGGAAACCACTGTTCCAAATGTTGGTGTTCCAAGGTTATAAATATGTGGGTTTTTTTTCCATTTTATGTTAAATTTTTGGTTTTCACGTTTTGGTGTTTCACCACCCTGGGCTCCTTTGGGTGGAAGGGCAGTCCAGGAATGTTCAGGAATAGATGGAAAAAGCTTTGAGCGCCCTCCCCAACCGCCCAACTTCAAGGAAGCCAGGGTGCAATAACCGTACCTGTTCGGCAGTACTCGTCCACTTCCTGGTGCACCATTTCTTTCACCCGGTTGCCGTACGTCAGCCTGGAGTCCTGATCGTAAGCCTTCAGAGTCTCGCTGGAGCTGTACGACTTCTGAGGTATCTTGCTGTCCTCGCTCTCTGCGGACGAGCTGGTGTAGCGGCGCTCTGCATCGCGGCGCCTGGTCAGAGAACGATACGGCTTCCTTTCTTTCACATCCATGGCCCTCTCGTCTCTGTCTTCAACATCAAAGAAACGGCGTCCGTGAGGCAATCAGATCGGAATGTTCTGGAAGGGAAAACCAACCATCTTTTACAGTGTGTTCTGTGTAAGGACACGGCAAGCTATTAAGCCGGACAACTGGTCCATTTTTAATAGTACAGTGGTCCTTCGACTTACGAAATACTCAACATCCGAATTTTTCGACTTAAAAACGAAAAAAGTGGCTGCACGCCTACAAATTTTTCGACACCCGAATGGAAATCGTTGCCGGTTTTAGATGCGGTTTTTTCGACTTACGAATTTTAGATGCAGTTTTTTCGACTTACGAATTTTTCCGAATATTTTTTCTCCCAATGCATTCCTAGGGGAAATCGCTTTTTTCGACTTACAAACTTTTCAACCTACAAATGTCCATTCGGAACGGATTAAATTCGTAAGTCGAAGGACCACTGTATATGCTCCCAATAAACAAATCAAGCGTGCTCCTATCTGCTACCTTGTTATTTCGGAATTAATATTTCAAACCCCTTTTTTTGGCAGGGCATGCCACTAGGCCTCATGAAAGCGGCGTTCAGCTTGGTCGTTTTCAAGTTTACGATCAAAACACCTGACTTTTGAGCACAGGAGCGAATTCCCCCTCCAATGGCTGGTTCCATGAGGCCCGCTCTATAGGAAGATTTGCCCATGGCAAGAAAACCCATGTGTCATGCCAGCATCTACAAAGCCGACCTCTGCAATTGCCATTAGTGACTGTGTAATAAGTGAAGCAGCAACAAAGGAAAGCATAAAAACCTACCAGGAAATGGAGAGCATTCCTACCAAATGAGTTATATGAAAAATTTTCCCTCATAAAAAAAAAAGTGTTGGAAAACCTAAAGTTTCTGATCTGGATCACGTCGCTCCGTGGATTATATAGAATCCAATAATCTGTTGCCTCGCCATCCTCTCATTGGGTTCCAAAGCGGCATTCCACATAAACATCAGGAAAAGACGTTAACAAATCCAAATATGGGACTAGACATTGCAGGCGTTTAAAAATACCTGTGTCTAGTAGTTGGTCCCCACAATCGCCCCCTCCCAGATGTCTAGGGAAACTCAGTGTGTGACATGATGTCATCAGCCCATGACTTGGCTTGCCTTATCAGCCCTGCAAAAAATCAGGTGGCAACCTTTACACCTGGTTTGGTCACATCTAGATTGGTTTGCTTCCAGTGGTGGCTGGTGCATATTAGCTCTGGTAAGGGAAGGCAGGGAGCAGTAGCGGAGGGGTGCCGTTGCCCCAGGAGCATGGGGCGCAAACCTGGTGCCCCCACAGAGATCCTCGTTGTGCCAGCCCTGCCTGGCTCCAGCAGTGAGGGTTGGGGATCATGGAGGATGCCCTCCTCCCTCCGTGTCCTGTCCCCACACAGCGTGTGAGTGCCCACTCAGATGTGTCTGTGGCGAGAGCTAGGTGAGCATGCTGGGCGCCCGCCCCAGGTGCTGGCAAACGGCGATACACCCCTGGCAGGGAGTTTGACAGTAGTTGGCACCAGAAACAATGGTTGGCAGAGTCATCTGATTCCAGTTTTGTCCCCACCCTCTTCCTCCCTGCTGAGTTGACAGCCACCTGACAGCCACCTGTCAGGAATGCTTTGATGGTGTTTCCTGCTTGGCAGGGGGTTGGATTGGATGGCCCTTGTGGTCTCTTCCAACTCTAGGATTCTATGAGTTCTACAAGGGCAGCTCTGAGGCAGGGGAGGGGGTTCTGCCACATGCACTTTTGCCACATGCCTGGGCTGGTTGTCAGGAATTTGGCAGGCAGGTGGGAGATGAAGGTTGGTGGGTGCAGTGCCCCCTTTGCCCTAACATAGCAGCCTCCAGTACCGGTATTTAGTTCCATGCCGGCGACATAGGGCTGCCTGTGCAAAGTGTTCAGAAATGTCAGCATATGTTTTCTGCAAACAGGGACAAAAGTCAGGTTCTACACCTATGATTCGAGAAGTGTAGCTAGAATTCTGATGGGACCCTCTTTCAGACCACATCACACCTATTTAATAATAATAATAAATAATTTATTTATACCCACCAGGATATTAAAAACACAATAAAACATCAAACATTAAAAACTTCCCTAAACAGGGTTGCCTTCAGATGCCTTCTGAAAGTCGGATAGTTGTTTATTTACTTGACATCTGATGGGAGGGCGTTCCACAGGGCGGGCACCACCACCGAGAAGGCCCTCTGCCTGGTTCCCTGTAACCTCACTTCTCGCAGGGAGGGAACCGCCAGAAGGCCCTCGGAGCTGGACCTCAGTTTGCGGGCTGAACGATGGGGGTGGAGACGCTCCTTCAGGTATACTGAATATTTAGCATATTCCGCTTCCAGTTTGTTTCTGTGCCCAGTTCTTACATCGAAAGCCCTAAACCTGCGGCCCCCTAGATGTTGTTGGGGCTCCCAAACAGCATGGCCAATGGTAGGGGTTGGTGGGATCTGTAGTCCTGCAACATATGGGGGCCACAGGCTCCTCATCTCTGGCCTAAACAGCTGGGAACCTGGCTATGTAAAGAAGTCATCCACATGTTGAGTTTGCTCAATGAGACTTTTCTTTGTGCCCCACCACCCACCAAAGTACATTGGATGGCTGCTTGTGAGAGGGTCCACTTTTGCCAATGGCACCTTCTTATGTTCTGATGCAAAAGGGGTGGAAGGGACGAGCTGGACATTGGGATGTCACGAGCCAGCACGCTGAGAAGACACTTTCGTCAGCAGCTGAATAGGCAATATCCCCAGTAAGCTGGGCACTCTTCACAAGGAATGCACAGTTGGCTTAGCAGGTTTATTATAACACCGAGCCCCCCGTGAGCAAAATAGCTCTGCAGATATCCCTGGACAGGATTTTGGAAAATTGCAACATTTTTAAACACAGAAGGACTGAGTTAATGCTGTAGGAATGCTTCATAAATTCATGCACGGCTAGGGGAGGTGTTTTAGCTGCTGCAATGTAGGCAGTCAGAGAACTTAGATCCCTGCTTGCTCTTTATGGATTTCAGTTGGCAGCAGTGGGGAAGACCTTATTCAAGAGTTTCTAGAGCTGCAGGCAGTTGGGGTGGACAATACCGGTAGTGAGCTAGTCTCAGTAGAAAGCAGTTTCCATATGCAAGAGGAGAATGTAATAATAACCTGCATGATCCATCTAGTCCAGCATCCTGTCCACCAATGACCCATCTAGTCCAGCATCCTGTTCTCTGCTCAATCCACCAATCCACCAATCCACCAGAGCCTGTCTTCATATGCAGGGGGAGTCCTTAACTCCCCAAGGGTTTGAGACCCATCAGCTATCCTCACCTGGTTTAGCCAGCCTGGCGTGTGGCCCCTGCCACTTGCTGACAATTTTTAGGAGCCACTAGATTAGGGTATGGTATATACGATGTGACATAAGCACACGCTGGTACTTTGTGAACTCTCCCTAGCCATTGGCTGAGTTACACTATCAGCACGGAGAGCATAGGGGACAATAGACGCTGGGAACTCTTTATGTGACCCATAAAAGGTAAAGGTACCTGACGATTAGGTCCAGTTGCAGACAACTCTTGAGGTTGTGCGCTCATCTCGCTCTATAGGCTGAGGGAGCCGGCATTTGTCCGCAGACAGCTTCTGGGTCATGTGGCCAGCATGACTAAGCTGCTTCTGGTGAACCAGAGCAGCACACGGAAACACCGTTTACCTTCCCGCCGGAGTGGTACCTATTTATCTAGTTGCACTTGATGTGCTTTCGAACTGCTAGGTGGGCAGGAGCTGGGACCGAACAACGGGATCTCACCCCATCGTGGGATTCGAACTGCAGACCTTCCGATCGGCAAGCCCTAGGCCAGTGATGGCTAACCTTGACACTCCAGATGTTTTGGGACTACAACTCCCATCATCCCTGACCACTGGTCCTGTTAGCTAGGGATGATGGGAGTTGTAGTTCCAAAACATCTGGAGTGTCAAGGTTAGCCATCACTGCCCTAGGCTCTGTGGTTTAGACCACAGCGCCACCATAGAGGGGTCAATTGTTGATGCACAACCTCTGTGCATGGCCTTTCTTGGGCCTAAAGACTGGGAAAAGAACCAGAAAGATCCAGGGAAGGCAAATTATTGATGCCCGTAAGTAGCTCTCTATTACTGCCTTTTACAGAATGCTCTCTACTAAAGATGTGAAGTTCCTAAGCATGTTATTTACAGCCCTGGATTACACACATTGCAAACATTTGCCCAAAAGAGCCCAAATTGCTTAGAGACTAAGGCTATGCCTTAGGCTACTTCTAGACAAATTGGCTATTTACTGAAGACCTAATCCTGAACTGCAAAGACCAATTTCCTTGATAACATGTTGTTGTTTTAAGCAAATCTTTCATTCAACACCCGGTACAGAACAATGCATGAAAAAGAACCCCGCATAAGAAAGTCTCTGATCTCTCGGCACAGAAAGAGACAAATACTGATTTAAGAAAAACTCAGCAGGGCTAAACTTCAAACCAAAGTTTATTACCGTGCAAGTTATACATATGAAGAGATGCATGGGCCACAGATTGATTTTCGATTTTCTATGGGCCTTATTTTTAGACCTTCTCCTGGAGAGGGATAATCAGAGTGCACAGTAAGACAAGAGCAATTGATTAATGAGCATAGCCCCTGCTGTGTCCAAAGCTTAACTTTCAATTATGCTGCCGGCGGCCACACTTTTGCCTTACACATATAATAGCTGCAGGGGCAGAGATGGGGGAAAATATACAGAGAAAAACAGGGTGAATTAGAGAACCTAAGAATTTTCCTTTCTGCCCTGCACCTGCCACATGCAGCCCTGTTTCTGTTCCACTGCAATTCCGCCAAAACCAATGTTATTCGCTTTTGCTGTCCCCGGTGGTGAAATGTTGTAACACATGTAATTTATTGAAATAATTACGTGCATTGCAATGCTGTTATGTTATTCCACCCCATTCATTTCAATGCAAACATCAAGCAAATGGAGGGGAAGCATAACAAATTACATTATTGCTTGCGGTCTGAAAACAGCAACCTTGTTTGAAATTGTTTTTAATATTGTTCTAAATGCGGTAACCTGCCCTGGGGCCTTAGGGTGAAGGGCAGGTAATAAACAAACATACATTTATGTCCTTCGTTGGGGGAACATTGCACAACAGCTGACAGAACATGATGATGGATGGATGGCCCTGTTTAAATCCAGTATCGAAGCGATGATTCTTCAACATCAACTTCGTTGGACTGGTCATGTTGTGTGGATGCCCGATTATCATTTTCCAAACTACTCTGTTCTGAGCTTAAAAATGGAAAGCGTAATGCTGGTGGTCAACAAAAGAGGTTCAAAGACTCTCTCAAGGCAAATCTTTAAAAATGTAGTCTAAACACAGACAACTGGGAAACACTGGCCTGTGAGTGCTCCAGTTGGAGAACAGCCTTTACCAAAGGTGTCATGGACTTTGAAGACACTCAAACTCAGGATGAAAGGGAGAGACGTGCTAAGAGGAAGGTGCGCTTGGCAAACCCTTATCGTGATCAACTCCCGCCCAGAAACCAATGTCCCCACTGTGGAAGGAAGTGTGGATCCAGAATTGGCCTCCACAAGTCACTTATGAACTCACTGTTAAAACCGTGTTTATGGAAGACAATCTTACTAGGCTATGAGGATCACCAAAGAAGAAGATAAATCCAAATGCGCTGTTAATGTATCAGTGACATGGTGCAGAATACATCCATGATGGAGAAGAGAAGGTTAAGGGGTGATATGATAGCCATGTTCAAATATATAAAAGGATGTCATATAGAGGAAGGAGAAAGGTTGTTTTCTGCTGCTCCAGAGAAGCGGACACGGAGCAATGGATTCAAACTACAAGAAAGAAGATTCCACCTAAACATTAGGAAGAACTTCCTGACAGTAAGAGCTGTTCGACAGTGGAATTTGCTGCCAAGGAGTGTGGTGGAGTCTCCTTCTTTGGAGGTCTTTAAGCAGAGCCTTGACAGCCGCTTGTCAAGAATGCTTTGATTGTGTTTCCTGCTTAGCAGGGGATTGGACTGGATGGCCCTTGTGGTCTCTTCCAACTCTATGATTCTATGATAAAACAGCAGCTTGAAGATGTCCACAGTCTAGCAACATCTGGAGGGCTTCATTTTGGCTACCTCTGAGCTAAAAAGCTCATCCTCCTTCTTTTAAACAGTGCTGGGACAGCTACTAAAACAATCCAGGCCTGCTTTTTAAGTTCAGCTCATGGTCTCGCATTCCCTCCTTTGTTTTCTGCCAGAGCTAGAAAGGAGTCATTCAAGGGAGACATCTTTTAAATCGTGAAAGGTTATAGCTCAAGCTTTGGCATATGAAATATAACCCCCGCCAGCTTACCCGCCTCTATTGCCAACTTCCGGATAAAGGTAAGTTATATCCCGGCCGCCGCTATCTCGACACCAAATGGGCCTTGTGAACATCTCTTGACTTTCCGGAAAGATGGAAGGCAGTGGAATTAAGGGAACAAGGTGGTGTGGATTTGAAGTATCGGGTTTGTAAAAGCAACACAAACCCATCTTGGTTTTAGATCGCAGGACTCTGCCTCAGGGGCGGGCAATTAGGGTTTTAGTGCTTAGCAGGCAAAGCTACAGAATGAGGCTGCCTCTGTTTCCTTACCTTAAATTATTGTGATTTTTTGAACAATACATTTCACCAGGAATGTCCCACAGAGCTGCAAAGTCTTGCCTTAGGGCAGGTTACCTCACTTCCTAATCCCCAAGCAACACCTGCTGCTCCTTTCTACTCATTTGCAGTTTTGTGTTTTTTTGTTTTTTTCAAAAAGCTTCGGGATCGCTTTGAAAAATCCAGGAAGGGGTTTGTATCAGAGGTTGAAAAAGCCAGAGGTTGGTGGTGTTAGCTGGTGGTTTTGTTCTCCACTTTAAGGCTCTCCTGCAACCTGCTATGCCTATATCTGAAATCTTATTCTGAATCTGGGGATCCTTAACACTTTACAGATAATAGATTTCTTACTGCCCTTTTTGGTGTACACAAAAAAATGTATACAGGGATGAGGAATAGGATCCGGCTGGTGGGGCAGACCCTTATCTCCCCCTCCTGCCTGTGGGCCAAATTTGAAAGCTGGGCAGGGCTGCCCACCTGTCAATCACTGTATGTCACAATGAAATTGGGTGGTGTGGCACCCTGAAGCCCCAACAACCGGCTCGCTGGTAGGACTTCAAGGCACAGCACTGGGCTTTTTTTTTTTTTTTGCTAAGTTTTTGCAAGGTGCTTTGAAGTGCTGATGGATCAGCTGATTGTCGGGACTTCAAAGCACCTACTTGCAAGCCTGCACTTTGAAGCCCCGGCCATCAGTTGGTCCATGGAACTTTGGAGTTATGTGCAAGGCTCTTTGGATGGGACTTGCAAAAGAGACCTATGTTGTCCTTTGAAGCCTTAACAATTAGCTGATCACCAGCGCTTCAGAAGCCTGGTGCTTGGGGTTTCTGAATGCTGGTGATCAGCTGATCATTGGTAGTTCCTACGCAAGATGAGCTGCGCTTCTGATGCCCAACCAAACAGTTGAACTATTGGACTTCAGAAGCATTGCACGGGGCCTTTCAGTGTATTTCAGCCACCTAATGCTCAAAAGTCTCTCAGACACAGCACAGGGCATTCCAGTCCTGTCATGGGCCAATGCCAACTGGGCATCCCCAAGTGGTGGCACCATCAACAAGGCCTCACCTGCTGATTGTGGGGCCCAAGATGGTTGAAATTGGGTTGACGTTTGTGGCAAAGGGGCTTTTACAGAAGAGAATATTCAAAAATTGTAGCCTCCCGACAGAGCGGCATAGCCAATTCCACTACCTTATTCAATTAAATTGTAGACCAGGCCTAAGCCATTTGCAGATTTTTAAAGTGTGTAGCCAGCTTTTGTAAAGTTCCCCTTGCCTGGTCGCCTGTAGATTACTTTTTCCCTCGCCGCAGATGACCAGGTGCGTTCAAACATTTGCATCATCCACGTCATATGGTATAATGAAATGCAACATCTGTCTAGAAATACAGTGTACATGAGGAAACACAAGGTGTATAGAGTGAGTCCTAGGCAAGGAAATGTGCATTGCACCTCTAAGCACTGCTTTTGGGCTATTACACAAAGCCCTGGAAATCAGCCTAACATGAGCATTATTGAACAGTATTTAAGAAAGAAACCATTCTTAAAAGGCTTGCAAGCTGTCTACCCTGGTTCTTGCAGAAGAGAAAATTAGAATCTCATGGCATTGTCAAATCAAAACATTTCACAGCTCCTCTCTGGGGATTGCTTCCTCCTTCTCTTCTTCCTTCTCTTCCTTCCTTCCTTTTTACAATCATGTTAACATTTTAAAAAGCATCTCTTGATCTCTTACATGTCTGCAGAGAGCTGCAATGTCATTACTAACTGGCACAGATTCTCCTCCCTCCTACTCCTCCCCCCCAAAAAAAATTGTGTCTTTAAGGGCTCACGAAACCCCTTTTGCTTTGTGATGGTGGGCAGAAAGTGAAGGAAGAAAACTTGGGCGATAGCTCAGTGGCAAAACATCCACTTTGCATGCCGAAGTTCCAGGGTTTAACCCTCTTTTATGTTGTCAAATAAGCCTAAGTTGATCCATGTCGTATGTTGTGGGTTACATCCAAATAATCAGCTGGCAATCTGGATCTGGGTTGTTGTTGACATCTGTCCGTCTCGAGACAATGGAGTGTGCCTCTGGGGGTGAAGTCAAACTGGTGTGTTAGCAGCACCAAAGTGATCTCCCCGGGGCACAAGTCTGGGCAGTGTGTCTGGAGGTCCTGGGCTGCTCAGACGACAAGACCCCCCACATCCCTCGGCCACGCTGATGTGGTCCAAAGGAAAGCAGAGCAAAACGTTTGGCACCAGCTTGGCTGCAGGAGTTGCCGGAAGGAGGCGTACAAGGTGAAATCCAACCGTCTTAGGGACTCCACTCCAGATCTCTCAGTGAAACTTTCTCTGCACTGATGTTCTCAGAACTGTGCCTTAAGTGTGTGTGTGTGTGCATTTTAGCGTGTGTCCGATCGTTGCTCCTCGGGGGGGGGGGGGAATCATAGAATCATAGAGTTGGAAGAGACCACAAGGGCCATCCAGTCCAACCCCCTGCCAAGCAGGAAACACCATCAAAGCATTCCTGACAGGTGGCTGTCAAGCCTCTGCTTAAAGACCTCCAAAGAAGGAGACTCCACCACACTCCTTGGCAGCAAATTCCACTGTCGAACAGCTCTTACTGCCAGGAAGTTCTTTCTAATGTTTAGGTGGAATCTTCTTTCTTCTAGTTTGAATCCATTGCTCCGTGTCCGCTTCTCTGGAGCAGCAGAAAACAACCTTTCTCCCTCCTCTATATGACATCTTTTTATATATTTGAACATGGCTATCATATCACCCCTTAACCTTCTCTTCTCCAGGCTAAACATACCCAGCTCCCTAAGCCATTCCTCATAAGGCATCGTTTCCAGGCCTTTGACCATTTTGGTTGCCCTCCTCTGGACACGTTCCAGCTTGTCAGTATCCTTCTTGAACTGTGGTGTCCAGAACTGGTCACAGTATTCCAGGTGAGGTCTGACCAGAGCGGAATACAGTGGTACTATTACTTCCCTTGATCTAGATGCTATAATCCTATTGATGCAGCCCAGAATTGCATTGGCTTTTTTAGCTGCTGCATCACACTGTTGGCTCATGTCAAGTTTGTGGTCTACCAAGACTCCTAGATCCTTTTCACTTGTACTGCTCTCAAGCCAGGTGTCACCCATCCTGGGTGAGAGAATGTTAAGTCACTCAATCTCTACACCATTTCTAGAAAGCACATAACCGGTAGGGTCTCCCATCTGTTTGGGGTCCTAGAGCCATTCCTAGAGCCATTCCCAAGGGGCCAAGCATTGTCTCTAGTTGCAGACACCGTTCAAGCAGCCGATTGCTATTTTAATAGTAGCTCACCATTCTGTCTCCGGGTTCCTCCCCTCCCTCTCCATTCTGTCCTGCCTTTATAAATACTGAAAAGATGAAATCAACTTAAGTGTGGAGATGCATCTCTCCTGTGGCTTTTGCAATTATCGTCTTCCTCGAAGCTATATAAATTGCACACATTTAATATATTGTTATCTCCAGTCTGTTTACACTAATTTTCATTTATACAATACATCTAGTATAACAGAGGCAGAGCCAATTTCTCTCTCTCTCTCTCTCTCTCTCTCTCTCTCTCTCTCTCTCTCTCTGGCTTTCTTTTCTTTTCTCTTTTTTGGGGGTTTTGTATGAAAGCCTTCAGGGAAGCTTGTAGCTTTTGATCGTTCTCTACTTTGATGTAAGCAAATGTTTTAAGTTCTGCTCCAGCGGAATGTTTCCAGCGCATATTCATTAATGATGCAAGTTCTCTTCCCTTTTGCTGGCTAGACTATTTATAGTTCATTCTCTGTGTGTTTTATCTTCCTTGTAGTCATGAAGGGGGGGGGAAGCAAGGAAAGACAAACCACCACAGCTCTTCCTTTGTCTGATCTTATCCAATCAAGTGGTGATTTTTTTGGGGGGGGGCTGCATTTACTAGCTGCTAGAGATGTGTGAAACTATCAATTTCTGTTTCATTCTTCCAATCTCAAATTTGGTTCTCCACATTTTGACGTCAGTTAGTGATTTCTTTCCTTCAAAAATTCCCCATGAAAATTCATCAGCATTTGGGTGTGAATTTCTAAAATAGACATATCTTAATGCATTTTTATCTATTTTTTGCAAGGAAACTCCCTAATCGTAATGCTATTTCCACCAATATATGCATTTCATGCACATGACACTCTTGTAAACGCACTTTTCCATACATTACGTGGCTAGACAACTGAAATGCAAAATTCAGAGCAGCGCAGATTTCTAAGGGCAGCTGTGTTTCAGTTCACATTCTGTTTAGGAAAGTTCCAAACAGGTAAGATTTGTCTTTAAATGTGGACTGAACTGAATCCTGCCCCCCCTCATCGCTTCTAGCCTAAATCAACCAGGAATCACAGACTAGAAACGTTGTGTACTCTATCAGTGCCAAAAGGACCAACAGCAATGAACTCTTGCTGATTAACTAAGATGAGCCACTGGAATAACAGTTCAGCCTTGCCAGAGATGGTTCATTTTCTTCTGCAAATATTCTTCTCTGGCCACTTCTTGCATATCAGTAAAGGTAAAAGGACCCCTGGATGGTTAAGGCCCATCAAATTCAACTATGGGGTGCAGCGCTCATCTCTGCTTTCAGGCCGAGGGAGCCGCCGTTTGTCCACAGACAGCTCTTCTGGGTCATGTGGCCAGCAGGACTAAACCGCTTCTGGTGCACAGAGGACCGTGATGAGTGCCAGAACAAATGGAAACGCCATTTACCTTCCTGCCGCAGCGGTACCTATTTATCTAATAAACTGCTAGGTTGGCAGGAACTGGGGGAAAAGTAATGGAAGCTCACCCGTCTTGCATATCACAGATCCTGGACTCATCCTTATACAGGGTGAGTCCTTTAAAAGAGGCCCCGTGGATACAGAGTACACGTTCCACGGGCCTCTTTTAAAAGAAGAAGAAGAAGAAGAGGAAGAGAAGGAGGAGGAGGAGTTTGGATTTGATAACCCGCTTTATCACTACCTGAAGGAGTCTTAAAACGGCTCTCCTTTCCCTTCCTCCCCCACAACAAACACTCTGTGAGGTGAGTGGGGCTGAGAGACGTCAAAGAAGTGTGACTAGCCCAAGGTCACCCAGCAGCTGCATGTGGAGGAGCAGAGACGCGAACCCGGTTCCCCAGATTACGAGTCTACCGCTCTTAACCACTACACCACTGGCTCTCCCTGTATATGTATGTATCTCTCTATCTCTGCACCTCCGGTGTATGTTGTGCTGTGTGGGTGGGTGGTCCACACAAACATTTAATGCGGACTCATCTCACTACATGGAATCTTATTTTTAAACGGTTTTTTTGTGCTGATCACACTTCTGTCTATCCAAATTCAGACTCCTTGCCCACGCTGGGCATCCATTAGTCTTGGGAGACAATGGGGGGGGGCAGGACACAAACCAACGGCTTCCAAGTTACAACAAACGAGATTCCGACTCAACTTCAGGAAGAACTCTCTGATAGTGAGAGCTGTTCTACAGTGGAACGGTCTCTCTCGGGAGGTTGTGGACTCTCCTTCCTTGGAGGTTTTTGAGCAGAGGTTGGGTGGTCATCTGTCATGGATGCTTTAGCGGAGATTCCAGCATTGCAGGGGGTTGGACTAGAGGACGCTTGGGCTCCCATCCAACCCTACAGTTCTTTCATTCTATGCAGAATGTAGCCTATTGTTCAAAGGTAAGAGTCATGCCTGTGGCTCCAACCACTTTCCCCCTGCCCATGTGGCTCCCCAAGATAAGATAAGATAATTTATTTATTGTCATTGCACAAGTACAAGCACAACGCTATACAAGTGCAACGAAATTGCATGCCATCCCGTAAAAGAAAAAAAAGAAAAAAAAGAAAAAAGCACAAAACACACACACACCAAAAAGGCCACACACACACACACACACACACACTCCAAGGTCATATTATCTGGTTACAGCATTTAAGTTGGTTATAGCTCTTGGGTAGAAACTGTTCTTCAGTCTATTTGTTCTTGATCTAATTGTTCTATATCTTCTACCCGAAGGCAGTGGTGCAAAGAGACTATATCCTGGATAAGATGGATCCTTTAAAATATTGTTAACCTTTTTAAGGCAATGGGAACTGTATAGTTCTTCCAGAGATGGGAGAGGATGACCAATAATAAGTTGCCTGTGAGGTAATATGCCACTTGGGGTGAAAAGGGACCCCCTGCCTGGTGTATAAGGATTACAGCTTCAAGTTATTGGTCTTTTGAGGTACCACAAGACTTTGCCCAGTTCTTTTTATCTTTCTGCGAGCTTCAGGAATTTGCATTGTTAGCTGCAGTCAGGGCAGATACAGTGAGATACAGAAGACACCCAGGAACTACCATAATGAAGGCCGGATAATTACACTCAGCAAGCAAAAGGAGGAGGAGAGATTAAAGGAAGAGATATGCAGATACATGAAGGTGAAAGCAAAGCTGATCTCAATCAGATCTAACGGCCTCCTGACCACCTTGCTGATTAAAACAGATATAGGCAGAAACTTCTTGGAATCTAAACCGAGAAAGTTCAGGGGTGGCGGTGGCTGGAGAGAGAGGGTTGCAGAGTGTGGGGCGGCTGAAAAGGGCAGCTGGGAAACTGGAACTGCAGGAGGAACACAAAGATTCGGTTTGACTCGAAAGCTAAACAAACAAATCCTCTGATCACCGAAGTAGCAAATAAGGCGGAACACAATGGAGACCCTCCAACTCAAACAATGGGAAAGCCTGGGAATAGGTTTTGCCCTGACATAAGAGGGTCGGCTTTAACCCCTCCCGGTCAACAGGAGTTGTATTCCCATCAGCCAGTGACTGGTTTAGAAGTTTGCACTCCTTTCATACAGCTTGCATGGGATCCCCTCACATCAACTTAAAGGGTAGCTGTATTGGTTTAAGGCAGTCTTTGTTCGCTTGGTGCTTTCCAGAAGTTTGGGACTACAACTCCCATCAGCCCCAGCTGGCTTGAGCAGGGGGTTGCAGGCCAGATCCAAGCTCTCTTGGAGGAAACTGATTTTCTAGATTCATTTTGACCAGGGTTTAGGTCCGGTTGGAGACATGGGGAACTATCATTGTGAAGCGGCTGTCTGACCTGCGGAGAGGTGGCACCACTTTGCCATGGTTCTGATTATACTTAGAATCATAGAGTTGTAGAGTTGGAAGGGACCCTGAGGATCGTCTGGTCCAACCCCCTGCAATGCAGGAATACACAGCTGTCCCGTGCGGGGATTGAACCTGCAGCCTTGGCATTATCACCACCACGCTCTATATGGTGACACTTCCAGAGGATGGTTCTTGGGGGATACAGGCAGCTCCCCATTTAAGTTCCAAGGCACTGCAAAATTTAAGTGAAATCACGTATATTTGCAACGCCCTTGAAAAAGCCTGCAAAACCCCTTTTGGTGGATCAATTCCGGGTTCAGCATGATGTGCACATGTGCAGTTGTGCATGTATCAGACATGCCTAAAATGGTCACTGCCTGTATTGTTTGGCCCCGTGGAGTGTGGGGTTCTGCAGGGCTCAGTTTCATACTCCCTGGCTGTTCAACACCTGATGATGATGATGATGAAGGACTGGTGATATATGGTCTCGGTGGTTCTCCCTCTCCTCATTTAATCCCCACAACAACCCTGTGAGGTAGGCTAGGCTGAGAAGCAGTGGCTGTCCCTCAAGTTGACCTTCAGTGAGCTTCATTGCTGAACCCTGGTCTCCCAGGTCCTAGTTCGACACTTACGGCTATACCACCTTGAACCCTTAACATGCTAGTTTTCAGTGAGTTTTGTCCAACATTAGTTCTACTCAGAGTAAAACCCACTGAAATTAAAGATGACTAACTTGGGTCCATAAATTTTCAAGTCACTCCACTCTTGAGTATAACTTAGTTTCACAGAGAGTTTTGGGGATTTTTTCTTCCATGGAAGGGTAACGTTTTTTGATCACATGACCCTGCTGAAGGTATGAACTGCTGCTGAGGTTGGGGAGTTTGCATCATGGCTGATTATTTTCCTGTTCTCTCTCTCTCTCTCTCTCTCTCTCTCTCTCTCTCTCTTTTAAAAAAAATCACAACAATGCACATTGTAATAAGGAAAGTGTGTCACAAGAGGGAAGAATCACGCCTTGACATTTATTTTAATTCACTATTTCTGCCTGAGATTCTGCTTGCTGTACCACTTTCAAATCTTCATCCTGATAAAATGTCAACCCCATTAACACGCAAAACGCATCTCCCAGAGTGGCAACATTATTTTCTAAACTGCTTTACGCATCGCAAAGAAACAAGACTGGGGGGGGGGCAGGGGAGGGAGGGGACTAAGCACACAGCAGCCGTGCTAGCGCTGTAAGCTTCTAGTTCGAAATCTGGGGGAGTTGCTGTTTAGACATTTATTTCTTGCATTTATATCTCGCCTTTTCCTCTGAGGAGCTCAAGGTGGCGTCCATGGTTCTCTCCCCCTTCTCATTTAAGCCCCACAACAACCCTGCGAAGTAGGTTAGGCTGAGAGGCAGTGACTGGCCCAAGGTCACCCAGCGAGTTTCACGGCCGAGTGGGCATTTGAACCCTGGCCTCCCGGCTCCTAGTCCAACACACTAACCACTGACTGTAGTAGAATCACAAGGCCCGCCCTTCAGAGGTCTCCCAAGCAGAACCAGGTGAAAAATAGCAGTTCAAGGGAACAGATATACACAGATATACATCTGAGAAGATGCATAGCCCAGGAATTTTGCTTCCAGTCCCAGAGACTCAGCTCACAGCCCTGTTTCTGGGGGGGGGGGTGAAGAAGAAGAGGAGGAGGAGGAGGAGGATGAGTTTGGATTTGATATAATAATAATAATATTAATAATAATAATTTATTATTTGTACCCCGCCCATCTGGCTGGGTCTCCCCAGCCACTCTGGGCGGCTTCCAGCAAACATTAAAATACATTAACACACCACAGATTAAAAACTTCCCTGAACAGGGCTGCCTTCAGGTGTTTTCTAAATGTCATGTAGTTGTTGATCCTTTTAACCTCTGATGGGAGGGCGTTCCACAGGGCGGGCGCCACTACCGAGAAGGCCCTCTGCCTGGTTCCCTGTAGCTTTGCTTCTTGCAGTGAGGGAACCGCCAGAAGGCCCTCGGCACTGGATCTCAGTGTCCGGGCTGAACGGTGGGGGTGGAGACGCTCCTTCAGGTATACAGGATATCCCGCTTTATCACTACCCGAAGGAGTCTCAAAGCGGCTCACATTCTCCTTTCCCTTCCTCCCCCACAACAAACACTCTGTGAGGTGAGTGGGGCTGAGAGACTTCAGAGAAGTGTGACTAGCCCAAGGTCACCCAGCAGCTGCATGTGGAGGAGCGGGGAATCGAACCCGGTTCACCAGATTACGAGTCTACCACTCTTAACCACTACACCACACTGACTCTTAGGGTTCCTCCATGTCCCCGCCCCATCCCAAATAACTATGGAATCCTAGATTATAGAGGTGGAAGGGACCCCCAGGGTCATCTAGTCCAACCCCCTGCAATGCCAGAATGTCACACATGACTAACAGATGGCCATCCAATCTCTGCTTGAAAACGTCCAAGGAAGGAGAGTCCACCCCCTCCTGAGGGAGCCTGTTCCACTTGTCAAACAGCTCTTTACTGTCAGAAAGCTCTTCCTGATGTTGAGTCAGAATCTCCTTTCTTGTAACTTGAAGCCCATGCCAGAAGTGCAAAGTGACAGGGTCATTTTTGGTTGTGGCACCCCATATTATTGGGGGAGCATGGGGGGGGGAATCAGATGCATAGCTGAAACATACAGCATGTTTAATGGCCAAAGGAGTGAGCAAAGAAATGTGAGGGTGATAAATGCTCCTTCATTGCATCCCCCCCAAAATACATTAATTCCTTTCTGCAGCCACAAACCTTGCAAATTCTATACTTTTCAAAAGTGCAAAAGTCAACAGCTGTTCACCAATGCCTGCCACCAAAATCAAGCCACACGGCAGATGAAGCACTTTTCATTTTGTGTCAAGCCATTTGTCCACTTTGCCCAGGACTGTTTGCATCCAGCTGGACGCGGGTGGCGCTGTGGATTAAACCACAGAGCCTAGGGCTTGCTGATCAGAAGGTCGGCGGTTCGAATCCCCGTGACGGGGTGAGCTCCCATTGCTCGGTCCCTGCTCCTGCCAACCCAGCAGTTTGAAAGCACATCAAAGTGCAAGTAGATAAATAGGTACCACTCCAGTGGGAAGGTAAATGGCGTTTCCGTGTGCTGCTCTGGTTCACCAGAAGCGGCTTAGTCATGCTGGCCACATGACCCTGAAGCTGTACACTGGCTCCCTCAGCCAGTAAAGCGAGATGAGCGCCGCAACCCCAGAGTCGTCTGCGACTGGACCTAACGGTCAGGGGTCCCTTTACCTTTACAGCTTTCCAAGCTCACAGCGATCTTTCCCACCCTACTATGTGAGGAAGAAGAAGAAGAAGAAGAAGAAGAAGAAGAAGAAGAAGAAGAAGAAGAAGAAGAAGAGACGACCTGGAGATGCCTGGGATTGTATTTAGGACCTTCAGGTTGCAAAGCTCGAATCTACCACTGGCCTACAACCCCTCCCAGGAAAGAGCAGAGGAAGCTACCTTATTGTGAGCCAGACTATTGATCCCCCCATGCTGCCTACTCTCTACAGCAGGGGTAGCTGACCTGCTACCCTCCACATCATGTTGGACCACAACTCCCATCAGCCCTAGCTAGGATGGCCAAAGTGAGGGATGATGGCAACTATAGTCCAACCACATCTCAAAGTTACATCATTGGCAGCTGCAACACTTCCTGGCAACAGGTCTCCAGGGTTTCAAGAGCATGGAGATGCCGGGATTGAATCTGGAACCTTCTGCATGCAAAGCAGATGCTCTAACCACTGAGCTACAGCCTTTCCCTGTCCACCCACTGAGGTGGAAAGTCAAGATATAATTAGGGATAGATGGATCAGTTTCTGGTCAGTGTCTGCTTTGAATTCACAAGTCCATTCTGTGCCATTTCTGTATTAATCTGCATTTTTTTAAACAACAACATCTGTGCATTGAAGCCCACATCTAAATACTTTTCTTGCAGCACGTTTTTTCTTACAGAACTGGAATTTTTTTAAACACAAAAATTCAAAGACATGCATCTTTTTGACACACTTTCTGAGCCAAGCACAGCACCACGACATTCAGAAGAATGTGAAATCCAAATGACATCTACATTCTGACATCCACACGTTAATACGCAGTATGTGGATCAGGATTGCTTCCTATCAGAATTTGCAAAGCCCCCCTAGAGACAACCCTACCCATCGGTTTAAACATAACACGAATCTGATGAACTGCCATATAGCCAGTGATCCCATATAAAGTTACGCTCTTAAAAATATACGGCCGGGTGCTAGGTGAATCCCATGCAGTCCCAACAACTGATATGCAAAGTCAGGTAGCGTTTTAGCAATTAAGGTATCATAGGAAAGCACATTAAAATAAATGTGGGCTCTATTTATTTATTTATTTATTTATTTATTTTTTAAAAAAACAAACACCAGTGCTTACCTCTTTTAGATGCCTCCCCCTGCCTTCTGCCAACCTAAAATCTAGGGTGGCTCCAGATCGTTGATAAAGAATGTCAGGCTGATCCATCCACATTGCAGAGCCGTTCAGTCATCTGCTTTTAGGTTGAGCCATTTACCAGACATCATTGTTATTCCCCCCCCCCCTCTGGGGTGAAAAAAATAATAACCTGACAAGGTACCAGGGCCTTAACAACCTTGGTGGACAGACTGAGGTAAAGATGCAACTTCAGCGGAGAAGTCAAAATCAGCCGTTGGGTTTTCTTTTCCAAGACAGAGGGAAGAGAAGAGCTCTTGGCTAACCTCCTTGAACCGCTCGGCTTCTGCAGAGCTCCTCCAGGAAAACCTCCGGCAAGCGGTCGGCTTGAATGGAATGCAAAGGCATGCTCCCAGGGACTGGCCTTTGGCTCGCCAGCCTTTCATTATTTACACTTTTCTATCTGAATGCTTTAGAAAGGGGCTTTAGAAAAGACACTCCCCCATTGTCGGGGCGGCCCCCTCCCTCTCCTTCGACAGGAACTTGTTGTGTTGTCGAAGTTCCTCTCATTTGAAGCTTAAGGGAGGGAGAGACTATCCTCAATGGCATCGCCAGGTGCTGGGAGAGGAGGAGAAGGAGGAAGACAGGAGGTCTCTTTCAGGCCCAGGAGCTTTGAAATCTCCCCATCTTTGTTCTCCCCGCTTTTCAGCAAGCTGGCTCTTTAGGAGCCGTCGCACCTTAATTCAGATTTCGCTCCCCTTTTCGCCCCTGATTGAAGGTATTAAAAGAAGCAGGGAAAGAAAGGAAAAAACAGCATGGAAAAAAATGAGCAGAGGGTGGGGGGGGGAGAGGCAAAGTCACAATCTGGTGGAAGTTCATACCACAAAATGAAAACCAACAGGAAGCCAGCACCTTTTAAAGATTTTGAAATCTTCCCCAGGGGTAATTCAAAGAGAGATTCCCTTTCACAGGCAGAGGTCTCATCAATGGCTCCTCCATAGCTGTCAACTTTTCCCTTTTTTGCGGGAAATTCCCTTATTCCAAATAGGATTGCTCGCAAGAAAAGGGAAAGGTTGACAGCTATGGGCTCCTCTTCATCCTGGAGAGAAGTAACTAGTGGGGTGCCACAGGGTTCTGTCTTGGGCCCAGTCTTATTCAACATCTTTATCAATGACTTGGATGATGGGCTTGAGGGCATCCTGATCAAGTTTGCAGATGACACCAAATTGGGAGGGGTGGCTAATACCCCAGAGGACAGGATCACACTTCAAAATGACCTTAACAGATTAGAGAACTGGGCCAAAGCAAACAAGATGAATTTTAACAGGGAGAAATGTAAAGTACTACACTTGGGCAAAAAAAAAAAAAAATGAAAGGCACAAATACAGGATGGGTGACACCTGGCTTGAGAGCAGTACATGTGAAAAGGATCTAGGAGTCTTGGTAGACCACAAACTTGACATGAGTCAACAGTGTGATGCAGCAGCTAAAAAAGCCAATGCAATTCTGGGCTGCATCAATAGGAGTATAGCATCTAGATCAAGGGAAGGAATAGTACCACTGTATTCCGCTCTGGTCAGACCTCACCTGGAATACTGTGTCCAGTTCTGGGCACCACAGTTCAAGAAGGATACTGACAAGCTGGAACGTGTCCAGAGGAGGGCAACCAAAATGGTCAAAGGCCTGGAAACGATGCCTTATGAGGAACGGCTTAGGGAGCTGGGTATGTTGAAGGTTAAGGGGTGATATGATAGCCATGGTCAAATATATAAAAGGATGTCATATAGAGGAGGGAGAAAGATTGTTTTCTGCTGCTCCAGAGAAGCGGACACGGAGCAATGGATTCAAACTACAATAAAGAAGATTCCACCTCAACATTAGGAAGAACTTCCTGACAGTAAGAGCTGTTAGGCAGTGGAATTTGCTGCCAAGGGGTGTGGTGGAGTCTCCTTCTTTGGAGGTCTTTAAGCAGAGGCTTGACAGCCACCTGTCAGGAATGCTTTGGTGTTGTTTCCTGCTTGGCAGGGGGTTGGATTGGATGGCCCTTGTGGTCTCTTCCAACTCTATGATTCTATGATTCTCCCTCTGGCTTTCGATGATCCCCGAGGAAGATCTTTAAATCAAAATGTATTGCGCTCCGAAGGATGCCGCTTTTGGAAGGTAGCCTTCTTCTACGTCTCTTTGTAGAAGGCTTGCCTCTTTGTTGCCTTGACTTTGATGCCGTTTTCAAAACAAAACTCTCCATGTGGGTGCCTGAATTCAGACGCTCAAAGCCTGGGGTAGCCGAAACCTGGTTCCCTCTAGCTGTTGCCAGACTACAACTCCCATCATCCCTGACCACTGGGCTTTGCTGACTGCTGCTCATGGGAGCTAGAGTCCAAGCACATGTGGAGGATGATGCCATTTTAGCTACCCATTGCCTAGGTGATGTATAGAGGAAGGTGGGGAAAGAGGCAAAAGGATCCAGACAATTTAGGAAAACAGCCAACAGTTAACCAGGTGGAGAAAATGGCATTGTTAAAAAGTAGCCACTGGCTTCCTAACTGATACACAAAGTGCTTTTTTTTATCCTCCTTCTCCCCCCCCCAAGCCAAAAAATGCTAAAAGAAATAAGCAAATGACATTAGAAATAAGACAAGTACTATTTCAGTTAAGTTTCTTTTTCTTTTCTTTTTTTTCAAAAATTTTATAGATTTTTTACAATTTTTTAAGCATGACGGTATTTTAACATGACGGTAAAATTTCCATACTTCCCCCCTCTCGCTGTGGGAAGCAACATTCATCCCCCTCTCTCACAAGGGTAGTCATAATCATTGTATATTTAACCTTACTGACAGTATTTAACATCATTGCTTGGGCCTGGCCCAAATCTAGTGCCAGGCATTCCTTCTTCCTCAAATCCCTCTCTGTTGATTTCATTATCTATCCTCTCTAACAATTTTCATACTCCTAACTTTAAAATAATCCAAAAAGATATACAATAAATTCATAATCCAGCAAAAAAAAAAAAAGAATAATAAAAAATTCATTTTACTTAATACAACCCCTTTTTCCAAACCTCAGCATCATAGTACTTCTGATCCTTTCCTATAGCCTTATCCAAATTCCCTATTACAACCTAAATTAAAACTCCTGATTTTGTACTTTTTGCACCCTTACCTCCCTGTGGTCTCGAAACTTTTAGTTAAGTTTCAGTCTCCAGCTTAAAATTGTTTTATTCCAGGAGGCCTTTGCACCATGAATGTTCTCCTAATATTTCTATCTACTGATTCATTCATATTCATATATATATATATATATATATATATATATATATATATATATATATATATATAAAATTACCACTATTCATTTTTTTAAAAAAGAAATCAAAGCCGTTTACTGCAAGCGTACATACAAGGAAAACCAAGTTAAAATATTAAAACCAGAGACCATCAGCTAACTATTACAGAAATAAGTGCAACAGCTTGGCAGCATAAAGGAGTTTAAAGGTGAGAGCAGAAGGTGTCTGCTCAATCTCTGTTGGCAGAGCATTTCACTGAAAGCTCAGTTTCCTGTTGCTGTCCGATGGGCCTCGCCAACTCGAGAGGCAACCCACAACTCTCCAGCCAAGCTGGGATATAAACTGATGCTTGAATCAATGTGTTATATTGTATGCTTGGTATACTGTATGCCCCGCTCCACAAGCCAACTTTCAGACCTAGCAACAAGCAGGTTATAAATTCCTGAACAAACAGACATTGGAAACACCACTCGTTTCCGTCACTGGCCAACACGGAGAATCGAAACTCTCATAGGCAGTGGATCTACTGGCCTTGAGAGGAAATTGGGGGGGTTGTGTGTTTCTCCTCCCCAACGCAAATAAAATAACCAGCTTGCTTTTGAGAAAAGGATGCTGAGCTCTGGGAAACTTCCTGGTTGGATCTCATCAGAAACAGCCAACTGAGCTGGGGCTGAGGGGTGTGTGTGTGTGTTTGTGTGGCAGTAACACTACAGCGACAAAGGCCTCCATCTGAGCTAGAAGTCTTCCCTGGTAGGCCAAACGTCAGACCCAAATGTGAAGCGAAACAGGGCCTCGTGGCACCCGCCGCTCGACTGTTTGCCTCTTGCGCACGTAATTAGGTTGGGTTCACCGGCGTCTTTAATTAGTGTGTCTGCTAACGCGATTAGGCTATTTGTGCACACACAATTCATGCAATTATTGGGGTTTCTACCGGCCTTTTCCTCCGCTCTGCCCCTACAACTCAGAAGGCCACCTGCTTTGTTGTCAAGAGAGGACTTGCATGGGGAATTGCATGGGTGATGACCTCCCCTCGTCACATATGGATGGAAAGATCCTTCCAGTGCAGGTGGGGGCGGGAAGAGAGAGAAAGAACAGGGCATCTTTGGCACGGAACTCACCCTTTATCTTTAGGACTCTTTCAGTGGCACAGATGTACCTCCCCCTCCGCCCTGGTCCATTGCCAGAAAGGGGAGGTCCGTAGCTCCATGGGAGAGATTCTGCATTGCATGCGGAACATCTCAGATTCAATCCCGGGGATCATACTGTCTGGGGCTGATATGAGTGGTGGTCCAAAACAGCTGGAGGGCACCGGGTCAGGAAGGGCCAGATTTAGGCTTGCTGAGGCCCTGAGCTACTGAAGGTACCGTGTTTCCCCTATTTTAAGACACCGTCTTATATATTTTTCCCTCAAGAAAACGCACTATGGCTTATTTTGAGGGGATGTCTTATTTTTATTACGTAAGCCCAGCCCAGCCTTTTCCTTGGCGCCCTCCAGAACTGCGCCTATCACTATGGCTTATTTTCGGGGTACGGCTTATATTTTGCAAATGCGAAAAAATCCTGCTATGGCTTATTTTATGACTACGTCTTAAAATAGGGGAAACAGGGTAATGGGGCCCTTTATATGTCCAGCTGTCCTTTGTCAACAACAAATGGTCACTGTTTTTTGTGTTGAATATATGCTATATGGTAATTTGTGGACCTCATAGGTATCTAAAGTCATTTGCACATGTTGCCATGCATCAGTCCATGCAGAATGTAAGCACCCTATACAGTGGTCCCTCGACTTACGAAATACCCAACATCCGAATTTTTCAATTTACGAATGAAAAAAGTGGCCGCACGCCTATGAATTTTTCGACATCTGAATGGAAATCGTTGCCGGTTTTAGATGCGGTTTCCTCGACTTACGGATTTTAGATGCGGTTTCCTCGACTTACGAATTTTTCTGAATATTTTTTCTCCCAATGCATTCCTATGGGAAATCGCTTTTTTCGACTTACAAACTTTTCAACCTACGATTGTCCATTTGGAACGGATTAAATTCGTAAGTCGAGGGACCACTGTATATAGAAAGGAGCAAACCAGTGATATTTTAGGGAGCAGGCTAGCATTACTTACATCATAGGATCCTACACAATACAACACAAACACTGTTGCTGTATGTAGGTTTTATTTTATTTGTTTTTTATCTTATATTTGGAAATGTACATCCAGTTGTTTTTTCCCTTTAATTTTTTTTTGGGCCCCCCAAGAGAGAGGGGCCCAAAGCTATAGCTTGTTTCGCTTATATGTAAACCCAACACTGATCTAACCTCTGTGTAAGCATTGCACAAGCAAAGCAGGATAAAAGCGCAATAAACATATTGTCTGGAAGAGCCCCTAGTTACATGCCCTTAGAAAAAAGAACAAAAAAAATCAGTAGAATATTTATTTAGGATGGACTGTCTGATCTTGCCATCATTGAAATGCATGCAACATTCCTCTAAAGTTTTTTTGGGGCCCCAAGAGAGTGGGGCCCTAAGCTATAGCTTGTTTAGTTTATACATTAATCCAGCACTGGGGTCAGGGAAGGCTGATATAAGGCTTCGAAAAACCATGGTTGACAAACCATGGTTTACGAAGCCATGAATAAGTGTCACGCTGAACCGTGAATAAGTGTCAGCCTCCTGCTTTGCAGCAGCTTCAGCACAAAAAAAATCCCAGCTTCCATGAATTCAGTGTTCCCTACCACGTTCGGAAAAAAGGAAACTTAACAAACCAGGATTGTGACTTAACTTCCTTGTTTGTTAACCAGCATTAAGCCAGTAGCGGAGATACAGCCCATGCGCCTTTTCTCCAGAATTACTCCTAGTTCTTTTGTCTTTTAAACTAAGGTACAGCTTATCCTTCCCGGATCTTTGGTTGAAAGGGTGGACTGGATATTTTATTAGGTCAAATGGCTTCATTTGATTTCTTTTCTTTTTAAAAAAAGTTCCTCAGTTTTGTAAGATCAGCAAGAAAAAGGCAGCTGAGTTATCTTGATCGGTGACTCTGCAGTGAGCAAAATGGGTCCAGGCATTAGTAAGGCTGATAAAGGTGACAGGACAGGGTTGTGCCAAGCCATCCGGGTGCCAGAGCCACTGATAATGCTATAATAAATGTTGCTTATTAGGTGTTGTCTCAGGTCTGCACTTTCATGAAGGTTCAAGGGCTTAAGGAGATATTTGTTTCCAGCATTGGGCAAAACAACTCGCAACGCCTGCCAAGAAAGCCAGCTCTTGCGATGACCCTGGGAAGGAAGGATTTTGTTTTCCTGGGGCTTTTTATTTCCTGGACCATATAAGCCTTTGGTTTCTAGGTGTCCTGCAAGGGACTCCTCATATGTAACATAAGAACTAAAGGTAAAGGTAAAGGTACTGTCAGACTGCCCCCCTTCGCCGGTCATTCAATAACTGGTGTGGAAATCTGTAGAACTGAATAGACAGGTTGTTTGCATCCCTATTCTCTTCGTAGCCGAGTAAGATTGTCTTTCATAAACACAGTTTTAACAAGGAGTCCGTAAGTGAATGTGGAGGCCAATTCTGGATCCACACATCCTTCCACAGTGGGGACATTGACTTCCGGGCGGGAGTTGATCACGGTGTGGATTTGCCAAGCGTGCCTTCCTCTTAGCATGTTTCTCCCTTGCATCCTGAGTTCGAGTGTCTTCAAAGCCCATGACACCTTTGGTAAAGGCTGTTCTCCAACTGAAGCACTCACAGGCCAGTGTTTCCCAGTTGTCGGTGTTTATACTACATTTTTTAAAATTTGCCTTGCGACCGTCTTTAAACCTCTTTTGTTGACCACCAGCATTACGCTTTCCATTTTTAAGTTCAGAATAGAGTAGTTGCTTTGGAAGATGATCATCAGGCATCCGCACAACATGACCAGTCTAACAAAGTTGATGTTGAAGGATCATTGCTTCGACACTGGTGATCTTTGCTTCTTCCAGTACACTGGCATTAGTTCACCTGTCTTCCCAAGTGACCCCTATAGGCAGGGACTGAGTGCAGTTTGCAATTCCCAGTGACTCCAGATCAGCAATGCCCGGAAAAGTTGCCCACCTCTGCTGTGGGACATAAAAAGGGCCGGCTGGATCAGACCAGTGTCCCAACCAGTCCAGCATCCTGTTCTGGCTGCATTGACCCAGTCGCTCTGGGAGGCATCCAACGAATATAAAAACATAATAAAACATTAAACATTTATTTTTTTTTTTAAAAAAAACTTCCCTATACAGGATTTTGCCTTCAGATGACTCGGGGGTTGGAAAACTCCATAGCATCCTGATCAAGTTTGCAGATGACACCAAATTGGGAGGCATGGCTAATACCCCAGAGGACAGGATCACACTTCAAAATGACCTTAAGAGATTAGAGAATTGGGCCAAAGCAAACAAGATGAATTTTAACAGGGAGAAATGTAAAGTAGTACACTTGGGCAAAACAAATGAAAGGCACAAATACAGGATGGGTGATACATGGCTTGAGAGCAGTACATGTGAAAAGGATCTAGGAATCTTGGTAGACCACAAACTTGACATGAGTCAACAGTGTGATGCAGCAGCTAAAAAAGCCAATGCAATTCTGGGCTGCATCAATAGGAGTATAGCATCTAGATCAAGGGAAGTAATAGTACCACTGTATTCCGCTCTGGTCAGACCTCACCTGGAATACTGTGTCCAATTCTGGGCACCACAGTTCAAGAAGGATGGACAAGCTGGAATGTGTCCAGAGGAGGGCAACCAAAATGGTCAAAGGCCTTATGAGGAACAGCTTAGGGAGCTGGGTATGTTTAGCCTGGAGAAGAGAAGGTTAAGGGGTGATATGATAGCCATGTTCAAATATATAAAAGGATGTCATATAGAGGAGGGAGAAAAGTTGTTTTCTGCTGCTCCTGAGAAGAGGACACGGAGCAATGGATTCAAACTACAAGAAAGAAGATTCCACCTAAACATTAGGAAGAACTTCCTGACAGTAAGAGCTGTTCGACAGTGGAATTTGCTGCCAAGGAGTGTGGTGGAGTCTCCTTCTTTGGAGGTCTTTAAGCAGAGGCTTGACAGCCACCTGTCAGGAATGCTTTGATGGTGTTCCTGCTTGGCAGGGGGTTGGACTGGATGGCCCTTGGGGTCTCTTCCAACTCTATGATTCTATGATTCTATGATTTCTCCAATGAAAATAGGGATGTCCCGAGGAAAAGCAGGACATTCTGGGATCAAATAAAAAACTGGGATGGCTTCTGTCAATCCGGGACTGTCCCTGGAAAATAGGGACGCTTGGAGGGTCTGAGAGCCCTGAAGGAAACTGACAAGGTGGACCCGACCTCAAGAGCTCCCCACCACCACCTCCTGTGCTTTCTGGCAACCAGTGTCAGAGGTATTACTGCCTCCGACCACGAAAAAACACACACAAGTCAGAAGCCAAGAGGCAGAAGGAACCGGGGGCCACTTGACTCGGTTCCGCCATGCAGAGAGCTCTCCAAAAAGCTGCGGCTTCCTGTGACTCCAGCGCTCAGCAGTCAATCTCCAGCAAAGCCCTGTCAGAGACAGGGCGGGAAGGAGCCCTAAGCAGAAAGCCCTTCTTCCCCTGAGCCGAGGGCCCCATTGTTTTAGCCACAAAAGGAGCAATTCCAGTTGAGCCACCGTTTTTTTCAACCACTTTGCATATCCTTTATTTCCCTCTTAATTGGCATTATGCTCAGAGGCTGGTCTGGAAGGCCATGGGAACGAAGAGGCAGAAACCCTACACACACACACACCTTCTTGAACAAGCGGGGTCCAATTAAAGAGCCATTACGCTCCCCCCGTACCCAAAAAAGCCCCCAGCTTTTGCCTCGTTTGACAGACTACCACAGAAAAACGAGACACGTTGTTAATCTGCAGGGACCGGCTACCTTTTCTTATGAAAATTAATGTCTTTTCTCCCCCCCCCTTTTAAAAAAGGGGGGAAAGAAAGAGAGATAAATGAGGGTACAAAAGGAAATGCAAGGGGAGACGAGTGGCTTCGACTCTGAGGACCAAAAGTGGATTGTTTCGCACCCTGACTCTCCAGACGACGTGCCTCTTCTTCTTTTTAATGGCCTAAGATTTAAAATCCATTTGTGAGGTCTAGCCGAAGGGCTGGAAAGAAAGGGGAGTTGAGTCTGGGTACAGAGGGGACCGGCGCTGGGAGAAAGGATTCAGGCTGAGTGTTCATGAAGAGAGAGGCAATGTTTGGAACTCTTGAGCAACGGCGGCTGCGCCCACATGACCGAAGGCAATAAGCTGTTGTGATTATTCTCTTAAGTTATGCATCACCTTTCCCAGGAGTCTCAAGGCAATCTGCAAACATACATTTAAAACAACTGAACATATACATATATATTAAAGTACCAGTGAAACCTTCCAAAGATGGGTTTAGGGTGACAGTGGGGTGCAGTGGTTAGAGCAGGTGGTCTAAACCACTCAACCTCTTGGCTTGCCGATCAGAAGGTCGGCGGTTCGAATTCCCATGACGGAATGAGCCCCTGTTGCTCTGTCCCTGCTCCTGCCAACCTAGCAGTTCGAAAGCATGTCAAAGTGCAAGTAGATAAACAGGTACCGCTGCAGCAGGAAGGCAAACAGTGTTTTTGTGCGCTCTGGTTTCCGTCACGGTGTCCTGTTGTACCAGAAGCGGTTTAGTCCTGTTGGCCACATGACCTGGAAAGTTGTCTGTGGACAAACGCCGGCTCCCTCGGCCTGAAGCGAGATGAACGAGCAGGCCAGGCGTATTTGCACGATCAGCGGGCGGCGCTGGAACCCCCCGGAGGATCGGCGCATCGCCGATGGCACCCCCAGGGAGATTGGCGTGCCCCCATGGGAGGATCGCCCCGCCCCCTGGGCAGGCGTCATATTTGCCGTTCCAGGTGCCCCAGCGGCTTCCTCTACCATTGATACTAGGATAGGAGGGCAAATTAGCCTGATATGGAGGAAAGAAGCCAGGAAAGTATGCTTTCAGATCGTAAAAGCTACATGTTCTTTCTGACATATAGGTAAAGATGTACAGAAAAACGGCAAGTCTTTTGCTTAGCCCTGGGTTTTCTGTGCAGTTCTCTCTCCTCCAGTAAGGGGCCACCCACACACAGAGGAAATATAGTGTGACAAAGATGCAGACCTGGGCTGGGTGGGAGGTGAGGGAAGGAAGAGGGAAGCACCCCACACCCCATCCAGCTCCTTTTCAGCTCTCATTTGCCCACTCTCCAAACACAGTGGCTTTTATAGGAGAAGCCTATAGGGTCACGAGCAGGAAGCTTGTAAAACTGGGAACAGAGTGCCTAAGGCTTTGTGACATTTTCTTAACAGGACCCAGAGAACCTGATGTTAAGCAAGTCATAAAAACCCCACTCATTCTCCATAAATCCTACTTGCAGTGAGGAATTCACCCTAGACGAGTCACACCGCCTTTGGGGCAAGTGGCTTGCCAGGCACCCCACTCAAGATGGCGAATTTATCTGCGAAGCTATCCGGATGAGGCCATGCTGCAGAAAAAGTGCAAAGCCAAGCGCTTGCGGATTTGGGGACAGAGAGAGGATTTTGCAGCAAATGTTTGCAGCAAGGAATAATATTCCCTTTGGATTCACAAGAGCTCGGTCAGTGGTGGAGCTTCATTCTCCGGCACCAGGGGTGGGGAGCAGGCAGGGGCAGGGCTGGCATGCATCCCGGGGCCATGGCGCGCTGCCCAAAGGGGTGTGGCACGCATACTGGGGGGCGTGGCGTACCGCCCGCAGGGGCGTGGCACGCGTTCTGAGGGCGTGGCGCGCAGCCTGCGGGGGCGGGCCGTCGGGGGTGTGGCGTGTGTTCTGGGGGCGTGGCACACAGCCTGCGGGGGTGGGGTTCCCAGCGCTGGCGGGGGGACAGCCGCAATGGAACTCCCCCAGGATCGCGGCAATGGGGGCAGTGTGCTCCCATCGCCCCCACCTTCCTCCGCCCCTGAGCTCGGTGCACACCACATTCAACCAGGAGCATGAAGTCCGCTGCAGTCCAAAGGCCACATTCCATTAAATGAAACTACCTGGGCAGTTATCTTTCCACAAGGGCCGACATTGATGCCGAAATCCAGCATCGCCTGAGCTCTGAGAGTGCAACTTTCTCCCAATTGAACTGCAGAGTATTTGAGGACCAGGACATTATCAGGGAAACCAAAATGCTTGTAAACAAAGCTATTGTACTGCCAACCTTACTGTATGCCTGTGAAACATGGACCACTCATAAACGCCATCTCCAACTCCTCAAAAGATTCCATCAACGGTGTCTCTGAAAATTTTTACACATCACTTGGGAAGACAGACGAACTAATGCCAGTGTACTGGAAGAAGCAAAGATCACCAGTGTTGAAACAATGATACTTTAACATCAACTTCGTTAGACTGGTCATGTTGTGTGGATGCCTGATTATCATCTTCCAAAGCAACTACCGGTACTTTATTCCGAACTTAAAAATGGAAAGCATAATTCTGGTGGTCAACAAAAGAGGTTTAAAGACTGTCTCAAGGGAAATCTTTAAAAATGTAGTATAAACACCGACAACTGGGAAACACTGGCCTGCGAGCGCTCCAATTGGAGAACAGCCTTTACCAAAGGTGTCATGGGACACTCGAACTCAGGACGAAAGGGAGAAACGTGCTAAGAGGAAGGCAGGCTTGGCAAACCCTCACCGTGATCAACTCCCGCCCGGAAACCTATGTCCCCACTGTGGAAGGATGTGTGGATCCAGAATTGGCCTCCACAGTCACTTACGGACTCATTGTTAAAATGGTGTTTATGGAAGACAATCTTACTCGGCTACGAGGGATCGACGAAGAAGAAGAAGAGGAAGAGGTGTGCAGCCTGGGGAAGAGTGCCGAGTTCCAGAAAGCGATGCTTGGGGGGGGGGTCTCATTGAACCCTGTGCCGGAGGTTCTCCATCCCAACGTTAAGCCATAGTTCAAAGCAAACAATGGTTTAATTTGCATGCTGGTGCATGTTGCTGTGTGCTGCTAGCTTTGCTCCTGTGCTGTGCCGCTAGGAAATGCCAGACACCTGTGATTTCTGGGCTTGTGGTTCCATTTCCCCAAGCAGACCATAGGCAGTAAACCAAAAACAAACCATAGTTACAATATAGTGAGAAACAATGACAAGCCAGAATCTGGCTTCCTTCCTGGTGGAAGGGCAGCAGCAGCAGTGGTGGAGGAGTGAGACATGCAGGGGTCAGCAAACTTTTTCAGCAGGGGGCCGGTGCACTGTCCCTCAGACCTTGTTGGGGGCCGGACTATCTATCTATCTATCTATCTATCTATCTATCTATCTATCTATCTATCTATCTATCTATCTTGGGGGGGGAATGAACAAATTCCTATGCCCCACAAATAACCCAGAGATGCACTTTAAATAAAGGACACATTCTACTCATGTAAAAACACGCTGATTCCCGGACCGTCCGCGGGCCGGATTTAGAAGGTGATTGGGCCGGATCCGGCCCTTGGGCCTTAGTTTGCCTACCCATGCACTATACCAATATGCTATGCATTCACTGGGAAAGACCCTGATGTTGGGAAAGATGGAGGGCACAAGGAGAAGGGGACGACAGAGGAAAAGATGGTTGGACAGTGTTCTCGAAGCTACCAAAATGAGTCTGACCAAACTGCAGGAGGCAGTGGAGGACAGGAGTGCCTGGCGTGCTCTGGTCCATGGGGTCACGAAGAGTCGGACACGACTAAACGACTAAACAACAACAACTTGCATTCACATTAAACCAGGAGTAGAGAATCTGTAGCTCTCCCACTGCTGTTGGATTCCAACTCCCATCAGCCTCACTCAGCATGGCAAGAAGTCAAGGATGATGGGAACTGTAGTCCCACAGCTTCTGTAGAATAAGGGTTTCCCCACGTCTGACATCAAACCAAAGTTTGTTTCAAACTATTGTTTACTGTCATCTGCAAAGCAGAAAAAAATCACAGACTTTTGCTGGGCTAAGAAAAGCTCCCTAACCTCTGTTATAGCAACACTTAAAACACATGCTTGATTTAGGGACTGAGATAATTCTTTTGGCTCCGGTGCAGGCTTATGGATGAATTACGAACGACCTACTCAAGGGTGTTTTTTTGCTGAGCTGTTCTCGGGAAGCCCTGACCAAATCCTTCTCAGATAAAGACTCCCTCTTCCTTTTCCATTAAACGCTGGATTCTGGCCATTTCCAAATCTAAGATGAGCATTCTTTAACCACCTTTTCTTAGCTGCACAGTGTTTGCCAAATAATTTGCCGACAGAAAGAGGAAATTGCATACAGTATAAAGAACCTCCCTAAATAGTGCAGAGTTAGATAAACAGCTGAGATGGTAAAGGTCTCATGGGATAGAATTGGGGGGAAGTGAAGAAACTGTGTGAATGTCATGACGTATCATGGAAAAGTGGCAAGTTTAATAAAGTTCTGGAGTTCTGTCCAGAAAGGAGTAAGAGAGCAACTACAGAATTCAGTGATCTACTCCTGACCTCTCCTTCCTTATTTATTTCTGTCCTACTTTTCCACCAAGGTATGCAGCATAATTAACATAATATAATCAAACAGCACAACCTCAAAGCAAAATATACGTATGGAATAACCAGGGCTTTTTTCCTGGGGGGACGCAGGGGGACGCATACCCCTAAACATTTTGTGAATCTAAGTTTGGCCTCATTGAGGGGCAGTATTTCAATATGGTCCCATCACCTCCTGGCAAATAGAAGGGGATGAAATGGAGGTAGTGAGAGATTTCACTTTCTTGGGTTCCATGATCACTTCAGTTGGTGACAGCAGTCACGAAATTAGAAGACGCCTGCTTCTTGGGAGAAAAGCAATGACAAACCTAGACAGCATCTTAAAAAGCAGAGACATCACCTTGCCGACAAAGGTCTGTATAGTTAAAGCTATGGTTTTCCCAGTAGTGATGTATGGAAGTGAGAGCTGGACCATAAAGAAGGCTGATCGCCGAAGAATTGATGCTTTTGAATTGTGGTGCTGGAGGAGACTCTTGAGAGTCCCATGGACTGCAAGAAGATCAAACCAATCCATTTTTAAAGAAATCAGCCCTGAATGCTCACTAGAAGCACAGATCCTGAAGTTGAGGCTCCAGTACTTTGGCCACCTCATGAGAAGAGAAGACTCCCTAGAAAAGACCCTGATGTTGGGAAAGATGGAGGGCACAAGGAGAAGGGGACGACAGAGGACGAGATGGCTGGACAGTGTTCTCGAAGCTACTAACATGAGTTTGGCCAAACTGCAAGAGGCAGTGAAGGATAGGCGTGCCTGGCGTGCTCTGGTCCATGGGGTCACGAAGAGTCGGACACGACTGAATGACTGAACAACAAAATTTCAATATGAGTAGGAAAATGAGAGTACCCCTAAACATTTTTTTTTAAAGAAAAAAAAAAGCAGTGAGAATAACTGCTATCAAAGAGATCCCTGGCTTTTGAGTCTGCTTTAGACTCAGAATATTATTTTGTTCTCTAAAGTTTATTAAACTGGAAAAAAACAACTTTGTTTAAACCTGAGCAGAAAAGCGCTGAGAATTATACTGGGGGCGGGAAAGGAAATCACTGGACCCACGCAGCCAAAATAACCCTGGGATCAAGCCCTGCCAACCTTCATGGTTCCATAGGCACTGTGCAAACAAACGCCAGTGATTAATATTAAATAAAAAAGCGCCGGCTCTCCTTGGGAACATTGTTGGCTTTGCCTGCAAAGTAGGCAGCGCCAATGAACTTGCCCAGTGACTTCCCATCCATCAACATCTAATTACAAGCTTCAAATTAAAACAAAGTTCTAGTCTGGGGCGGCTCCAGCTTTCAAACGCGGCTTGGTAGAAAAAGGAGAAAAGGAGGATTTGCTCTCTCGCACACGTGAGAAGACAGGTTGAAACACTCTGCGGGTACACGCGCCATTTCTCCTAGCAGAGGCCCAGAATGCGCTCAATGGTCCATTCCATGGCTATTTGCACCATGCCAAGGTTTTGCCACGGCGGTGCGCTTGAGACTGACAGACTGACTTTCAATCAGGCCACGTAAACAGGCCTTCTGGTTTCCTGCCTCATGGTAGAATCCTTAAGAGTTGGACGGACACATCCTCCCCCTTTAAGGACCCTGAGTCAGGCACAGCAAGGCGTGCCCGGGCCAGCTAGTTCATTATATTTGTTATCCTCCTGTCACTAGAGGGGCTGTGGCTCAGTGGTAGAATGTGGCTCTCACATGACAGCCTGCAGCGCAGGGTACGCCTTGGGTTCTGGAACCTGAGAGCACGAGACTCTTCATCTCAGGGTTCTGGGTTCGAGACCCACGTCAGGTGAAAGTTTCCAGGATTACAAGGGGTTGGACTAGACCCTTGCGGTAGGGTTGCCATATTTCAAGAGGTTAAAATCCCAACAAAAGTTGGGAGCTTTTTAGGACAGTCGCCCGGTAGCCCCTTTGCCACCCCCGAGCCATTACAGCCAGAGCCCAAGTTGCCCACACCAGAGCCAGAACCAGAGCCGCCCAGGAACCATTTTTTTAAAAAAAACAAAACAAAAATTCAGGACATTTGGTTAAAAATGTAACCCCCCCGGATGTACATGTAGGACCCCAAAAAGAGGACATGTCCAGGAATTCCCAGACATATGGCAACCCTACCTTGTCGTACCTCCCAACCCTGCAAATCTATGATTCAAACACTTTTAGACTACTTAATACGACTCTTATATCAGATTAATTCCCGTCTAATCTTGGAATGATATGGTGAATAAGTAAATATATGAAGTTAAATGAAAGACAGATAATTATATAAACATGGACGTCAGTGTCGGATACCTTTTTCTTTTCTTTTTTTATCCTTATTTGACTTAATGGAGAGATGTACAGGGAAGTCTTATATGAATATGATAATATACACTGAAATTTTTCTTTAGTATTAAATGGAAATGATGTATACTCTTGATTGTGTAATTATGTATACTCTTGATTATGTAAGAATTTTAATTGTTTATTTGTTGGTATGTATTTTTGTTTGGTTGTTTGTTAGTATGTATTTTTGTATGGTAAAACCACTTTTAGACCACTTTTTAAATTTCACGGACGTGTTTGCAGTGTTGCAAATCACCATACAATTAAAAAACCCCAACAGAACCACCCGATATTAATTTAAACACACACAAAATTCTGCATAGCACGTGGCTCTGTTGAGGCAGCACCGGGTGTTGACATTTTGTGCCCCTAGTATACACATGCCACTTGGTGAAGAACCCGTCTTACGAACTGGGGTATAATAAATGGGTTAAGCAAAGAAATATATTTGCCTCCCACTCATCCTTACCCAATACTGCCAGGCCCAAACCTTGGTCAAAGTTAGCAGCTTCTCCTCCATGTCTCGACACTGTCGTTTGATAGATTGTGGTAGTAATACTTAGCTATTTCCCATGGGCGTGGAACAAGGCGTTAATTCACTAACATTTGTCAAAATACTGAAATTCTCTTCAGAGGGACGGCTGTAGCACTGCGGCAGGTTATTACACCTCGAGAAAGACAGAGGGGAAAAATACTATTTTGCAGCAGAGATCCTGCTCTGATAACTACCAGTGCACTTTTCATTAATATCTGGTGACAGATGTAGTTTACTGTGGAAAAGTCTATTACCTACACTCTAACATGAAGTTATCTCTTTTTCTTCCAAACAGCATAATGACTGGATCTTTGCCCCAGCATCGCTGACATATATCAGTTCTTTGCAGGGCGTGAAATCATATCCTCTGCTTATTGTAACTATATTAAGGTGCTTACAAGAACAGGACAAAAAGGGTGTATGTGTGCTTGTGGGAGAATGACATCAGAAATGTCCAAAAGATACAGAAGAAACTCAATTACTGATCTGTGCGTACACACACACACACACTGCTCTCAAAGTATCCAAATTCTGCGCCCGTTTTTCTTCTCCATGCAAAACTTATTTCTGCTCCTGCACAACAGAATTAGTGTCAGGTAATGGACAGCGTTCTCGAAGCTACTAACATGAGTTTGGCCAAACTGCGAGAGGCAGTGAAGGATAGGCGAGCCTGGCGTGCTCTGGTCCATGGGGTCATGAAGAGTCGGACACGACTGAACGACTGAACAACAACAACAACAACTCCCCCTCATCGGTTGTTCAATAAGAGAGCCACGCCATCTGTCTTTTAGTTCTTTTAATGAATGCTCAATTATATACAGTGCAGAGCTGAATCTTATCATGTCTGTTCACTCACTAGCAGAATCTGGAAGTGCCTCCCTCCGATTTTGGCGCCAACACAACATTCTTGGCAGCCGAAATCACCTCTTCCTCCTACGTAATCTCTGCGCCGGACCTGACGACTCCCCTTCCGTCCGAGCCTGCTGGGTGGCCTCTTACTATATCTCTGTAGCCCTGGCACTCTTTCCCTCCCAGCCACTAACTGTTTCTCCCCCGAGGAACTGCTGGTTTCACTCGCAGATGAGTCAGTAGTCAGAACAGGTGGCTGCTCCCTATAAACACTCAGAGCAGGACTGGCAGGGGGAGGCAGATCCCTGACAATTAAGAATGATATAGGCCAATGAAGACCCAGCCTTGCCCAGTAAAGAGCCTGCTTCTCTGATTTCGACAAATTTATATACTGCTCAACTGCTGTGGTCTCTGTAGCACAATAAGGCTACCGAAGATGCAGTACGGGTAAAAAGTTTAAAGTTAGCCATAAAATAAGAAAAGGGCTTAAAATGCCTGCAGAAATTAAAAGGTCTTCGCCAGATGGTCAACAGGGAAGGGGACTGCCTGATCTCAGCCATAATAATAATATAATAATTTATTATTTGTACCCTGCCCATCTGGCCGGGTCTCCCCAGCCACTCTGGGCGGCTTCCAACAAATATCAAAATACATTAAAATATCACAGATTAAAAACTTCCCTAAACAGGGCTGCCTTCAGGTATTTTCTAAATGTCAGGTAGTTGTTTATCGCTTTGACCTCTGATGGGAGGGCGTTCCACAGGGTGGGCGCCACTACCAAGAAGGCCCTCTGCGGTTCCCTGTAGCTTTGCTTCTCGCAGTGAGGGAACTGCCAGAAGGCCCTCGGCGTTGGATCTCAGTGTCTGGGCTGAACGATGGGGGTGGAGACGCTCCTTCAGGTATACAGGACCGAGGCCGTTTAGGGCTTTAAAGGTCAGCACCAACACTTTGAATTGTGCACGGAAAGCCAATGATACTGGGAGCCAATGTGCTCGGAAAGCCAATAGTACTGGGAGCCAATGTAGATCTCTCAGGACCGGTGTTATGTGGTCCCGGTGGCCACTCCCAGTCACCAGTCTAGCTGCCGCATTCTGGATTAGTTTCAGTTTCCAGGTCACCTTCAAAGGTAGCCCCACGTAGAGCGCATTGCAGTAGTCCAAGCGGGAGATAACTAGAGCATGCACCACTCTGACGAGACAGATTTAGAGCTACTTTGGTTACATGTGATCACCCCTTAATGGAAAGAAGTCTCTTCTCCTCCCCTGGGCTAAAGTGGGCATCTGATTAATGCACAAAGCCTTCAAAGATCACCACCATCTTTGTGAGGCTAGGAAGGCCTGGCAAATAATTGAGTAATGTAGGGTGGGACCCAAGAGGCCTGCTTTGGAGGTGGCATGACAAGATGGCAGAGTGAGACACTCAGAGAAGGTGCATCAGCAGAGAGGGACCTTAGTGACAACAACTCCCTTCCCTCCAGTGGAGATCAGGAGGACTTTAGGGTCTCCTCTCACCTTCTCCACCTTTAAGAAAGGATGTTGTTATTCTTCCCACATTGCTGAGGTGGGTGGCTGAGAGGCAGACAGGAGGGTCTTTGCCTGAGGCCACCTAGAGATTCATAGGCCGAGGGGAAATCTGAACAGACCTATGTTTCTGAGCACAATTCAAAGTGTTGGTGCTGACCTTGAAATCCCTAAACAGCCTCAGCCCAGTAGACCTGAAGGAACGTCTCCACCCCCATCATTCAGTCCAGACACTGAGGTCCAGCTCCGAGGGTCTTCTGGCAGTTCCCTCCCTGCAAGAAGTGAGGTTACAGGGATCCAGGCAGAGGGCCTTCTCGGTGGTGGCGCCCGCCCTGTGGAATGCCCTCCCATCAGATGTCAAGGAAATAAACAACAACCTGACTTTTAGAAGACATGTGAAGGCAGTCCTGTTAGGGAAGTTTTTATTGTTTGCTGTTTTATTGTATTTTTAATATTTTGTTGGAAGCCACCCAGAGTGGCTGGGGAAACCCAGCCAGATGGGCGGGATATAAATAAATCACTACTACTACTACTACTACTACTACTACTACTACTAGGTTAATATCTTGTCTTTTCTGAAGCTGTTAACTGTAGCTGTTCCCTTGTATTTATAATGGTAAAGCTATTCTTGTAAATACATATTCTATTATTGCAATGCGCCTGGCCACCTTATGGTGAAGGGAGGGCAATAAATAACTTAATGTTTTGTGGCTTGGGCAAGATGGGAAACTAAAAAGCCCTGCTTAGACCTTTGGAGATTGTGCTGCTATTCCATTCTTAGAATCATAGAATCGTAGAGTTGGAAGGGATCCCAAGGGTCGTCTAGTTAAGGCATCACCAACCTGCGGCCCTCCAGATGTTTTGGCCTACAACTCCCATGATCCCTAGCTAACACGACCAGTGGTCAGGGATGATGGGAATTGTAGTCCAAAACATCTGGAGGGCCGAAGGTTGGGGATGCCTGTTCTAGTCCAACCCCCTGCAATGCAGGAATCTCAACTGAAGCATCTAAGACCACCCAACCTTTCCAACAACACAGTCAAAGTCTTCCCAGTCTGAAAAACAATGGAAGAGGTGCAGGAGAGAAAAAACTAATGGGACTACCCATTTAAAAAAAGGGGAGTAAGCAAAGTGTCATTATCCTGTTGGAAGCCACCCAGAGTGGCTGGGGAGGCCTGGCCAGATGGGCGGGGTATAAGTAATAAATTATTATTATTAATAATTATTATTAATCTCACTGTTCACTTTCCTCGCTGTCATATTAATACAATGCAACAAAACGACACTGTCTCCCATACCAAACTGGGAGACGCAGGGCACGAAAGGGGAGTGCATGCCCAAAAGGGTTTTTGTCTTCAGATTATTATTATTATTATTATTATTATTATTATTATTATTGCAGGCCACGGTGTGGGCAATTAAAAGGCAGTTTCCGGATACAGAGAAAAGCTGCTACCGGTAAGAGGAAGAACAGATGTTTCCCCAGATCATCACAGGAGAGGGAGAGAAGCAGTGGGCCATGGCAGATCCTTAAGAGGCCCACACCTTACAACATCTGACAGATGTACAGCATCATAATTACCTTGCAGTAAGCGACCGAGCGGCTCCTGTGCAGACACTGAGCGAGGAAGCATGTCTCCCCCCTCCACCCCCCTTTGCTAGTGGCTCATCCTGCAGCCTCCCCAAGGGAATTCCCGAAAATGCTAAATTGAAAATAGCCTGTTTGCCATCTACAGAACCAGATCTATTTATTTATTTTTGAACAGAGACATTGCCAGAAGGGTGCCCCCACTCGCTTGCCTGGGTTACTTCATTTAGCATGGCAGGGGTGCCGCTTTTTTGCAAGTTAGACAGAAGAAGCAGTATTAAATCACCACAAATGCTTTGGATTTTTTTTTAAATCAAGCAATGCCCTCTCTGCCCCACCAGGGCCAAATATTTCCAGAATGTCTGCCAGTCTGCAAAAGTCTTTAAAACTCTTCAATGCAGCAATTTTCAGAAGGGTGACCACCTTACTCAGTTGCAACAAAAGCAACGAGTCTTGTGGCACCTTAGCACGGCCTCTCCGACTTGGCTACTAACCCTGATGGCTATGTTCTGCCTCCACAAATGGAGGCAGTAATGTTTCTAACACCAGTTTGTTCGGAAAAGCAAAGAGGCAGTTGGTTCGTGTCCTACCCTCCGGAGCAAGAGAAAACAAGCTTGCTCCATCCTCCATGTGACGGCCCTTTAAATATTTGAAGATGGCTCATAAAGAAGGCTGATCGCCGAAGAATTGATGCTTTTGAATTATGGTGCTGGAGAAGACTCTTGAGAGTCCCATGGATGGCAAGAAGATCAAATCTATCCATTCTGAAGGAAATCAGGCCTGAGTGCTCACTGGAAGGACAGATCCTGAAGCTGAGGCTCCAATACTTTGGCCACCTCCTGAGAAGACTCCCTGGAAAAGACCCTGGTGTTGGGAAAGATGGAGGGCACAAGGAGAAGGGGACGGCAGAGGACGAGATGGTTGGACAGTGTTCTGGAAGCTACAAACATGAGTCTGACCAAACTGTGGGAGGCAGTGGAAGACAGGAGTGCCTGGTGTGCTCTGGTCCATGGGGTCACGAAGAGTCAGACACGACTAAACGACTAAACAACAACTCCTGTCTCCTCTAAGTCTCCTCTTTTCCAGGCTAAACATACCTCTACCATTCCTCATCAGGCTTGGTTTCCAAACCCTTGATCATCTTTGTCGCCCTCCTCTGCACACGTCCCGGCTTGTCAATATCCTCCTTAAATTGTGGTGCCCAGATCTGGACACCATACTTCAGGCGGTGTCTGACCAAGGAAGAATAGAGTGGGACTATCACTTCCCTTGATCTGGATACTATACTTCTGTCCATGGGTGTAGCCAGGATTTTTGTTAGCGGGGGCAGGCCATTTGCTGGGGGCAATGTATTTTGCTATGTATTTTTATTGATTTTTAAAATTGATTGGGGGGGCAGCTGCCCCTCCTTCCCCCCCTGGCTACGCCCATACTTCTGTTGATGCAGCTGCTATTCTCTGTAGTCTGCTAGACCTTGCACAATCTTTCTCCTCTCACACACCACATGCCTGGTCTCCAATCCTCATTCTAGCTCAGGCATAGGCAACCTGCAGCCCTCCAGATTTTTGGGGACTACAACTCCCATGATCCCTAGCTAACAGGACCAGTGGTCAAGGATGATGGGAATTGTAGTCTCAAAACATCTGGAGGGCTGAGGTTGCCTATGCCTGTTCTAGCTCCTTCCTTTACATAAAGAAGAAGAAGAAGAAGAAGAAGAAGAAGAAGAAGAAGAAGAAGTGGAGTTTGGATTTGATATCCCGCTTTATCACTACCCGAAGGAGTCTCAAAGCGGCTAACATTCTCCTTTCCCTTCCTCCCCCACAACAAACACTCTGTGAGGTGAGTGGGGCTGAGAGACTTCAGAGAAGTGTGACTAGCCCAAGGTCACCCAGCAGCTGCATGTGGAGGAGCGGAGACGCGAACCCGGTTCACCAGATTATGAGTCTACCACTCTTAACCACTACACCACACTGGCTCTCAAGGACAGAGAGACTCAAGTCCACTGGTTTCTTGAAAAGGATTCTTGGTTTCTCCTCTTGTATGAACATAGAAACACAAGACGAGCCTGCTGGATCAGGCCCGTTGCCCATCTAGCCTAGCATCCTGTTCTCACAGTGGCCAACCAGATGCTTGGGGCAAACCCTCAAGCAGGACCTGAACAGAAGAGCCCTCTCCCCTCCGGAGGTTTCCAGCAACTGGTATTGAGAAGCATTAGCTAACCTGACTAACAGCCATTGTGCAATATTTACCGTATGATGTTGGGAACCGAAGGACCCTCAAGCAACCATCACCCCAGCTTCACATCCCTTTATCGAACGGCGCATAGATGTGCAGCTACGAAGGCTACGCAAAGCATTCCCTCCACGGCAGAATGAACAACAGAATCGCCAAGCCCATTAGAATGGCTTTAGAATTCAACCATGTGGTTATTTACCTGTTGGAAAGATCTAGGAATAATCCATCAAAAGATCCTTGAAGTATGCAGCCTTAACCTGGACATGTGTTGATTGCAGTTTACCTGTCGGGGGAAAGGACATAAAGAAATACAATAAGGACGTTGGCCTTTTCAGTTATTTCTTTGAGGCTGGGAAGCAGGAAGTGGAACAATCATATTAATAAGAATAATAGCGGCAGCCGTGGGATGCTTCTTCAGGGGAAGCCAGGAATTCAACACAGCTACTGATTTAGCTGAATTATAGAGCAGCAATCTTGCCCCCCTGATACAGTTAGCTCTTTAAAATCTCATTAAAATCTCAGTGATATGAGCAGATGAATGGAAGATGCAAGCATCAAACAAGCAGAGCAGCTCAAAAGTTGGATGAACATCCGGTCCACTGGGTTGTTTCCCCCCGGGCTGGTTTGATGGCTCCATATTATTTGGTTTTGCAGGTGTGGTAGAATGGATTCTTATGATGGTTCCAAAAGTCAAATGGGTGTGAATTTTGGATCCTGATTTTTCTTTGTTTAAAAATAATAACCTTTAAGCAGAAACATGGCTTATTTCCTCCACAATGAATTGGAAATCGGGTTTCCTTATATTATAATCTCTTTCATTCAGAGAAAGAATCACTGGAATAGCATTTAATGCCACACATTCCTAGGCAGTAGGGTCAGTGGTCAGAGATTATAGGAGTTGTAGTTCAACAACGTCTGGTGACCCAAGGTCGAGAAAGGCTGGTCTAAAGCAGGAATGAATAAAATCAAAGTAAATGTTGAGATCCTCCTCAGGTGAAACACGTGGGGATTTTCCAAGCAAAGGCAAATATTGGGAAAGGCTACTCTAGGGTACCAGGCAGGAAATGTCATGGGATTTCTTGCATGAAAATCACTTGCTCAACCATTGAGCTACGGTTCTAGAACAGGGTTTCCCAAATTTGGGACTCCAGCTGTTTTTTGGACTACAGTTCCCATGATCCCTGACCACTGGTCCTGCTGGCTAGGGATGCTGGGAGCTGTAGTCCAACAACAGCTGGTGACCCAAGTCTAGAAAGCTCTAGAGGTTCCACATCCCCAGTCACAAATGAAAACTAAAAACCGTTCTAAATGTTTTAAATAAAAATATGGATACACCACCTACTCATTTGAAATATCAAGGTAATATACAATAGCCCACACCCAAATCCCCACCACCAAAGCATTTGCCAAAGTTAGTAAAATGAGATTGAACCAACCTTCCTCCGGTTACAACAGACACCATCCCAAAAGGAAACATAAGGAAAGAACAACGAAGCACTAAAGCCCTACACAGAGTGATTGCACCTCTTGCATCATGGTTTAGCAAAACAACATCAGAGAGATCTTTAGCCTGCCCCTCCAAAACCAAACGAGCTATCTTGAGGCAGCATCACAAAGCATAAGATACCACAAAACAATGCAAAATAATCCTAAGCATGACCGGCTCACCTGGAATTAGTATTTGCTTAATTCTGAATATAGCTCTTGGCATAATAAAGTTTCCAAGAGACTCCTGAAAGTCAAAAGTGAAGTTGTCTGAAGGAAACTGTGCTGGAGGAGTTTCCCGAAGCAATGGAACCAGCAACACTAAATCCCCAGCTTCTGGTCCGAGGTCAGTTTGGCCTCTGTAACCGGGGCGGTGGGTGGGCACAACTAAAAACCACTCCTCTGGACAATCTTCCTTTACCAACAAGGAGTGGCGAAATCTGCAAATGAGCGTGTGTTTAAGTAGCGCTCTTGAAGGGTGACTCAGCTGGAAATGATGGTGTTCTGAAACCTTCACTCTCCCGATGTTTTGTTGGACTACAGCTACCACCATCCCCAGCCACCTTAGCCAATGTCTGGGGATGATGGCAGTCATAGTCCAAAACAATTTCTGGGAACCCAGGGCTGAAGAACGCTACCTTAAGAAGCACAACGGGGAGAGAATATAATCTCCCACATCTTGCCACATGTTGTTGTTGTTTAGTCGTTTACTCGTGTCTGACTCTTTGTGACCCCATGGACCAGAGCACGCCAGGCACTCCTGTCTTCCACTGCCTCCCACGGTTTGGTCAAACTCATGTTGGTAGCTTCCAGAACACTGTCCAACCATCTCGTCCTCTGTCGTCCCCTTCTCCTTGTGCCCTCCATCTTTCCCAACATCGGGGTCTTTTCCAGGGAGTCTTCTCTTCTCATGAGGTAGCCAAAGTATTGGAGCCTCAGCTTCAGGATCTGTCCTTCCAGTGAGCACTCAGGGCTGATTTCCTTCAGAATGGATCAGATTGATCTTCTTGCAGTCCATGGGACTCTCAAGAGTCTCCTCCAGCACCATAATTCAAAAGCTTCAATTCTTCAACGATCAGCCTTCTTTATGGTCCAGCTCACACTTCCATACATCACTACTGGGAAAACTATAGCTTTAACTATACACGGACCAATTTCTTGCCCTGTCCACAAGTGCACAGGAGTCAAGCCTGACAACTGTAGCTCCCTCTAGGCATTTGCTAATGGAGGAGGTCTGGGAAAGCCATGCCTGGCACCCTCTGTTTTATCCAAGGCCTTCTTGCATTCAGCAGGAAGATATGGAGAGGCTCCTAAGGACCTTTGTTTTTTTTTTTTTTTTATAATAATTTTTTATTGATTTTCCAATTTTATAAGCACATTACATAAACACATTACATCTCGGTCAGGTTTTCTTCGTCCCCCCTCTCTCACCATGGGGGACATGAATCTTACCCCCCCTCTCACAGAGGAATTACCCGTTCTTGGCACCCCTGACCTTGATACTATCATTTCCTGACTTTGCCAAGGCCTGGCCCAAACCCCGGACCAGGCCATCATTATTTCATTACATGTCTTCCGTGGCTCCCTCTCGTCCTCCCTATTGATCCCTATTTTCTTATCCTACTCTTTTAACAGGTTTCTATATCATCTTTAAAATCATCTTCTATCATACACAATAACTATCTATATTTCCACCTCCGCATCTAGTTCTATCACATCTACTTATTCTCCCTCTGTCTCCCCTTGATTTCCAGGCCTCTAGCCTTATTATAACCATTACTTATTTGTGTCCTCAGCCATGTCCATAATCCTTGTTCAAAAATCATATTCTATCCCAATATTATCTGATATCAACCATCAACCCATTCCCTGTTTTTCCAAAGTCCAGGACCATTCCTCTTCTTGCAAAGTTTGTCCATTTTCTTGTTCTTTTCTGTCCCAGCACTGTTCCTCTTGCTCATTCCTTTTGGGGTGTTTTTTTCTGGTCTTCACCTTTGTTTTCTGTACTTTCCGAGCTCCAATATTCTTGCGCCTCTTGACTTTTTTCCTGCAGCCTGTTTTTTTAACTTTTTCCGCCTCATCAACCTTGCTGGGGCTTTCTCCCTCCTCCTCTTCCCCAGCTGGGATGACATCACTTTCTCCTCTCCACTTCGCAGTGAAGACTCGAATTTCATCTCTCACTTCCCATGCTGCAGCTAGGATTTTGTCCCAGTCAACAATGCGCTCTTTATCCGCCATGTTCAAGGACATAGCTCCTTTTAGTCAAAACAATCACCAGTTCGAATCCAACAGTTCAATTCAATCCCATTTTAAGATTTTTCCAGATATTCCGTTTATAGCTAGTAACCCTTCAAATCAGGGGTAGCAGGGGGATTAAATCTCTGTTTCAAAGTTTCTCTTTAAAATAACAGTTCCATCGCTTCGGTTACAAAGTTCCTGCTTCTAACCACACAATAGCAAGGGACGGACCTCCGTATTTAGCGTCCCAAACAATCTTCAAATTAAGTCCAAATTACTTCCATTACTCACTCTCTCAATTCGAATCTTGTATTTTGGAGGAATCGGCACGCTCAGGATGGACGATCCGCGCAGCTGCGACCCGACGGGGTTTTACGATCCGATGAGCTCCGCCTCCCCCCGCTCTCTCTCTTGGAGCAGGGAGGGCGTAGCGAGCTCTGCCGGATCAGAAAGGTCCCGGGACGCTCTTCCCGGGATTTGTGGGGGCAGCGTCGCTGTCGCTGTCTCCCCTTTGCCCGGTCGGGTCGGGGAATGTCAGGAGCGACATGTCCCCCCGACCGTCCATTCCGGCGCGCCGACCGGAAGCCCGGCTCCTAAGGACCTTTGGCTGGGCATATTGGAAACCCTGGTGGCACAGCCCAGTGCAGTAAGCTTAGTAGTGCCAGGGCATCGGAGAGGTTTGGGACACAGGCTCCTGTCCCCTTCCTCAGTTTCTCCTCTTGAATGTTCTTTCTACATGCCTGGAGAGGGCTATAACTTTCCCCAAGGTCAAGGGCTTTTGCCCTCAGTTGCCATGCATTTTCGTTCTATCATTTGCTTAGCCTCCAGAAAGCTCAGAGCAACTTACGTTAGGCATCAGTTAACCACTTCATTTGCATACCATTAAGATTTCCAGGACAAGTCTTCATGAACAGCTGAAATGTAGCAGGTGCACCAATAAGCAACTATCTTACTTCTAAAAGACATCTGACGGCGGCCCTGTTTAGGGAAGTTTTTAATGTTTAATGCTGTAATGGTAAAGGGACCCCTGACCGTTAGGTCCAGTCGCGGACAACTCTGGGGTTGTGGCGCTCATTTCGCTTTATTGGCTGAGGGAGCCGGCGTACAGCTTTCGGGTCATGAGGCCAGCATGACTAAGCCGCTTCTGGCGAACCAGAGCAGTGCACGGAAACGCCGTTTACCTTCCCGCCGGAGTGGTGCCTATTTATCTACTTGCACTTTGACGTGCTTTCAAACTGCTAGGTTGGCAGGAGCAGGGACCGAGCAACAGGAGCTCACCCCGTTACGAGGATTCGAACAACCAACCTTCCGATCGGCAAGCCCTAGGCTCAGTGGTTTAACCCACAGTGCCAACCGCGTCCCTTATGTTTAATGCTGCATTGTGTTTTTAATATTTGGTTGGGAGCCACCCAGAGTGGCTGGGGACTGGGGAAACCCAGCCAGATGGGCGGGGTATAAATAATATATCATCATCACGATCTCAGTGCTGCAAAGAAAAGTTGCAGCTGTTGGATGTGTGGTTGTCTGTGCAGCTCTGAAAGATGCAGGGGACTTGGGGGTGCGCATCCATGTGTGGCAACGGTGACAGTTTGTGCCCTTGGTTTTAGCACCCGTCATTTGAGCCCTGTGGCTTTTGAAAATGCTATAAATAAGCATGAAGAGACCTTAGTCCAAATCCATCATCAGTGTAATTTGCACTACACAGAACTTGGGTACAATATAATTAGCAAATGCATTGCAATAATTTATTTTTGGTTTAAAAGGCTGAACAGTCACGGTCTTCTAACAAGATGGGGAAGAAAAAACAGAGCTATGAGCCAAGTGGTATTTTTTAGTCCCTCTTTTTTTCTTCTTATTCTGGCTCCTATTAATTCAGTCATTTTACCTTTGGTGCGCATTCACTCACCTATGCAATGCGAGCCGCTCCACTGAGAAGGGTTTTGAATATTGAGCCTGCCTTTTTTGTTTTTTTGTTTTGGGCGCGATGCAAAACGCAAAGCCAAAGCTGTGAGAGCCCCTCTGCATTTGCATTATTATGATTAACATTACTCCAAACAGAAAGCATCCGGCGGTATTAATTACAGGAATGGTGAGATTCAAATAGTCATAAATCATTAGGCAGCATAATGTAAACTCCCCGAAACCTTATCAGAAACTAATTTTGCATGACTTCAGAGGCTTTTTTCTCCCCTGCTCTGCATTCCCACCTCATTTATATGGTGACTGTTGACGTAACGGCAGGGATTGTACGTGCTTGATTGAGAGGTATGAAAAGAAAGAGCACAGAAGGTGAAATTCCCTAACAGCTACTTTTGTGTTGCGCGTAACTCCTTATCTTAGAGGATGGAAAGGTTAGGGCTGGTATTTAACTTACCTCTCCCATCTGCTCAAGGATTTCCATTTGCACAACTCCTTCCCCCTCTTGCCAGATCTGTTCCAAAGGGTTGGGGGAACCCCTAGAACCAATTTGGGGTGTACACAGTGGGAGGAGAGGCAGGGGCTGATGGAGGATACCGCATTCGCTTACCCTGCACTAGGCACATCTGTCTGAGTTTATAGCATGTAATACTTTACCTATAGGTAAAGGTAAAGGGACCCCTGACCATTAGGTCCAGTCATGCCCGACTCTGGGGTTGCGGCGCTCATCTCGCATTATTGGCCAAGGGAGCCGGCGTACAGCTTCCAGGTCATGTGGCCAGCATGACAAAGCCGCTTCTGGAGAACCAGAGCAGCGCACGGAAACGCCGTTTACCTTCCCGCCGGAGCGGTACCTATTTATCTACTTGCACTGCATGCTTTCGAACTGCTAGGTTGGCAGGAGCAGGGACCGAACAACGGGAGCTCACCCCGTCGCAGGGATTCAATCCGCCGACCTTCTGATCGGCAAGCCCTAGGCTCTGTGGTTTTACCCACAGCGCCACCTGTGTCCCCCCTATACCTATAATTATACCTATACCTATAATTACTCATAAATAAGTCCCATTGAGTTCAATGGGTCCTTTCTCCAAGGTAAGCGGAGCCTGAGGTTCTATTCTGAACTTGAGGCTTTATCATGGAATTAATACCCAGCTGGCTGAAGAGGCCTTCAGCAATGCACCCTAACTGCATTAAGGATGAAGAAGCACTTTCTGGCTCGGAGTGGGACCCTCCCTTGAAGGAAGGCAAAGTCCTCTTGACTCACAGAGCTGAGCTTAGGACCCCACCCTGAGGAATGTGCTTATCTTGGGTCCCTTTGAGATTCAAGGCCTTCTCCTAACACCCTCAATCATTGGAATTAAAGAGGCAAACAAGCTTTGTTCTCTGCAAGGAGTTGTAAGCCAACCTTTCAGGAACTCACTGCATTGAAGTTGGGCCTTCAGTGGAAAACTGGAGCTCTTTCCTGCACCCACAATGAACCAAACACTTCTTCTTCTTTGGAGATCACTCATAGCCGAGTAAGATTGTCTTCCATAAACCCGGTTTTAACAATGATTCTGTAACTGACTGTGGAGGCCAATTCTGGATCCACACGTCCTTCCACAGTGGGGACATTGGTTTCCAGGCAGGAGTTGATCACGGTGTGGATTTTCCAAGTGTGCCTTCCTCTTAGCGCCTTTCACCCTTTCGCCCTGAGTTCAAATGTCTTCAAAGCCCATGACACCTTTGGTAAAGGCTGTTCTCCAACTGGAGCGCTCGCAGGCAAGTGTTTCCCAATTGTTGGTGTTTATACTACATTTTTAAAAATTTGCCTTGAGACAGGTCTTTAAACCTCTTTTGTTGAGCATCAGCATTACGCTTTCCATTTTAAAGTTCAGAATAGAGTAGTTGCTTTGGAAGACGATCATCAGGCATCCGCACAACATGACCAGTCCAACGAAGTTGATGTTGAAGCATCATTGCTTCGACACTGGTGATCTTTACTTCTTCCAGTACACTGGCTTTAGTTCGCCTGTCTTCCCAAGTGATGTGTTTCAGAGACACCGTTGATGGAATCTTTTGAGGAGTTGGAGATGGCGTTTATAAGTCTCCTTCCAAACCAAAAGAAGTCACTTTTCCATTTATTTGGGCATTAAGTATTTGTACAACAGCAACACTTGAGTATCCACAGAATATTGGCAAGGGAGGAGGTACTGAGTTCTGCCTGACATTGGGTGAGTTTGTCGCGTTTGTGTGACGTCACACATGTGATGCACAGGCGTGATGTCAAGTGCATCAGGAGGAGGCTGCAAGGCCCTACGAGACTCTCTGCCTCCATGAGGAGACCCGGCAAGATCTGACCCCTCAAGATCAGGGAGAGTGGGCTGAGCTGTCCTCAGTCCCATAGAGATGATGCCTATGATGGGCAGAAAACCAGGACAACTGACCACGCCCATTATCTCACTGGCTACACCCCATTATTTCCTGGCAGCCCCACAAGGTCCAGTGAGCACCAGACTCCACTACTTCCCTCCCTGCTCAGGACACCAGTCTTGTCTGGATTGTAGCTATTCAACCAACACTGAGTTGAATCTCTGATCCTTGAGTTTTTCCTTATTTCTCAAGGAAGCAAGCATGTGATGAAGAAGACCCTTCTTTTGTCTGTCCTGAATCTTCCAACGTTCAAGCTTCATTGGGTGCACATGAGTTCTAGTGTTGCGAGAGAGTGAGAGAAGAAGTTTCTCTACCCTCTTCCAAACCATGCCTGACTTTAGAGAGCTCAAGCATGTCTCCTCTTACTCAGCTTACTCAAAAGCCCCAAGTCACAACCGCAGGAGGAACTGGGAGACAAGAGCTGGCTGAGACACAAACTGGAAATCAGAACCAAAGCATATCCAAGACAACAGAGCCAGGGCAGAGCTCAGGAAGGGCATGTTGCTCATCTGAAGTTCTTTTAAGAGGATCCCATGGCCAGCCTCAGTGGATGGAGTCAGGCCCTGAGAGTACTTACAGTACTTCATTGAGCAGCTCTGACTTCCACTTCAAGATGTCAGTTTCGTTCTTATGGGATATGAAAGAAGAGACGGAAACTAAACAACACAGGCTGTTCAATGCAATATTTAGCAAATGCAATTTTCTCATGTATACTTGTATTTTATTCATTGTAATTTTATGAAGAAGAGGAGGAGAGGGGAAACAGTTTTGTCAAGAAGCAGCTACAAGCAGGAATTTTAAGAATACAAGGAAGGGGATGCGTGTTATTGTGGTGTGTGTGTGTGTGTGTGTTTATGAGAGAGAGCATAGCTGTCAACTTTCGGATTTGAAAATAAGGGATTTTTTTTCAAACTTTTGGATTTGAAAATAAGGGATGCCACGAGGGTGGTGCAATGGCACCAAGTAGCCTCGCCACCCTGCGCTCCAGAGGCTGCGCGCGAACGGGAGAGCGAAAGAGCGAGCGCATAGATGGCAGGCAGGCTGTCTGTCTGGTTGGACGTGAGGGTCTGGCTGCACAAGGCATGCAAGCTCCGCCCCAGTCGATCTCAGACTCCTTATTGGCAGCCGAGCAACGCAGCTGAGGAGCCTCCCTGGCCGGCAGGGAGGGAGAGGAGCTGCTTCCTTTGAAATCTGGGAAATTTAAGGGATATCAACAATCTGGGATAGCAGCGGGAAACGGCATTGGAATAAGGGAGTTTCCCGCAAAAATAGGGAGGGTTGACAGCTATGAGAAAGAGTGGTCAATGGACAAATAGTAGAAAATGACTGAAGATCTATCCCTAAAACATCTTGGGCAACCAAGATAATCAAGTCTCAGGAAACCAAGCCTTTCGAGGAGCACTTGAAGGAGCTCAGTATGTTTAGACTGGAAAAGAGGAGATATGACAGCCATCTTCAAGTACCTTAAATGTTGCGTGTTAAGATCCCAAAACCTCCCCCAATAAATAAAGACACAATTGACACAGAATTTAGTTTAAGGTTATTGGCATAATTTTGGCCACAGCTTTATTGATTACAGATCGTGGGTGGTTTGCTTAGGCATTGGTTCCTGACTAGCTGCACTTGACCTTGGCAGGGCAGCACTGACGCCCGGACTCCGGCAGAGGTCAGTAAGGGGAAACATCCTGGGGGAGCATTGGACCAGGCTCAGGCTCAAGCTCACCCCAAATGCTCCCAGGGGCTCTGGCGTGGCCCTAACCCCTGAAAGGGGTTCGGACAAAAGCAAGGCAAGCCCCTGGATTCCTTTAACGGAATACCCTTTCGCGCATTGGAGGGGCAGGTGTGACAACCTCCCCTCCCCTCCACATTGAACCAATGCCTAAGTGCCAAACCTTACAAAGTTGTGACGATTTGCTACACGGCAGGCGAAACCCAAGTGGCACCAGCTAATCAGCCAAATGGGAAAATTCCTACCGGGCCCCTGTCCCAAAATTATTATTATTATTATTATTATTATTATTATTATTATTATTATTATTAGAGCCGCCCAGAGTGGCTGGGGAAACCCAGGCAGATGGGCAGGGTATAAATAAAAACACTTCCAGGTTTGCCACGTTCTTAACATGAAAAACTGCAACCTGAAGCGGCTGTAACCCGAGGTATGACTGTATTACAACTTCAGCCACATTCAAACCATGCAGAAGTCATGCTATGGCAAGACAATAAAGTGTCCAAATCAAGGGAAGTAATAATCCCACTCTATTCTGCCTTGGTCTGACCACACCTGGAATCCTGTGTCCAGTTCTGGACACCATAATTTAAGAAGGATGTTGACAAGCTGGAAGGTGTGCAGAAAAAGGATGGCCAGGTTCTCCATGTAAACCCATTAACAGCCAGGTAAACCCATCGACAGGTTTCCTGCCAGACAGGATTCTGTTGTAGATGCCCCTTCTGTGATGTATGTATGATGTATTGGTGGGTGGTCTTGGGCTGCAGGGTGGCAATTTAAAAAGTCTATATAAGGCTGTGCGCACCATTGTTCTGGGTTGCTCCTCAGGCTTACCAGCCGCTTTGCTTCTTAATATTCTGTTATATTGGGTCCTCCTTTTAAAGAGGGCATGTGTTGCGGTGCAACCGACTTACCCAACCCTGCATTGTGGGGGTAATTGGAAAAGCAGGCCACAACCCCTGATTGGTTGGTCCCATGTTGCTGGGGTGCAATCCGGCCAATGGGGCGTCATAAAAGTGCAGCAACGCGGGACCTATTTAAGCCCATGCGAGGCTGCTGAGCGTCCTCTTTGGGGCCTTTCGCATCGGAACACCGACCCACCGCTCCCTATATTTAGGGCTTGCGTTGACCTTGCTATGCCGTCGTGTGTCGTCTGTCGTTGGGACAGGGGCACGGTAGGAATTTTCCCCACTTGGCTGATTGGCTGTTGCCACTTTGGTTTCGCCTGCTGCGTAGCAAATAGTCACAACTTGTAAGTTGCGGATAGGCTCTGGTTCAGGTGATAGGCGTGGCACGAGGTGTGGCCACGCCTATGCAAATGCAGGATATTCCGGTACAGGAATCCAGAGACTCATTGGTTTGTCATTCCCGAAAGGGTACGGCCTATGGCCGAGTCCCGGGGACATCAGGATGGCTGTAAGGTACCCCTACCAACAGCTGTCCCTGGTGTTCACCCTTGGCTGTCCTACGATAGAGCTCTGGATCAGCGCTGCCTGCAAGGGTGCAGGGAGATAGTCGAACCAGAGCCTATGCAACCACTCACTTGGTTGTAATCAATAAAGTTGTGGCCTAAATTCTGCCAAAAACCAAACCAAATATCTGTCTCTTGTGTGAGTTTATTTCAGGGAGGTTAAAAGGTCTAAACACGCAATATCTCCTCCTGATAGGGAAGAAGAAGAGAAGAAGAGTTTGGATTTGATATCCCGCTTTATCACTACCCAAAGGAGTCTCAAAGCGGCTCACATTCTCCTTTTCCTTCCTCCCCCACAACAAACACTCTGTGAGGTGAGTGGGGCTGAGAGACTTCAGAGAAGTGTGACTAGCCCAAGGTCACCCAGCAGCTGCATGTGGAGGAGCGGAGACGCGAACCTGGTTCCCCAGATTACGAGTCCACCGCTCTTAACCACTACACCACGCTGGTGTAGTGTAGGGAACCCACTTAAGGACTCTATACGGGCCCTCTTGGATACCCCATAAGGGAAAAAGGGCAGATTTTGTTTACAACAGTACCCCAAGATTTACAGTGCCTAGGAGGGCCTGGGAGATTGCTTGTCACCTGTAAGGGAAATCAATACAGAGCCCCTTCCTTCTCGCCTGGTCATTTCGACAGAATGAGATTTCAGTTTCTTTGCTAGAAGCATGAATCCAGCCTCCTCGCCGTCCGACCTTCCCCAGCGGCCACCACACAGGCACACACACACCCCTCCCAGGTGCTATGCAAACAACATTACCATATGACATTACCCAGCCCTGTTCCATTATTTAATGCCTCTCGAGGAGAGCCTGAGAGTGAGCCTTTTAATCCTCGGCAAATTGACAGGATCTCTATCCTGGGAGATGCAAATTGAATAAAAACGAAAGGGTCTGGACTGCACCCATTGCGTTCTCCCCAGCCGCTTAAAGCCACCCTCCTCCCCACTGCCAATTAGTTCTCTCCCGGAAAAGGGTGGAGGAGGAAATCCACAGAACTGGATTTCAAGAAGGATACTGACAAGCTGGAACATGTCCAGAGGAGGGCAACCAAAATGGTCAAAGGCCTGGAAACGATGCCTTATGAGGAACGGCTTAGGGAGCTGGGTATGTTTAGCCTGGAGAAGAGAAGGTTAAGGGGTGATATGATAGCCATGTTCAAATATATAAAAGGATGTCATATAGAGGAGGGCGAAAGGTTGTTTTCTGCTGCTCCTGAGAAGCGGACACGGAGCAATGGATTCAAACTACAAGAAAGAAGATTCCACCTAAACATTAGGAAGAATTTCCTGACAGTAAGAGCTGTTCGACAGTGGAATTTGCTGCCAAGGAGTGTGGTGGAGTCTCCTTCTTTGGAGGTCTTTAAGCAGAGGCTTGACAGCCACCTGCCAGGAATGCTTTGATGGTGTTTCCTGCTTGGCAGGGGGTTGGACTGGATGGCCCTTGGGGTCTCTTCCAACTCTAGGATTCTATGATTCTATGTGTTTCGCCAGTTGTCAATAACAATAAAAGCGCGCCTGTGCAGTCTTCCTCCAGACCTGAATTCTGCATTTCCAACCCGCCAATTAAACCCCTGCTGCGACTTTAGAAGTTGCAGCCACTGTGCAGCTGTTCTGCTTTGCTGGCGCTAAATTTCCCTCAGTAGTGGATCAACGTGTTTAAACACTTTGATCTTCCTTATCTCAGCAGAGGGATTTGAAAGCCTACTTGGAGAAACAAGCTTTCATTTGGGCTCAACCCTTCCTTATCTAACCAGAAACTTTGGGCGTTTTGGGGTGGTTTTTTTATTTATTTAAAAAACCTCATTGTCTTTGGAAATCGCTTCTTTCCCTGTGCACACAAACTCGGGCATTCTTCTTTCTCTCTCTAACAAGAAAAAGAAAATGGGGGGAGATTTAGCCGATGGTACTTCAAAGGGCAGATAAAGGCTACAAAGGAGACAAAATTCTATATGCAGTAATTCCATATCATCTCAATATCGGGCACATGCTCTCAGATTTTCTGTTAAATCTTCTTCAAACACCCCACTAGCTTCCCTGAATATGCAGACACAATGGTGGTTCTGTTAGAAAACATCAATGGAGAAATGTGGTTTTAACAAGGGCCGCTCAGGTTTCCTACCCAAACCCGGGAACATCTTAGCTAAACTGGAAATATGCAAAGCGTGGATTGGTGTTTTCTTCTCCAAACAAAATTTTCAGGTCGGCACCAGAATTCAAGGAATGCATTGTTATTATTCCTATGCAGGCACAGTGTGCACTGCACCATGGGATTTGTAGTCACAGTCAGATTACAGAACAGGGAGTGGGTAGAAAGGGCTCTATGAATTGAAAACAGAGACACTGTATGTACCCTTGTTAACTATTAAAATAATTTAATAAAATAATAATAATAATATTCCAAATTATAGCACTCAATAAAAATTTGCAAACAAAGTCCAAAGACAGTTACCACACTGCAGCATGGATTATTTATTAGCTTTTACAACTAGAAAACAAATGGATAAAACATTGGAATTTGACCAAAAGTGCAAAGGTAAAATCCTTTCCCAGCTTTCTGTCTCAATCTAACAGGAATCACAGGGTTGTTGCAAGGACAGAAGAAATTGGACAGGGTAGGGATCCTTTTCAATATCTTGAGCTCCTTGGGAAAGATGTAGGATAAAAATAACACACTCCCTTCTTCCCTTACAAGTGAAAATATGGGGACCCGGACCCTACAATTATCATCTGAGGCCCTTCTTTGTGTGCGTCCTCCACAAGAGGCTCAGAGGGCGGCAACACAAGAACAGGGCCTTTTCTGCAATGGCTCCCCATTTCTGGAATGCTCTCTCCAGGGAGGCTCGCCTAGCACCTTCATTACATTTCTTCAGGTGCCAGGCAAAAATGTTTCTCTTCTCCCAGGATGTGGCTTGGAGAGGGGCGGGTGCTCTGGGAGCCAGACCGAGAAATCTGTACCGCTCTATTCTGCCTTGGTCAGACCACAGCTGGAACACTGCGTCCAGTTCTGGGTGCCACAATTTAAGAAGGATATTGACAAGCTGGAACGTGTCCTGAGGAGGGCAACCAAAATGGTCACAGGCCTGGAAACGATGCCTTATGAGGAACGGCTTAGGGAGCTGGGTATGTTTAGCCTGGAGAAGAGAAGGTTAAGGGGTGATATGATAGCCATGTTCAAATATATAAAAGGATGTCATATAGAGGAGGGAGAAAGGTTGTTTTCTGCTGCTCCAGAGAAGCGGACACGGAGCAATGGATTCAAACTACAAGAAAGAAGATTCCACCTAAACATTAGGAAAAACTTCCTGACAGTAAGCGCTGTTCGACAGTAGAATTTGCTGCCAAGGAGTGTGGTGGAGTCTCCTACTTTGGAAGTCTTTAAGCAGAGGCTTGACAGCCACCTGTCAGAAATGCTTTGATGGTGTTTCCTGCTTGGCAGGGGGTTGGACTGGATGGCCCTTGTGGTCTCTTCCAACTCTATGATTCTATGACAAACTGCAAGGTGTCCAGAGGAGGGCAACCAAGATGATCAAGGGTCTGGAAACCAAGCCTGATGAGGAACGGTTGAAGGAGTATGGGTATATGATAGGCATATCTAAAGGCCTTTCACACAGAAGATGGAGCATACTTTTTTTTCTCTTGGTTGTCTGTCATGGCTGCTTTCATTGAGATTCCTGCCCTAAAGGATGAGATGGCCCTAAATATTCCTTCCAGCTCTAATACCCTATGTCTCTGTGAAGTGTAAGGGGCCTGAGGTTTCATCCCTAGGCCTGAGGTTCCATGGAATAAACCTCCTATGATCAGGACCGGTGCTGGCAATTTTGGTGCCCTAGGCGAGGGGGCGGGCCACGTGATGTCATCGTGTATGACGCACGTTGCGGAGCGGTGCCCTGCCCCCTGCCCGGCCGGGCGCCCCCCGCCTCCGCGGTTTGCTTGCTCCGCCGCTGGTTGGGGCGGTGGCGGGCGGTGGCGGGGGGCAGGCTGGCCAGCGCCCCCTCCATTTTGGCGCCCTCGCCACCGCGGTTTTCGCCCCAACCTGCTTGCTCTGTCGCTGGTTGGGGCAGCACCAGGCGGGGGCGGGGGGCAGGCTGGCCAGCGCCCCCTCCATTTTGGCGCCCTAGGCAATTGCCTAGTTCGCCTAAATGGACGCGCTGGCCCTGCCTATGATAAAATTCTATCAAAATCAGTCCCATGTCTTCCAAGCATACAAACCTGGAGGAAAGTCTCAGAGGGACTATCCTCTAGTTTCAGTAATGTGATGATGATGGTGATGATATAATAATAATTTTTTATTTATACCCCGCCCATCTGGCTGGGTTTCCCCAGCCACTCTGGGCGGCTTCCAACAAAATATTAAAAATGCGCTAAAACATGAAACATTAAAAACTTTCCTAAACAGGACTGCCTTCGCGCAGGGAGGGAACTGCCAGAAGGCCCTCGGAGCTGGACCTCAGTGAACGATGGGAGTGGAGACGCTCCTTCAGGTCTACTGGGCTGAGGCCGTTTAGGGCTTTCAAGGTCAGCACCAACACTTTGAATTGTGCTCGAAAACATACTGGGAGCCGATGTAGGCCTTTCAGGACCAGTGTTATGTGGTCCCGGCAGCCGCTCCCAGTCACCAGTCTAGCTGCCGCATTCTGGATTAGTTGCAGTTTCCAGGTCACCTTCAAAGGTGATCTTACTCCCCTGAATACATGGTCAGGGTTGCAAAATGTATTGCTTCCCAGCAAGTCATCGATGAAGAAGGCCCTTTGATTTGAGGAAATTTCACTTGCTGAACAAGTTCCTCTGTCAGAAAATCCTATCTATACACAAGTATCGGTCCTGTCCACATTCCAGCATGGAGCAAAGTGTGCTCACCTACCTGGTGACACCAAGGTGATTAAGCACACTTACCTCTGTGTTGGACCCTTTTGAGTAGCACTGGGGTTATACAAGTGGGAATAAAATCACACACTTTTGATACGGGGTTCCCGCCTTTCTCCTCTCCCCCAAAAACATGCTGCAAATCATCAGCACGTTCTACTCAGTTGGACACAAATTAGAGTCAGACTTTGTGCAGGGGCAGGAAGGTTCTTGGGTAGCCTGTCTTATTTTATTTGCATAAAGTAAGCCCAGGAATTTCTGGGGTCAGGGGCAGACACCACGCTGGGCAGTGTCATAACACACACGGGTGGAATAGGCTGTACTCCATTTCCGAAGGAACCCCACAGCTCCCATAAATCAGTCAGCAGGTACCTTGGGCCCACAGATATTAGCAAAGCTGACTCAAGGAATTGAAAAATGGAGCAAGCTTATTTGAAGGCTGCAATTGTTATTACACCAGGCTTGCTGGGGCGGGGAAGGGGGAGAAAGGAAACGCCGAAGCGACAAGAGACTTGAGACAATGGAGACAAGGTGGCCCCTATCAGCCTTTCAGGAAAAGGAGGAAGAAAACAGAAAGGTGATTCACGGTATGGGCACCTTGGACAGTGAATCTGAGGATGGAATTGAACTTAGATTGATATCTGCTGCGATTCCTGCATTGCAGGGGCCTGGATGATCATGATATTAATTATTAACTACTACTACTACTACTACTACTACTATTATTATTATTATTATTATTATTATTATTATTATTATTATTATTTGTACCCCACCCATCTGACTGGGTTGCCCCAGCCACTCCTTTAATGTAAAGGTAAAGGTACCCCTGACCGTTAGGTCTAGTCACGGACGACTCTGGGGTTGCGCGCTCATCTCGCTCTATAGGCCGAGGGAGCCGGCGTTTGTCCGCAGACACCCTCCGGGTCATGTGGCCAGCATGACTAAGCCGCTTCTGGCGAACCAGAGCAGCGCACGGAAATGCTGTTTACCTTCCCGCCAGAGCGGTACCTATTTATCTACTTGCACTTTGACGTGCTTTCGAACTGCTAGGTGGGCAGGAGCTGGGACCGAACAACGGGAGCTCACCCCGTTGTGGGGATTTGAACCGCCGACCTTCTGATCAGCAAGCCCTCCTTTGGGCTCCTTCAACTCTACTATTCTATGAGGGGTCAAAAGGACTCTGATTCAGGGAGGACCTACGCAGATAGCGTCGATGCAGACGTCATGTCAGCACCAAACAAAGACCTTTTTTTAAAAAAAGAATTACACCAGCAGGACCTGTTTCTTGCACGCTTCTTGGATGTACATACATGCTTATTACCACCTCTGTGGTTAAACCTTTATTGCCGTTCATCTTTTGCATTATGGGTTTGACCGCTTTTAGCCATGGGAGCTGTCTGAAAGTGTTTTTTTTTTGCTGAAGGACAGGGAACAATTTTTACAAACAAGCAAGCCGAACACATGGACATTGATTGCTGGGGGCACCAGGTATATGGGGTGCAAGGGGCTCCAGAACCCCCCCCAATATTTTGGGGCAGGGGGCTGCACCCCACAAATATTGAGGGGGCTGCCACCACCACCCTGCGTCACGTGGCTACGTCCCCCTCAGTGGGAGGGGGGAAGTTGGCGTCCCTGTTGATTGCTGTTCAAAGAGCTGTCTAGTCTAAGACGCCAACCTGTTCCTTGCCATTGCCTTGCCAAGGCAGTGATCAGCTTCCTGCTTCTTACGGATCACCATTGTAATCTTAGTCTTTGCACCCCACTCACCTGACTGGGTTTGCCCCAGCTACTCCGGGGAGGCTTCCGACAGATATAAAAACAGGTTGTCAGCATGTCTTTCCCGGCCTCTGCAATGCCCCAACTTGACCCCGAGCCTTGTTCCAACGGCAGAACGTGGCCAGCTGAGAAAGTTAAAGGCCGGAGCCTGCTGAGAGCATGTGACAGCACAGCATCTCCCCGTAGGGCAGCACCTGTTCTGCTGGATGTTTTGATCATGTTGCGCATGGAGGAAAGACTCTCGCGTCGCTCCATATGGCTCTAAAAGGGGGCTCCAGCTGCCTCCCCTCTCCTGATAACGTTTGCTCGCCATCGGACGACATATGAAACCATATGGAATCATCTCTCCATTAGGAAGAGACGATAGCCAGACGCATGAGGTCTCTCTCTCTCTCTCTCTCTCTCTCTCTCTCTCTCTCTCTCTCAATAACAAAGTTATTAGTGGGGGCTTCTCCTGACTGAGAACAGGCTTTTGCATAGTGTGTGAGAGAAACTGAGTGTGAATCTGTGTATATGAATGAGCTTAAGCAGCCTTAAGGGGTCACCAGGAGAACCTCCTCTGTTTTTAAAAGCATCTATCAGAGCGTCCCTCCTTTATTTTATTTTTTTAAATGGAGGCTCTTTTTTTCATCCATCAGATTAACCCCAGCCTGGCTTGATTAACCTGCCGCAGCTGCACAGTTTCTCCTTCACTCGGAGACGACTTGAGCAAGATGTGTGCAAATGGCACATTTTCCTGTGGAGCAGGAGGAGTGGAACTAAGAGCAAATGAGTGATAGGTTGCAAATCAGCCGGGTTTGCGAAGAAACGGAGCAGCTTGCTGCAGCCTGCCCGGAGCGTCGACCGCAGGCTTCCCTGGAAGCAGCCTCGGCGACAGGTGGACGCTTTAATTTCCCCCAATGAAGTGCTGCCCCGGGGCGCATGGGAAATTAAAATCGCCCCCTGACGTGGGAGAGAGGGCACCTTGCCAAAGGCTCCCTCGAATCTGGAGCTCGGGACACAGGAAGTCATATTGGTTCAACTGGTTCTGTTATTATTTATGCTAACTGGCAGCAGCTATCCAAATGGGAATCTCTCCCAGTCCTACCTTGAGATGCCGAGGATTGAACTGGCAACCTTCTGCATGCCAAGCGGAAGCTCTGCCACAGAGCTATGGCACAAATACAGGATGGGTGACACCTGGCTTGAGAGCAGTACGTGTGAAAAGGATCTAGGAGTCTTGGTAGACCATAAACTTGACATGAGTCAACAGTGTGATGCAGCAGCTAAAAAAGCCAATGCAATTCTGGGCTGCATCAATAGGAGTATAGCATCTAGATCAAGGGAAGTAATAGTACCACTGTATTCCGCTCTGGTCAGACCCCACCTGGAATACTGTGTCCAGTTCTGGGCACCACAGTTCAAGAAGGATACGGACAAGCTGGAACGTGTCCAGAAGAGGGCAACCAAAATGGTCAAAGGCTTGGAAACGATGCCTTATGAGGAACGGCTTAGGGAGCTGGGTATGTTTAGCCTGGAGAAGAGAAGGTTAAGGGGTGATATGATAGCCATGTTCAAATATATAAAAGGATGTCATATAGAGGAGGGAGAAAGGTTGTTTTCTGCTGCTCCAGAGAAGCGGACACGGAGCAATGGATTCAAACTACAAGAAAGAAGATTCCACCTAAACATTAGGAAGAACTTCCTGACAGCAAGAGCTGTTCGACAGTGGAATTTGCTGCCAAGGAGTGTGGTGGAGTCTCCTTCTTTGGAGGTCTTTAAGCAGAGGCTTGACAGCCACCTGTCAAGAATGCTTTGATGGTGTTTCCTGCTTGGCAGGGGGTTGGACTGGATGGCCCTTGTGGTCTCTTCCAACTCTATGATTCTATGATTCTATCTTCATATGCTAGTCCTGGGGTCAGCATTGGGTTGTCTTCTCTCCGCCTTGATAGCTCATTCGGTAGAGTATGAAATTCTTAATTTCAGGGTTGAGCCCCATGCTGAGCAAAAGCTTCCGGCATTGCAGGGGGTTGGTCCTCATGGTCCCTTTCAACTCTACAATTTTAGGATTAATACTAGTACTACTAATACTACTACTAATAATAATTTATTATTTATACCCTGCCCATCTGGCTGGGCTTCCCCAACCACTCTGGGCGGCTTCCAACAAAATATTAAAATACAATAATCCATCAAACATTAAAAGCTTCCCTAAACATGGCTGCCTTCAGATGTCTTCTAAAAATCTGGTAGTTGTTGTTCTCTTTGACATCTGGTGGGAGGGCATTCCGCAGGGCGGGTGCCACTACCGAGAAGGCCCTCCGCCTGGTTCCCTGTAACTTGGCTTCTCACAGTGAGAGAACCGCCAGAAGGCCCTCAGCGTTGGACCTCAGTGTCTGGGTAGATCGATGGGGGTGGAGACGCTCCTTCAGATATACTGGACCGAGGCCGTTTAGGGCTTTAAAGGTCAGCACCAACACTTTGAATTGTGCTTGGAAACATACTGGGAGCCAATGTAGGTCTTTCAAGACCGGTGTTATGTGGTCTCAGTGGCCGCTCCCAGTCACCAGTCTAACTGCTGCATTCTGGATTAGTTGTAGCTTCCGGGTCACCTTCAAAAGTAGCCCCACATAGAGCGCATTGCAGTAATCCAAGTGAGAGATAACTAGAGCATGCACCACTCTGGTGAGACAGTCCGCGGGCAGGGAGGGTCTCAGCCTGCGTACCAGATGGAGCTGATAAACAGCTGCCCTGGACACAGAATTGACCTGCGCCTCCATGGACAGCTGTGAGTCCAAAATGACTCCCTGGCTGCGTACCTGGTCCTTCAGGGGCACAGTTACCCCATTCAGGACCAGGGAGTCCTCCACACCTGCCCGCCTCCTGCCCCCCAAAAACTACTACTAAGAATATTATTATTATTATTATTATTATTATTATTATTATTATTATTATATCCATCTGATTGGGTTTGTTTTTAATGCACAACCTCAGCATTCTTGCGGGGCAGGGGAAGAGAAAATATGTCTCACCGAAACCTCTGTTTTCAAGCCAAACATTGAAACGAGAGAATATTCAGCGTGCCCTTCCTTAGGACCACTGATGTTTGCTCATTTGCTGGGCTCCAGTCGCTCCAGAATCCAACGGAATCTGGAGCATCTTCCCTTGTTTGTTCTGCGGGAGGTGACAATCACTTTGCTGCATTTCCAGTGTCTCTATCTGAACTCTGAGAAGGCTGCAGCGAGTAATAAGAGCTTCCCCAAGGGAACAGTTAATCTTGTGTTCCCCCAGTCCTGTGTTTTACACTCGCCTCATCTGGTTTATCCGACCCAGAGGTTGGAAACTGAGCAGGGGAAAGGCACACCGGAAAGAGGACAAGGCCAATAATTAACCACAAAGCGATCAAGGAACAAGGCCTAGTCCGGGGAAGGGGGGTGGCAAGGCCTGGTTAGAAGTGCAAAGCCATGTTTAACAGCAAAACATGGGTACTTAGTGGTTTATTAAACAAGCATGGAAGAGGAAGAGAACTGTCAGCGTCACTTTGCTTCTCAGGCCATGGAAACACACAGGTGCCCCTTGAAATGCACAGGGTGCTTTTACTCATGGGGTTGTGCAATGGTACACACCTTCATGCAATAGTATCATATGCAATAGTACACATCAACTATATCTGATTGTCTATATCAGTGATGGCTAACCTTGACACTCCAGATGTTTTGGGACTACAACTCCCATCATCCCTGACCACCGGTCCTGTTAGCTAGGGATGATGGGAGTTGTAGTTCCAAAACATCTGGAGTGTCAAGGTTAGCCATCACTGGTCTATATTATGCCCACCAACATTTCGCTGATGAAAATAAGAACGTCCTATTCCATAATGTCAATAATTGTATTATTTATGCCCCACCCATCTGACTGGGTTGCCCCAGCCCCTCTGGGCAGCTTCCAACATGTAAAGGTAAAGGGACCCCTGACCATTAGGTCCAGTCATGTCCGACTCTGGGGTTGCGGCGCTCATCTCGCTTTATTGGCCGAGAGCCGGCGTACAGCTTCCGGGGTCATGTGGCCAGCATGACTAAGCTGCTTCTGGCGAACCAGAGCAGTGCACGGAAACACCGTTTACCTTCCCGCCAGAGTGGTTCCTATTTATCTACTTGCACTTTGACGTGCTTTCGAACTGCTAGGTGGGCAGGAGCTGGGACTGAGCAACGGGAGCTCACCCCGTCACAGGGATTCGAACCGCCGACCTTCTGATCAGCAAGCCCTAGGCTCTGTGGTTTAACCCACAGCGCCACAAGCATAATAAAACATTAAACATTTTTGTTAAAAAACCTTCAGATGTCTTCTAAAGATTGCAGTTACTTATGTCCTTGGCTCAGGGGTTACATAACTCCATACCCTCCAACATTTCTCCGATGAAAATAGGGACGTCCTAAGGAAAAGTGGGACATTCCGAAACAATCTTGTATATGGGAAAGGCAATCTTGTATATGGGAAAGTTTTCAATGTTCAATGTTTTTATATGTGTTGGAAGTTGCCCAGAGTGTTTTTTATCTTATATTTTGGAAATGTGCATCCAGTTGTTTTTTTCCTTTAAATTTATTTGGGGCCCTAAGCTATAGCTTGTTCAGCTTATACGTAGATCCGGCACTGGGGACGTCCCTGTTTTCATCCGAGAAATGTTGCAGGGTATGCAAAAGGAGATTCCTGCATTGGGCCCAGGCACCAGATTCTCCTCACCCCTTTGCTATTATGTTGATGTCTCATGTTTGTTCAGGAAAGGTCTTTACTGCTGAGCAATGGCCAGCTTTATTATGCAATCTGACCACCCCAGAGAGAGCTCAATTGCTCTGGTCTGGACAAGTACCTGGGGGGATGAAGGGTCTCCAGTTTAGTTTGCTATCCCATCAGAACATAGGAAGCTGCCTTCTACTGAGTCAAACCATTGGTCCATTGTCTAGACTGACTGACTGACAGCAGCTCTCCAGGGATGGAGAGCTACCGAAAGATGCTGATGATTGAACTTGGGACCTTCTATATAATAAATAATAATAATAATAATAATAATTTATTATTTATACCCCGCCCATCTGGGCCTCCCCAGCCACTCTGGACGGCTTCCAACAGAACATTAAAATACAATAATCTATTAAACATTAAAAGCCTCCCTAAACAGGACTACCTTCAGATGTCTTCTAAAAGTCTGGTAGTTGTTTTTCTCTTTGACATCTGAAGGGAGGGCGTTCCACAGGGCGGGCGCCACTACCGAGAAGGCCCTCTGCCTGGTTCCCTGTAACTTGGCTTCTCGTAGTGAGGGAACCGCCAGAAGGCCCTCGGCACTGGACCTTAGTGTCCGGGCTGAATGATGGGGGTGGAGACGCTCCTTCAGGTATACTGGACCGAAGCCTTTTAGGGCTTTAAAGGTCAGCACCAACACTTTGAATTGTGCTCGGAAACGTACTGGGAGCCAGTGTAGGTCTTTCAAGACCAGTGTTATGTGGTCTCGATGGCCGCTCCCAGTCACCAGTCTAGCTACCGCATTCTGGATTAGTTGTAGTTTCCGGGTCACCTTCAAAGGTAGCCCCACATAGAGCGCATTGCAGTAATCCAAGCGAGAGATAACTAGAGCATGCATCACTCTGGCGAGACAGTCCGCGGGCAGGTAGGGTCTCAGCCTGAGTACCAGATGGAGCTGGTAGACAGCTGCCCTGGACACAGAATTAACCTGCACCTCCATGGACAGCTGTGAGTCCAGAATGACTCCCAGGCTGCGCACCTGGTCCTTCAGGGGCACAGTTACCCCATTCAGGACCAGGGAGTCCTGCACACCTGCCCGCCTCCTGTCCCTCCAAAACAGTACTTCTGTCTTGTCAGGATTCAACCTCAATCTGTTAGCCGCCATCCATCCTACATCCTTCTACATTCAAGGCAGATGTTCTACCGACAATGACTTCTGCAAAACAACAACAACCATATATATGATGGAATTGCCATGCTGATACCCCAAATCCTTATACTGACTTTTCCGGGAGTGAGGCCCATTTAAATTGATGGGTCTTCCTTCTAAGTTGGCATTGCATGTTAATGGGGTGACAGCTCTGCTCTTAACATGCCTCAGGATTCCTTCGCTTGTTTTCCTGCAACATCTGAAGCCCTCTCTGCGGAGCAACATTCAGCAAAAGAGCATGAGGTGTTTGGGCACGATGATAAAGAGACCTGGAAACTGTAAAGACTGACAGATTTGCACGAGACGAAAGCAAGACTACAGTGGAATCGCTCTGATCACATGGAAGCCTCTTGTGGAAGGGGAGCTTCTCGGGGGAAGGAAAGCCTCCGGAAGAAGGAGAAATGCTAGATGTGCCACGAAAAGATTAGAAAAGCTTGAGGTTTGCAAATTGACGGCATAGAAACAAACAAATCTTTCCAGGAACCATGGGGTTACTTTTATCAATGGAATATCAAGAAAACTTTTCTGTCTTCCGCTGGAACTCATGAGAGATTTTATATTGAACAACATGTTTACAAGCATCATCTTGGTCTCATTCCTCCAACCAACCAACCCCCCCCCCCATCTCTCCTATTTTCGTCAATTGGCTTGGACTGCCTCTACTCATTGTGTAAGCTGCTACTATCTGGGCTGGAATCTCACATCCCATTTCTTTTAAGCACAGCACAATTTCCACACACAGACAATTTTACACTTGGGCAAAAAAAATGAAAGGCACAAATACAGGATGGGTGACACCTGGCTTGAGAGCAGTACATGTGAAAAGGATCTAGGAGTCTTGGTAGACCACAAACTTGACATGAGTCAACAGTGTGATGCAGCAGCTCAAAAAGCCAATGCAATTCTGGGCTGCATCAATAGGAGTATAGCATCTAGATCAGTGTTTCCCAACCAGTGTGCCTCCAGATGTTTTGGGACTACAATTCCCATCATCCCTGACCACTGGTATTGCTAGCGAGGGATGATGGGAGTTGTAGTCCCAAAACATCTGGAGGCACACTGGTTGGGAAACACTGATCTAGATCAAGGGAAGGAATAGTACCACTGTATTCTGCTCTGGTCAGACCTCACCTGGAATACTGTGTCCAATTCTGGGCACCACAGTTCAAGAAGGATGCTGACAAGCTGGAACGTGTCCAGAGGAGGGCAACCAAAATGGTCAAAGGCCTGGAAACAATGCCTTATGAGGAACGGCTTAGGGAGCTGGGTATGTTTAGCCTGGAGAAGAGAAGGTTAAGGGGTGATATGATAGCCATGTTCAAATATATAAAAGGATGTCATATAGAGGAGGGAGAAAGGTTGTTTTCTGCTGCTCCAGAGAAGCGGACATGGAGCAATGGATTCAAACTACAAGAAAGAAGATTCCACCTAAACATTAAGAAGAATTTCCTGACAGTAAGAGCTGTTCGACAGTGGAATTTGCTGCCAAGGAGTGTGGTGGAGTCTCCTTCTTTGGAGGTCTTTAAGCAATGGCTTGATAGCCACCTGTCAGGAATGCTTTGATGGTGTTTCCTGCTTGGCAGGTAGTTGGACTGGATGGCCCTTGTGGTCTCTTCCAACTCTATGATTCTATGATTCTATTCTGTATACTAATAAAAGCCTGTTTCTTTCCAAGATGGGGTTTGTCCCCCCAAAAATTGAAACTCTCCACAATGTAGTGAGGGTTCCCCCCCCCTTTTCCTTCTTATCCTGACACTCGTTTTAAGAGCCTTCTGTGTTGACCTACTTCTTCGAAATTTGTCATCTTGGGTCTCCGGTTCCCAAAGTGGTTTTCTTTTTTCATTTACATGATACGAGTTTATCCTACCAGGAAACTGAAGTGTTTTCTACATATGTTTGAAGTGTGAAGAAAGGGCGAGGGAGGGAGGGGCAGGAAGGAAGCATCCTTGTCTAGATGAATAATACAAAATAGGGAGCTGAACTCTGTAGAAACGGTACAATACACAAAGAGAGGCTTCTCCTTTCCTGTTTAATTATACAAATGTAAGTCTGTTGGTAAATAATAAATTATTATTAAATTATTATTATTATTAAATACCCTTCCTTCGCTCCAGACTACACTTCCATTTTTAACTCCAGAGCTACCATCCACAACTTGCTTTTCTGCATCTGTATACCTCAGAGAAATCTTTTTCTCTTGTTTGTTCATTTTTGATAATCAAAAGAGCAGATTCTCCAAGTGTCCCTATTTCCCAGGGACAGTCCCGGATTTACAGAAGCTGTCCTGGTTTCTGATTTGATCCCAGAATGTCCCACTTTTCCCTAGAAAACCCCTATTTTCGTTGGAGAAATGTTGGGGGGTATGGAGATATGTGACACCTCCCCCCCTTGAGCCAAGGAGATAAGTAATTATACAACCCTGTATAGGGATGTTTTGGAAGACAGCCCTGTATAGGGAAGTGGTTTTTTTAAATGTTTAATGTTTTCTTATGTTTTTATATATGTTGGACGCCACTCCGAGTGGATGGGGTTACCCAGTCAGATGGGTGGGGTATTATTATTATTATTATTATTATTATTACAGCCATACCTTGGAAGTCAAACGGCGGAATCCATTCCGGGAGTTAGTTTGACTTCCAAAACATTCGGAAACCAAAACACAGCTTCTGATTGGCTACAGGAAGCTCCTGCAGCCAATCGGAAGCCCCATCAGACGTTTGGGTTCCAAAGAACACTCACTTCTGGATTTGTGGTGTTCGGGAGCCAAAACATCCGAGTACCAAGGTATTCAGGATCCAAGGTATGCCTGTTATTATTATTCTTTCAATGGGATGTCCCTATTTTCATTAGAGTAATGTTGAAGGGTATGGAAGAGGTTGCTCTTTCTTTTCTTTCCATTATATAGCCCCTATGTCAATCAAGAAGGATTTTCCTTAAAAATCAAAACATAACACTAAAAAGGAGTGGCGTGGTCTGGCATTTAGGACCTATGGGGAGGTCTCCAGTTCCTCCAGAATCTGGCGTCATCCATGTTTTGCCCCAGTCTTGATTTGCAGACTTCTGTATGATCATAGAATCATAGAATCATAGAGTTGGAAGAGACCACAAGGGCCATCCAGTCCAACCCCCTGCCAAGCAGGAAACACCATCAAAGCATTCCTGACAGGTGGCTGTCAAGCCTCTGCTTAAAGACCTCCAAATGTCTTTAAGACCTGCTTAAAGACCTCCAGTGTGATTCCCCACACTGTGCACCATTTTCCAAGTTCGACAAGGGAGAGCAGGAAGATCTCCAGCTGAAAGCCGGGCCAGGGGCTGAGGTTGCGAACGCTCCACCAAGCAAGTTCACCAAGGCTTCCGGTGATTTGAGGAGCCATGGAAACTCTACATCTCATAGTTCCCAGTTTCCCTCAATAACTGCTACAACCATGCATGCCAGCCACAGGGTCCTGAGGCCCTCCAAATGTCCCCAGGCTCCCTACTATCTCCCTTAATCGTAACTCAGATGAAATGGAGGACAGAGCGGTGCGCTCCCAGGAACTGCAGTGGGTGCTCAGGGAACATGGGACCAGTGCGTGAGCATGATGTCACTACCATGGAGCAAAGCCTATGCCAGGAATAGGCAACCTCGGCCCTCCAGATGTTTTGGGACTACAACTCCCATCATCCCTGACCACTGGTCCTGTTAGCTAGGGATGATGGGAGTTGTAGTCCCAAAACATCTGGACTTTGCCCTAAATAAGCTCGCGACCACATGCAGACTTTGAATTAATTTTGTATCATTCACTTATGGAGTGAAGACAACCAGATAACTTTTTGTTCCAACAGGTTTTCCCAGCGTAAACAGGCCTTTCCACAAGTGTCCACTTGTTAGGGTTTTAAAGGTAAAGGTAAAGGGACCCCTGACCATTAGGTCCAGTTGTGACCGACTCTGGGGTACAGCTTCCAGGTCATGTGGCCAGCATGACTAAGTCGCTTCTGGCGAACCAGAGCAGCGCACAGAAATGCTGTTTACCTTCCCCCCGGAGCGGTACCTATTTATCTACTTGCACTTTGACGTGCTTTCGAACTGCTAGGTGGGCAGGAGCAGGGACCGAGCAACGGGAGCTCACCCCGTCACGGGGATTTGAACCGCCGACCTTCTGATCAGCAAGCCCTAGGCTCTGTGGTTTAACCCACAGCGCCACCTGGGTCCCTGTTAGGGTTTTAGCCTTGTTTTAAACACATTGCTTATTCTTGTGCTTTTGACAGTTTTTAAACTATCTTATATGTTAAATCGCCTTGCGATGGATGCTTTAGAAAGCAATTGATAAATTACTAAAGACTGAATCAATAACTTTCTTTTTCTTTGATGCATAAATGGCCGCTCTGTCTGCACACCCCCAGAGTTTGGGAGGGGAGAGCGAAAGCATTGAAGCAGTTTATGTGCATTATTGCTCGAAACAGCCCACTTTAGCCGGCAACTCATTACATGGCATGATGACCACCACTCTTCCCAACTCCTTTCATCTTTTATATTCTCACGCATTTCTGATAAATTCTGGATCTCCCCCCGCCGACACAAGCCCCCAAAGTCCGCCCTCGCTACCCGTGAGCCACAGAATCGGCGTGCCATACCTCGGGCAACCGTCCTTCCCCACAAAGTCGTGGCCAATTCATCTTTCCATTTGGCATTTCATTTTGATGTTCCAGGCGTAGAAGTTGGATGACTCCCTCAAGCCATTTCTCCTCTACGAAACTGTAAATTGCTAGGCAATTGGGAAGGCGTTTAAAATACACTGTTAGGCTGGGGAAGAGAGATGGAGGAGGAGGAGGAATAGGGGTTGCAGGAGACAGTGGCAGGAGAGGAACAAAGGAAGCGTCTCTTCTAACTTTTAAGCAATGAATGAAGTCAGGAAAAGCCTGATCTGAATTCTCCAAATGGTGATTTTTTTCTTTTCCAGAGTTGCAGCAGAAGCAAGGCAGACACCTCTCTATTACTATAAAGCTATTTCCATAAAAGAAGTGGAACTCAATAGTTTTTATTATAGAGAGGTGGGTTTTTTGGTTTTTTTAAAAAAAGTATTAATAAGTCAATTGTTATCGTCTCTGGCATTGGAGGGGGGGGGGAATGCAGAGTTTCTGTCTGAAATATGAGGCTGCATTTTAAAGATGTGTTCCTTGAAGAGCGCCATTCAAAGATCCCTTTGGCGTGCTTCCTGGGATCATGGAAGGGACAGCAGGAGATTGTCACTGATAACCATGGTTGGGGCTTCTTCTTGGCTGGTTAGTGCTTGGGATGCAAAGAAGTGCACTTAACATTTCAGAGCAGGGGTACTGAAGGTGTTTGGCGGACTGTCTCGCCAGAGTGGTGCATGCTCTAGTTATCTCTCGCTTGGACTACTGCAATGTGTGGCTACCTTTGAAGGTGACCCAGAAACTACAACTAATCCAGAATGCGGCAGCTAGACTGGTGACTGGGAGCGGCTGCCAAGACCACGTAACACCGGTCTTGAAAGATCTACATTGGCTCCCAGTACATTTCTGAGCACAATTCAAAGTGTTGGTGCTGACCTTTAAAGCCCTAAATGGACTCGCACCAGTAGACCTGAAGGAGCGTCTCCACCCACCCATCGTTCTGCCCAGACACTGAGGTCCAGTGCCGAGGGCCTTCTGGCGGTTCCCTCACCACGAGAAGCTAAGTTACAGGGAACCAGGCAGAGGGCCTTCTCGGTAGTGGCACCCGCCCTGTGGAACGCCCTCCCACCTGGTGTTAAAGAGAGAAACAACTACCAGACTTTTAGAAGACATCCGAAGGCAGCCCTGTTTAGGGAGGCTTTTAATGTTTAATAGATTACTGCATTTTAATGTTCTGTTGGAAGCCGCCCAGAGTGGCTGGGGAAACCCAGCCAGATGGATGGGGTATAAATATTATTATTATTGGTTGTTGTTGTTGTACTTTTGAGACAGCAATTGAAGCCACAACCACACCATACACTAAAAAGCCCTTGTTGCTGGCATCCGTCTGTCTCAAGAGACAATGGAGTGTGCCTCCAGGGGTGAAGTCAAACCACTGTACAGGTACTAGCAGCAACAACGTGGTCTCCCTGGGGCACAAGCCTGGGCAAAAAACCAAAACATTCCATGCAGGAAATGATAAGACAACTTTCTCACGGTTCAGTGAGACAGGCAAAAGTGAAACCATTCCTCGCAAAAATCACAACAGAGGAGGGGAGGTAGCGCCATCACCTGCCCCTTGTCTTGAAGGGTATTCCGGTAAAGGATTCCGGGGGTGTGGCCATGTCCGAAGCCTAGGGAGGTTAGGGCCCAAGGCACACCCCTAACGGTGATCACAGGGGGAGTTCCAGTCGATGTACATCACTGGGGCTTCTTACTGGGGATTAACCCTTCCCGGACTTCCAACACACGGGTTGGGGTCGGATATAGTCTGTTAGGGTCCAATGCCTAAGCCAATACTGCTCAACATCTGTAACCAATAAAGTTGTGGCCTTCTCGCCCATTAAATTTATACGAAGTGTCAGTGTCATTATTTCCAAGGGGAGGGGAGGGACATTGCCACGCAAAGGAGATTCCAACTAAACACCAGGAAGAACTTTCTGACACTAAGAGCTGTTCAACAGTGGAACGGTCTTCCTTGGGAGGTTGTGGACTCTCCTTCCTTGGAGGTTTCTAAGCAGAGGTTGGATGGTTATCTGTCATGAATGCTTGAGCTGAGATTCCTGCATTGCAGGGGGTTGGACTAGATGACCCTTGGGACCCTTTTCAACTCTACAATTCCATGATTCTATGCGGGGCAGGGTTTACCTGCACTCCCTCCCAATATTTTATTCCAGTTGGCACCCCTGCTACAGAGCAGAACCGAGCAGAGTAAGAGGTGAGCAGACGTTGGATTCCACCCCTTGCCTCTTCCGTTTTCAGTGGTGCATTATGCCTTGGCGAGCCGAGAAGTGTGGAAGGGTGGAGGAAGGGAAGATGCCGAAATCCACATATTCATCGGAACCAAACAGCCAGACCTTGGGCTGCAGGTTCCTGCCGTCTGCGTTGTGTAGCCAAACGCTGGTGGCACATTGTCAAAGCAAGCCTGTCAACAGTTTGATGTAGTGCATGTGGACACCGCAGAGACATGGTCCGTTGACGGCATCTTCCATTTGCCTGCGTTCGTCTCCTCCGAGCTTTGGAGCCTGTTCCAGGGATTTCATCTGACACCCTTAAGTAATTTGTTTAGTTCTGCTCTTCCGAGGGCTTAATCCCTGTCCACACTAGGGGGCCATGAATTCCTTCCTAGAGGGGATATGTTTTGAGTTTTGGTCGTTTGCCGGCATAATGTGAAGTGACAAGCACTTGGGGAGATGATAAATCTAATCAAAAGGCCCCCCCCTTTTTGCCCTTTCCATGAAGGTGAAGGAACGAGCTGGATATGGCTGGATTTTTCTTAAATATATATCCATGGGGAGATTAAGCACCGGGGGGGGGGGGATTTTTGTTTTCCTTAACTTCTGTGCTGTTTCTCGGCCAAGCAGTTCTCTTCCAAATAATGAGTGACAAGATTATGAGCTGAAAGTTTTCAGATGAGAAAATTTTGTTATTATCAAAGATCATAAGAACAACCCTCTGGATCAGGCCACATCCCATCTACTCCAGTGGCCAACCTATGAGAAATTTGCAAGCAGGACTTCAGCACAACAAAACTCTAATCACCGCCTGCAGCTTCCAGCTACAAGTATGCAGAAGTATTGATACCTCTGACAGTGGCAGTAAAACATAGTCTTCATGCTTTTGTTGTTGTTCAGTCGTTCAGTCGTGTCCAACTCTTCGTGACCCCATGGAGCAGAGCACGCCAGGCACGCCTATCCTTCACTGCCTCCCACAGTTTGGCCAAACTCATGTTAGTAGCTTCGAGAACACTGTCCAACCATCTCATCCTCTGCCGTCCCCTTCTCCTTGTGCCCTCAACCTTTCCCAACATCAGGGTATTTTCTTAGGGAGTCTTCTCTTCCCGTGAGGTGGCCAAAGTACTGGAGCCTCAACTTCAGGATCTGTCCTTCTAGTGAGCATGCAGGGCTGATTTCTTTAAGGATGGATAGGTTTGATCTTCTTGCAGTCCATGGAACTCTCAAGAGTCTCCTCCAGCACCAGAATTCAAAAGCATCAATTCTTCGGCGATCAGCCTTCTTTATGGTCCAGCTCTCACTTCCATACATCACTACTGGGAAAACCAGAGCTTTAACTATACGGACCTTTGTTGGCAAGGTGGTGTCTCTGCTTTTTAAGATGCTGTCTAGGTTTGTCATTGCTTTTCTCCCAAGAAGCAGACGTCTTTTAATTTCGTGACTGCTGTCACCATCTGAAGTGATCATGGAACCCAAGAAAGTAAAATCTCTGCTTATCCCTCTTCAATCCCCTTCTGGTTCTAGGAGACAGTAGTGCAGGAGCCACTCGGCTCTTTAGTTGCCTGGCCTGCCTCTTTCTCCTGTTCTTCAAACTCATCTTGTGCTCTACCCTCCAGCTCTGAAGCTTCCCCTGCCTTTGACCCTTGCCTCATGGCTGGTACAGTTCCCCTAAAATCACTGCTCTCATCTCCCAAGTTAGACTCCAGCTCCCCTTCCCCTGGTGTAAACTCATCAGCATCCGGCCAACTAAATTTATTATTATTATTATTATTATTATTATTATTATTATTATTATTATTACCCCGCCCATCTGGCTGGGTTTCATGAGCCACTCTGGGTGGCTCCCAACAGAATATTAATAATAAAAAGCAATAAAACATCAAACATTTAAAACTTCCCTAAACAGGGCTGCCTTCAGATGTCTTCGAAAAGTCAGATAGTTGTTTATTTCATTGATATCTGATGGGAGGGCGCCACCACTGAGAAGGCCCTCTGCCTGGTTCCCTGTAACCTCATTTCTCACAGGGAGGAACCCCCAGGAGGCCCTTGGCGCTGGACCTCAGTGTCCGGGCTGAATGATGGGGGTGGAGACGCTCCTTCAGGTATCCTGGGCCGAGGCCGTTTAGGGCTTTAAAGGTCAGCACCAACACTTTGAATTGTGCTCGGAAACGTACTCAACATTTTACACGCCTGCTTTTCCTAATTCATGAATTTGCGGACACTTTTGGGGGGGGGGGTTGGATTGGAGAACAGCATCTCAGGAATCGGAGGAGTACAACTGTCAAAGGATAGCTGGGCTTCCGTTTGCAAAGTGCAAGTCGGGTAAGATGGCACAGAAATGCAAACCGTACGAAGCCAATCCTCCCCATTGCCATAATATGCTAAAGGCTTCTGCAAACTGTCTTCTCTAGCACTGTCATAAATAATGAAAGCAGAACTCGGCATGTCAAAATAAATTAGAGCACTGCCTCGCACAAGGCGAGATCATCAATTCCACCACCCCAGACTCCTTGCCCACTGCCCTACCTTTCTGCCGCATTTGCTTCCTTGCTAACTTGGAGGGAACCTCAGCTTTGCAAGTACAGGCAGGATCGGGGACTGTACATCGAATTTTCTTTCTTCTGTGGCTTTACTGCTAACTGCATTGGCTTTGTACATGTCCGTGTGTATGCATTTCCATTCATTGGTACCTATTTCAATATTTGTTCCACCTGTGCCTACATACCTTTGTAAAAGGTTTGCATTCCTAGTAAATATGAATCTATGCCAAAACCAATCTGGCCTTGTTACAGGTAGGTAGCCGTGTTGGTCTGTCATAGTCAAAACAAAATAAAAAATAAATAAATTCCTTCCAGTAGCCTTGTCCAGTAGCCATCTGGCCTTGTCTGGCTGCATTTCATATATGCATATAATTTTAAGTCTATCAATGTTTAACTGTTTCTTCTATGTTTTTAAGCGACTCCCTAGCTAGGAGGAACAGTGGTAAGGGATGATGGGAATTGTAGTCCAAAAAGAGCTGGAGACCCAAGTTTGGGAAACCCTGGTCTAGAGGGCACTATTCTGGCTGCCACCATTCTAGAGTCTTGCATTATTGGCCAAAGCAAACCCATCACAGCCTCTCCTCTCCCACCGAGCCATACTGGGCAAATATTCCATTTGCACAGAAGATCTTAGCAACAGCAACAAAAATACTAAGCGGAAAATGCAGAAGTGGCCCTTTTCACTGGTTCCCATGGTAATAGATGGTGCTAAGAGCTGTAATTCGGAAGCCTTCACGTTGTGAAAATAAGACGCAAAATGCATCATCTTAGGGTAAATGGCTCTGCAGAAATGTTAGATGAAATTGCATACAAAGATGCACATGTTAGAAGAAATTCTGACAAATTTCCTTGAGGCCTTTCAAAAGAATTTGCAAACTGACATGCAATAAAAGAAACTGAAATTGCTATTTTTGCCCATCCCAAATATAACCTTTCATATAAAAACCTGTGTCCTGTGGGGTGTGTGTGTGTGTGTGTGTGTGTGTGAGTGAGAGAGAGAGAGGGGGGGGGAAGGAAGGAAGGAAGGAAGGAAGGAAGGAAGGAAGGAAGGAAGGAAGGAAGGAAGGAAGGATGTGTCAGGGATATGCCCACCCCTGCCAGTCCGGCACTGAGTGGCTATCGACAGCCTCAGCCATTGCTGTCGACAGATCCGTCTTCCAGTGAATCTGCCAGCTCCTCCTCAGGGGAGGAGCAGTTGCCGGGAGGGAGCCAGGGGGTGAGAGGTCTCCAGGAAGATGCCGAGAGACCTAGCACCACTCAGCAGACCCACTCAGAGGGAGAGACACCGTTTCCGGCGCCTGCTTTACGCAGAGGGATCAGGGGAGGAAGAAGGCGGCACTTTAGGGTGCCGAGACTCTGGTGTTGGCGCCGCAACAGGAGGGGGCCACTTCCGGATTCCGCTAGCGACTAGACGCTCATGTTTAGGATTAGCTCTGCACTGTACATACTTTGCACAATAAAATGATAGAAAGACAAGAAGGACTTGGTCTTTACTCTTGAGCAACTGTTAAGGGAACCTGACAGGATGCTTTGCAAACTCTTCATTATGGACATCCTGGAGAAGGAGTTCAGTTTTGCATGCAAAATAGGATGCCCAATTTATTTATTTTTGCATGAGAAAATGAGTGATATGGAAATCCAGCAGGACACCCTTTTTCGTTCCACACCTTTGCAGGTCAATTGCACCAAAGTTTTGCAAAACTCTCCCTCAAAATTTGCATCTATACCAAGGATCGTTCACCAGAGCAGTAACTTACTGCAACATTCATGCATGCATACACCTGCTTTTAACTGGGTTATCTGAATTGCCTTATCAACTGGTAAGGGAAATCTGAAATCCGGAAAAGGACGTGAGTGTTATAATCCTTCTCCCAATTTGACAAGGCAATTCAGATGATCAGCCCCCTGCCATGTGGCAAATGTTTGTTTGCCTCCATCCTTTATCTCCAGAATACTTGTGGCTCAAAGAACCTTGAACATCCAAGAATAGCAATATTAGCCAGAGGAATGGGCAGATGTGGGGTTCCAAACCTACAATGTAGGAACAAAGAAAGCCAAACTGCCTTCATAGACTCAGAGCTGGAAGGGACTCCCATGGGTCATCTAGTCCAACCCCCTGCAATGCAGGTCTGACTGTTTGCCCATGAATCCCATAATGGTCTACTAGGAATGGGCAGATTTCCAGCCAAAGAACATGGGAAGCCACCTTACAGTGAGCCAGACCCATTGGTTCCATTTAGCTCCGTATTGTCTACACTGGGCTTCCTCAAATTCGGCCCTCCTGATGTTCTTGGCCTACAACTCCCATGATCCCTAGCTAGCAAGACCAGTGGTCAGGGATGATGGGAACTGTAGTCTCAAAACATCTGGAGGGCTGAGTTTGAGGAAGCCTGGTCTACACTGACTGGCAGCAGCTGTCCGGGGTTTCAGGTGAAGGCCATTCCCAGATGTTGGGGACCTTCTGCATGCAAGATACATGCTCTGCCACTCATAGATCCTAACTCAGTGGCAATTCAGTAAGAGCTAGGTCAGGACATCTAGTATCCCGTTAGTTATTCAACTGTGTTCTAAAAGGAACGATAAAGAACACCAGTCTTGTTCACTGGATAGATTTCCATTCCAGACACAGGATAGATAAGCAAACACCTGAAATTTGCACTTCCATTTCGGTTGGGATTCTCTGACACCCCTAATTGCAACCCACAGGTACTGGAAACAAAATTTGGTGATATGCACTGTCCAGACTCTCTATATTCAAAATAATTTTACTTTCATAGACATAACTGAGAAGAAAATATTTACGGTCTCATGCTTATGCACTTTGTTCCTTATAGAGAGCTCCTGCACGGGTTTCCCCCTGTTAATGTTTTAGGGATCTTCCACGGTGTGTTTCACTTCAGATAGGTCACACTGACACAACACTGTCCTCAACAGTATCCAGAGAAGCCTCTCTCAGCAGCCATTCTCCCCCCCCCCAACACACAGAGAGAACGGTTAAAAACGACAGCTATTGGAATAACAGTCACAACAGAATGGAATGCCACTCTTATGTGGCTCACAGTCAGCCAATCACATGAGAGATATACAGTAATTGAACATAAGTAAACATTCCCATTTCAGAAAATGAAACCATTATCCTTAGCACTAGAAATGCCACAAGTCTGATCTGGCAGCGCTCTTATTATGATGTATTTCAGGATGCTCCATGTGAGACCATGGTGAAAACAGCCTCCCCTCCCCAAAAAGCTCAACAACTTTTTTTTGTCCAAATTTTCACTTTTTGAAATATGGCAACCTCACCTAATGGTGAGGGCTGAAGATGAAGTGGGACCTAAACTTCTATCCACCATGCAGTGGTTCTATGACAGATGTTCAGGAACTCCACCAAAGAGAAGGTGATGTAAAAAAAAAGGAAGTTCCCTGAAAGCAGAAAGTTTGAAAGCCACACATCTTGAGACACAGGCAACTGGCAATGAATTGGGGGAAAAGACTCCCGGGGAAGGCGGCGAACTTATGACAAACTTCCACCCCCCAATATATTCTCATCGGATTTTCTTCTCTACCTTCAAAAACATTTCTTCCTTGCTTCATTTCCCCAAGCCCTTTGTGTGTTCGCTTTGTCCAAACCCATTGGGGAGGAAACAGAAAGGGAAATGATGGATTCAATTTTGCACAAAGGGATTGCCTGTGGATTTGTGAGATGCCCAGAAGCCCCCGAGAGCGGAACCCTGGGACTACTGGATGTGCCACCAATTTTCTGTTATGAAATAAAAGTGACAGCACTCGCGCATAAGTCTATCTAGAGAGGCAGAAGTTGCGCTTTGAAGTTGAAGCGAACCTGCGGAGGAAGGTTTGTGGGGAGAAGATGATGGAAAGGCACTCAAAGCAGAGTTTGGGAGTAAATGTAGGCCTTGTTCATGCGTCTCATTTGCAATGTGGGGATAAGCCAAAGTTTCATGGGACTTCAAGATGGAACTAATAACATCTCTTCAGTAAAGAGCAGAGCTGGTTTTACCATTACACAGAGAGGGGCAGCTGGTTTGGGGAATCATGAAGGGGCAGCAAATAATAATAATAATTTATTATTTGTACCCCACCCATCTGGCTGGGTCTCCCCAGCCACTCTGGGCAGCTTCCAGCAGACATTAAAATACATTAACACATCACAGATTAAAAACAAATAGCTGGCTGTTTAATTTATTATTATTGTGTTTTTACTGGAGAGGGTCTTTAGGGAAATTCATGCCTTAGGTGACAAAATAACTGGGCTGGCCTTGAGTAGTCTGTATATTGAATCAGCGGTGGAGGGCACTACATGGAGAAAGAGGATATAATCCCCCCCCTCTCCCTCTCATAACACTAGAACTTCTCCCTCTCATAACACTAGAACTTGTGGACATCCAGCAAAGCTGAACATTGCAAGATTCAGGACAGGGAGTCTAGGATCAGTCTAGGACAAGTTTTGAAAGTTTCTATTTTCTTTTCATTGATATGGATTTAAAGGGTGGTTTAGACCACATTCTGGTCCATTGGGTGGGGTTGATTTCATAACCTATGTCGGCCTCCCATTGTTTTTTGATTGCGTCTGGGGATGACACTCCTGTTCTAACACAACTGCAATATTTTGTTGCAGGTTCCCACTTGTGATGACTTAACAGGTAATTGCCATCTCCTGCAGTCGTGACTTTCTCTTACTGTTCCCAGGCCCACAGAACAACTCCAGAGGTTTATTGCATGCAGATGGTTTCCCCGGTTTCTCTTTATACGTATTTTAAAAGTTCCTGGGTTCCCTTCCCTTTTGAACACAAAAACAACAAGGCTGAAGAAATCTAATTTTCACGGCAAGAAACCAGCATTGTAGGCAACGTGACAGAAGGAAATGTTTTGGCTGTGCTTGGGGTAGGGGGAGCGACAATCTTTTGCAAAGCAAGATGTGATTAACAAGCAGGAAGCAAAGCGCTATGCGATTCTACAGGATTTGGTAATTGAATCCACCAAGGATAATGACGTTGACCTTCCCATTTGGAAATAAACTAGGCATTCAGTTTATAAGTGCTGTTCGCATTAATTCTAATTGCCCATACATGGCTAACGCGGCAGGATACTAGTGGGAGGACAAGGAACAGGTAAATAATGATTACCATTAGCCTGTTTTACTAACAACATCAACAAAGCAAGGAGTATTTATGACAACGGTTTCTGGACCATGCAAAAGGCAGATTTCGACATCTGGATGCCATCGCTCCAACACAGGGGTTTCCCTCGGCGTGCCAGAGCCCATGCATCAAAGCATATCGCAAGGACATAAAGTCTGCCGTGTTGATTCAGACCAAACATCCATCGAGTCCAGAATTCTGGCTTCTAGGATCAAATGGTTATTTCTGACGATTGTTACTTCAGATGGAATAATCTCCCTTCTCCTGTTCTGGGGGTCCTTCCCAATGCTCCCAAGCAGATTTGGGGAGGGGAATAGGGGACACAGCGGGAGCAAGACCCATGGCAATGGCAGTGCTCATCGTACTGCTTCCTGCTAGTGCAACAACCGAGTTGGAGCCAATGTTCGTTCTCTGTACCTATTTTGCAATACTCCCTTCACCTGCACCTTAGGAACAAATAGGGCGACATGTTTCATCGGGGCAAAGGAAGCTTCCTTGTATCGAGTCAGACCATTGGGTCCATTTAGCGGAGTACTGTCTGCTTTGATAATAATAATAATAATAATAATAATAATAATAATAATAATAATAATAATAATTTATTATTTGTACCCCGCCCATCTGGCTGGGTCTCCCCAGCCACTCTGGGCGGCTTCCAGCAAACATTAAAATACATTAACACATCACAGATTAAAAACTTCCCTGAACAGGGCTGCCTTCAGGTGTTTTCTAAATGTCATGTAGTTGTTGATCCTTTTAACCTCTGATGGGAGGACGTTCCACAGAGCGGACGCCACTACCGAGAAGGCCCTCTGCCTGGTTCCCTGTAGCTTTGCTTCTCGCAGTGAGGGAACCGCCAGAAGGCCCTCGGGCGCTAGATCTCAGTGTCCGGGCTGAACGGTGGGTACCGTTCATGACTGGCCATGGCTATTTCTTCCAGAGTTTCAGATAGGGGTCTCTCCCAGCCCTACTTGGACATGCCTGGGACTGAACCTTTGGGCCCCCTGCAAGCAAATTGGATGCTGTATCACTGAGCTGCAGACCTTCTCCTAAATCAGGATATCTGTGGTCCATGCCACATATCCAAGTGTTTACTTGTAAGTCCGCTCCATCTTGTTTCCACACTAATCTGGCATAAAATATAATAATAATCTGTACAAAAAATTGCATATATCTCTGTGTACATGCACACACACATTTTCTCACAAATTATGCTCTTTGGGAAATGCATTTTCTTCCAAAAATGTGAGTTTCTACATGCATTTGGATATGTTCCTTGGGACGAAAATCATGTTGTGGCCTTCAGAGAAGTGAGAGATCCAATGCACAGCTACATTCTGACTTGCACATTCACCCAGGGGGCAAGGACCAGGCCACCTCATATTGGAAACCACAAATACAATATTCACAAATGTAATTCACAGATACGAAATTCCTCAAGCATCTCTGTGGAGGTTTCGTCCAGCTCTCATGAGAACTTATCAGGTACCTCATACTTTAGATTTGCCCATCTACCCCAGCATTCTCCAACCTGGAGCCCTCCAAATGTTTTTGACTCCCATCATCTGCAACCAGTGTTTCTAGCAGTGCCGGATTTACGTATAAGCTAAACAAGCTATAGCTTCGGACCCCACTCTCTTGGCAGCCCCCAAAAAAATTAAAGGGGGAGACACTGGATGTACATTTCCAAAATATAAGATAAAAAACAAATAGAATAAAACCTACATACAGCAACAGTGTTTTGTGTTTTGCTGGGTCCTATGGTGTAAATCATGGGCCCCGCCTGCTCCCTAAAATATCACTGGTTTGCTCCTTTCTATATATAGGGTGCCTACATTCTGCATATGCAAATGGCTTTAGATACTTATTAGGTCCATAAATTACCATCTAGCATATATTCAACACAAAAAAACAGCAACAATTTGTTGTTGACAAAGGACAGCTGGACATATAAAGGGCCCCATTACCTTCAGTAGCTTAGGGCCTCATCAAACCTAAATCTGGCCCTGGTTCCTAGCCATTTAAAGACTTATTGTGTTCAAGTGCGCCCAGCCAGCATGGGACAAGGCAAGTTTTCATTTGCCTTTCACTCTCCACATGTCACTCGCCACACCGAAAGATAAAGTCGCCGCTGGCTGCCTGGCAAGCGCATGTGCGTACACCTAGTTAGAAAACATTTCCTTCCATTTTTACATTGTGAACAGGTCTCTGCCAGTAGCCACCCCACCGCTAATGAACTCTAAAATGGTCCCCTCGGCTGCTCTTGTTGACTATTCCAAAACACCACTTAGAAATCCAAGACTGCCCACAGCAGAAGCAAAAGCATTCCCCATGCGAGATAAGATTCGGTGCGGATGATACCTGGCTCCATTACAGCAGAAGCAGGAATAGCAGGGGCCTGAAGCTCTGCAAATCCCTCTTTGGGGTCATCTGATCTTCCTTTAAGGGCAGCCCAGAAGAACATTCTGAAAACGAGAGCAAACAAAGACAATCATGCCATGTGTGTTAGGCCACTAGAGGGGGCAACCATTTTCCTCGGCGGAGCTCCGCCGAGCAAGTGAAACACATACACAATTAGCAAATTAATTAGGTGGAGAAATAGTTGGATGGAGTCCGTTGCACCGCCAGGCCTTCTTCCCGCCACCGAGAAGAACGGTTTTGGTTTATTTTTTAACCCTCACAGTCCTTTCCCAGGCGTCAAGCGTTCATATCACCCCCACCCTTCCCCTGCAAATGTAGATGGCTCAAAGACTGGCGTGAAGTGGAGACTGTGGCAGGCCACGAGAAGGAGATCTTGACCTTGCGTAAAAAATACCCATTGGGAGCAGCCGACTGAGAATCAGCCAAAGGTGGCAGCTGTCTGAAAGAACATTCATGCCTCAGAGCTGAAAGACACAGATTTTTTATCCACAGCCTAAGAGTGCCTCAGCCAATGATGTCTACTAGAGCCAGATGAAAGGACAGAGGTCCACGACCTACATCTGTATCCCACCTTTCTCCCAGATTTACAGAAGCCTTCCCGGTTTCTGATTTGAACCTGGAATGTCCCACTTCTCCTTAGGGTGTCCCTATTTGCATCAGAGAAATATTGGAGGGTATGGAGTTATGCGCCCCCTGAGCCAAGGGGGCAATTAACTACACAACCTTTAGAAGCATAGCTGTCAACCCTCCCTTTTTTGTTTGGAGGGAAACTCCCTTATTCCAATGCCATTTCCCGCTGCTATCCCGGATTGTTGATATCCCTTAAATTTCCCTGATTTCATAGGAAGCAGCTCCTCCCCCTCCCTGCCAGCCAGGGAGGCTCCTCAGCTGCATTGCTCGGCTGCCAATAAGGAGTCTGAGACCGACTGGGGGCGGAGCTTGCATGCCTTGTGCAGCCAGACCCTCACGCCCAACCAGACAGACAGCCTGCCTGCCATCTATGCGCTCGCTCTTTCGCTCACCCGTTCGAGCGCAGGGTGGCAAGGCTACTTGGTGCCATTGCACCGCCCACGCGGCATCCCTTATTTTCAAATCTGAAAGTTGAAAGCTATGTTTAGAAGACATCTGAAGGCAGCACTGTATAGGGAATTTTTCACTGTTTTACAGTAGAACCTCGACTCACGACTGCGGCAAACCCGGAAGTAAATACCGGGTTTGCTGCGATTCACGCACATGCAGAACAGCGCTTCTACCAGCGACCCGGATCGACTCCGGAACAGATTCCGTACGTGAGTAGAGGTTCCACTGTATTATGCTTTTATATATGTTGGAAGCTGTCCATAGTAGCTGGGGGAACCCAGTCGGGTGGGTGGGGGTCTATATTGTAAAATTATTTGTATTATGGAATAGGATATCCCAATTTTCCTCGGCAGAAATGTTGGAGGGTGTGAAATTAAAATAAAATAAAATAAAATAAAATAAAACACGCATAAATATAAATACCGTATATACTCGAGTATAAGCCGACCCGAATATAAGCCAAGGCACCCAATTTTGCCACAAAAAACCTGGGAAAGCTTCATAGGAGCCACTGCCTGCCTCACTCGAGTATAAGCCGAGGGCGGCTTTTTCAGCACAAAAAATGTACTGAAAAACTAGGCTTATACTTGAGTATATAGGGTATTTAAATAAGTAACCCTGCTTTAAGAAACAATGGGAACACCTAAAACCATTTGAAAGCATGCACACCCACACAAAACACTCATCCCCACCTTGCAACAACAACTAGTTAGTGGTGAAAGGACTGTTAGAATGAACAAAAAAAAACCACATTTGTCTGTTGGCTAGGATTGCCAGATTTCCAGAGGTAAAAATCCCGGGGGGGGGGAATGTGTTGAGCTTTTTATGTGTGTGTGTGTGTGCAACTGCCCACGCCAGACCCCAAAACTGAGCCGCCCATGCACACAATTTTTTTTAACACCCTGCAAAACCTGGACATTTGCTTAAAATTGTAAAAAATTCCTCCGGGTGGGCATGTAGACCACCCAAAAAGAGGACATGTCTGGGATTTCCCAGACGTATGCCAATCCTACTATTAGCTCAAGGAAAGCAGAAGGGAGCCTAGCCACACAAACCCCCATTCTCTTATTTTTTTCACAATGCCTGAGAGGTCACCCTAAACCAGGGGTCAGCAACCTTTTTCAGCCGTGGGCCGGTCCACCATCCCTCAGACCATGTAGTGGGCCGGACTAATTTTTTTTTTGGGGGGGGGGGAATGTACGAATTCCTATGCCCCACAAATAACCCAGAGATGCATTTTAAATAAAAGGGCACATTCTACTCATGTAAAAACACGCTGATTTCCGCAACGTCCGCGGGCCAGATTTAGAAGGCGATTGGGCCGCATCTGGCCCATGGGCCTTAGGTTGCCTACCCCTGCCCTAAACCTTGCCACAGTCCTCAGACCAGTGTTTACTCTGACATGCTCCTCTTCTCTACATGTTCAGATTTATGGTGAGTTTTTGTGCATGGAGAAAACAGTTGATCATGCGGTTCCCCAGCGGAAGCGAGATTCTGCAGAGACAAAAGTACCTTCCGCTCCGCTGTTTGTGAGAACAAGGACATTGGGGTGTGTTTTAGTGCTGCTCCAGAGCATCTGACCACTTCCTTGAGTCCATCTGGGATATGAAATTTTAGAAGGGGAAATTTTCTCTCAAATGGAAGGACGGGAAACAAGGCTACTCCATCATCATCAAGCTTTACTTAGCAGTGGAATCGGAGAAAGGTCAGAGCATCTCAAGAGGTTGAAGACTCCTGTGGCCTGAGGCTGGGCCTTGCTGCAGTGAGCTGCTGTGGATTGTGAGCGCTCTTCAGGGGGAAGGAAGTCCAACATCAGACTTCAAAAAGAGGACACTTCTAACTGAAAATAAAATGAGGGGATTCGTAAGAAGGAAGATGGAAGAGAAAGTCAAGAGGGTGGAGGCTCTGCAGAAGGCTAGGGGGTTTCTTCAAAATCGCAATAATAGAAGTTCAGCTAAAATGTATACTGACGGTCAATGTGGCTGCTACAAAACCCAAGAGGATTTCTGTGTGGTAACAAGTGGCGCTGAGGGTTAAACCACAGAGCCTTGGGCTTGCCGATCAGAAGGTCGGCGGTTCGAATCCCCGCGACAGGGTGAGCTCCCGTTGCTCGGTCCCTGCTCCTGCCAACCTAGCAGTTCGAAAGCACGTCGAAGTGCAAGTAGATAAATAGGTACCACTGTGGTGGGAAGGTAAACGGTGTTTCCGTGCGCTGCTCTGGTTCGCCAGAAGTGGCTTAGTCATGCTGGACACATGACCTGGAAGCTGTACGCCGGCTCCCTTGGCCAATAAAGTGAGATGAGTGCCGCAACCCCAGAGTCGGTCACGACTGGACCTAATGGTCAGGGGTCCCTTTACCTTTACCTAACAAGTTAGTGTCAAAGAAGTTATATGGGGCTTCCTCCAGAAAATGGAAGTCTTGCCCAAGTAAAGAGAACCAAAAGGAACAAACGTTGGCCAAAGAAATTCCAGTAGACAATAATGCTGAAAAAAGAATTCTGAGGAGTGTGTTGCTAAAACCATAAAAGCAAACAACAATTATGTAAAGGCATTAGAAGCAGGAGACCAAGCAGGGAGACGGTTGGACCTTTGGATGAGAAGGGAGCCAAAGGTGTGCTCAAGGAGGAAAAGGATGTTTAAGAGAAGGTGAATTTATTATTTGCATCCGTCGTCACTGCAGGAGATGTAGAGCAGTTCATCTGTGACTGATCCAATTTTCTCAGCAAGGGAGTCAGAGGAAATGTGGCAAATAGTGGTGACGAGAGATGAACACAATAAAAACCGACAACTCGCTGGGTCTGCATGGCATCTAACAAAAATATGTAACTCGTCCTTAAGATAAGTAGCTGAGGGCTGGAAAATACAGAACAGCCTACCATATAGAAGAACAAGCCATGCTGAAGAAGAACCAACATGGCTTCTGCAATGGAATGTGCTACCTAACATTTTGGAGTTTTGTTGAAAGTGTTAATAAGCATATGTCAAAGGACGGTGGAGCAGATACTGTTTACTTGGATTTTCAGTTAGCTGTTGATACAGATCCCTCACTTAAGACTCCTTGAATAACTTTAGCAGAGGTGGGAGAAAGGGACAGGTCCTCTTATGTATCATTAATTGGTTAAAAAGCAGAAAGCAGGGAAAGGAATAAATGAACAGTTCTTCCAGTGGAAGGATGTAGGAAGCTGAGTCCCCCAAGAGATCTGCACTGGGACAGATGCTTTTTAACTTGTTCATAAATAATTGGCAATTAGGATAAGCAGTGAGATGGCCAATTTGCTAGTGACACCCAACCGTTCAGGATGGCTAAAGCTAAATAGGATTGGGAGGAGTTCCAAAAAGATTTATCCAAGGAGGATGAACAGGCATCAAAACGACAGATACAGGTTCAACGTAAACAAATGTTAAGCGATTAGCACTGGGGCAAAAACATCCAAGCGTACACTAATGGGGTCTGAAATGGTAGCGACTGGCAATCCTTGGGAGGGCTGGTGGCTTAGAGTTACCAGTATGGTGTAGTGGTTAGAGTGATGGACAAGGATCTGGGAGACTAGGGTTCAAACCTGTATGAATCTCATTGGGTGACGTTGGCCAATCACTATTCCCAGATTAACCTAACCTCACAGGGTTGTTGTGAGGATGAAATGTGCTGTGGAAGAGCCATCTCTGCCACCCTGAGCTCTATGAAGGAAGTGTGAAATATGAATATAATGGTGAAAATAAATGCATAAACTAATTTAACTAACACCAGTTCCCCATGTAGTTTGGTGTGATCTACTCTGATCTAAACCACAGAGCCTAGGGCTTGCCGATCAGAAGGTCGGCGGTTCAAATCCCCGCGACGGGGTGAGCTCCCGTTGCTCGGTCCCTGCTCCTGCCCACCTAGCAGTTTGAAAGCACGTCAAAGTGCAAGTAGATAAATAGGTACCGCTGTGGCGGGAAGGTAAACGGTGTTTCCGTGTGCTGCTCTGGTTTCGCCAGAAGCGGCTTAGTCATGCTGGCCACATGACCCGGAAACTGTACGCCGGCTCCCTCGGCCAATAAAGCGAGACCCCAGAGTCGGTCATGACTGGACCTAATGGTCAGGGGTCCCTTTACCTTTACTCTGATGGGAAACAGCTCTCAGGACCGCCCCCCCCCCCGTCAGCTGCAACCTGCAGAGACTGAACCTGGGACTGTCTGCATGCAGAAATTTGGAATGGCAAAGCAGACATTCCAGGTCTGGTTATGTGTACAGCCCCTTTGGGCCCTGCACTTCTTGAAGTCCAGATAGCAGTGGCAGAAGGGGGAGGCATGGGGGGCCGGCAGAGACGAGCGCCGAAGCACAGCAGCTGGGTTACTGCAAAAATAGGCACCCGTCCAGCACAGCCGGCCTCTTCTTAAACAGGCTTCCTTATTTCTCATACAATAAAAATCTTGATCCACTTAGTGACACCGCCGTTTCAAAGAAGCATCAAATAAACACTGTGCTTGAAAACACTTTCTCCCCCCCCCCCCCCTTTCCCTTCCCTCGTTGCTAACTGTGAAGCTCATGTCTCAAGCCTGGTACTCTAATGGAATGTCTAATGCTCAGCAGCTGCACATTTTTAATGCAAAGCTGGGGGCGGAGCCTTGAGAATTATAGAGAGAGAGGGATATGCACACACATACAGGCAACATATGGTTTTATGTAATCTTGCTATGAATTTTTTAAACGGAGTGTCCTAATTCATGCTGGGCGGAAAGAGCTTTTTCAGCCGGTCCTCTGTGGCTACAGCCCCACTTGCATGGAGTGTGTGATGCCTTATTGCCGCAGTGTTTGCAGCAAAGGCAGCCCTGGCACAGCGGCTTAGGCAAGAGAGCCTCTTTTATGGCCAGCTAGCCGTTCGAAAAGCACGTCAAAGTGCAAGTAGATATAGGTACCGCTCCGGCGAGAAGGCAAATGGCATTTCCGTGCACTGCTCTGGTTCGCCAGAAGCGGCTTAGTCATGCTGGCCACATGACCCGGAAGCTGTACGCCGGCTCCCTCGGCCAGTAAAGCGAGATGAGCGCAGCAACCCCAGAGTCGTCTGCAACTGGACCTAATGGTCAGGGGTCCCTTTACCTTCAGCCAATGACTAGTGTTGGGAAAGGCCAGGCAATGCAAAGGTCAGACTGACACAACTAGGGACCGATCAAGTCCCACACAACCTACTAGTGGACCCCTGGGGTGCAAGCGTGGCTTTCTTTTGAGTCCTCCAGCCAGATGTCAGGGAGAAAGGTGCCCCAGCTTGAGTAAACAACCACCACCCTGTCTGCACACTGACTTCTGATGCTCAGGGACCGAAATACATGGAATCATAGAATTGGAAGGGACCACCGAGGGTCATCTAGTCCAACCTCCTTCAATGCCGGAAATCTCAGCTACAGCATCCATGGCAGATGGCTATCTAACCTCTGCTTAAAAACCTCCAAGGAACCTCCCATTCTGTGGGGCAGTTTTTAATAGGCAGGGAAATACCTATTAATCACCATTTATCCCTCCAGGAGCCCACATGTGGGGGATGAAGAGAGTTTTAAAATCCCATTATTGGCAGCAAAATTAAAAGCATAGGCATTAGGGTGTAAAACCTTGTTTTGAGCAAATCCACCTATGAAGGGAGCTGGCTTCCCTTTTGTACCCCGGTTAATAAGGAATAAGGCAACAAGTAAGCTTAAAATATAATTGACTTATTACCATGCATGGATTCACAGCAATGGCAGCAGTAAAAACTATGCAAGCAAAATACTTATACTCACAGGATAATGAGCTTCAGGCATCTGCCCTTATGGCTGCTCACAGGAAAAGAGCTCAGGAGGAACAGGAAGTACTGCATACACCTTCCTCTCCAGGAAAAGAGGGGAAATGACATCACACAGACCCCTCTCTACCAATTGCATTTCTATGGTCTGAGTATCGGCCTATCAGCAATACAGCTCTGTGGACTTAGCCCCTTCTCACGCTAACTGCCAAGAATACGCATTTGTTAGGTTTGGCTCTCTGTCCACTTTATAACCATCACCATTCTCTTGAATAGCTCAGTTGGTAGAGCACAAAACTCTTAATCTCAGGGTCGTGGGTTTGAGCCCCACGTTGGGCAAAAGATTCTTGCGTTTCAGGGGGTTGTACTAGATGACCCTCGTGGTCTCTGCCAACTCTACGATTCTAGGATTCCATGCACATCTACCAGGACCTCCTTTCCTTCAACTAAAAAGTCTCAAACATAGCCATTGAGTTGCCACCGTTTCCTGTAGTAGCTTCTACTCCTGCCCAGAATTTGCAAGTGAATCTCAAAATGACAATAATAATAATAATAATAATAATAATAATAATAATAATAATAATTTATTATTTTTACCCCCGCCCATCTGGCCGAGTTTCCTCAGCCACTCTGGGTGGTTTCCAGTCAAATGTTTCCAGTCAAATGTTAAAACAATACAGCATTAAATATTAAAAACTTCCCTAAACAGGGCTGCCTTCAGATGTCTTTTAAAAATAGGATAGCTGCTTATTTCCTTGACATCTGCTGGAAGGGCGTTCCACAGGGAGGGCGCCACTACCGAGAAGGCCCTCTGTCTGGTTCCCTGTAACCTCACTTCTCGCAATGAGGGAACCGCCAGAAGGCCCTTGGCGCTGGATCTCAGTGTCCGGGCTGAACGATGGGGGTGGAGACGCTCCTTCAGGTATACAGGACCGAGGCCGTTTAGGGCTTTAAAGGTCAGCACCAACACTTTGAATTGTGCTCAGAAACGTACTGGGAGCCAATGTAGTTCTCTCAGGACCGGTGTTATGTGGTCCCAGCAGCCACTCCCAGTCACCAGTCTAGCTGCCGCATTCTGGATTAATTGCAGTTTCCGGGTCACCTTCAAAGGTAGCCCCACGTAGAGCGCATTGCAGTAGTCCAAGCGGGAGATAACCAGAGCATGCACCACTCTGGCGAGACAGTCTGCGGGCAGGTAGGGTCTCAGCCTGCGTACCAGATGGAGCTGGTAGACAGCCGTCCTGGACACAGAATTAATCCGCGCCTCCATGGACAGCTGTGAGTCCAAAATGACTCCCAGGCTGCGCACCTGGTCCTTCAGGGGCACAGTAACCCCATTCAGGACCAGGGAGTCCCCCACACCCGCCCGCCCCCTGTCCCCCAAAAACAGTACTTCTGTCTTGTCAGGATTCAATCTGTTAGCCGCCATCCATCCTCCAACCGCCTCCAGGCACTCACACATCTTGCTGTATTCCCCACCAACCTTCTAGCCTGGCATATACTCAAATCAAACAAATGTTTCCAAACTTTCAACCGAGGCAGAGGGGACATGATCAAACAATGAAGAAACCGCCCGTGTGTGGAAATAATCAGCAGTGCTTACTTCTGGAGAGAGAAATCCACAATGCTCCAGCAGTTTGAGATGCCCTGATCAAAAACAATTGGTTTTGCAAGCAAACAACAGGGCTGCGTTTTCTTTTTCACCTGCAGCTACTATCATTTTCTTATCAATCAACACCTTGTGACAGCTGATCCCCCTCGAGTGAAAGGAGGTTTGTGGGTTTTTAAATAAAATAAAATAAAATAAAAATAAAAGAACCTACAAAAGATCACTGGGTTGCCCTTAAGGGGTAAAGGCAGTAGCTCATCTTTACAGGGTATTGACGAACAGATAGACAATGAAGAAGGTTATTCAATAGACTTGGAAGATTCACTATAGACAAAAGAAAGGACATCTTCGCACAGCAATAAATTAAACTATGGAATTTTCTCCCGCAACAGGCAGTAATGTCCAACAATGTGGATGGCTTTAAAAGAGAATCAAGCAAATGAATGAGTCCGTTAGTGGCTATCAGGTGCAATGGTTATGTTCTCCATCCTCTATTGCAGTGATGGCTAACCTTGACACTCCAGATGTTTTGGAACTACAACTCCCATCATCCCTAGCTAACAGGACCAGTGGTCAGGGATGATGGGAGTTGTAGTCCCAAAACATTTGGAGTGTCAAGGTTAGCCATCACTGCTCTATTGGAAAAAAAGTGTTCTTCTGATTACTAGCTGCAGGGAATCACAAGTGAGAAGAGTGTTGTTGTATTCAGGTCCCACTTGTCGGCTTCCCATTGGGGAATTCTGGTTGGCCAGGGTGAAAACTCGATGCTGGACTAGATGGGTCTTTGGTCTGATCCAGCAGGGCTTTCCTTATATTCTTAAAAATGTACACATGCAGGATACACCACTTAAAATACCTGAAGGAACGTCTCCACTCCCATTGTTCAGCCCGGACACTGGGGTCCACCTCTGAGGGGCTTCTGGTGTTCCCTCACTGCGACAAGTGAAGTTACAGTGAACCAGGCAGAGGGCCTTCTTGGTGGTGGCACCTGCCTGTGGAACACCCTCCCGTCATATAATAAACAACTATCTGACTACCCCATGGACTGCAAGAAGTTCAAACCTATCCATTATGAAGGAAATCAGCCCTGAGTGCTCACTGGAAGGACAGATCCTGAAGCTGAGGCTCCAATACTTTGGCCATCTCATGAGAAGAGAAGACTCCCTGGAAAAGTCCCTGATGTTGGGAAAGATGGAGGGCACAAGGAGAAGGGGACAATAGAGGACGAGATGGTTGGACAGTGTTCTCGAAGCTACCAACATGAGTCTGACCAAACTGCGGGAGGCAGTGGAAGACAGGAGTGCCTGGTGTGCTCTGGTCCATGGGGTCACGAAGAGTCGGACACGACTAAACCACTAAACAACAACATCATTTGACTTTTAGAAGACATCTGAAGGCAGCCCTGTGCTGGGAAGTTTTTAATGTGCTTTAATTTACTGGAAGCTCTCCATAGTGGCTGCAGTAACACAGTCAGGTGGGTGAGATATTATTGATGTTATTTTTATTATTATTAAAGGCTCAGAACTGCAAATAATGAAAGATTAAAGTGGCAGCAGTCCCCCAAATGATTTAGAATTGCTGGAGAGGAATTCTTGTGGCAGTCAACACAGTTTGGGGTCAAAAAAGTAGCCTGTAACATTCTTGTTGCTAACACACCTGACGCTTGTCCACATTGACCTTGCCGATATGTCAAAGCCAGAGGCTAAAACGGCATAAAAGGGTTAGGGGACCACCAACAGGTGTATGCAGTGTGGGGGCACCTGCCTCTAGTAGAAGCTGTGTCTTTAAGAAAGCATATTTCAAGGGTTGGCACCTAGTGAAGTGCCTGTCCGTGGCAGTTAGCTTCAGAATATGCACACTGAGTGGCATGAAAGGAAGACAGGCAGGAACGAACAATCCACCGAGACCAGAGGTTATTTTTAGAGAGAAAGCTTCTCCAGCCAACATTTAATAAATAAGTAACGGAGAAGACCTCAAAGGAAGGCAGCAGCTGCTGTGGCCACGTGAGTTGCTTTCTTAGCCATGAATCTCAAATGCGAGGGCTTTGCATTTCCCCGCTTCCTTTAACGCACGGAGCAGTTGAATTTTCCTCCACTACAATCTCAGTTTTATGTTGGAAGCCGTGCAAAGGTGATGGGGAGGGATTGCCACAATTTAGGGATGTGTCCCTCTGGACACGCCCAAAGAATCTGGTGAGGTTGCAGGGATTTGTAGGTAGGGACAAATTCATGGAGGTGTTATAAGAATTTAAGGTCTCAAATATATAAATTACAAGTTCATAAATTTACAAGGCAAACACATACATAAGTATGTCAACCACGTGTCTGAAATAGGACAGGAGAGCAATCCTGAAGCCATTTTGACTCTCCCAAATTGACCTCAAATGTTTTCTGCAAAGAGGAAGGAAATAGGAAAGCCTCACCATTGTCTTTTGCTTACCTGTCTTTAGGGCATCTTTGGTCATGAATAGGGTGAGCCTGTGACCTGGATTCAGGAATTAAAGTATTTACCACCACAAAAGACTGGCCAGGCTGCCCAGGTAAAGCAATTACTGGCCATTGTCAGGTATCCTGACAAACAGGATTTCTGTTGTAGACCGCCTCCTTCTGTGATGTAGGTATGATGTTTGGGGTGGTGGTGGTCTTGTGCTACAGTGTGGGAAATTTCAAAAGTCTATATAGGGGCTTGCACACCATTGTTCTGGGCTCCTCCTCCTTCCTGCGTGTGGTGAGTGAGGGCCCTGTTGCAACAGTTTAATAAAGACCAGGCTTACTAGTTGCTTCTCAATACAGTATTCTCTGATTTGGCCTCTGGACCCAGGTGGCGCTGTGGGTTAAACCACAGAGCCTAGGGCTTACTGATCAGAAGGTCGGTGGTTCGAATCCCCGCGACGGGGTGAGCTCCCATTGTTCGGTCCCTGCTCCTACCCACCTAGCAGTTCGAAAGCATGTCAGAGTGCAAGTAGATAAATATGAACCGCTCTGGCGGGAAGGTAAATGGCGTTTCCGTGTGCTGCTCTGGTTCGCCAGAAGCAGCTTAGTCATGCTGGCCACATGACCCGGAAGCTTACGCTGGCTCTTGGCCAATAAAGCAAGATGAGCGCTGCAACCCCAGAGTCGGACACGACTGGACCTAATGGTCAGGGGTCCCTTTACCTTTACCTATTTTCTCCTACTGATAGGGAACCAACTTAAGGACTCTAATACGGGCTCTTGGATACCCCATAAGGGAAAAGGAGAAGATTTCATTTACATTACAGGAAATGCTATCAGATAGTAACTAGTCATATTGGCTATGTTCTGCCTCCATTGTTGGAAACAGTAATGCTTTGATGCAGATGGGCTCTCACAGATGCTACTCTCACCTCTTTGAAAGAAAACACAAATGAGACAACTAAATATTATGATTAGCTATGAATTCACTGTATGGTTTGGGGCAAGCCATTGCCCATTCTTTAAAGACAGCTAAATATAATTATTAGCTATGAATTGATTGCATGGACTTAGGCGAGCAAGTCTCTTGCCCATCCAACTCAAGGTTAAATTCACTTCCGCGCAGCACTCCACGCAGTGAGTGGTTTAAATCATGTGCAACTACTCATGTTCTCTGCGCAGAACGTTTTTCCTCTTGCTGCCACCATAAACCTTCTCCCCGCTTCGCACAATGAAGAAAAATCCTCTTGTATCTACATATTCATAAGAACATGATCAGTACACCAAATCCAATTAACTTAATGGACAAGCTCTTTTGAAATACATGCACCACTCAGAGAGAGGGGGGGTGGGTGGAGAGAGAGAGAAAAAGGCAGCGAACAACACTCTGCAATCAATACATTCCCGTGTTCTAGGTCAAGGATTGCAAGATTTTTTACTTTAAGGAAAAGAGCTTCTGTTCAAAACTACCACAGCAGGGAAACAATCAAAGGGGAACACAAAGCAGAAACAAGAAGGAACTCCTGGCAACCTGTCCTTCACGATGCAAATGCAGAGAGAGATGCCATGCAAGAGTGTGCACTATTTGAAACCAATAGTATTGACCTCAAACACTGGAATGAAATGAATGAGGAAAGTGGCATTCGCTAAAGCACACATCGTCCTTGGCTGGTGAGCTAGCACTAGAAGGATAACAGGGCGGGCGAGCAGAATTCTCTTACGGAAATGTCAAGGCTAGCAGTTTATTGTGCATGTTTGCAAAGGTTCAAAGACAAAGATGCTGTCAACAAAGAAGCAAGAACAAAACCGGTTAGGAAAACAATGCTGTCAGTCTTAACTGTGCTAACGGCGCTGTGTAGGTGTAAGTATTGGGGATAGGGGCTCAAACACTTTAAGCGTGGGTTTCGCCGACAAATCGCCCAGGGTTAACAACAGAGTCTTTATTTTGGGGAACAACGAGCGTCAGCTCAAGAGTAAACCGAAGTCTGGGATGAATGCAATTGGAAACAGAGAGGCAGAAGGCAGATCTTGATCTGGATTTCTGGACGGTTTGCATTAGATCAGAAAGAATTCACTGTTTTCCGGTTCGAAACAAAATAAAAAAATTCCTTCCAGTAGCACCATAAAGGTAAAGGGTGAAGGGACCCCTGACCATTAGGTCCAGTCGTGACCGACTCTGGGGTTGCGGCGCTCATCTCGCATTATTGGCCGAGGGAGCCGGCGTACAGCTTCCAGGTCATGTGTCCAGCATGACTAAGCCGCTTCTGGCGAACCAGAGCAGCGCACGGAAATGCCGTTTACCTTCCCGCCAGAGCGGTACCTATTTATCTACTTGCACTTTGACGTGCTTTCGAACTGCTAGGTGGGCAGGAGCTGGGACCAAGCAACGGGAGCTCACCCCGTCGCGGGGATTCAAACCGCCGACCTTCTGATCGGCAAGCCCTAGGCTCTGTGGTTTAACCCACAGCGCCAACTAAGTTTGTTATTGGTATGTGTGGCGAACCAGCCCTTTTGGCCTTGTAGAATGTTAAGTTTTCCCCAGCGTTTACAAGGTTAAACATAGAACCTGTTAATTGACAGTTCACTCCAGAGAGGCGGAACCTCCTGGGGGTTTAAAAGGGGGGAACGGCAGTTGGTCAGGGGGAGTTGGTGGTTGGTGTTGTGTGGGAGTTGAGAGAGGTAGATAGAGAAGGGAGGAGATAGACAGAGCAGACTGAGGGAGGTATATGGGTAGGCTATAGGAGTCATCAGAAACTGTAAAGAACTGTAAAGAAACTATGAACTACATGTGCTAAAGTCTAAAACCGTTATGCTTGTTAAACAATAAAAACTAGTTCTTGTTTAAACCATCGAAGTATCGTCATCCATGAGGTCCAGAGTGTTATACCGAAGCTCAGTGTAATGAACTCGGAGAGAGGACAAAACTAGGAACAGTCTGTGTCCTCGAGATTCATTAAGGAGGGGCTAGGAGGGGGTGAACCTTAAACGCCACAGTGTAGCTAGGAGAGGCTAGCTAGCTGAGACAGCGAAGGGGGGTTTCTTGGAGATTAGAACCCAGGGCTGTTGGTTAAAAGGTTTTCATCTGGATAGCCTGAAGCAGGGGGTATAACTGGACGTGAACACTCTTGAAAGAGGCGATCATTAAACCGCTTCTTAAAAAACCATCTTTAGACCCGGCCATTATGGCCAACTATCGCCCAGTCTCAAATCTACCATTCTTGGGCAAGGTGATTGAGCGGGTGGTTGCTGAACAACTCCAAGCACGCCTGGAGGATGCGGACCATTTGGATCCCTTCCAATCGGGATTCAGGCCTCACCATGGGACTGAAACTGCCTTGGTCGCGCTGGTTGATGATCTCCGGCGGGCTAGGGACAAAGGTGAGAGCTGTTTCCTAGTTCTGCTGGACCTCTCAGCGGCCTTTGACACCATTGACCATAACATCCTTCTGGACCGTCTAGAGGGGTTGGGAGCTGGGGCACTGTTATACAGTGGTTCCGCTCCTTCCTCCTGGGCCGTGTCCAGAAAGTGGTGGTGGGGGATGAGTGTTCAGACCCCTGGGCTCTCATTTGTGGGGTGCCTCAGGGTTCCGTCCTCTCCCCCATGCTTTTTAATATCTATATGAAGCCGCTGGGAAAGATCATCAGAGCGTTTGGGCTGGGTGTTCATCAGTATGCGGATGATACCCAGCTCTACCTCTCTTTCAAATCAGAACCAGTGAAGGCAATGAAGGTCCTGTGTGAGTGCCTGGAGGCGGTTGGAGGATGGATGGCGGCTAACAGATTGAGGTTGAATCCTGACAAGACAGAAGTACTGTTTTTGGGGGACAGGGGGCAGACGGGTGTGGGAGACTCCCTGGTCCTGAATGGCATAACTATGCCCCTGAAGGACCAGGTACGCAGCCTGGGAGTCATTTTAGACTCACAGCTGTCCATGGAAGTGCAGATTAATTCTGTGTCCAGGGCAGCTGTCTACCAACTCCATCTGGTGCGCAGGCTGAGACCCTACCTGTCCGCAGACTGTCTCGCCAGAGTGGTGCATGCTCTAGTTATCTCCCGCTTGGACTACTTGCAATGCGCTCTACGTGGGGCTACCTTTGAAGGTGACCCGGAAACTGCAATTGATCCAGAATGCGGCAGCTAGACTGGTGACTGGGAGTGGCCGCCATGACCACATAACACCGGTCCTGAGAGATCTACATTGGCTCCCAGTACGTTTCCGAGCACAATTCAAAATGTTGGTGCTGACCTTTAAAGCCCTAAACGGCCTCGGTCCTGTATACCTGAAGGAGCGTCTCCACCCCCACCATTCAGCCCGGACACTGAGATCCAGCGCCGAGGGCCTTCTGGTGGTTCCCTCACTGCGAGAAGCAAAGCTACAGGGAACCAGGCAGAGGGCCTTCTCGGTAGTGGCGCCCGCCCTGTGGAACGCCCTCCCTTCAGAGGTCAAAGCGATCAACAACTACATGACCTTTAGAAAACACCTGAAGGCAGCCCTGTTTAGGGAAGTTTTTAATCTGTAATATTTTAATGTATTTTAGTGTTTGTTGGAGGCCGCCCAGAGTGGCTGGGGGGACCCGGTCAGATGGGCGGGGTACAAATAATAAATTATTATTATTATTATTATTGTCACTGGGATCTCCAGAGTTATAAGGAGGTCGGTCTTTAGTCGAACCTTGGAGGGCAGGGTGTGAGGGGTTTAAAGTAAAACCATTGCACCTGCATTACTGACAAACATTTATAACAGGGTGACACAGAGTGCGTAAAGGGAGGTTCGCGACAGTATGAGCTTGCGTGTGCACGCACACTTCTTCAGATATGTTTTCCGGTTGTTTAACAGCAAGCAGCAAGAAAATGGCTTCCATCCACCAGTAAGTGCCCCCGTTCTACTGCTCCTTTCGAGGAAACAGGAAAAGAGAGGAGCCTGTTAAACACCACACAGCGTATCTCAAGTCCAGGACATTTTTCACTGCCACCGGGTGGGGGGGGGGGGAGAGGGACAAAAACAGAGGGGCAGGAGGAATCAATACTCCCGTCCTCCCTTATGCCACACGCCCGACCCGCAGCTTCCTCTGTTTTGAATCGCCAAATCATGCATTCCTCATTAATGGCCCAGACACAGAGAGTTTTCAATTAAGTCAGAAAGCGCTGTTGTAGTAATTACATTATGATATTAGCCCCCACAGATTAATACATTGGCAGCCGCGCGCAGGTTGCCTTCTGCAATTGTGTCACGCTCCGCTCGTTTGCTCTGGTAATGAAACCAAAACACAGGAATGTCTCACATAAAACGGCATCGGCCATCTGGATGGCTGCATCAGCAGCTCCGATAGTCTTTAAGGTTGGGTGCAGAAAGTAGCTCCCCCCCCCAGAGACTGGAATGTGGCAGCAAGGCCGCGACCCTCCTTCCCTTTACATCTGCAAGCTGCATCAGCATGTTGATCAGCTCCCAAGCCCTCTTCCGTTTCTCACTTGACGCTAAGTTTCCCGCACAATCTGCCACTAAGCATCTCTTAGCACCCTGGCTGAGTGCTTTGGCCAGGAGGATAGGTGTCCTTGGGGCTCTTTTCCTTGCCCAGATGGAGGAGAGAGAAGTGTTTGTGCATAGAAACCAGCCTAAAGTATAAAGGCAAACATTTACATTTGTCCCTCCTCCCACTTTTGCTTCTGGCTCCGCCCACCACTGCCATGTGGCCCTCGGAAGGCTGCCAAAAAAGGAATGTGGCCCTCAGGCTGAAACAAGGTTCCTCTCTCCTGCTCTGCTGCCTCTTGCCAATTCCAGTAGCATGCTAAGCCTCTCTTGAGAGCCAGTGTGGTGTAGTGGTTAAGAGTGGTAAACTCATAATCTGGTGAACCGGGTTCGCGGCTCACATTTTCCTTCCCTTCCTCCCCCACAACAAACACTCTGAGGTGAGTGGGGCTGAGAGACTTCAAGGAAGTGTGACTAGCCCAAGGTCACCCAGCAGCTGCATGTGGAGGAGCGGAGACGCGAACCCGGTTCCCCAGATTACGAGTTTACTGCTCTTAACCACACCACCACACTGGAGGGACTGTTCCACCTGAGGATGCAATTTGAAAAGCAGCCTGGTGCATGGGTGAGGAATGGTTGAAGGAGCTGGTATGTTTAGTCTGGAAAAGACTGAGAGGAGATAGGATAGCCACCTTCCAATATATCAAGAGCTGTCACACGGAAGATGGAGCAAGCTTGTTTTCTCTTGCTCTGGAGGGGACGACTCGAACCAATGGCTTCAAGTTACAAAAGAGTATCTGACTCAACATCAGGAAAAACTTTCTGACAAACCTTTTTACAGCAAACCTTTTTAGAACTAAAATACCCACCAGATGAAGTTAAACAACAGATCAACAGAGCCAGACTGATACCCAGAGAGAACTTGCTGCAAGACAAACCCAAAAAAGAAAATAGCAGAACACCACTAGTAATCACATACAGCTCCCAAGTTAAAACAGTACAACGCATCATCAGAGATCTACAACCTCTCCTAGACAATGACAGTTCTCTTTCTCAAGCTCTGGGAGGAAGACCTTTCATCGCCTACAGACAGCCACCCAATCTTAAACGACTCCTCACCCACAATAATACTACAACCAGACTTAACACAGACACTGGCACCAGAGCCTGCAATAAACCCAGATGCCAACTTTGCTGCCACATACACCCGGACAACACCATTACTGGCCCCAACAACATCAAACATACCAGCTCAGGACTATTTAATTGCTCATCGTCTAACATTGTGTATGCCATCAAATGCCAACAGTGCCCTTCAGCTCTCTATATTGGACAAGCAGGCCAAACCCTACGCCAAAGGATAAATGGACATAAATCTGACATCAGGAATCACAAGACAGAGAAACCCTCAGGAGGTTGTGGAGTCTCCTTCCTTGGAGGTTTTTAAGCAGAGGTTGGATGGCCATCTGTCATGGATGCTTTAGCTGAGATTCCTGCATTGCAGAGGGTTGGACTAGATGACTCTTGTGGTCCCTTCCAACTCTACCGTTCTACGATTCTATGTTTACCACATCATTGAATCAGATCACCGATTGCTGCCTCCGTTGCTGTATTTTGACACTGGCTACTATAGGGAGCGTGTAAACCTGTAATTAGCACATTTGCAGTGGCTGATGCAGCCCTTTGTCTCATTGTGAGCAATGGAGGATGTTTGGATGTAAATTGCTAATTACTGCATCCAAATGTCTCACTTGGAAAGCACTTTTGAGGTGGTTAAAGAGGAACGCCACTAGAGAAACTCTTTTCCCTCCTCTCTCCTTGTTCATCTTGTCCTGACGCAGATGAACATGCCCTGAATGCAGCCCGGTGGCGAAGTTGGGAGGCTATAGGCAGAGAAAGAGAAGAGAAAGAGGAGGCGCCGTGGGGCAGGGAGGAGGGGCAGAATAATCTATCGGCTTCAAAGAGTCAAAATATATGCCCCGCTCTACAAGGCAGCCTCAGAGAGCACTTAAAGAGAACACTGCGGGGAATTTAATGACCATGAGAAAGCTGAAAAGAAAAGGGGGTTTTGTACAGGCATGGTTGGTTTTAGTCTTTTCAGGGACAAAAAATAAAAGGGTCAGCGGGATCAAAAGGTCATCGTTTCATGGGTTAAGCAACAAGACAAAAGGACCTTTTCTCCACTCTGCTATTCAGCCTTCGGAAATGTCCCGATCGGGGTTCCCCCACCCTCTGGCTCTGCCCACCTTGAAGACGGCTACACAGCAACCTCCCAGACGGCCCTTTTTCTACCACAATCTGTACTATTCATGAAATGGACTCGAGGTGACTTACGGGGGTGGAGGGGAGGAGGGGTCTGACCTCTCACCGGAGTTTAAAACCAGTCTTAATTAACTTAGGCCCATTCATCCCTCCGGCAAAGCCTATACTTCAGGGCAGGACCTCACCGGTGGGCTCAGTGGCCTCCAATGTTAATCTTTTGTTATCATCTGCCCTGTAATCCCCTCCCAACCCTCCGGGGTCGGATCATAGTTGCTGATTCATGGAAAGGGAGACCTGCTATTCTGAAGTTAGGACAGATAAGGTCTTGAATATCTTCCCTGCCCAGGTTTCCATTGGCTGAAAGGAGTGATGCATTTCTCCACGCTAAAGGAATCCAAGCATTCACCCATCAACAATGAAACATTCGGGTGATACGCAACTAAGCCATACTCAAGAGTTTGGGATGTCAGAGCACTCTGATGAAAGCGAGAGCGGGAACGGAAATTGGCAAGGTCCACTTGCTCATCCCATGCCCAGAATGGAAATCAACCCACTTAATATGATTGGTGTTCACGGTTGTTGTTTCTTTCAAACCACAAAAGGAATGCCACTGATTGAAGTTCCCCCCATTTCCATTGTGCTTCCTTTGCACTGGAAATGAATGGGTTGGAATAAACCACAGAGCCTAGGGCTTGCTGATCAGAAGGTCGGTGGTTCGAATCCCCGCGACGGGGTGAGCTCCCGTTGCTCGGTCCCAGCTCCTGCCCACCTAGCAGTTCGAAAGCACGTCAAAAGTGCAAGTAGATAAATAGGTACCACTCCGGTGGGAAGGTAAACGGCATTTCCGTGCGCTGCTCTGGTTCGCCAGAAGAGGCTTTGTCATGCTGGCCACATGACCCGGAAGCTGTACGCCGGCTCTCGGCCAATAAAGCGAGATGAGCGCCGCAACCCCAGAGTCGGACACGACTGGACCCAATGGTCAGGGGTCCCTTTACCTTTAATGCAATTCATTACATAAACCACACAGCGTTCATAATTTTGCTACAGTGGGCAGCAAGATGAATATGGTTTTTGGTGGGAGACGAACTGCAGTGGGATGGGAACAGCGCTGCGTGCGATTGATACAGGGCGGAATGGAAGATGGTGCCTTCCGGCATCGCTACTCACGAGCACACCCATTGGAAGCAAAGCATTCCAGTAACTGAGGTCAATGTGTCTACTCTGAGTATGACTAACAGTTGCTATCACCGAGATCAGAGAGAAAGAGCAGGGTGAGAGAATGTCATGTTGAAAAGAAGCCTTAAAAAGAGCTTTCACGCACCTGAAATCTAAAGAGCCACAGAACTGGCATATTTGTGTGTCCGCTATTCCATTCAGTGCATCTATCATTTTGGTTTTCTTTTTCAACTGCTGGCTTTATTAACGAAGTAGTACAATCCAGCTGAAGTTGCCCAGAAGAAAAAACTGAAGGATCCTAAAAACCCGTCAGAATTATCCCAGTTTGTACTTCATCTCCAGATGGTCCCAATCTCAGCGTGAAAGTCCATACATCTCCGAGCAGTGATTGATCTTAGCTCACTGTTTTAGACACTAGTTTTGATTAATATCCTGCAAGGTTCCCATACTTGCTTTCCCTATTCAAGTGTTTTTTTTCTTTTCTTTTCTTTTTAAAAAACTTTATTCTCCACCTGCTCCCAATGACAGACACCTCATTTTTCACTTTAAAAAATTCTAATATTTTTAGGCACTACATGGAAAGAACAACCAATGCAGAAAAACTTTGAGACAATTACCTAAGTTTGGTGCTGCTGAGATCAACTCACTTATTCTTTAAGTATTAGTTGTCCCACGGCAAGGTTTCTTTCGTTAACTTCACCAATATTGTAATTATAACAGATGTTTTACCATGTTTATGCCATTCATTGTCACAACAGCCCTGTATGGTTGGCCACAACAAAGGAAGACTCGTGGTAGAGAGAACGTTGTCCAGAGCTGTCCAATGACTTCAGGCTAAGAAATTATTGCCCCAGATCAGAAGAGTAGTACACACACACTAGATGACCCTTGGGGTTCCTTCCAACTCTACAGTTCTGATTCTATTACTTTCACGTAAGCTCAGTTGAACTCAAGCTACATTCCTGACCTCACAGATGCTAAGATAAAAGACCCTCTAAGTGTCCCTATTTTCCAGGGACAGTCCCGGATTTACAGAAGCTGTACCAGTTTCTGATTTGATCCAGGAATGTCCCACCTTTCCTTAGGACATCCCCATTTTCATTGGAGGAACGTTGGAGTTCTGGGAGCCCTGAGCCAAGGAGAAAAGTTACTATACAACCTATAGAAGGCATCTGAAGGCAGCCCTGTACAGTCATACCTTAGATCCCAAACGCCTTGTGTAACGGATTGGCCCTAAGGTGAAGGAGTTACTACCTCCCGGTTCATAAGGAGTTAATCCACCCTCACTTTGAATGGCAGATCATCCTTTAGGGGCGGGACCATCCCCGGTTTAAAAGGAGGGAACATCGTTTTGGGAGTTGAGAAGAGGGAGGGTGTGTGTGGTGACAGGGAGAAGAAGGGTGTGAGGCCAGGATAGTGGCGGTATAGGTTAGGTTTGGTTTGTCGTGAAACTACACAAGTACTGTTACTGTAAACAAGTTGGTAAACGCATGAATCTTTAAATCGACTATGTTCTCTAAGAAATAAAGTACAGTTCTTTTTGTGCCATAAAGGAATCATCATTATTAATCCAGCGGGGTACCAAAGCTCAGAGGTGTGTACTCGGGAAGGGGACAAAACTTACCTGAGGAAAGGCTGTTAGTTTGTGTCTCAGAGTCACACAGAGAGGGGTTAGAAGGTGAAGACCTGGAGTGCCATTAAGTTGCCAGAAGTGTGAGGCAAATCAATACAGTGGGGAGCCGAGCTGAGGGCGGCACTGTAGGCAAAAGGTGGTTCACCTAAATAGCCCCAAGCATTAAGGGTACCAGGCCACGTAAGCTGGATACGGACTCTCATTAATAATAAACCATAAAAGTGAGAGGGAGAAGGTCGAGACGGACCTTCTGTTTTAGAGAGAGTGAAAAAAGGGGGTTCGTCACACCTTGCAAGTCAAACATTTTGGCTCCTGAACGCCAAAAACCCAAAAGTGACTATTCCAGTTTGCGAACTATTTTTGGAAGCTGAACGTCCAACGGGGCTTCCGCAGCTTCCAATTGGTTGCGGGAGCTTCCTGCAGCCAATCAGAAGCTGTGCTTTGGTTTCTGAACATTTTGGAAGTCGAACAGACTTCTGGAACGGATTCCATTCGACTTCCAAGGTACAACTGTTTAGGGAAGATTTTTTTTTATAAATAAATGTTTAATGTTTTATTATATTTTTATATATGTTGGAAGCTGGGCTGGCGCAACCCAGTCAGGTTGGCTGGGTATAAATAATAAAATTATGATTATGGAATAGGATGTCCCCATTTTCATTGGAGAAATGTTGGAGGATATGAGATGTTCAAGTAGCTGATAATTGTCAACAGTGCTTTTTTTCTAAAAAATAATGTTTAAGGGTACTCATTTTGACTCAAGAAAATCACCATTTTATAATTCAAATCGGGGGAAATACAGTAAATGGACAAAAGTGAAAAGATTCACAAAATGTTCAGGGGTATGCGTACCCCTCCATACCCCCAGAAAAAAAGCACTGACTGTCAATTACTCTAGGGGTTCTTTCCAACTCTACAATATTATGATTCTATTATATGAACTGTGTTCCTCTGGATCAGGGGTAGGCAACCTAAGGCCTGTGGGCCAGATGCGGCCCAATTGCCTTCTCAATCCAGCCCACAGACGGTCCGGGAATCAGCGTGTTTGTACATGAGTAGAATGTGTCCTTTTATTTAAAATGCATCTCTGGGTTATTTGTGGGGCATAGGAATTCGTTTATATTCCCCCCAAAAATATAGTCCGGCCCCCCACATGGTCTGAGGGACAGTGGACCGGCCCACGGCTGAAAAAGGTTGCTGACCCCTGCTCTGGATGGTCTCAGGAACTGAGATTTGCATCCTCAGGGGTCGAGCAACACATCCTCCTCAGTTTCTTGAGTAGGAATGAAGCTGAATCGGAACTGGCCCATATAATTGTTCTGAATTGCAGTCTGATCTTCTCTCCACCACAAACAAACCACCACTGCTACCAACACGTGCCATGCAAATATTCCACTCTCACAAAACATGGTAGCAGCAATAATAACAGTACTACGTGTGAAGTGCCGAAGTGGCCTTTTTCACTGGTTCCCATGGTAATTGGTGGTGTTAAGAGCTGTTTGTAATTTGTAAGGCCTCAGGTTCAACAAAGAAAGGAGGGAAAGAACAAGGCAAGGCAAGCTTTTATTAGTGTGCTAAATAAACTCTCCATTCCTCAATTCCTTTCATATGCCTTGAGTTTCCAGTATGACCAGAGGAACACCAATCTTCAAAGGCCATAGTAGTATCAAAATACACTGTAATCCACTCTCCTCTCCTAGTTTTCATCGGAATGGTCTCCATCATCATTAAGAAAATTTTAATTAATTGAAGCCTTACCACTCTGGTAATGCATTTTAGTTAATTATCAGAGTTTGTTTCTGAAGGAGCTATTAATCTTCAAAGGTTGTCAAGTGTTTTGCAGGCCATTACGCCCCTATTTTGCAAACCGGGCTCTTTAATCAGACACCCAAAGGCCACGCTCCAATCAACCCCAGGCATGAAACCTTTGTTCCCTAATGGAAATGTATGATCTCCAAGCCCAGATGTTCAGGCACATTTCTTAGGAGGTTCTCAAGGACCTGCTCACTGCTGGGGCAATATTATATCCATGGCCTTGCATAGCTTGTTTATTTCTCAAGAGCCTGAAGCTGTTTTCATATACCGTAATTCTCAGGAGATGTCGCATCCAGAAAGCCTGGGTGTTCAGCTATATGCAACCTTCCCAAACCTGGAAGAAGTTTCAGACTGCAACTCCCATCATCCCAGGCTGCCATGGCCAATGGTGGTGGGACGACGGGACAAGGCTTAGCTAGATGGCTTCTGAGATCCCTTGCACCCTATGATCCTCTGTGTCCACGAGTTAAGAATGTGTGAGATTCTTGATGAAATAGCCAAGATTGACAATATTGTCAGATTCTTGAGGCCCTCTTTAGTAGATTCTGCGGATCAAGATGGCTTTTTCCTCTATGTTCATACAGTGGTACCTCTGGTTAAGAACTTAATTCGTTCCGGAGGTCCGTTCTTAACCTGAAATTGTTCTTCACCTGAGGTACCACTTTAGCTAATGGGGCCTCCCACTGCCACAGCGCGATTTCTGTTCTCATCCTGAGGTAAAGTTCTTAACCTGAGGTACTTAGCGGAGTCTGTAACCTGAAGCGTTTGTAACCCAAAGCGTTTGTAACCCGAGGTACCACTGTATTTGTAATTTTAGGACGGCCCAGGGAATTGTCTGAAGGCACACAACATGGGTCTAATGAAAATCTAAGCCAGCCTTCCTCAACCTGGAGCCCTCCTTATGCTTTTGACTACAGCTCTTACCTGCAACCTTCCAGAACTACTATAATGGAGAACCCATTTAGCTGCCGTGTTTAATAAGAGCCCTTGATAGACCTACCCTCAGCGAACTCGTCTAACCCTTTTTAAAGCCATCTAAGCTAATGATAATCTCTACACCTTGTAGCAGTCAGCCCCATTAGTTAATTATTTCCTCTATCAGCAGCAGTTTAGACTGGATGGGATTTCTTCTAGCCCCATAACTCTGTACAGTATCTTCTACAAAGCAGAGGTGGAACTATGACTCTTTGATTAAGGTTCAAGATCTTCTGATAGATCTCTTGGTGCTCTCCAGCAGATCAACAAAGATTTCTGGCTCCTAATGGTTTAGTAACAAAAAAAAAACACCTCCCCCCTTGCCCAAATTACACTGCCAAAATTAAGAATGAATGTGTGGCTAGTGGCCATCGGGTTAAGCCACAAGTGGATTTCTGTGAAGAAGTTCAGTTGTGGTACTGAAAACAAATTGAAATTATTTAATTCTAGGTGTGTGCCTTTTGCTGTAGGCTCCAGTTGGTGGATCTAGGGGTTCTGGAAAGAAAAGTGTTGTGCATCCAATGTAGAGCTATATTGAAGTCACCTAGCAGTACACTTGCCATATGAGTTTTGTGTCAGCTGAACATTGTTGTGTAAGCTAACAATGCTCGTAGCTTTGTAGCACAAGTTCCTGCTACTGCAACTCTTGAGTTGAATTTCTCAAAGCTATTATTAATTATTATTATTATAGTGTGGTGTATAATAATGGGTATATAGTGTGGTGTAGTGGATAAGAGCGGTAGACTTGTAATCTGGTGAACCGGGTTTGCGTCTCCACTCCTCCACATGCAGCTGCTGGGTGACCTTGGGCTAGTCACACTTCTCTGAAGTCTCTCAGCCCCACTCACCTCACAGAGTGTTTGTTGTGGGGGAGGAAGGGAAAGGAGAATGTGAGCCGCTTTGAGACTCCTTCGGGTAGTGATAAAGCGGGATATCAAATCCAAACTCCTCCTCCTCTTCTTCTTCTTCTTCTTATATTATTATTATTATTATTATTATTATTATTATTATTATTATTATTATTATTCTGCCCATCTGACTGGGTTGCCCCAACCATTCTGTGCAGCTCCCAATAAAATATTAGCTAGCTCACATATCTGCACTAGAGGACAGACAGTGTGGGATTCAGCCCAAAGTAGATGCTGCAGCCCTGAAGTCTATCCATCTTGACAGAAAGCCCTTTCCTTGGTATATCACAAACCTGCTACCTGTTCCTTCCACAGGGTGACCCACGAGTTCCATAGATAGCCCCAGTGGTGCCATAACCTCAAACTTGATTTCTATCTTTCGCTCCTTTCCCCCCTAGCCACCTCTGCTCAGTTAGCTAGCAGGCATGACTCTTGGGTAATGAACTTCAAATCCCACGCCTCTGAAACTTTGATCATATGGCCAATCAGTCTGCAGAAAGCCCACTGAAGAGGATGGGGAAATTGCCTAGCAGGGGGGTTGAGAGAGAAGATTGCACTCCAAGACGCGTTATCAAACCGTCTTCCATCTACTTAGATTTAATTAAAAGTGCCTGTCGAAAGTGGTTAGATTTTACCGTGCACATGGCAGCGAGAACGCAATGTTTTCAACAAGGTGATAATTATTTTCTTTTGCAGGCGGTTTTCGAGAACATTTCCACACCGGGGTATTTCTATAACTAAGATGACTCAGGTTGACAGAAGCTGTCGATTTGGGCTTGAGACGAATGATTTGGGAAAAGAAGAAGGAGAAGAGGAGAAAGCAAATTATAGTGGGGAGCATTTTGATTCCTTTTTTATTGTTATTATCCTCATGTTATTGCACCTGTGAAATAACACCTCTGATGACTTTTGGAGAAAGATGGGGAAGAAGAAAAAAGCGAAACTTGTGCAACTTACTAGAACAACCAAAGTTCTGATACAAAGGCCAGGTTAGTAAAGGTAAAGGGACCCCTGACCATTAGGTCCAGTCGTGTCCAACTCTGGTGTTGCGGCGCTCATCTCGCTTTATTGGCCAAGGGAGCCGGCGTACAGCTTCCGGGTCATTTGGCCAGCATGACTAAGCCGCTTCTGGCGAACCAGAGCAGCACACGGAAACGCCGTTTACCTTCCCGCCAGAGCGGTTCCTATTTATCTACTTGCACTTTGACATGCTTTCGAACTGCTAGGTGGGCAGGAGCTGGGACCGAGCAACGGAAGCTCACCCCGTCGCAGGGATTCGAACCGCTGACCTTCTGATCAGCAAGCCCTAGGCTCTGTGGTTTAACCCACAGCGCCACCTGGGTCCAGGTTATCTCAGAACAATCCCCTACCACAATATTCTTAAGCCTACCACTTGGAACAGCACTTAATAAGGTGGTATTTAACACCGGTTAGATTGGCAAAAATGTATCACGCACAGAGTAATAAATGCTGGAAATGTAAGGAAGTAGAAGGAACCTTTTTCCATATGTGGTGGATGTGTCCAAAGGTGAAAGACTTCTGGGAAAGGATTTATAATGAATTGAAAAAGGTGTTGAAAAACACATTTAGTAAAAAACCAGAAGCCTTTTTACTTGGAATTGTAAAACAGGAATTCCCAAAAGGTGACAGGACTTTCTTTATGTATGCCACTACAGCAGCCAGAATTTTGTTAGCTAAAAACTGGAAGTCAGAGGAACTACCAATGATAGAAGAATGGCAGATGAAAATGATGGACTATATGGAACTTGCTGAGCTGACCGGGAAACTTCGTGACCAGAGGGAGGAAGCGGTGGAAGAAGACTGGAAGAAATTTAAAGTATACCTAAAAAGTATTGTAAGATTAAAGAGTAGAAGTAAGCTGGAAGATAAGGGAGGCTGTAGACTCAGAGGACAGATTGAAGGTTTATAATTGTTGGAATAAATGATATTGATATTAGAAAAGAGATATTGAGGTTAATTAATTAAAAATGTTTTCAATGATGTCAAGAAATTACTAAAGATGATATACAAGGAACGCAGGAAGAGAGGATGGGAGGAAGTCAACCCACAATGATAAGAAGGATGAATAGGTTAAAAGGAATTATGTATGTTTTTATGTGTATTATTGTTGTTTTCTTTTTTGTTTGTTTATTGATGTTCTGTTTTTTAATTGTATTATTTTGTTAAAAGCAATAAAAAAAATTTGAAGGAAAAAAAAAAAAGAACAGCACTTAATATTCCAGCAGGTCAATGAAGCTTTTCAGGTGCCCTGCCATATTGGCTGCCCATGATCAAATTAGCCACAGTCAGATCCTTTTCAGTTGTTTCTGGGAAATTTTTTTAGGATGTGCAAATATGCAGGTGATGGGCAAGGAAGCAGGTGAGTGGTCATTTGCGTAGCTAATTAATAATAATAATAATAAATTTTATTTATACCCCGCCCTCCCCAGCCAAGACCGGGCTCAGGGTGGCTAACACCATGTATAAAAACAATTGATTAAAATACATCTTAAAAGCAAGATTAAAATACACCATTAAAGTGCAGCCTCATTTCAGGAGAAACTCAAATCAAAAAACTGTTTGGGGAAGAAAGCGTCAAATCTTCACCAAGGCCAACTATCCAGACTGGTCCTACGTGGGCCAGAAAAAAGCCAGGGAAGTCCCCCAAATAGGAGTTCCATCACATAAGGAAAATGGAAAGAGGGGGAGGGGATCAAGTTGATTCCAAGCCAAAGGCCAGGCGGAACAACTCTGTCTTACAAGCCCTGCGGAAAGAAATCAGATCCCGCAGGGCCCTGGTCTCATAAGACAGGGTGTTCCACCAGGTCAGAGCCAGTGTTGAGAAGGCCCTGGCTCTGGTTGAGGCTAATCTGAGTTCCTTAGGGCCCGGGACCTCTAGGGTGTTGCTATTTATGGACCTTAAGGTCCTCCGTGGGGCATACCAGGACAGGCGGTCCCGTAGGTACGAGGGTCCTAGGCCGCGATGGGCTTTAAAGGTCAAAACCAGCACCAGCACTAATTAGTTACATATACTATGCTTACAGATGTTCCACAGTAGCATGTCCCTCAGAATCAAGGATCGTTCTCACTGTGGCCAAAACAAGGGAATTTCCCCAGGGACCAATTGCTGAGAATCACAAATGGTCTGCTGTGTTCATCTCCTGCTTACAAGCATCCCATAGACATCAGTTTGCTCATGGTGAGAACAGGATGCTGAACTAGATGGGACCTTCATCTGATCCAGAACCCAGGCTCTTCTTATGGGTGGGATATATGAATCTATCCCATTCGGGAATGATGTTCTTTCAACGTTTCGGAGTATGTGAGGGGATGTCTGAATCTCACACCCTTCTAAAACTCATAAAGGGAGACACTTTTTAAGCAATGCCCTCTTTCTGAAAACTGCAAAGTGCTTGCGTAAGATCTGCTAACTTCGGCAGGGTTGCAATACATTCCACGTAATGTTAGGAGCATGAACATTCCCCCCTCCCCCCAATCTGGGGCTACACAGAACTTCAGAGCAATTAAGAAATGAATTATATGATCTTTGCAAGAATGAAATTCCACAGGGCATCTTTCCAGCCACCATTCAACAAGATTAATTTTGGACATAAGGGAATATCATGCCCCGTGATCTCCTTAATCTCTTTCACATCTCTCTGCCAAAACCCTTAAATGTATTTACAGGAACAACACGGATGCGTAAACGAGCCTCTCCCCCTGCCTATTTCCTTTCCAACAAGCCCTTCTCTCCTTTTTTCCTTGCAACATACGTGTCGATTTGCACAAAGCTTCCTCCCTTTTGATCCCCTGACAGAATAAACATAACAATTTGTTACATTTCCCTGCCATATACCAGCTAATTCCATTTCCAAAGCTTTGTTTCTAGTTTACTATAAATTATTTTTTCCCGTTTTAAACACATACACACACACAAAATCTCAGCCAAGTGTCATACACCCACCATCAAATCTGGACATCAAAAGATCTTCAAAACTCCTGCCACTGCCTTCAACAAACAACTGAACCAATCCAAGTCTCTTTTCGCTCCATGAAAGATACATGGAGGAACAGCAAAGTCCCTGATATGCAGATATCAGCTTGGATTTTAAGAGAAGTTAAGGAAATTCATGGGCAGAAATTACCACCTTCGCCCCACCCCAAACATCTTTTTTGAGGGGTGAGGCCCTCCTTAACAATTGGGCACAGAGGACTACGGTGGCAGGTAAGGATGGGATGGGAAACTTTCCTTCCATTAACTTCCTAATGCTTATTCATTGATCGATTGCATTTATATCCCAACTTTTTCTCCACAGAACTCAAGGTGGAATGCATGGATCTCCTTTCCCCGTTTGATCTCCACAACAACCCTGTGAGGTAGGTTAGGCTGAGAGGCACTGTCTGGCCCAAGGCCACCCAGTGTGCTCCATGGCCAAGTGGGGATTTGAACCCTGGTCTCTCAGGTGCTCGTCCAACACTATAACCACTATGCCACACTGACTCTCTAACCTATCTCATGCTCCAAGCCAATGAGATGATGAAAGGTTGATTTGATGTGCCTTACATGCTAATTTCTCCTACATTTTATGTCTACCCTGAAAGTTTAGCACGATGGATGTTTATCTGTCGAGGATGCACCAGCTGAGAATCCTGCATTGCAGGGGGTTGGATTAATAACCCTTGGGGTCCTGTACAACTCTAGGATTCGATGCGTTGTAGTTCAACATCATCTTCAGGCCCAAAGGTTCCCTGCCAAGGAGATTCTAACTAAGCATTTAGAAGAACTTTCTGATGGTAAGAGTTGTTTGACTTTGGGATGGGCTACCTTGGAAGGTGGTGGACTCTTCATTGGATGTTGGGTGGCCAACTGTCATAGTCCTAAGCCGCCAGCCACCGCAGAACTCAGTGGAGGGAGAATCCAGCCAACCAGCCAGGTCTCAGGGGGGTACTTGCCTGGAGGCAGACTCCATAAACATGGTCCAGTCCAGCCCAGTCCTAAGGTCAGGAGTATCTCAGTTCATGTAGTCAGGTGATCCGGGGGTCAAGAAAGCCAAGGGTCCAAAGTCTGGTCAGGAACGATGAATGTCGTTTCCAGCAACTGACTGAGGCTGGAAACCCTGCTTAAGAAAGCTGGAGCCAACTGGTTCTCATCAGGAGCAAGAAGGCTGATCAACAGCAGGTGGAGTCACTTTGCCTCCTGCCCCTTCAGGCTGCTGCTCAGCAGGTGAAGCCCATTACACCATCTGCCAGGGATTCTTTAGCTGTGATTTCTGCATTGAAGGGGGTTAAACATCTCAGAACGTCTCTAATCTATACTGCCTCCATTTCTTGAAGACACGTCCCTCTTGATTAGCCTTGAAAAGGTAGGTGTAATGCTCTCCAGCAAATCGAGTCTTGCATCCTGTTCTCACAGTGGCCAACCAGATGCCTGGGGAAACCCCACAAGCAGGATTCAAGGGCAAGAGCAACTGGTATTCAGAAGCATTAAAAAGGTAAAGGTAAAGGACGTGGGTGGCGCTGTGGTCTAAACCACTGAGCCTAGGGCTTGCCGATCAGAAGGTTGGCGGTTTGAATCCCCGCGATGGGGTGAGCTCCTGTTGTTCGTTCCCAGCTCCTGTCCACCTAGCAGTTCGAAAGCACATCAAAGTGCAAGTAGATAAATAGTTACCACTCCGGCGGGAAGGTCAACGGTGTTTCCGTGCGCTGCTCTGGTTTGCCAGAAGTGACTTATTTTGATGTATTTTAATATTTGTTGGAAGCCGCCCAGAGTGGCTGGGGAGACCCGGCCAGATGGGCGGGGTACAAATAAAAAATTATTATTATTATTATTATTACTTAGTCATTCTGGCCACATGACCTGGAAGCTGTCTGTGGACAAACGCCGGCTCCCTCAGCCTATAGAGCGAGATGAGCGCAGCAACCCCAGAGTTATCCTTTACCTTTTAAAGGACCCCTGACAGTTAAGTCCAGTTGCAAATGACTCTGGGGTTGCGGTGCTCATCTCGCTTTACAGGCCAAGGGAGCCGCATTTGCCCGCAGACAGTTTTTCCGGGTCATGTGGTCAGCATGACTAAGCCGCTTCTGGTGCAACACAACACCAAAACCAGAGCAGCGCAAGGAAACGCCATTTACCTTCCAGCTGGAGTGGTACCTATTTATCTACTTAACACTGGTATGCTTTCGAGCTGCTAGGTTGGCAGGACCTGGGACCGAGCAAAGGGAGCTCACCCAGTCACAGGGATTTGAACCGCCAACCTTCTGATCAGCAAGCCCAAGAGGCTCAGTGGTTTAGACCACAGCACCATCCGCGTCCCTTTCAGAAGCATTACTGCCTGGGAATTCAGTGTGACAGGCTTTCCAGGAGGGCTCGTCTTCTGTTTGTATGAGGACTGTCATTTTTAAATATATATATTTGTAATAGAGTTAGTTGGGATTTTATTAAGTCTAGGCAAAAGCAAAATAAAAAGCATGAGCCCTGGAATCAAGACCACATAATGCGGTTTGTTACTCATTACTGTTATCAAGAATCCTTCAATGCTTGTCAGGATTATTGCACACCCCCGTGTAAAATATATTGTATGTTCTGCTGCTGGATAGATGTTTGGCTCACCAAATCCCTGTTTATCTCTAGGCCCCTGTGATGCCAAATCCCTGATTTTATTCCTACTTTTATTCCAGATAAAGCCATCAATCAACTTTTGCCAAGACTTTAGAATATCTGATGTCAAGTATCCTATTACCACTTGGAACACTAATTTTTTTTAAGGTATAATTTGGATGTTAATCTACGTAATGTCTTTATTTGCTGCAAATGTTCCCTCCCGCCCTTCCCCCTTGTATTTTTTCCCTATTATTTATAAATAAAATGGGGAAAGGGGAAGAAATAGCAGAGGTTGGACGGCCATCTGTTATGGATGCTGTCCAACCTCTGCTTAAAGGTAAAGGGACCTCTGACAATTAGGTCCAGTCGTGACTGACTCTGGGGTTGCGGCGCTCATCTCGCTTTACTGGCCGAGGGAGCCGGCATACAGCTTCTGGGTCATGTGGCCAGCATGACTAAGCCGCTTCTGGCGAACCAGAGCAGCACACAGAAATGCCGTTTACGTTCCCACCGGAGCGGTACCTATTTATCTACTTGCACTTTGACGTGCTTTCGAACTGGTAGGTTGGCAGAAGCAGGGACCGAGCAACGGGAGCTCACCCCGTCGCGGGGATTCGAACCGCCGACCTTCTGATTGGCAAGCCCTAGGCTCTGTGGTTTAACCCACAGCGCCACCTGCCAAAAGCCCTGTTTGAGAAACCCTGGAAAGTTGTTGCCTGTCAGTGTAGGTAGAGCTCTGCTAGATGGCCTGGAAGTCTGACTCAGGATAATACAGTTCCCCACATTCCTACACTATGGAAAAAAAGAGAAAAAGGTAAAGGACCCCTGATCCAGTCAAAGGCGACTATGGGGTTGTGGCACTCATTTCGCTTTCAGGCTGAGGGAGCCTGAAGGGAGCGTTTGTCCACAGGCAGCTTTCCAGGTCATGTGGGCAGCATGACTAAACCGCTTCTGGTGCAACGGAAACACCGTGATGGAAGCCAGAGCACACAGAAACACTGTTTACCTTCACAGCAGTACCTATTTATCTACTTGCACTGGCGTGCTTCCGAACTGCTAGGCTGGATGCGGGTGCCGCTGTAGTCTAAACCACTGAGCCTCTTGGGCTTGCCCAACAAAGATACAGGAGCTGTCGACTAGATCAAAGATGATGGAAGAAACAATTAAAAAGACTCAGAAAGAAATGAAAATAAATAGAAAAGAAACAGACCAAGTCAAAGGAGAAGTGAAAGAGGTGTACAGGGTACAGGAACAAATGCTGGATGATTTGGCTATGATGGAGATGAGACAAAGACAGAACAATTTGAAATTTAGAGGCCTACCAGAGGAAACAAATGAGGACATAAGAGCAAAGATGGTAAGAGAATTGGCAAGATGGATGGATCTTAAACAAGAAGAGGTGGAATACACAATCGCAAGCGCTTTCAGGATTAAAGTAAGATCGTCTAAAGCAAAAGCAAAGAAATATCCTGGAGATTGTCTGGTGAGATTCAATTCTATGGACATGAGAAATGAAATTTTGAGGTTGAGTTATTCGAATAAATTAATAATCGATGGAAGGCCAATTATCATCTATAAGGAGATACCAAACAGATTTTTGAAAAAGAGGGATGGATACAAACCACTGGTAAGCCTGCTAAATAAAAACGCAGTGAAGTTTAGATGGGAGTTCCCGGAGGGAGTCTCCTTTTACTATAAGGATAAGAGATTTAAACTGACTGATGCATTGGAGGTGAAAAAATTTACCAGAAGATACGAAATAGAACTAGGGAGGATACAGCCAAATGCAACAGAAAACAACGGAAATCTGGACAAGGAGGAAAAGAAGAAAAAGAAGAAAAAGGAAAGACTGGAGGAAGGAGCGTGTGGAGGAGTAGATGAAGGAGAAGAGGAAGAAGTTGAAGAGGAAGAAGAGGAAGGAGTACTGGAGGAAGAAGAGGACACAGATAACAACAGACACCTCTAACTCTAACACAACTACAAAGTAAACACTCGGGGGGGGGGAATGAATCTGAAATTGTTTTCGTGGAATGTTAACGGACTGAACGATAAGAAGAAAAGAAATAAAATTAACCATGTGCTGAAAAGAAGAAATCTAGACATAATCTGCTTACAGGAAACCCATATTGCGAAAAAACACAGACATATTCTAATTAATAAAAAGCTGGGGAGTGAATTCACCTCATCAGACGCAACAAAAAAAAGAGGAGTGGTAATGTACATAAAGGAAACTCTGAATCCGGAATTAATTCTGAAGGATGAGGAGGGAAGAATTTTGGTAATGCAAATATCGCTGCAAGGAGAAAAGATAATACTAGCTGGAATCTACGCACCAAATGAAAACAAGGCAGACTTCTATAAAAAGTTGGAAGAGAGCTTGATAGACCTAATGGACAGGAAAATAATATTAATGGGTGACTTCAACGGAGTGACAATACCCTCATTAGACAGGTTGCATTGTAAAAAGACCTCTAAAGGAGGCAAATTACCAAAGACATTTTTCAACTTTGCAGAAAATTTTGGACTTGTTGATATTTGGAGGCTGAAGCACCCAACAGTAAAAGATTTTACTTACTTCTCAGAACCAAACCAAAGTGCGGGAAGGATAGATCAGGTGTGGATAACGAAAGAACTGATACCGAGGGTAACAAAGAGTGAGATTATACCAAGAACACTTTCTGATCACAACCCTGTGCTAGTGGAATTGAAGAAGAAAGAACAGGCACCAATAAGATGGAGAATGAATGAGAATTTGCTGGATGATAGAGAGACAGTGGATAAGGCTAAAGAGACACTAAAAGACTATCTTAAACGGAACTTACATAAAGAAACAGATTTAAATACAGTATGGGACGCGAGTAAGGCGGTCATGAGGGGCTTTATGATTCAAAAGAACAGCCATCTGAAGAAGAAAGAAAGGGCAAAGAAGGAGGAAATCCTGAAACACTTGATGGAGTGTGAAAGGAAATTAAGTTTAAAACCAAGTGATGAGCAATTAAAACAGAACATTAAAATGCTCCAGACACAGTTTTCAATACTGATAGATGAAGAGATTGAAAAGAAAATTAAAGAGATGAAACAGAAGAATTTTGAATTGGCGAACAAAACAGGGAGACTTTTAGCTTGGCAATTAAGAAAAAGACAAAACCAAAATATAATAAATAAGCTAAAAATAGATGAGGAAGAGATAGAAGATCCAAAGGAAATAAAGAAAGCCTTTCAAAAGTTTTACAAAGAGTTGTACCGAAGAGGAAAGGAGGACAATAAGAAAATAGAAGATTATATTGAGAATCACAAATTGCCTCAAATACCGCCTGAAAAAAGAGATATCTTGAATATACCTATCTCGATACAAGAAGTTAATATGGCAATAAAAAGAATGAAATTGGGGAAATCACCAGGGTCGGATGGCCTTTCGGCCAAATACTATAAGGTGCTGAATGACCAACTGGGCCCAGTGCTGTGTGAGGTGATGAATGAGATTATGAAGAAGGGGAAGGTGCCGAATACTTGGAAGGAGGCATACATAACACTCATCCCCAAGCAAGAGGTAGACAAATTGAACATAAAAACTACAGACCCATATCTTTGCTGAACAATGACTATAAGTTGTTCGCAGATATTATGGCCAGAAGATTGAAGGAAATCCTGAATGAATTCATACACAAGGACCAAGCAGGCTTTCTTCCCGGCCGACAGCTAAAAGGGAACGTAAGACATATTTTGAACATTATTGAATATCTAGAGGCCAGGAGTGATAAAGCAGCAATATTAATGTTCATCGACGCCGAAAAGGCTTTCGATAAGGTCTCCTGGCAGTTTATGAAGAAAACTATGGAGCTGTCGGCTGGGAAGGGACCATTTATGACAGGAATCCAAGCAATCTACTCAGAACAAAGGGCCAAATTGATAGTAAATAGTATGGTATCTGAAAGCTTTCAAATAAGCAAAGGCACCAGGCAAGGGTGCCCTTTATCACCTTTATTATTTATTATGGTTTTGGAGGTTTTGGCAAACAGAATAAGAGACTGCGAGGAGATAAAAGGAATCAAATTGGGTGCAAAGGAATTCAAAATGAAGGCCTATGCTGACGATGTGGTTCTGACTTTGGAAGAACCGGAATCTAGTATTCTAAAAGTGATAGAGGAAATGGAGAGGTTCGGCCAGCTAGCAGGCTTTAAATTAAACAAAAGTAAAACCAAATTATTAGCGAAAAATATGACAAAAGAACAAATTGAGGAAATACAATCAAAATGCGGATTACAGGTGGTGAAGAAAGCAAAGTATCTTGGAATTTGGCTGACAGCAAAGAATATAAACCTATTCGAAGATAACTACAAACCAGTCTGGAGAGAGATCAAAAAAGACCTAGAAACATGGAATAGACTACAATTATCCTTTAATGGAAGAATTGCAGTAATTAAGATGAACGTCTTACCAAAGATGCTATTCTTGTTTCAATCCTTACCAATCATCAAAGGAACAGGACAATTTAAAGAATGGCAAAGGATGCTCTCAAAGTTCGTATGGCAGGGGAAGAAGCCGAGAATAAAGCATAAACTTCTAGTAGACAAGAAAGAAAGAGGCGGCTTCTCTATGCCAGATCTAAGACTATATTATGAGGCATCCTGCCTCTGTTGGCTGAAAGAATGGATAATACTAAAGGATGACGACTTGTTAGACCTAGAGGGATATCAAAACAGATTTGGATGGCATTCCTACCTTTGGTACGGTAAAGTTAAAGTGCACAGGGGATTTGTGAACCATGTGATAAGGGGAAACCTATACGAGGTATGGGAAAGAAACAAGTGTTTGTTAGAAAGGAAAACCCCGTGGTGGATTTCCCCTATAGAAGTATTAACTGTTAAAAAGGTACATTTGGAGGGTAGGAATGCCACGTATTCTGAGCTACTTATGAAAACAGATAGAGGTTGGAAATTAAAACCATACAATCAGACTGACGGTACATTCACGGGGTGGCTGCAGTACCATCAGGTTAATGATCTATGGATGACTGATAAAAAAGTGGGATTTGAAGATGAGAAGTCTGAATTTCAAAGGGGTTTGCTGGAAGGTAAAAGTAAATTACTAACAAAAATGTATGATCTATTGCTAAAATGGTATACGGTAGATGAAATGACGAAGGAGGTAATGATTAAGTGGGCGATAGACTTTGGGTATAACATCGAGTTTAAGGCGTGGGAAAAGTTATGGAATGATAGTATAAAATTCACTGCATGCGTGTCGCTGAAAGAAAATGTACAAAAAATGATGTACAGGTGGTACTTAACCCCCGTAAAACTAGCAAAAATGTATAGAATGAGCAATAACCACTGTTGGAAGTGTAAGACTGAAAAGGGAACATTATATCACATGTGGTGGACTTGCGGGAAATTGAAGGACTTCTGGGAGAAGCTGTACAATGAGTTAAAAAAGATGTTTAAATATACGGTTCACAAAAGACCTGAAGCTTTTTTGCTAGGCATAATGGGGGAGGAAATAGCCAAAGGAGACCAGAGGTTATTCATGTATGCGACGACTGCGGCCAGAACTTTAATAGCCCAAAGATGGAAAACACAAGAAATACCATCGATTGGGGAATGGCAGTCAAAGATGATGGAATATGCGGAACTTGCGAAACTAACGAGCAGGATAAGAAACCAGGGGGAAGTGAAATTCCAAAGAGAGTGGAGTAAATATGTGGAGTATTTAAGAGTGAATCGAAGTAGCCTGAAAACACTTGCGGGATTGGAATAATTCTATGACACTGATATGAGGGAGTACAATAGAACTGCATTGGAAAGATTGGACTAGAAAACCAGCTGGAGGGACGGAGGGAAGTCAAAGCTCGGCGGAGCAAAATGTAAATAAGTTGAAGTTATATTGTATGGTTAATTTGTTTTCTTTGTAAGCTGAAAATAATAAAAATTTATTATGCAAAAAAAACAGAAGCTTGGCGGTTCGAATCCCGACGAGTTGAGCTCCCATTGCTCAGTCCCAGCTCCTGCCTACAGTATGTACGAGACAAGCAACCAATATACTTACAGAACGCTATGGGAACATGATGCACGACTAAGCCAGTGGTGGTTAACAATATGCACGGCATTATTTCAGAGGTGTGTTACTTTTGCAGAAAACTCCCCTGAGCATGCAGTGCTGTGTGGATGGGAGAGAAAGCAAAAAAGAAAAGAAAAAAGTATCAGTAAAAATGAAAAGACAGCTCTGCACTGCTGTTCCTTAGTGATCAGGTCACCTTTGTCCCAATGGCAAAGTATGGGATCAAGGCAGAGCTTTGAGCCAGATAAAGCTAATTCACAGAACTAAGCTGATCTGCAGGCTCATTATGAAACAACTTTGAGAACTTCTGCCCTGAATGGTTTAAATGCAATTCAAATTCAGTTCCTAAAAAAAAAAAAAAAAAAATTCTAAACACAACTTTCTCTTTCTTTCTTTCTTTCATTCTTTCTTGAACTTCAGAATAAAGAAGAGTAAAGGAGCTCTTTAAGCTGATGCGGTGCCATTTCAGTGCATCGGAATAATGGGCCGCTTCCAGGGAAGAGATGAGTTCTCCTCTTGGTTCACTGGATGGCATTGTGTGAATGGGACGGCTTTGCTCTTTTTGCTACTCACGGTTCAGAAATCCAGCAGGGAAGGTGGTGGTGGGGGGTTCAGAATCACCCATTCATTCGCTCAGAGATCGCAAGTGGAATTGAAAAGGAGGCAGAAGCGGCAGTGAGATCTAAGCAAAGGGGGGCAGCAGACGTCAAGCCCAAGGACCCCAGCAAAGCATGAATGCAATCACATTTGCGGACAGGACGTTGTTGCCATTTGGTACCTCCCCTCTGCATCTAATCTGGGTAGCAGGTACGTGCTTTCCATCCCCTTAAGATGAGTCCTCAGAAACCAGCGCTGCAAGGCACTCAGATAAAATTAAAGCTTCTCACCAGGAAGTATCAGGTGCAGCCCTCCACCCCAAAAGAAAACAAATCAGGATTTAAATTTAGTGATGATTCATTTTAAGATCACCACTTGATTGTGTAAGCTGTTGTGTTGGGGGGGGGGTCAGAAACAAATTTCTGTAGGGTGTGTCAGACCTCCCAAGTGTCCCTATTTTCCAGGGACATCCCTGATTTAGAGAAGCCATCCTGGTTTCTGATTTGATCCCGGAATATCCCACTTTTCCTTACGATGTCCCTTACTATTGCAATGCACTCTACGTGGGGCTACCTTCGAAGGTGACCCGGAAACTGCAATTAATCCAGAATGCGGCAGCTAGACTGGTGACTGGGAGTGGCCGCCGGGACCACATAACACCGGTCCTGAGAGAGCTACATTGGCTCCCAGTACGTTTCCGAGCACAATTCAAAGTGTTGGTGCTGACCTTTAAAGCCCTAAACGGCCTCAGTCCTGTATATCTGAAGGAGCATCTCCACCCCCATCGTTCAGCCCGGACACTGAGATCCAGCGCCGAGGGCCTTCTGGCAGTTCCCTCACTGCGAGAAGCAAAGCTACAGGGAACCAGGCAGAGGGCCTTTTCGGTAGTGGCGCCCGCCCTGTGGAACGCCCTCCCATCAGAGGTCAAAGCGATAAACAACTACCTGACATTTAGAAAATACCTGAAGGCAGCCCTGTTTAGGGAAGTTTTTAATCTGTGATATTTTAATGTATTTTGATATTTGTTGGAAACCGCCCAGAGTGGCTGGGGAGACCCGGCCAGATGGGCGGGGTACAAATAATAAATTATTATAATATTATTATTATTTGCACTTGAGAAATGTTGGAGGGGATGGAGTTATCCGACCCCAGAGCCATCTGAAGGCAATCCTGTATAGGGACATTTTTTCAAGAAGCATTTAATGTTTTATTATGTTTTTATATATGTTGAAAGGTGCCCAGAGTGGCTGGGGCAACCCAGGAAGATGTGTGGGGTATAAATAGTAAAATTATCATTATGGAACGGGACGTCCCTATTTTCATCTAAGAAATGTTTGAGGGTATGGTGTGTGGATATTCATAGTCTCTTCTTAGATAATTTCAAGATTAAACTCCAAAACAGTGGTGTTAAAAAGAGATGATAATGATATTTACGTCACCACTTCATTACAATCCTGAAAATTTGAAATCTAAAAGTCTAATTGCCCATGCTATTTAAGCCCCCTCCCCTTTTCCTCCCTGAAACCATTCAGGGGGTGAATATTAAACCCTGGAGTGGTACTGAAATGCCCACTGCAATCTGCCACATGCAGGCGAGGTGGGAAATTGGCTGCAGTGATTTCAGTCCACCCGAAAACACATTTCGCTGCCTTGAATCTACAGTATTCAGATCCAGTAAATGTGTGGTCTCGCTTCAAAGCAAGGGGGCCACTTACACATCCCCAAGAAAAGAGAAAAATGCCTCACCCCCTACCCCCCAGCAGGACAAATGGCAGACATGATATCTGCATAAAATTTGCATACGTTAAATTAGACAGAAATGTAGAAATGCTGTTTAGGGAAGTTTTTAATCTGTAACATGTTAATGTATTTTAATATTTGCTGGAAGCCGCCCAGAGTGGCTGGGGAGACCCAGCCAGATGGGCGGGGTACAAATAATAAATAATGATTATTGTATTTTAATGCTCTGTTGAAAGCCGCCCAGAGTGGCTGGGGAAACCCAGCCAGATGGGCGGGGTATAAATAAATTATTATTATTATTATTATTATTATTATTATTATTATTATTATTATTATTATTATTTTATATACTGCTTGCCATTTAAATAGAAAACGTCTGATCCTAGTGGGGAATGATTGTGACCGGGTGATTTCCTGGACACCATTGGAGGAAGATCTGGAGTATGCATCTAATTCAGGTATCCCCAAACTTCGGCCCTCCAGATGTTTTGGACTACAATTCCCATCATCCCTGACCACTGGTCCTGTTAGCTAGGGATCATGGGAGTTGTAGGCCAAAACATCTGGAGGGCCGAAGTTTGGGGGTGCCTGATCTAATTTATAAATAAATATTTGTTTTCTGCTGCTCCAGGTTAGGACCTGAACAAATGGATTCAAATTACCAAACAATGAGATACCCACTAAACACAGAGAGGAACTTTCTGGTGGTAATAGCTGTTCGAGAGCGGAACGGACTCTCTCAGAAAGTGGTGGGCTCTCCTGGGGGTTTTCAAATAGAGGTTGGATGGCCATCTGTCATGGATACTTTAGTTGAGATTCTTGCATTGCAGAGGGTTGGACTAGATGACCCTCAGGACCCCTTCCAACTCTGCGATTCCATGGTTCTAAGATTCTATATGCTGCTTTTCATCAGAGAGGACTGCAAAGAGGTCCGTAAAGGAAAAGAACTAAATTAAACACAGTGGTACCTTGGTTCTCAAACTTAATCCGCTCCAGAAGTCCATGCCAAAACCAAAGATTTCCAAAACCAAGGCGCGCTTTCCCATAGAAAGTAATGCAAAATGGATTAATCCGTTCCAGACTTTTAAAAACAACCCCTAAAACAGCAATTCAACATGAATTTTACTATTTAACGAGACCATTGGTCCATTAAATGAAAGCAGTCACACAATCAATCAATCAATCTGTAGCTGAACTGGGTTCCACACAGTCACAAAAACAAAACAAAAAAGAGCCGCAAAAACAAAAACGCAAAATAAATAGCAAAAACAGACAGACCTCAGCGTAACACTCAAAACGGAAGTGTGGCACTCAGATCGGAATCGCAACACTCAAAACGGAGCACGTTCGGCTTCCGAAAAAAAGTTTGCAAACCGGAACACTTACTTCCGGGTTTGCAGTGTTCGGGTTCCAAGTTGTTTGAGTACCAAGGCGTTTGAGAACCAAGGTACCACTGTATCGGTTTATTTCACATCTCCACCGGAATTATCGCCTCCCAACAATTCAATATGGCTTCGATTTGTTTTAACCAAGGTACCACTCTACAGCGAAATATAAAATAGATGAAACATTGGAATCCATAAGGGGGAATTCCACTCAGTCAACTGTTTGCTGTTCCAGTGCTGATTATTGATGGGCAACTTCCAATCCCCCCCCCCTCCCTATGGCTCTTTAGACCAGACAGCCCGTCAAACAGAAGACCCTCCTCTGTAACCGCCTTATCTCAGAAACGTCTGTCTTCACCTTGAGAAGCTTATCTCCCCTTCTCCACCACCTGCCTGCACCACTGAAGATGGCGAAATCTCCCTTCGGGATTCAGAGAAGAGCCCCACACATCGCCAAGACAAAGGGGGACAAGAACGGTGACGGAAACGACTGGAAATCTTTCCTGGTCTGAATTTTTTTAAAAAAATATTTCCTTCCAGTAGCACCTTAGAGACCAACTAAGTTTGTTCTTGGTATGAGTTTTCGTGTGCATGCACACTTCTTCAGATACACTGAAACAGAAGTCACCAGACAAGTGAGAGGGTGGGGAGGGATATTACTCAGAAGGGTGGTGGGAATGGGTGATTAGCTGATAGGTGAGGTCAGTGGCGGACCTTCATTCTCTGGCACCGGGGCGGGGAGCAGGTGGGGGCGGGGCTGGCACGCGTCCTGGGGGCGTGGCGCGCCGCCCGCAGGGGTGTGATGCGCGTTCTGGGGGCGTGGCGCACGTTCTGGGGTGGAGCGCGCCCCCCGTGGGGGCGTGGCGCGCAGCCTGTGGGGCGGGATGCCCAGTGCGGGTGGGGGGGCAGCCACGATAGAAACCCCCCAGGATCGTGCCAATGGGGGCGGTGCGCACCCATCGCCCCCCTTCCTCTGCCCCGGTGAGGTAAACCTGTTGACGTCTGTTAACGACCGCAATTGGTCTTACAGGAAAAAGCAGTATGTGAGATGGCTATCATGTATAATGAGATAAGAATCCAGTGTCTCTATTCAGCCCAGGTCTCTCCGTGGTTTTAAGTTTGGTAATCAGTTACAACTCAGCAACTTCTCTTTCCAGTCTATTTCTGAAATTCTTTTCTAGTAAATAATTCTTTCCTGGGTTGGACGCCGATATCCCAAAAGCAAGGTGTGAGATGGCTAAAAATAGCTTTATCATGTATAATGAGATAAGAATCCAATGTCTCTATTCAGACCAGGTCTCTCTGTGGTTTTAAGTTTGGTAATCAGTTGCAACTCAGCAACCTCTCTTTCCAGTCTATTTCTGAAATTCTTTTGTAATAAATAATTCTTTCCTGGGTTGGACGCCGATATCCCAAAAGCGGACGCCAGAAAACATTTGGATCTGGCCATGAGCCTCATGGGTCTTTCCTCCCAGCTGCTCACTAAATTGCCACTTAGGAGAAGGCATTGCTGAAGATCGCCCCTCTTCCATGTTTGTCCCGGTGGTGCTGAGATGGAGGCCAGCAGGAGGCCTGCTAGATAAGCCAGCTAAAGAGGGTCAAGGAGGTTGTCCTCGACTTTCCAGCGGCATCTTAATAGCTTTCTAAAAACAGTGGGCCATCAAGTACCCAGACAATTTAATTTCGCTTCCCAGCTGGAATGTTAAGTACAGTGGTACGAAGCCATTCTGGAAACAAAGAGTGATAAAGGAGAACTCGTTTGCTGTCTCACTTTGTTCCTCTTGACATCTCCGCAAACCTTCAAAGGATGTATCGAGCAGAGAACATGCTAATGCTCTTCTGGTACAAGGCCAAGGAGAAATTAAAAGTGCTTTTGAAAGGTCTCCTCACCCCAGGGATGGGAATGGCGGGCTTTTCTAAACCTTCATCCCCAAAACTAAACATGGAGATGCTGGTAACCTGTACATGATATGAAATTGGAATTTTTATAAAACATTTTTTACGTATCAAATTGTTTTTACTGTGAATTCGCTTTGGGATACATTGTGGGAAGCAATCCGTAAAGTGACACAAATAAATGAACTAAAAATACAATTAAGGATAATATGTGTCCAAATCTTGTGCCAAGAGGAAGCCAACATTTCTCCGATGGAAATAGGGATGTCCTAAGGAAAGAACGGGGACCCAGGTGGCGCTGTGGGTTAAACCACAGAGCCTAGGGCTTGCTGATCAGAAGGTCGGCGGTTCGAATCCCTGCGACGGGGTGAGCTCCCGTTGCTCGGTCCCAGCTCCTGCCAACCTAGCAGTTCGAAAGCACGTCAAAGTGCAAGTAGATAAATAGGAACCGCTCTGGCGGGAAGGTAAACGGCGTTTCCGTGAGCTGCTCTGGTTCGCCAGAAGCGGCTTTGTCATGCTGGCCACATGACCCGGAAGCTGTACGCCGGCTCCCTCGGCCAATAAAGCGAGATGAGCGCCGCAACCCCAGAGTCGGACATGACTGAACCTAATGGTCAGGGGTCCCCTTTACCTTTAAGGAAAGAACAAGACATTCTGGGATCAAATCAGAAACCGGGACGGCTTCTATAAATCTGGGAGTGTCTGAAGGCAGCCCTGTATAGGGAAGTGTTTTAATGTTTTTATATATGTTGGAAGTCGCCCAGGTGCCTGGGTCAACCCAGTCAAATGGGTGGGGCATTATTATTATTATTATTATTATTATTATTATTATTATTATTGACAGTCCTACAGGGGACTGAGATGAGGTTGAGATGGCAATATTTGGCCCCTGAGCCTGAGGTTCCCCCTCCCTTCTCCCAGGACAACAAAAGGCTTTCGAGAGAAGAAGAGTGGATTGGATTTGATATCCCGCTTCATCACTACCCTGAGGAGTCTCAAAGCGGCTAACATTCTCCTTTCCCTTCCTCCCCCACAACAAACACTCTGTGAGGTGAGTGGGGCTGAGAGACTTCAGAGAAGTGTGACTAGCCCAAGGTCACCCAGCAGCTGCATGTGGAGGAGCGGAGACGCGAACCCGGTTCACCAGATTACAAGTCTACCACTCTTAACCACTACACCACACTGGCTCCTAAAACAGTGCAAACCATCGTGCGGAGCTATATGCAACGTTTTCCTTCTCTAACAATATTTATACTTTCCTCCCTCGCCATGCTGGAGCGCCAGTGTTTCATTAATTCAGTCTGAAGAGCTCCGAGGATTTAGAGTACTGTACGAGAGCAAGCATTATTAAGCATTATTGCTACCGCTGTTATTGTTATTAAGATGTATTTCAGGAGCCATTCATAAAAAAGGAGGTTTCAAGGTTACCTGGGGAACCCAATCAGGAACTGCAGGTGACATTGTACACTCCACGCCATCGGGCGAGGGGAGAGGCTTACCGGAGGTGCCTCTCCCCCACAGAAAGGCAAGCGAGGAAGATGGAGATGGATTCCTGGTCCACTGGAAAGCTTAAACACATGTGCCCTCTCCCCCTGGCAAATCCGGACAGAGTTGTTGAGAAGGAGAGGGAGAGGGAGAGGGAGAGTTTGGATTTGATATCCTGCTTTATCTCTACCCGAAGGAGTCTCTGTGAGTTGAGTGGCGCTGAGAGACTTCAAAGAAGTGTGACTAGCCCAAGGTCACCCAGCAGCTGCATGTGGAGGAGCGGAGACGCGAACCCGGTTCACCAGATTACGAGTGTACCGCTCTTAACCACTACACCACACTGGCTCTACTGGCTACACTGAGCTTGTTGTGGCACACTTTTTTTGCATGCTGATTTACCAAACCTCTGTGTTTGGCTATAAAGCGGAGCACATGGGGGTCATTTTGTTGACCCGGGAGAGCAATCCAAACCACAGGAAATCTGGTGGAATTTACACCAGGGTAAACTGTGCCAGTGTAACTTACCCTGGTTCCAAACTCTGTTCAGGGGCAGGGCTAATGCTGGCTGCGACAGCCCAGGCTGTCGCAGAGGGGAAAGAAGCCATTGAAATAGAGTCAGATGCACATAGAGTCAGATGTAAATTCTGGTGAAATCGCTATGTCATGCGGCCGAGCCGAATGGAGTTTGGAATAAGGATAGCTGCTTTCTGCTCTGTCCTGCCCCTTCTCTCTCTCAGAACATCCCTGTTTTAGGACGTTCACTGGCTGAGCCAGGATGGAGGACTTGGCAAGAAAAATGAACTGTTTTCAGTGTTACCCATTTGTTTTAAAAAAACAATTTAAAGTGCAAAATTCAAAGAAAAAGCCAACCCCCGGTGTTAAGAGGCCACATACTACAGTCTTAAATTTAGGAATATAGTTTAAATCCATGACCAGGCTATAACAGGCTGTTTTTAGCGGGATACCTCGGTCGGTAGAGTATGAGACCGACCTCAGGGTCATGGGTTTGGTGACTTGTAGCCAAAATACGAATCTAGGATGAGTCTTCACAATGGCTTTTCCATCGGCGAAGGAAAAGGGCAGAAGCACCTGCAATTTCTGCAACACACAAAATCAGTTTACTTTAACTATAGTTTAATATGGGGGCAGTTAATGCTGTGCCCTTCAGATGCTTGGCAGGGGGTTGGACTGGATGGCCCTTGTGGTCTCTTCCAACTCTATGATTCTATGATTCTATGATTCTATGTTGTTTGACTACAACTCCTCTCCACACCTGACCAGTGGCCATGTTGACTGGAGCTGATGGGAATGTTTACTGTATGCTTGTGAAACATGGACCACTCATAAACTCCATCTCCAACTCCTCGAAAGATTCCACCAAGGTGTCTCCGAAAATTTTTACACATCACTTGGGAAGACAGGCCAACTAATACCAGTGTACTGGAAGAAGCAAAGATCACCAGTGTTGAAGCAACGATCATCAGGCATCCGCACAACATCAACTTGGTTGGACTGGTCATGTTGTGTGGATGCCTGATGATCATCTTCCAAAGCAACTACTTTATTCCACACTTAAAAATGGAAAGTATAATGCTGGTGGTCAACAAACGAGGTTCAAAGACTGTCTCAAGGGAAATCTTAAAAAATGTAGTATAAACACCAACAATTGGGAAACACTTGCCTGCGAGCGCTCCAATTGGAGAACAGCCTTTACCAAAGGTGTCATTTTGAAGACACTCAAACTCAGATGCAAGGGAGAAACATGCTAAGAGGAAATCCACACCGTGATCAACTCCTGCCCAGAAACCAATGCCCCCACTGTGGAAGGATGTGTGGATCCAGAATTGGCCTCCACAGTCATTTGCTCCACAGTCATTGTTAAAACCATGTTTATGGAAGGCAATCTTACTCGGCTACGAGGGATTGCCAAAGAAGAAGCCTTGTTATCTATCCCTGGTGAAATGTGGCCATATGTGGTTCAAAGGAGAGCTGTGATCCGCTAATGCTAAGGCAGGGAACGCAAGCGGTTGAACCATTCGTGGAGTGTGCTACAGAGACGCCAAGATCCTTGTCGCTTATTAAAGTTTCATCTGGCTCCCGCCCCCCCCAGCCCTCCATGCTCTCCCTGCCATGCTGTGAACATGGCAATTAATTATTTAGAACAACTAATCAATCAGGGATTAGATGTACTAATCAAACACGTTTCAGCTGCTAAGTATCACTCACATGAAGACATTGATCAGCTGAAAGATGCTCCGCAGACAGTTCAGAAGAGGAGTCTTACAGGCCGCGTTACGCACCTCTTAAAACCCCCGGGGGTCGAATCCTTGACACCATCTGCTGGACCATGTAGAGAGCTGAACACCAAACTGTCAGACAGACGGCAATTATTTTCTGTTCTGGTGCCCTTTTATGCGCTCTCAGTAGGGAATCGGATTTCAGGGCAAGTCTGGAAACTTTGCCATCGGCTAAGAGGTTGAAAAATGTGCTTGGTTCTTCATTTTCTTGATTACCTGGTGACTTGAAGTGGTCCGGGACTTTATTGCTAGTTATCAGCACTGGAGAGTATCAGGATTCTAAGAGCATATTTAATGTGCCAAGTGTTTTACAATCAATAGTTCTTTTTTTTTAATAGGCAGGAGAGGGGGAAATAATCAGAGCTTAAATTTGCTTAACAACAAGAACTCCAGTTCTGTATTAGAACTGAGGCAATGGCAAACCCTGAAATAGGGACCTTCTCCAACTGAGCTATGAGCCCAAACAACATCAGAAGAGCCCTGTTGGAGTCCAGCATCTCGTTCTAACACCGGCCAAACAGATGTCTATGGCAAACCCGCAAGCAAGAGCACAAGAGCTCTTGAGTCAACAGCGTGATGCAGCAGCTAAAAAAGCCAATGCAATTCTGGGCTGCATCAATAGGAGTATAGCATCTAGATCAAGGGAAGTAATAGTACCACTGTATTCCGCTCTGGTCAGACCTCACCTGGAATACTGTGTCCAGTTCTGGGCACCACGGTTCAAGAAGGATACTGACAAGCTGGAACATGTCCAGAGGAGGGCAACCAAAATGGTCAAAGGCTTGGAAACGATGCCTTATGAGGAACGGCTTAGGGTATGTTTAGCCTGGAGAAGAGAAGGTTAAGGGGTGATATGATAGCCATGTTCAAATATATAAAAGGATGTCATATAGAGGAAGGAGAAAGGTTGTTTTCTGCTGCTCCTGAGAAGAGGACACGGAGCAATGGATTCAAACTACAAGAAAGAAGATTCCACCTAAACATTAGGAAGAACTTCCTGACAGTAAGAGCTGTTCGACAGTGGAATTTGCTGCCAAGGAGTGTGGTGGAGTCTCCTTCTTTGGAGGTCTTTAAGCAGAGGCTTGACAGCCACCTGTCAGGAATGCTTTGATGGTGTTTCCTGCTTGGCAGGGGGTTGGACTGGATGGCCCTTGTGGTCTCTTCCAACTCTATGATTCTATGATTCTTGTGGTCTCCAGCAACTGGTTTTCAGAAGCATTACTCCCTTCAATGGTGGATGCAGAGCACAACCATCAGGGCTAGCAGCCATCATCAGCCCTCTCCTCCATGAATTTATCCAGTCCTCTTTTAAAGCCACCCAAATTGGTGGGCATCATTGCCTCCTATGGGGGAGAGTTGCATAGTTTGACTATGCGCTGCATGAATCATAAAATCATAACATCGTAGAGTTGGAAGGGGTTCAGAGGGTCATCTAGTCCAACCCTCTGCAATGCAGGAATCTAAACTAAAGTATCCAGGACAGATGTCCATCCAAACTCTGCTTAAAAACCTCCTGAAGGAGACCATTCCGCTGTCGGACAGCTCTTACTTGCAGAAAGTTCTTTCTGATGTTTAGTCGTAATCTCCTTTCTTGTAACTTGAAGTAATGGGTTCGAGTCCTACCCCCCCCCCCCCGAGCAGGAGAAACAAGCTTGAAGAAGTCCTTTCTTTTATCTGTCCTGAATCTTCCAAGATCCAGCTTCATTTGACGCCCACACGTTCTGGTGTTGCAAGAGAAGGAGAAAAACATTTCTCTTTCCACCTTCTTCATGCTAGGCATAATTTTATATCATGTCACCTCTTACTCACATTTTCTCTAAAAGGTCCAAAATGCACCGACCTTCCATCATCGGGGAGTCACCCCATCCCTTTGATCATTTTGGTTGCTCAGTGTCAGGGATGTGCCCACCGCTGCCAGTCCGGCACTGAGTGGCTACAGGCAAACCTCAACCTCTGTTGTTGATGGACTCGTCTTCCAGTGAGTCTACCAGCCCCTCCTCAGGGGAGGAGCAGTTACCGAGAGGGAGCCAGGTGGGGAGAGGTCTCCAGGAAGATGCAGAGAGACCTAACACCACTCAGCAGACCCACTCGGAGGGAGAGATGCCGTTTCTGGCGCCAGCATTACGCAGAAGGAGAAGGCGGCAATTTAGAGTGCAGAGACTCTGGTGTTGGCGCCGCAACAGGAGGGGGGCACTTCCGGATTCCGCTAGTGACTAGATGGTCATGTTTAGGGTTAGCTCCGCACTGTACATATTTGCACAATAAAATAGTTGAAAGACAAGAAGGACTGGGTCTTTACTCATGAGCAACCATTAAGCAAACCTGACACTCAGCTAGACAAATATGCTTGAGGAGGACATCATGGGGCAAAGCCAGTGAAGGACATGGCTTCAGAAAGGTTCTGAGGGCCAGAAAGAGAGAACTGGAGGGCCACATTCATTCCCCTTGACTGACTTTCCCCATCCTGAAATACATGGATGTTGTAGTCCCCATCCATAGGGCTGCTCTTCAGTTATTATGACCCAAGGTCCCAAATGATGTAAAATCCCTGCCAAAACTTCAAGTCCAGACCCTCCCTATTTTAATAGTGTCCCTATTTTCCAGGAACAGTCCTAGATTTAAAGAAGCTGTCCTGGTTTCTGATTTGACCTTGGAATGTCCTGCTTTTTCTTAGGACAGGTATGTCCTAAATCCATTTCGGGGGCCTAATCCTAATCCATTTCGGGGGTTTAATCCGGCTCCTGTGGCAGTCTATCTCCTGGGGTAAAATCCTCAAAGCTCAACAACTTCAATCCTAAAAAAACAAAGGTCAACAATTTTGGTCGGCCCTCACACATGTTCACTTCATCAAATCTGGCCCTCTTTGAAAAAAGTTTGGGCACCCCTGCCTTAGGATGTCCCTATTTTCATCAGAGAAATGTTGGAGGGTATGGAGTTATGCAACCCCCCGAGTCAAGGGCATAAGTAACTGTAGTTGTACCTTGGTTCTCAAACAGAATCTGTTCCGGAAGTCCGTTCGACTTCTGAAAACATTTGAAAACCAAGGTGCAGCTTCCAAATGGCTGCAGGAGCTTCTTGCACTCAAGCAGAAGCCGCGGAAACCGTGCCGGACGTTCGCCTTCCATTTTTTTTTGCAAACCGGAACACTCACTTCCGGGTTTGCGGCATTCGGGAGCCAAAACGTTCAAGTCACAAGGCGTTCAAAAACCAAGGTACAACTGTATACAACCTTTTGAAGACATCTGAAGGCAGCATTATAGAGGGAAGGTTTTTAATGTTTCATGTTCTATTATGTTTTTATATATGTTGGAAGCTGCCAGAGCGACTGGGGCGACTCAGTCAGATGGGTGGGGGTGTAAATAGTAAAATAATAATAATAACAGCAACAAGAATTGATGCTTTTGAATTATGGTGCTGGAGGAGACTCTTGAGAGTCCCATGGACTGCAAGAAGATCAAACCTATCTATTCTGAAGGAAATCAGCACTGAGTGTTCACTGGAAGGACAGATCCTGAAGCTGAGGCTCCAGTACTTTGGCCACCTCATGAGAAGAGAAGACTCCCTGGAAAAGACCCTGATGCTGGGAAAGATGGAGGGAACAAGGAGAAGGGGACGACAGAGGACGAGATGGTTGGACAGTGTTCTCGAAGCTACCAACATGAGTCTGACCAAACCGAGGGAGGCAGTGGAAGACAGGAGTGCCTGGCGTGCTCTGTCCATGGGGTCACGAAGAGTCGGACACGACTAAACAACAACAGCAACATCATCAACAACAATAAAATAATGGAATAGGTCATCCCTATTTTCCTCAGAGAAATGTTGGAGTGCAGCTTTGTAAGACAACACTGCTTAGCTTTCTCAGAGTGGATTGTTTTTTTCTGCTATCACCCCCGCAAAACCATAATTAAAAAGTTTGTTGCTGCTTTTACATATTGGAGAAAGATAGGAATTAGGAAAATGACCGGGGACATCTCCCTCTGGTTACCACTACTTCTGGGAAATTCATATTACTGATCTCCCAAAAACGCTTGCTGAAAAAACACGAAGGACAACGTAACATTAAAAGACTCTGTTTTCGATACATGATTGAGCTGCTTGTCAGGTTATTTGCCGTCCCAGGACTTTCTGACTGTTCCTTGGCAAGTTGCTCTATGGTTTCCCCTTAGGCTGACCCCTATAGTAATTGGAATTTCAATTATTCATTTTCAATTATAAGCACGGCACGATGATCACAAACGTCATTAAGTATTAAATTACTCCTAATGATGGATGGACGGATAGACGGGTCCTTCTTCAGATCGTCCACCACCGCCGTTTCCTGCTATAGCTGCTCAGGTCAATGTTCTGATAGCACAGCTTGCAAAAAAAATGGGGAAAAGCCTCGGCTCCGTTGTACAGCATCTGCCCTGCATGCAGAAGGTCCCAGGTTCAATTCCCGGCATCTCCAGGTAATACCAGGACAGACCTCTGTCTGAATACTTGGGAGAGCTGCTGCCTGTCAGTGTTGACAATATGGAGTTAGATGGACTCATGGTCTGAGTCAGGCCAATGGCACATCTAGTCTAGAATCCTAGAATTGTAGAGTTGGAAAGGACCCTGGGGGTCAACTAGTCCAACCCCCTAAATGCAGGAACTAATTTTTGCCAATTATTTTTTTTCATTTTTCAAATGTATAACACATCGACACCAAATTAAAACTAATTTAATACAACCCCCCCAAAAAACCTGACTTCCCACTCTTTCAGATCTTCCTTCCTTCCTTCCTTCCTTCCTTCCTTCCTTCCTTCCTTCCTTGTCTTCTTATTTTTTGTTTGTTACATTTTCTTCCCCTTTTACATGCTGCTTATTTTACAGATTTATTTATCTCTAATTATCATCCTTTCTTTTAGCAAATTCCTCATCCATCAGCTGTCCTTTTACCAACTCCTGCATATACATAAGTCAAAATTATATCCAATAACAACAAGTGAGGTTATAGCAATTTAAATCTTTTGTTCTTCTTTCCAACTTGCGTGTAACTACATTTCCTTATCCTTGATAGTTTCCTTTTTTATTGTTTATGCGTTTTCCCCCAGTGCAGGAAATCTTTTGCCCAACACAGAGCTCGAACCCACGACCCTGAGATTAAGCGTCTCGTCCTCCAACGACTGAGCTACATATATCTGATGTAAACAGCTTTTTTGTTTTTGATGGGTAAGTGGTATATAAATTCTATTAAATAAATATAATAAATAAATAAACATTTGCTCCCACTGAGGTCTCCTGTAAAAAGCAACTTTAGGTGCTGAACCATAGCAGATCATTCCCTACTCAGTCCCTGCTCAGTCCAGCGTCTACTCATGATTTCTATTAATTTATTTTATTTAACAAAATCTATATATCGCTTGCCAGAACAGAAGACCTCTAAGTGGCATGCAACAGAAAGTCTGAAATATTCCTTAAAAATACCAATAAAAGGCAAACACTGAAAACATCTCTCTCTCTCTCTCCCACCCACCCACCCACATTAAAAACAAGAATTTTTTTAAAAAAATAACCTGTAGTTATTCAAGTTGCATGTCAAAATCACACCTCTGTGTTCTCCTTCAGTCTGCAGAACTTGCACTTTCACAAGTGCCCCATAATGTCGAGCTCCACATTTGCGAGGAGTCGTTCCTTTTGCCTGGCACCTCTGGAACTCCCTGCCTATTGATGTTAGGCAAACTTTTTTTAGACGCCTGCTGAAAACTATTTCAGCAAGTCTTTCCAGGCACATGATTTCGTTATGCTTGCTTTTTAAAGTCTGATTGGTTTTATCTTCGTTCATAATGATGGTGTTATGTACATCTGTGCTTGCCTGGTTTGTGGATTCTGGTCATGTTTTATATATGATTAGACGGGAACAACACTTGGGAGATTTTCTTTTGAGCAAGTGGTTTATGATTTTTTCCCTAAACAACAACAACAACAGTCTGGAGACCGTAGTGAATTTGGGTAACATCTTACTAGCCACTTCACAGTAAATCATTCAGCTTTTTTGCCAGTATGTTTTCAGACGGTGTTTCTATAACCCAGTGATGGCTAACCTTGACACTCCAGATGTTTTGGGACTACAACTCCCATCATCCCTGACCACTGATCCTGTTAGCTAGGGATGATGGGAGTTGTAGTTCCAAAACATCTGGAGTGTCAAGGTTAGCCATCACTGCTATAACCACAAACTCTAGAAAGCTTCTGTTTTAAAAATCAGGAAGCTGAGATTCCCGGGATTCCAGCAGACCCCTTTTTTAAAAAAACGGCCCCTTTCACTAAGTATCCCCAGTCTTACTGCTGCTCAAATATTCTTCACTGTCCCTAGTATGGTTTACTGCATATTAAACAACCCAATTTCCGTAAGGAAAAACACTGTGTGTGGAATAAATTACACAAAGAGGGGGGCGGGGGCAGAGAGAGTATGCAAATTTTATTCATTCAAATTTCCCTCACAGCATGGAGTGACATCCAGAAACAATATTCTCTTTTATAGTGTCGTTCTGCCCTTTCAGGAACTGCCTGGAACCTCAGGCTAGCATATGGAGATGCCCACATCCCTACGCATTGGCAAGAAAAGCCACCTTCGGAGAGGCAAAGCGGCAGGGTGCAATCCTCATTCCGCTGCCCCAATGGAGTTTAAATGGAAATTTTGTTTTAAAAAGGACACTCTCTCTTATGGTCCCCGGGGACTTTTGTGTAAACTGAGAATAAATCCTTATATTGGACATGCCAGCCATCGCTATTATCGCTAACAGCAAATCTAAGAGGGTTAGGAAGGCTGGATTGTTCCTTAAATACCTTGCTAGGAGCTGGACACACCACCCCCACCGTTCAGCCCGGACACTGAGATCCAGTGCCGAGGGCCTTCTGGCGGTTCCCTCACTGCGAGAAGCCAAGTTACAGGGAACCAGGCAGAGGGCCTTCTCGGTAGTGGCACCCGCCCTGTGGAACGCCCTGCCACCAGATGTCAAAGTGATAAACAACTATCTGACATTTAGAAAATACCTGAAGGCAGCCCTGTTTAGGGAAGTTTTTAATCTGTGATATTTTAATGTATTTTAATATCTGTTGGAAGCCGCCCAGAGTGGCTGGGGAGACCCGGCCAGATGGGCGGGGTACAAATAATAAATTAAAATTATTATTATTATGCCTTGATGGCAGAAAGTGAGGAGGAATTAAAGAACCTTTTAATGAGGGTGAAAGAGGAGAGCGCAAAATATGGTCTGAAGCTCAACATCAAAAAAACTAAGATCATGGCCACTGGTCCCATCACCTCCTGGCAAATAGAAGGGGAAGAAATGGAGGCAGTGAGAGATTTTACTTTCTTGGGTTCCATGATCACTGCAGATGGTGACAGCACTCACGAAATTAGAAGACGCCTGCTTCATGGGAGAAAAGCAATGACAAACCTAGACAGCATCTTAAAAAGCAAAGACATCACCTTGCCAACAAAGGTCTGTATAGTTAAAGCTATGGTTTTCCCAGTAGTAATGTACGGAAGTGAGAGCTGGACCATAAAGAAGGCTGATCGCCGAAGAATGGATGCTTTTGAATTATGGTGCTGGAGGAGACTCTTGAGAGTCCCATGGACTGCAAGAAGATCAAACCTATCCATTCTTAAAGAAATCAGCCCTGAGTGCTCACTAGAAGGACAGATCCTGAAGTTGAGGCTCCAGTACTTTGGCCACCTCATGAGAAGAGAAGACTCCCTAGAAAAGACCCTGATGTTGGGAAAGGAGAAGGGGACAACAGAGGATGAGATGGTTGGACAGTGTTCTCGAAGCTACTAACATGAGTTTGGCCAAACTGCGAGAGGCAGTGAAGGATAGGTGTGCCTGGCGTGCTCTGGTCCATGGGGTCACGAAGAGTCGGACACGACTGAACGACTGAACAACAACATTATTATTATTATTATTATTATTATTATTATTATTATTATTTCCATTACATTAATAAGCTGGGCCAGGCCTGATGCCAACCTCAGGAAGCTGCCAGGGCAGGAGTATTCCAGTAGCCTCTCCCCACAACTGTCTGGGGGTGCCCCTAACACCAAGTAATTGGGTATGAGAGCCACCTGCCATTTGCATCACCATCATCACAACTATAGGATGAGGAGACACCTGGCTTGACAGCAGGACATGTGAAAAGGAACTAGGGGTCTTAGTGGACCACAAGCTTCACATGAGTCAACAGTGTGATGCAGCAGCAAAAAAAGCTCATGCTATTCTAGGATGCATCAAGGGAAGTAATAGTACTGCTCCATTCTGCCTTGGTCAGACCACAGCTGGAATCCTGTGTCCAATTCTTGTCACCACAGTTTAAGAAGGATGTTGACAAGCTGGAAGGTGTGCAGAGGAGGGCGACCAAGATGATCAAGGGTCTGGAAACCAAGCCTGATGAGGAATGGTTGATGGAGTTGGGGATGTTTAGCCTGGAGAAGAGGAGACTGGGAGGTGATATGATAGCCATCTTCAAATATCTTAAGGGCTGTTATATGGGAGACAGGGCAACAGGGACGTCTTAGCCATAGAGGCTAGTGGCGCGGTGAACCATGGCGCACAGTGATCAGCCTCCCTCCCTCCCTCCCTCCCTCTCCGGCTAGTGTGCGCGCCCTGCCCGGAAGGCGGGCACGATCCCCGGTGGCCGCCCCTCCTTTTGGTTGCTGCTGCCCGCCCGGAGGGAAAGGTGGGCGTGGGGGCGCCAGAGGGATCCTTGCACCAGGGCGCCAGATAGGCTTAAGAAAGCCCTGCAGGGCAAGCTTGTTCTGCTGTTCCAGAGGTTAGGACCCAAACCAATCGATTCGGATTATAAGAACGGAGGTTCCAACTAAGCCTTAGGAAGAATATTCTGACAATAAGAGTGGTTTGACTATGGGACAGACTACTTTGGAAAGTGGTGGACTCTCTTCCTTGGAGGTTGGATGGCTATCTGTCAAGTATGATTCCTGCATTGCAAGGGATCGTTTTGACCCCATCTAGATCTTTTGTTGTTGTTGTTGTTGTTGTTCAGTCGTTCAGTCGTGTCCGACTCTTCGTGACCCCATGGACCAGAGCACGCCAGGCACGCCTATCCATCACTGTCTCTCGCAGTTTGGCCAAACTCATGTTGGTAGCTTCGAGAACACTGTCCAACCATCTCGTTCTCTGTCGTCCCCTTCTCCTTGTGCCCTCCATCTTTCCCAACATCAGGGTCTTTTCTAGGGAGTCTTCTCTTCTCATGAGGTGGCCAAAGTACTGGAGCCTTAACCTCAGGATCTGTCCTTCTAGTGAGCACTCAGGGCTGATTTCTTTAAGAATGGATAGGTTTGATCTTCTTGCAGTCCATGGGACTCTCAAGAGTCTCCTCAGCACCATATTTCAAAAGCAACAATTCTTCGGTGATCAGCCTTCTTTATGGTCCAGCTCTCACTTCCATACATCACTACTGGGAAAACCATAGCTTTAACTATACGGACCTTTGTCGGCAAGGTGATGTCTCTGCTTTTTAAGATGCTGTCTAGGTTTGTCATTGCTTTTCTCCCAAGAAGCAGGCGCATCTAGATCTACAGTTCTATGATTCCAAGATCATCAAATTTATGTCCTGCCCTTCCTCCCGAAGGAGCCTAGGGTGGCGACAACAAATATTAAGGCAGATATGAAACATCTTTAAAAACATTTCCATTTCTCGCAACTTCCTGGAGAAATTAAAATGACAGCTCTAAGTCACCTGCTGCTCATTGAAGCACTGACGCACTACCACCAAGTTCCCTGTCAGGTAAGCTCGCCAGGACCTACTGATGCAGGAAGACTCCCCAGGGACATTTTACAGACAGCTACCCTGAGCTCACGTTACCCCTAAATCATGCACAGTAGCGTACAGTGATAAATAAGTCAAGTAGATAATTAAAAGTTTCCGGAGGCTCAAAGTGCCTTCCCATCAAGGAAGCTGCCTGCTGCTTCTCTGCATGATCCATGGTTGTTCCAGCTTCTCTCTTTCTCCGCTCAGAAGTGTGCATTTGGGCTCAGCTCTGCATTTGGAGTGCTTGGATGTCTCCCAAGACAGAGATCCAGCAGGAAAACTCTGCTGCAAAGCAGGTTTTAGTCTCGCCACACTGAAGGCAGTCACGGCTGTAGGTTTTAATCGGGATCTTTCGCTTCATATCAACAGGCTGTTTCTGGCTAGGACAGAAGCGAGTGAGAGAAAGGGGCATTAAACGGGCAACTTGGCCGTGTCTGTGTTTTATGTGTGTTCCAGTTCATCATGGTCAAGAGTAGTTGCAGCCCAGTCTGACACACAAGCTCCCGAGAGACCAGGCCATGGGGCAGCTGGGTGAACTGAATTCTGGTACAATTGTTCTCATCTTCTCGAATGTTTGCTCATATTCAGCGCTTAAGAGTGTGTTTTCCTGGAGAAAGTGGTGGGGCAAACAGAAAACCACTTGGACCCCTGGCTAGAAAGCAACGCTTGCTTCCCAGGGCTCCTGTTTCCCGATACGAATTTGTCCAAGGTCAGAGTGACACTCAGACGTAAAGCTGAGTGTTATTTCCTGGGTAACTTTGAAATTCTCGATAGAATGCTCTTTCAGCCTTGAATATCCAGCTACTTAATAGGTGCAGCGTATTGCAATGTTCTGATAGCCCCCCGTTCCACCCTACGATGATCCCTGTGGGTAAAAGGTGAATTAATGTAAAATTAGATTGGTACTGTCTTGCTGCTCTTAAGTGCTCTTTGGTCAGCGCTGCCATGTTGCCGGCGCAGGGTCACCGGGTCATGGCTATTAGCATATGGTTTATATGGATCATCGCCATTCCCTTGCAACAGGGGAAAGAGCTCCCCCGAGAGCCTTTTAAAACAAACTTGGTTTTATTCAGCCTACGGAATTCAATCGTCATTATCCTCACGCCTAACCAGAGAGCTCTGCTGCATTCACACAAAAGGAGGCCACAGGTCAAACACAGAGAGCAGCGATCCAGGCTATGGATGCTGGGTGTGTGAAATCCCAACATCAAATTGAATCACATTCCAAATACAGTGGTACCTCGGGTTACAGACGCTTCAGGTTACAGACTCTGCTAACCCAGAAATTGTAGCTCGGGTTAAGAACTTTGCTTCAGGATGAGAACAGAAACCGCGCGGCAGTGGCGCAGCGGCAGCGGGAGGCCCCATTAGCTAAAGTGGAACCTCAGGTTAAGAACAGTTTCAGGTTGAGAACAGACCTCCAGAACGAATTAAGTTCTTAACCCGAGGAAGCACTGTACTCAGCAAAGATCGTGGGGGTGAGCTTGTTAGGTCATTTTAGTTTATGGGCAATTTTTACGGCATGGCTGTATGCCGTGGCGGAGGAATGGGGTGCGGGGTGTGTGGGCCGCCCCCAGTGTCATCACTGGGGTGTGTGTGTGTGACAAAATGACAAAAATGTGAGTTTTTAGAAAATAATAAATAAAAAATTGGGCTCACGAAACTTTTTAGTTCAATCAACAAACGGAAAGAAACATGGCTGGCGCTGGGCGCCACACTGCGGGGGTCGGCACTTATCGCGGGCCCTGCAGCGTGCCCGAGCCACGAGTCTCTCCTGGGAGTGACGTGGTGGCTTGGACGCCTGCAGGCTCTGCACTGCCTGAAACGGCAGCGTGGGGCTTGCGGATGCCACCGCCTCTCCCTTAGCCGCCCTACAGCTGAGGGGGAGGCGGCAGAGAGGCTCTACGCAGTGTGCCCCGCCCCCATGGGTGGATCGCGATTCCCCCGGCTGCAGAACGCATGCACCGCAATGGGCACCCGAGCAGCTAGTTACGCCGCTGGCTGTATCCACATTCCCAGCTGGGCCCTGAAACACATATCTGGGAGTCATATGCTCCAGCTGTCCTGAATTTACAGGGACAAATCTTATTTTTCATGACCTGCCCCTGGTATGTTGTTGTATATTGTGACCCTATCCTCCACCCTTTTTTTTTTAAAAAAAAGGGAAAAAATAATGGCATGTGTTTTGGGCACTAGAGCTGGCGTTGCTCAGGGTTCAAGCTCTCCCTTCAAGGTCTCAAGAAGCTGGATTGCTATTGCTATTTCATTATTATTCAGCTCAACTATTTTCATCAGAAAAGATCGCAACACAATTTACAAACAAAACCAAAGAAGAATAAACTAGATTGTACATAGCGTGGGAGGAAAAACAAGAGTCTCTCTTACCCATGTTTGTGCAATAAATAGCAAAAGAATCAGCTGGATACAAAACACAGGGCTAAACTCGTTCTTCAGCAGGAAAGAGACCCCGGTAGCAGACTTTAAACTCACAAGAGTCAAGCAGCATCATAGCATTAGGAATATGGGTTGTTAGATCCTTTTATCCCATTTAGTCCACTTGCAAATGGTTCCCCTCTTTCTACACCTTTTGCCACGAACATACCACATACTGTTAAGTAAGCCCCTTCCAACTCTACAATTCTATGATTCTATGAAAATGGTATACTCACTAATTGTTTCAAAGGTCAGATTCATGCATTTACCCAAGCAGCAGCAAGGACAACACAGGTGGAATACTCTTAGGTAGAAAATACTGAGAGTTAGCTTCAAATACGTGCTCTAAACTTAAGAGCAAAACTTAGACACATCGGTCTTCATAAGTTACATGGCACAGAGAAAGAGAGAGAGAACAGGAAGAGAAGGCCATCTGCTCCAGCTCCCTACAGTGCTGGAATCACAGCTAAAGAATCCCTGACAGATGACCACCCAACCTCTGTTCAAAGACCTCAAAGGAAGGAGAGTCCACCACTTCCTGAGAGAGTCCATTCCACAGTTGAACAGCTCTGACCATCAGAAGGTTCTTCCTAATATTTAGTCCAAATCTCTTTCCTTGTAATTTGAATCCATTGGTTGAGACCCTGCCCTCTGGAGCAGCAGAAAACAAGCTTGCTCCACCATTCGTGTGAAAGCCCTTCTGGTATTTGAAGAAGAAGAAGAAGAAGAAGAAGAAGAAGAAGAAGAAGAAGAAGAAGAAGAAGAAGAAGAGGAGTTTGGATTTGATATCCCGCTTTATCACTACCCGAAGGAGTCTCAAAGCGGCTAATATTCTCCTTTCCCTTCTTCCCCTGTGTGTGTGTGTGTGTGTGTGTGTGTGTGTGTATATATATATATATATATATATATATATATATATATATAATATATATATATATATAAAACACATTTTTGTGCCTTTTTCTTTTCTTCTTCTCTTATTCTTTGCATTGCTTTATTTCCCTATGTTTGAAACCTTTTCAATAAAATATTAATACCAAAGGGGGGGGAATCACCTCACAGACTTCTCCTCTCCAGGCTAAGTAAATAAAATAAAATAAAAGGCGGCGGCTGGATTTGACTCAAACATTTGTAGCTCTATTCATGCAGTTCTGGAACATGCTCTTGAAGGAATTCCTTTCTGGACACCTGTTGATAAATACGGCTCAGAAACCGCTGTGCCTCTATGTCTGCTAGGCGGATTTCCATATCAACGCTTGTCCTCGCCGAAGTAATTCTCGCTTGGGGGACTTTCCACTCTCTGGACTCTTAATTCGGCCAATACCCCTTCTCCACAGAATCTTTAGACTTCATGAATGCATTAAATACCTATAGATCATCTACCTTCTGGAAGGATTACCATAAACCTGGCCTGATAACACAGTCTAGGAATTATTTTAAAAATTCAATTTTTTAGAAGCATTGAAGCTTACAAAAAGCCTCATTCCCCGAGCACTCGTATACTCTGCACAATTCAAAACCTTCCCCTCTTGCTTCCCTTCCTCTTTCTTCGAAAGCGATGACTCATTTTTATTATTTTTTAAATTATATTTTATTTATTTATCTGCTCACGGGTCGCAGTATGAAAACTTGGCAAGGAGTCCCTTCATACCTGTCCCTTCCCATTCATGATTTAAAGCAGGGGCAGAGGAACTTGTTCTACAGGGAGGAAATTTAGACAACGCATTTTCCAACTTGATTCCAGTGAATCAAGCAAGCTGCTTCATGAGCCCCTTCCTGTTTTAACCTGACAATGTTATAAGAAGGATCGAGAGTTCTATTAACAGTTTCTGAAACATTTTGCTGCACCAAAGAATGTAACATTGCCGCAAAGTCTTCCAGTTTGTGCAATCCTTGAGCTCCACTGCTCCTGCTGCCCATGTTAAATTGGTACAGTGGTACCAGGGACGCGGGTGGCGCTGTGGGTTAAACCACAGCGCCTACGGCTTGCCGATCAGAAGGTTGGCGGTTTGAATCCACGCAACGGGGTGAGCTCCCGTTGTTTGGTCCCAGCTCCTGCCAACCTAGCAGTTTTAAAGTACGTCAAAGTGCAAGTAGATCAATAGGTACCGCTGCAGCGGGAAGGTAAACAGCGTTTCCGTGCGCTGCTCTGGTTCGCCAGAAGCGGCTTAGTCATGCTGGCCACATGACCCGGAAGCTGTACGCTGGCTTCCTCGCCCAATAAAGCGAGATGAGTGCCGCAACCCCAGAGTTGTTGGCAACTGGACTTGACAATCAGGGGTTCCTTTACCTTTACCTTTAAGGAAAAGCAGGACATTCCTGGATCAAATCAGAAACTGGGACAACTTCTGTAAATCCAGGAGTGCCACTGGAAAATAAGGACACTTGGAAGGTTTGCATTGGGGGGAGGGGGTCCTGGACATCTGCCCCAAAGTCTTGCCTTAATGGGGGCCCTGGTTACCAGCCCTATTTTCTGGCTAAAAACCCTGCTGCCCAGATCAGTCTCTGCATGGCGATGTTCTTTCTGCTGTGCTAGAATCTCAATCTCTGAGACAGCCTTTAACTTCTTTAAAGCTTGCCCTTATGTTTATTTATTTTTTGAAAGAGTACGCATAAGCTGCAGAGCCCCAAGAAGGACAATTTAATTCACCATCCAGCACGGTTCTAAATCCACTGTAATTGGATGATAATTTGCCGTGAAGCATAGATGTCAATCCTCATGTTTGCCTCTTGACCTGACAGGATATGGCGAGCGAAAAATGTCGAACAGATAATTACTGTTGGAGTAACCCTGATGTCTTGATTATTACTTGCAGGCTAGTCATTCTGGGGTAATTCCCAGGGGTATATCACCCGGTGCGGTGGGGGGGGGGAGGTTGAGGGAGCGGCGCCTTTTCTATATGAAGCAGTTGCAGGCTTCCATCATGTGCCCCCCTCCTTTTTTTGCTTGGGAGTCACACTCCTGATTCTGTCAAAAAATTCCCTAAGCAAATGCAGACATTATAAGACAGGGAGGGAATTTTACATGCTGCGAAAGGTCTTACTCTCATTCTCCATAAAGTTGAAGTCTGCAGACCATGCATGGTGTAACCCATAGCTGTCAACTTTCAGATTTGAAAATAAGGGATGCCACGAGGGCGGTGCAATGGCACCAAGTAGCCTCGCCACCCTGCGCTCCAGAGGCTGCGCGCGAACGGGTGAGCGAAAGAGTGAGCGCGTAGACGGCAGGCAGACTGGCTGTCTGGTTGGGCGTGAGGGTCTGGCTGCACGAGGCATGCAAGCTCCGCCCCCAGTCGGTCTCAGACTCCTTATTGGCAGCCAAGCAACGCAGCTGAGGAGCCTCCCTGGCCGGCAGGGAGGGACAGGAGCTGCTTCCTTTGAAATCCGGGAAAGTTAAGGGATATCAACAATCCGGGATAGCAGCGGGAAACGGCATTGGAATAAGGGAGTTTCCCGCCAAAAAAAGGGTGGGTTGACAGCTATGGTGTAACCATATCAGATCCTGGGAGTAACACCTCTCCCTCAAAACACTAGGTTACTTCTGTCTCTTCCTTCAAGTATCCCCTCAACCCTTTCAGAGTTCGTCTTAGGCCTCGTACACACCATACACTATGATAATAATTTAAATAGTCATGGTTTCCCCCAAAGAATTCTGGGAGCTGTAACTTGTGTGGGGTGCTGATAGATGTCAGGAGACCCCCCTATTCCCCCCACAGAGCTACAGTTTCAATGGGTGGTTTAACAGCTAATCCCTCTTCACATTCCCTCCTGTAACTCTGTGAGGGGAATGGGGTCTCCTAACCAGGGGTTCCTTTACCTTTTAGAGGGACGCGGGTGGCGCTGCGGGTTAAACCACAGAGCCTAGGGCTTGGCGATCAGAAGGTCGGCGGTTCGAATCCCCGTGACAGAGTGAGCTCCCGTTGCTCGGTCCCTGCTCCTGCCAACCTAGCAGTTCAAAAGCACGTCAAAGTGCAAGCAGATAAATAGGTACCGCTGCAGCGGGAAGGTAAACGGCGTTTCCGTGTGCTGCTCTGGTTCGCCAGAAGCGACTTATTCATGACCCGGCCACATGACCAGGTCACATGACCCGGAAGTTGTACGCCAGCTCCCTCGGCCAATAATGCGAGATGAGCGCCACAACCCCAGAGTCATCCGCGACTGGACCTAATGGTCAGGGATTCCTTTACCTTTTAACCAGGGGCGGAAGAAGGGGGGTACGGTGGATGCGGTCCGCCCTGGGTGTCACCACTGAGGGGGGTGACAAATTGCCAGACAGCACTCACCACAGGGCCTGGAGCATGCCTGAGCCACGTGACTCTCCTGGGAGAGACGTGGTGGCTTGGGCGTGCACAGGTTCCGCGGTGCCCAAACTGTCTGCCCGCTGCTTCCCTCCCCAGGAGGCAGACAGACTCCGGAACCCCTGCGGTGCGCCCCACCCTCGCCCCGCCCCTATGGGGGGGATCACCCTGCCAATGGGCATGCCGCCCCAGGCGCCCGAGCGGCTTCTTCCGCCGCTGCTCCTAACAACTCTCAGCACCCTTAACGTATGGGGCAGCCATCTTTTTTGTTGTTGTTTCCGTACAAGTCATCCCTGGTATGATGGAATGGCAATGTTTACTAGCCCCCCAGAGAGCACATCTTCTCTCCTTGCATCTTTGAACACTGCGCCAGTCACGGCGCAAATACGGAAAAGGGAGCTCTTAAAATTGTTTGGAGAAAAAGCAGATGTCTTTACTTTAAGTGCTATGATCTTAAACTGAAATAACTTTACTTGGTTAATTTATTTTATTTCCCTGGTTCTCCAAAGCAAAAGCCTTCTCCCCCTTTTTGAGAGGAAAGGCATGACATGTTTTAACACAGACACGTCCCCATAAAACAAGGACATTGAGAAGCAGCCTTAAAACTTTTTTGGAGGTGAAATCTTGTAACACACTACCTGATTATCTGTACTAAATCACAGGAAAGTCCTAGGAAAGACACGCTGGCCAGAATTTATTTACCACAGGATTTAGGAGCATGAAGATAATGGGAAACAGTTGGCCAAGGAAACACGTATTAAATTGGAACCACTCTCCCTCTGCTTGTTATCAGGAACCTATCAGAAAGAAGCAGGTAATGCACTTTTATTTTATTTTTCAGCGAAGATGATAACTATCAGCAGTTGCATCTTGATCAAAGTGGGAGTAGATGTCTTTCTTGACAAAGAACCTATCCAGGATAGAGGACTGCACTTGACCTCATCTCAACAGCTTCTCTGGCAACACCACTTCTTATCCCACATTGAACTTTATGCATTTGGCACAGGGCAGTAGTGGCTAAGAAACCAAGTTAAAGATCAGCCCATTTCCATTACACAGCTGTTTCATCTCATTTTTTGTGGATTTTTTTTTTTATAAACGAACAAACGGCATTTAAATTGTAAAGTGCACATTCTACAAAGCACACATTTTCTTTGCATTTTGTAGATTCATCCTTCTCTTTAAAAAATTTTTTTGAATGCATTTTCTGCTAAAACATATGTTTTTTGCACATCCTTTTTGATAAAACGTGCGTTTTCTGCGCATCTGCATTGCAAAATTCAGAGAGGTGCATTATCTGATTTATAGCTGTTTCTGACCCACACACGGGCCTGGATTCCACAATCTCTGACCACCAGCTCAAAGGCTGTTTTGTGTTCGCATAAGGGCAGGAATAATGGTTGTGCAATACGAAATCCAGGGCCACAGCTGTGCTAGCAGAGGAAACAGCAATGTGTTGAGCAACCAGCCATGATAACCATGCTGGCTGCCTTTCTCTTGCAACAGCCGTTCAATCAGTGCAATTAATGCATCGCTAAGGGACTTTGTGCCACATTGAATTCCTCCCATGACCGGGTAAATCAGGTGTTTGCTTTAAAATGCAAACCAAACAAATTTCTTCTATTTCCCTATGTGAGAGTGAGAGGGATTCGCAGCTCAAATTCACCACTCCACTCAACGAAAAGGAAGACCATGTAACATGTGTGTGTGTGTGTGTGTGTGTGTGTGTGTGTGTGTGTGTTTGAAACACCACTGTCTGGAGTTGCTCCAACTAGCCATGGGCTGGTAGCCACCATTTTCCTTACGCAAAAGCTCCTACTAGAATGAAGAAGAAGAATAAGCGTTTGGATTTGATATCCCGCTTTATCACTACCCTAGGGAGTCTCAAAGCGGCTCACATTCTCCTTTCCCTTCCTCCCCCCACAACAAACCCTCTGTGAGGTGAGTGGGGCTGAGAGACTTCAGAGAGAAGTGTGACCCAGCAGCTGCATGTGGAGGAGCGGGGAAGCGAACCTGGTTCCCCAGATTAAAAGTCTACCGCTCTTAACCACTACACCACATGATGATGCCATGTTGCTTCAACATGGGGGTCTGAGGAAAACAGGGCAGCTGCCAGGAGGAAGGGCGAATCTACGTATGTGGAATTAGACATCATCCTATGTAGAAAAAAAATGAATACTATTTATTTATTTTCTTCCATATTTATCCTTCTTTTCTTCCAATACAGAACCTGAAGCAATATACACTTGGATGCCAGGTAGGTACCCATCTAGGCAATGACCAGGCTCAGGTATGTTTAGTTTCAGCCTCAAGTTTATTCAGAGAACATAGGGCCATAAACAAACCACCGTAACCTGTATTGTGGGTTGTTTGTTTGTTTAATTATTTTGTGGTTGATCTTTCAGTCTCTGTCACAAAAATCTTCACTGAAACATGTTGGGAATTTTATTACCATACTTCCTGAAATTCCACATATCTTTCCAGTATGATTTTGAGACTTTTCTTCTTTTCTGTTTCCAGAGCTGCCTTCTGTTTAGCACTGGGCCTCCCTTTTCTGTCTCCTAATCCTTCCCTCCCTGCATAGTTACCCTAGGGATGTAGGTAGCGCTGTGGTCTAAACCACCGAGACTCTTGGGCCTGTCAATTGTAAGGTTGGTGGTTCGAATCCCCACGACGGAGTGAGCTCCCGTTGCTCTGTCCCAGCTCCTGGCAACCTAGCAGTTTGAAAGCACACCAGTGCAAGTAGATAAACAGGTACCACTGCAATGAGAAGGTAAACAGCATTTCCATGCGCTCTGGCTTCCGTCACGGTGTTCCGTGCGCCAGAAGCGGTTTAGTCATGCTGGCCACATGACCCGGAAAAACTCTCTGCGGACAAACACCAGCTCCCTTGGCCTGAAAGCGGAGATGAGTGTAACGCCTCGTAGTTGAATTTGACTGGACTTAACTGTCCAGCGGTCCTTTACCTTTGCCTTTACCCTTTGTGTCTTTTCCCTGAACCAAACAGAAGAGGAGCCCTGCTGCATCAGACCAAAGGCCCATCTCCTGCCTAGCATCTTGTTCCCTGCCACAGCCAATCAGATGGCAAGAGGAATCCCACCTGCAAGGCATGAAGGGAATATCCCTCTCCCACTCTTGTTCCCCAGCAATGGCACCCGAACCTGGAGGTCCTGTTTAACCACCACTACAATTTGTCCCAACAGGAGGAAAATCTAGATATCTATGTTTTTGCAATGAAGACTAAGGTTCCAAAAGCAGGACAAAGCCAGGGTATCTTACACTACTTGGATTTCCTGCTCCATCTCTAACATTTTTGCTGTTATAGACTTCTAGGATGTGAGGCCGTTTTACTCTTCTTCCCAAATCCTTTCTATTCCCCAGCCTGCAATTAAATCTCAAGAACTGGTCATCCTTCGGGTAATTAGTTGGAACTCTCCGTGAAGAGGAAATAGTATGAAATCAATATTGCCACTTCTTGTTTACACTATGCCCGTCGCTAGAGCTTTATCTCTTTATGCTTTCTCTTCGGGAGTGTTGCCGCTTCAAGATATATCAAATAATGTTTGCTAAGGTAAATAAGAGCCTGGTCTTACATGTGCAGCAAGGAAGCAGCGGCGGAGCATATGCCCGCGCTGCCCAGGGCAGGCGTGCTCCTCAGGGGCGGGGCGCGTTCCCAAGGGGGGCAGGGCACGGAGGGTGCCCCCCTACACCACAGTTCAGGGTAGGAGAGGGGCAGGGAAGCTGCTGCTCAATCTCCTCCTGCTCTCTGCAGCCAGGTCAGACCCCTGACCATTAGGTCCAGTCGCAGATGACTCTGGGGTTGCGGCGCTCATCTCGCTTTACTGGCGTACAGCTTCCGGGTCATGTGGCCAGCATGACAAAGCCGCTTCTGGCGAACCAGAGCAGCGCACGGAAACGCCGTTTACCTTCCCGCCGGAGCCTCTACTTGCACTTTGACGTGCTTTCGAAGTGCTAGGTTGGCAGGAGCAGGGACCGAGCAATGGGAGCTCACCCCTTCTGATTGGCAAGCCCTAGGCTCTGTGGTTTAACCCACAGTGCCACCTGCGTCCCAATTGCCTGTGAAGAACCTTACATTTGCCCCTCATGAAATTCATTTTGTTAAGCTGGTCCCGGTTCTCCAACCTCTTAAGGTCATCTTGATTTCCTATTCTGTCTTCTGCAGCATTAGTTAGCTACCCCTCTCAGTTGGGCATCATCTGCAAACTGCATGAGCACCCCCACCTTTGTCCAAGTCGTTTATAAAGTTGCTGAACAAAACAATGGACAGAACTCTGTGACACCCCATTTGTCCCTTTTTTTTCTCCTACCTGGGGAGACCAGTGGTTGAATGTGGGACCTTCAGCATGCAAAGCGGATGGTCTACCAGTGAGTATGGTCCATCAGCATTGTGTGCGGTGACTTGGAGTGGCCTTGGAGGGAGACTTTCCTTTTTTATATATATATAATATTTTTATTTTTAAACACAAAAATAAACAAACAAACAATCAAACAAAAAAACACATACATATAAACTATACTAAAACTAAAACACTACATTACACTACATTTATCATATATTCTTATCCTATCTCCTTAACATTTCCTCCTGACTTCCTCCATTCTGTCCCTCTGTGTCGATTCTCCTTATCTATTGTCTACCAGCAATTTCTTAATATTTCTATCTTCTCATTTCTATTACATTTTATCTTATTTTAATTACATTCTTTAAATTTAAAATAACTTCCAGATTCTTTTTCAACGACCTTATATTTCCTAACAAATATTCATAAAAAGAAACTTAAATTCAATACTACTTAACACTTATTTCTACAATCTATCTACCATACTATTTACTATATTAATCTTTTATAAACTAATCTTATACATTGACATTTCTATTTATTTTAATTCTGTACTTTATAATGTTTTTTAAGATAGTCTTTAAACTTTCTCCACTCTTTTTCCACTGCATCATCCCTCTGGTCGCGGATTCGCCCGGTCAGTTCGGCGGTTTCCATATAGTCCATCATTTTCATCTGCCATTCTTCCAATGTCGGTAAGTCCTTTGTCTTCCAATATTTTGCAACAAGAATTCTTGCTGCCGTAGTGGCATACGTGAACAACGTGTGGTCTTCTTTTGGTAAAACTTGGTGTACCATTCCAAGGAGGAAGGCCTCTGGTTTCTTCAAAAATGTGCTTTTAAACACCTTCTTCAACTCATTATATATCATCTCCCAGAAGGCCTTCAACCTTGGGCAGGTCCACCACATATGATAAAATGTTCCTTCCGTATTGCCACATTTCCAACATTTATTGTCCTGCAAATGATAGATTTTTGCCAGCTTCACTGGGGTCAAGTACCATCTGTAAATCATTTTCATTATATTCTCTCTTAACAAAGTACATGCTGTAAATTTTATGTCCGTTCTCCATAGTCTTTCCCAGTCTGCCATCATGATATTATGTCCCACATCTTTTGCCCAATCTATCATTGCAGATTTTACTAACTCATCTTGCGTGTGCCATTCCAGCAACAGATCATACATTCTTGACAAGGTCTTATTCTTTGGTTCTAGCAGTTCTGTTTCCAATTTTGACTTTTCCACTTGAAAGCCAATCTTTTTGTCCAGTTTAAAAAGTTCATTAATCTGGTGATATTGTAGCCAGTCTCGAATTCTTCCTCTTAGTTGCTCAAAGGGTTTCAACCTGACTTGTTCTCCTTCATATGTTAACATCTCAGAGTATTTTAACCAATTTTCTTCCATATTGACTCTTTTATGGGCCTTTGCTTCTGCTGGTGACAGCCATCTGGGTGTTTTCCTTTCAAGGAGATCCTTATATTTCATCCAGACTCTAAAAAGAGCTGGAGGGAGACTTTCCTAGCTCTACTTTGAAGTCTCATCGTTCTGTCCCTGGCATCTCTTTAAAACCCTGGAATCATAGAATCATAGAGTTGGAAGAGACCACAAGGGCCATCCAGTCCAACCCCCTGCCAAGCAGGAAACACCATCAAGACACAAAGGGTAAAGGCAAAGGTAAAGGACCCCTGGACAGTTAAGTCCAGTCAAATTCAACTACGAGGCGTTACACTCATCTCCGCTTTCAGAGAACCACTACCAGGTGTGATGGCCTGGGATTCAGACTCAGATGCTGAACCTGAGGGATCCCAGCCTGCACAGGATTCCCCACCTCCAGAATCAACAGAGCCGGGGCTAGGGCTTGAGTCTGAAGGGTCCTCACCTGTGCGGGATCCTCAGGTGCAGGCATCTGCTGAGTCTGCTCTGGCTCCTGATGGGGTGGAGGACCCATTGCCTGCAGGTGCTCCACTCCTAGCCCCGTCAGGGGAAGCTGAGGTTGCCTCTGGGTCCGGTAACCCTCCAGCCTCTCCTGAGCTGCAGAGGCTCAGGGCAGAGAGGCGAAGGGAACTAAGTTCCCGCAGGAGGAGTGCTTGCCTCCAGGCCAGGAGAGGCAAGTCACCAGAGGATCAGGGCCGTCCTATGCCTTGGGGCAGATAAAAGCCGGCCAGCCCCAGCCCCAAGTTGCAGGAGCAACATCGTTGGTGACCAGTGCCTGCCAGTGTTCCTGCTTGAAACTGGTCCTGCTTTCCTGCCTGAGTGTGCTGGTCCCGTGGGGTATCCGAAAGGCGAGGTCTAAGTCTGGTCCATGGTCAGAGGTACAACGTAAAGGCAGTCTGTAATAACTGAAGCTGGGTGCAGGGCAGGGAGTCAGGCGAAGTCAGGAACGGGTAGGCAAGCAGGGAACCAGGGCGAGTCAGGAGCTCAGGCAGGAAAGCAGGACAGGTTTCAAGCAGATGGCTCTGCTGATTCTGGAGGCGGGGAATCCTGTGCAGGCTGGGATCCCTCAGGTTCAGCATCTGAGTATGAATCCCAGGCCATCACACTGAGCTCCTGACCCGCCCTTGTTCCCTGCTTGCCTACCTGTTCCTGACTTTGCCTGACTCCCTGCCCTGCACCCAGCTTCAGTTACTACGGACTGCCTTTACGTTGCACCTCTGACCACGGACCGGACTTGGACCTCACCTCTTGGGTAACCCACGGGACCAGCACACCAGGTACTGTAATCACCCACTGCCAATCAGCATCCTTCTCCTGGATGGACCAATGGCGTGGCTCAGTATCAGGCAGCTTCTTGTATCTCCAAGGCATCTCCTCCTCTCTTGTCAATTGCCTTCGCCCCGTTACAGTGGCTTGGCTCCCCTCACCGCTTGAGAGCCATGGCTTTGGAAGAGCATTCGAGCTGACAGCACACATTCTCCACTCCCACCTTCCCTCGCTCTGCTCCCTTTCATCACCGACTTCAAAGGAATCTTTATCACCGGCTGCCTCCCTTGCGCATCAAAGCTCCGAGGTGTCAGCTCAAGAATGCAAGGTAAGTAATGACGCTGGGTTTACAGAGCTCGATAAGGAGGATTTCAAGACAGGGGAGTAAATACGCTTTCCCCTTAGAGGCGGGGGCGCAGGAGTAAACTAACCCCTCCCCCAGCTACACATACAATAAAATAGGAATGCTATTCTGCTCCAGAATACAATTAACATTATAGTTGGGTAGGGAGTAGGCAGAGAAGGAAAAGGTGACTGGAAAAGCAGCCCTCGCGGTTTATGTAGCCATTCTGAACAGCATTTATCTTTAACGTAATGGGATCCAGCCCAAACGAAACTAGGGAAAGTTCAGAAAGGGCACCCAAATTGATCAAGGCAGACGTCCCCAAACTAAGGCCCGCGCGTCGGATACGGCCCGCGGGACTTAATTATCCGGCCCCCGTCGACCCCCGCTGCCCACTGCCGCTGCCCGCTGTTACCGGCGCGGCCCGGTGCAGCTGCCGGGATTTTATAGTAATAACTATAATAATAAAATGCAAAATTAGAAAGGAAGTTAGAAAACCACCAGTCGAGGTTGATGGAAGTCCAAGGCAGTGATAGCCAAAGGTCTGTTTTGTTGTTTAAGATGGGATGTTATGTTTGGAAAACATGTGTAAAAACCAGTAAAGAATATATTAAAAAAAACCCAAACAGAATTGGCCTCCACAGTCACTTATGGAGTCACTGTTAAGATCATGTTCATGGAAGTCTTATTCAACATCTTTATCAATGACTTGGATGATGGGCTTGAGGGCATCCTGATCAAGTTTGCAGATGACACCAAATTGGGAGGGGTAGCTAATACCCCAGAGGACAGGATCACACTTCAAAATGACCTTAACAGATTAGAGAGCTGGGCCAAGGCAAACAGGATGAATTTTAACAGGGAGAAATGTAAAGTACTACACTTGGGCAAAAAAAATGAAAGGCACAAATACAGGATGGGTGACACCTGGCTTGAGAGCAGTACAAGTGAAAAGGATCTAGGAGTCTTGGTAGACCACAAACTTGACATGAGTCAACAGTGTGATGCAGCAGCTAAAAAAGCCAATGCAATTCTGGGCTGCATCAATAGGAGTATAGCATCTAGATCAAGGGAAGTAATAGTACCACTGTATTCCGCTCTGGTCAGACCTCACCTGGAATACTGTGTCCAGTTCTGGGCACCACAGTTCAAGAAGGATATTGACAAGCTGGAACGTGTCCAGAGGAGGGCAACCAAAATGGTCAAAGGCCTGGAAACGATGCCTTATGAGGAACGGCTTAGGGAGCTGGGTATGTTTAGCCTGGAGAAGAGAAGGTTAAGGGGTGATATGATAGCCATGTTCAAATATATAAAAGGATGTCATATAGAGGAGGGAGAAAGGTTGTTTTCTGCTGCTCCAGAGAAGCGGACACGGAGCAATGGATTCAAACTACAAGAAAGAAGATTCCACCTAAACATTAGGAAGAACTTCCTGACAGTAAGAGCTGTTCGACAGTGGAATTTGCTGCCAAGGAGTGTGGTGGAGTCTCCTTCTTTGGAGGTCTTTAAGCAGAGGCTTGACAGCCACCTGTCAGGAATGCTTTGATGGTGTTTCCTGCTTGGCAGGGGGTTGGACTGGATGGCCCTTGTGGTCTCTTCCAACTCTATGATTCTATGATTCTATGATTCTATGAAGACAATTTTACCCAGCCATGAGTGGGTAAAGGAGGAGGAGGAGGGCGAAGGAGCCTCAAAAAGCTAGCTGATCCCCTAAAAAAAGCAAAAAAGCTCAACAATTTTGGCTGATCTCCAGAAAAGAAGCTGAACATCTTGGGGTGATGTCAGGGGGCTTCCCCCCCTTCCAGCCCAGCATTGAGTGTCTACAGAGAACAGATGCCAATTTTAACAACAGACCTCTCCTCTGCCACTGGGAGCAGCAGTGGAGAAGCGGAAGTGTTGCTAGGGCTTGGGCTAAGGAGGGAGAGACCTTGCAACTTAGAGGGAGGACGTCCGGGGGGAAAAAGAAGGAAAAGCAAGCGATGCTTCCGTTTCCCCAAATGGTCCTGCTGGCGTGAAAATCGTGGCGATGCACTTCCGGATTCTGAAAGTGATTGATGAGACGTGCTTACCGGTATGACTTGCTCTGCATTGTAAAGTAATAATAATAATAATAATAATAATTTATTATTTATACCCCGCCCATCTGGCTGGGTCTCCCCAGCCACTCTGGGCGGCTTCCAAAAGAACATTAAAATACAGTAATCTATTAAACATTAAAAGCCTCCCTAAACAGGGCTGCCTTCAGATGTCTTCTAAAGGTCTGGTAGTTGTTGTTCTCTTTGACATCTGAAGGGAGGGCGTTCCACAGGGCGGGCGCCACTACCGAGAAGGCCCTCTGCCTGGTTCCCTGTAACTTGGCTTCTCGTGGTGAGGGAAATGCCAGAAGGCCCTCGGCACTGGACCTCAGTGTCCGGGCTGAACGATGGGGGTGGAGACGCTCCTTTAGGTATACTGGACCGAAGCCATTTAGGGCTTTAAAGGTCAGCACCAACACTTTGAATTGTGCTCGGAAACGCTCGGAAAGTAATTAGCCTAGATTAAAGCTTCAAAACTAGATGGCTCGGACTCTTTCTTGAACGGCCAGCAAAGGTGGGCAGCCCTGAAAGCCTGACAGGTGATATCCTAAAATAAAATTAAAAAAAGCTCCGCCTCAGTTGCCAGCATGGATTGCTACACCACTAATGGGCAAAATACTCTGCAAAAGTATCGTGTCAGTAATGTCTTCTTCTCTGTGACGCAGAGCAACCAACCATGTATGCCAAAGTTCAAAGGTTGGGCAAGAGCTCTTGTCAAAATGCCATCTTGGTATTTGCCAGTATCCTCACAGACCTAAGCCAATTAAAACATGAAAATAAAATCACAATAGCTGAAGATTGACTGGCGTGCATTAACATGCCAAGGCTCCTTTCCCCCCCTTGAATCAGTTTTTATAAAAAAAAGGCCAAAGGCACTGCATTAAATTTCATTTCATCTCTTTCTTTTCTAAAAAGAGCCACCTGCACTGAAGACGCTCGGTTAGGCCCCAGAGGGGTCGGCTGATTCTGTCCTGCTGATCACGTCCCCGAATGCAAAGTTCACCTTTTTGCAGCAGGTGGTGCCTTGTGCCTTATCTGCAGTGGGGAGATAAGGGGGTGAGTGGATGACTCTTGAATCTTTATTGCAGGAATCCAGGGACACCGAGCATTCAGTCTAAACCCCGGCATCAAACACATAATTACTTCATCCGTCAATTCACTTGCGGTTCTGGTAGTTGGGCAGTGCAGGACAAAAACGGGGTTGGGAATGGTTGCAAAAAGAGGAATCATAGGCAGACTGTTGACACATGCCATTATATAAAACTGCCTTATACCTAGTCAGGCTATTGGTCCATCTGCTCAGTATTGTCCACATTATGGCCTATTCTATGTTCGGCCTCATTTGTCACTGCCAGTATGCCTCTGAATGCCAGTCGCCGGGAACTGGAATTGAGCAGGACGCTGTCGCCCTCAGGTCCTGTTTGAAGTCCGAGTAGCAAAAACATAGCTAAGAAGCTCAAATTGTATATATGACTGACACTCTCCTATGGAAATTAAACCAACGTCCAGACTTTAACATTCAAAAACTTTACTCGCAGAAACTTATAGATGAATTAAAACATAATATTTACAGCCACATGCTGCATGGGATTTGCAGTCTCTTATTCTAACTTCCAAACAACTGTATTTTCCTCTTTCCAGAGCTCGGCACTTTCAGCCTTCTGTATCTCAGATAGGCCATGCCTTGCAGCTCCCATGAGAGACTTCCACTTTCCCCTTCTCCTGCAGTGTTGTTCTCTTTCTTCCAAGCAGAGAAGCAGCACTTCCACACTCTATTCAACTTAGCAGTGTTCACAGTGGATTCTAAAACAGTCACCTTGCCTCACGTAAAATGGAGTCTCTCCTTCGCTAGATACCTCCCATGTGACCAACGTTAGCCAATTCCACGGGAACTACTACAGAACTCTCTAGAATTCAGTTACCAATCAAATTTAAACACACAGTAATGCATATAGGCATTTACAATTTCAGTGAATTTGATTACAGTCATACCTCATGTTGCGTCCGCTTCAGGTTGCATGTTTTCACCTTGTGTCCCGCGGCAACCTGGAAGTACCGGAATGGGTTACTTCTGGGTTTCACCACTCGCGCATGCGCAGAAGCGCCAAATCGCGCCGTACCCCAACACAGACACAACGCTTTGAGTTGTGGGCTTTTCACGTTACGGACGGGCCTCCGGAACGGATCCTGTCCGTAACATGAGGTACCACTGTACTGTTCTTAACAGGTCCTGCTTGGGGGGCATTCCATAAACATTTGGTCGGGCACTATGAGAAAAGGATGCTGGACTAGATGGGACTCTGGCCTGATCCTGTGGTGCTCTTCTTCTGTTCTTCATGGGACCTAAAAAAGGTAAAGGTACCCCTGACCATTAACTCCAGTCACGGACAACTCTGGGGTTGTGGCGCTCATCTCACTCTATAGGCCGAGGGAGCCGACATTTATCCGCAGCCAGCTTCCATGTCATGTCGCCAGCATGACTAAGCCGCTTCTGGCAAACCAGAGCAGCGCACGGGAACACCTTCCCACCGGAGAGGTACCTATTTATCTACTTGCACTTGACATGCTTTCGAACTGCTAGGTGGGCAGGAGCTGGGACCGAACAACGGGAGCTCACCCTGTCGCGGGGATTCAAACCACTGCCCTTCTGATTGGCAAGCCCTAGGCTCTGTGGTTTAGACCACAGCGTCAGCCGCATCCCTCATGGGACCTACTACCAGGTAGATACTTATTTGTTAATCTATTACATTTAAATATGCTTAGTACTGTGTTCTCTGTTACATTGCTCACATAGCAGTCCTTTTGCACATGTGCAGGAAATATATATATACAGGCAACAACCGTTTTGCGCGAGGGTTGCATCCCTGACCCACCAACATAGTGCATGTAAGCCTGCCCCACCCCCTTTTCCAGATTCAGGTTGCAGCGATGCATGCATGCACAATCACGCATGCTTTGAATGCGCACAAAAAGCATTCGATTCTCTAACTGTCACACACTTCTGCTCAATTTCAGGAGTTTTTAAAGGGCAGAATTGATTGGCCAGCATAAAAAAATGTATCCCAGCACCGTGGCTTTCAGATAAGAAAGGAAAGAAAAGGAACCTAACCTTAATCTAACCTTGGTTGCCCTACTCGAAGACAAGGTCCAGCAACTTCAGGCCCGTGTATCTACGCTCCAGAAAATTAAAGAGCTGGAGCTTTTCTTGGATGCAGCAGAGCACACTGTCTCCACCAAGCAGGAGACAGGGCACATCTCTGAGGAGGAGATCAGTTCCCCAACTCAGGAGCCAGATGTATGGAGGAACGTGACTCACAGAAGTAGAATGCCCAGGGATCGCTCTGAGTGTTTAGAACTACAAAATCGATTTGAAGTGCTCTCAAATCTAGAAGATGAAGAACAGACTCCATTGGAAGATCTCTCCCTCATCACAGTTGATGAGGTATATGAAGACGAGCAACATAGTCAGTCCTCTGGGAATGTGCAGGCGACCTTGGAAGGGACAGCACATGTAAGAATCCCGACCAAGCCTAAGAGGAGGCGTGTAGTGGTGATAGGGGATTCCCTATTGAGGGGTACGGAAGCAGTGATCTGTGGGCCTGACAAGATGTCTCGAGAGGTATGCTGTCTCCCCGGGGCCAAGATCCATGATGTTACAGAACGGCTGCAAGGAATAATTAAACCCACGGATAAAAACCCCTTCCTTTTAGTCCATGTGGGAACCAATGACACCGCAAGCCATAGCCTCCAGAAGATCAAAAGTGATTATGAGGCTCTGGGCAGGAAGCTGAAGCAATTAAATGCACAAATTGTCATCTCATCTGTCCTCCCAGTTGAACGCCGTGGCCCAGGAAGAGAGGGGAAAATAGGAGAAGTGAACAACTGGCTTCGCAAATGGTGCCGGCAGGAACGGTTTGGTTTCTTAGATCATGGTCTGCAGTTTCTTGAAGATGGACTTCTGGCAAGTGATGGGCTGCACCTCACAAGGGTTGGGAGGAATGTTTTTGCCAACAATCTCAAAAACCTCATCAGGAGGGCTTTAAACTGACTTATGTGGGGGAGGGAGACAGTGGTCCTGAAGGTAGGAGTCTATCAAAGGCTGAAGATGATCATCCAAAAGTCAAGGACCAAATGGAGCAAACAGCGCACAGACCTAGTGGTGGGAGGAAAAAATCCTTAAGTAGGAGACTAGGGGGAATGATCAATGGTTTTCAATGTCTGTATACAAATGCACAGAGCATGGGAAATAAACAAGATGAACTTGAGCTCTTGGTACAGCAAACTAAATACGACATAATAGGCATCACTGAAACCTGGTGGGATGAGTCTCATGATTGGAATGTAGTAATAGAGGGATACAATCTATTTAAGAGAAATAGACCAAACAGGAAAGGAGGAGGAGTGGCGTTATATGTCAGGGATGTGTATACCTGTGAAGAGATCCATGATTTAAAACTCCAAAGCCAAATTGAGAGTATCTGGGTCAAAATTAAGGGAGAGAAAAATAACAGTGATCTCATGGTGGGAGTTTACTATAGATCCCCAAGCCAAACTGAGGACATAGATGATGCCTTCCTGGAACAGATGACCAAGCATTCAAAAGGAAATGAGATAGTAGTAATGGGGGATTTCAACTATCCTGATATTTGTTGGATGTCAAACTCAGCCAAGAGCATAAGGTCGAACAGATTCCTCACGGGCCTTGCAGACAATTTCATTGTCCAGAAAGTGGGAGAAGCAACAAGAGGATCAGCCATTTTAGATCTGGTTCTAACCAATAGTGATGACCTGGTTAGTGGGGTAGAAGTGGTAGGATCATTAGGTGGGAGTGATCATGCTCTTCTGGAGTTTATTATACATCAGAAAGGAGCAACCAAGCATACTAAGACTCAAATTCTAGACTTTAAGAAAGCCGACTTCAGAAAACTTAGGGAAATGCTGGGTGTGATCCCATGGTCAGTAATACTAAAAGGGAAGGGAGTTCATGATGGATGGGAGTTTGTTAAAAGGGAGATATTAAAAGCACAACTTCAAGCAGTACCAATGAGACGAAAACATGGAAGGTGCCTAAAGAAGCCAGGGTGGCTATCTAATGAACTTTTAACTGAGTTAAGATTTAAAAGGGATATGTACAAGAAATGGAAAAAGGGGGAAACCACCAGAGAGGAATTCAAACAAATAGCCAGCACATGTAGAGACAAAGTCAGAAAAGCTAAAGCACAGAATGAACTCAGGCTTGCTAGAGAGGTTAAAAGCAATAAAAAGAGTTTTTATGGGTATGTCCGTAGCAAAAGGAAGAACAAGGAAACAGTGGGGTCACTTAGAGGAGAAGGTGAAATGCGAACAGGGGACGCAGAAAGGGCAGAACTCCTCAATACCTTCTTTGCCTCAGTCTTCTCCAAAAAAGAAAACAATGCCCGACCTGAAGAATATGGAGCAGATGATTCAGCAGGGGAAACACAGCCCAGAATAAGTAAGGAGGTAGTACAAGCACACTTGGCTAGTTTAGATGTATTCAAGTCTCCAGGGCCAGATGAACTACATCCCAGAGTATTAAAAGAACTGGCAGAGGTGATTTCAGAACCACTGGCAGTAATCTTTGAGAATTCTTGGAAAACAGGTGAAGTCCCAGCAGACTGGAGGAGGGCAAATGTTGTCCCTATTTTCAAAAAGGGGAAAAGAGAGGACCCAAACAATTACCGCCCAGTCAGCCTGACATCAATACCAGGAAAGATTCTAGAGCAGATCATTAAGCAAACGGTCTGTGAGCACCTAGAAAGGAACGCTGTGATCACTAAAAGTCAGCATGGGTTTCTGAAAAATAAGTCATGTCAGACTAATCTGATCTCATTTTTTGACAGAATTACAAGCCTGGTAGACGAAGGGAACACTGTGGATGTAGCCTATCTTGATTTCAGCAAGGCCTTTGACAAGGTGCCCCATGATATTCTTGTAAAGAAGCTGGTAAAATGCGGGCTAGACAATGCTACCATTCAGTGGATTTGTAACTGGCTGACTGACCGAACCCAAAGGGTGCTCATCAATGGCTCCTCTTCATCCTGGAGAGAAGTGACTAGTGGGGTGCCACAGGGTTCTGTCTTGGGCCCAGTCTTATTCAACATCTTTATCAATGACTTGGATGATGGGCTTGAGGGCATCCTGATCAAGTTTGCAGATGACACCAAATTGGGAGGGGTGGCTAATACCCTAGAGGACAGGATCACACTTCAAAATGACCTTAACAGATTAGAGAACTGGGCCAAGGCAAACAGGATGAATTTTAACAGGGAGAAATGTAAAGTACTACACTTGGGCAAAAAAAATGAAAGGCACAGATACAGGATGGGTGATACCTGGCTTGAGAGCAGTACAAGTGAAAAGGATCTAGGAGTCTTGGTAGACCACAAACTTGACATGAGTCAACAGTGTGATGCAGCAGCTAAAAAAGCCAATGCAATTCTGGGCTGCATCAATAGGAATATAGCATCTAGATCAAGGGAAGTAATAGTACCACTGTATTCCGCTCTGGTCAGACCTCACCTGGAATACTGTGTCCAGTTCTGGGCACCACAGTTCAAGAAGGATATTGACAAGCTGGAACGTGTCCAGAGGAGGGCAACCAAAATGGTCAAAGGCCTGGAAACGATGCCTTATGAGGAACGGCTTAGGGAGCTGGGTATGTTTAGCCTGGAGAAGAGAAGGTTAAGGGGTGATATGATAGCCATGTTCAAATATATAAAAGGATGTCATATAGAGGAGGGAGAAAGGTTGTTTTCTGCTGCTCCAGAGAAGCGGACACGGAGCAATGGATTCAAACTACAAGAAAGAAGATTCCACCTAAACATTAGGAAGAACTTCCTGACAGTAAGAGCTGTTCGACAGTGGAATTTGCTGCCAAGGAGTGTGGTGGAGTCTCCTTCTTTGGAGGTCTTTAAGCAGAGGCTTGACAGCCACCTGTCAGGAATGCTTTGATGGTGTTTCCTGCTTGGCAGGGGGTTGGACTGGATGGCCCTTGTGGTCTCTTCCAACTCTATGATTCTATGATTCTATGATTCTATGATTCTAATCCGATCCATATATCTTTAGGAAAGCCTTGGTCGATAGAATCCCTTCTGTGTAAAAAGGGTGTGAGTGCAGCTGCGAATGCAGCAAAAACAGCACCGTCTATACGAAAGATGGAGATAAGAGCAGGCTCAGGGGAAGCCTTAGATTTGCAAAAGTCCCCTCCCTGCAAAAGTTAGGGGGCGGGAACCTTGGAGAGGTAGAATCCTAAACAGCCAAATGAGCATGCTCAGTGGTTGCAGAATGCTGTTGGAGGTTGGAAAACCAGGTGGGAGGAAATGGAGGAGCCTGGAGGGAAAGTGGCTGGTTGCCTGGAACACTGGCTTTGATTGAAATAGATGTAGAACCAGTTGTTCCACAGTATTCCTGTTCATTGTTCTATTGCTGTGTTTGTTCCTTGGTGTAAAGTGCACACGTATTTACATATCTGTGGGTCTTTTTGCCGGTTATGTACATGTCATAGAGCCCTGGTGCTCAACTGGTGGGTCGCAACTGGCAGTGGCGTAGCAAGGTCTGGTGGTACCCGGTGCAGAAAATTTCTTGTCACACACACCCCGCCATCACTGAAATCAAGTAGGACCCCCAAGAGACTGCGATCTACTCACAGTATAAAAAGACTGGCTGTGATCTACCCATTGTCATTGCCGGGAGTTGTTGAGCTTTTTTGGGGGGAGGATTGACCAAAGTTGTTGAGCTTTTTTTAGGGGAGCGTTGGCAAAAGTTGTTGAGGAGGGTTTGGGTCCTTGGGTCCTGAGTTGAGAGAGCTTCTGCTTCTCTCCTTCCCTCCGCCCTCCACTTGTTTGCTCGCCTGACTTCTTCCCAGTGAGAGCCAGTGTGGTGTAGTGGTTAAGAGCGGTAGACTCGTAATCTGGGGAACCGGGTTCGCGTCTCCTCTCCTCCACATGCAGCTGCTGGGTGACCTTGGGCTAGTCACACTTCTCTGAAGTCTCTCAGCCCCACTCACCTCACAGAGGGTTTGTTGTGGGGGAGGAAGGGAAAGGAGAATGTTAGCCGCTTTGAGACTCCTTCGGGTAGTGATAAAGCGGGATATCAAATCCAAACTCTTCTTCTTCTTCTTCTTCTTCTTCTTCTTCTTCTTCTTCTTCTTCTTCTTCTTCTTCTTCCCATCCCCTCCCTTCCTGCCTGCATGCCTCCTCCTGCAGCCTGGGATCACGGGGCTGTCAAAACGAAGAGGCAAAAAGCGGCGCAACTACCCCAATTCCCCCAATGCCTTGGGGTAGGTGGGAGTCACGGGCAGGTGGCGCGCCGAATGTCACCCCCCCTTGGTGATGACACCCGGGGCAGTCCGCACGCACCACACCCACCCTGGCAACGGGAACACGACCACAGAGCAAACCTTTGGTGAAAGATTAGGAAATGGCTCCCCAAATGGATATTTGGGTCTGGAAAAAGTTGGGCACTGTAGACTGGAACACTGAGCAGGAAATGCTATGTGCAGCAAAATTTTGAGTGGGTCCCCCTCACGTTTGATACATTGGCTATTTCAAACACAACCCAGGTTATTCCCTGCAGAAACGAGGCATTTAAAAAGGTGTGAAACGAGCTCCGTGGCATGGGCCTGCCTTTGAAAGAGTATAGAGTTTTACTACGTCTTCTCTGACTTTTGTATATTTTAGTGTCTGAAAAAGCTGTTGGTGCCATTTTACAGCCCGGCGTGTCCACAGGTATTCTTATTATTACCCTCATTTCCTGACAGGAAATCAAGAGCATTCCACGATGACCACATTCACACCTCGTGTTGGTAACAGGAGAAATCGGGAACACAATAGGCGCATTTCATGTATGGTAGAGCAGACCTTATTGAGGGGGTGATGCAAAGAAAATGCCTGGAACACCAGGGCCACTGCGACAGTCAGAAAATCGTGCGCCAGGTTTTCATCCAGACCTCATGCCATGGCCAAAGCAAACACGATGCAGACTGCAGACAAAGAAAACACCATCTCATGCTCCTAAGAGACCCATGCTCCTCAATGGGTAATGCACAGACCATGTGGGCTGGAACATTTGAGCCTAGCTGCAGGAGCAAGTGCATTCTTGATGTGAATGCTACCCTGCAAATTGGCCAACTCACACGGTAAGTACATTTCAATGTGCCAATGTAGCCATCAAGCCCTTTCCTCATGGCCTGTGTCACAGGGTCTGGGGGGGAACTAAAAAAGCAGGAACACCACCTGCTGGATCAAAATGGCTGGAGCCAGAGTAACACCTGGCAGGTATGCGATGGGAGTCAGGCAAAATCCTAGCAGGCCATGGGCAGCGTTGGTGAGTTCAGGCATTTGACCAGAGGAGGAACGACCACTGCGAGAGCGCAGAGAGAAGAAGCATCCATGGCGCATCTGCAGAAGCACAGCCAGACACCTTCATCTGCCCCAGCTGCAACAAAACATGTCTCTCCTGCATCGGTCTCTACAGCCACAGCAGGCGCTGCAACCTTCCAACAATTTGACTTCACCCCCAAAGGCGCACTCCTCCACTGTCTCCTGAGACAGACGGATGCTAACAATGCTGTGACTAGCAAGGGGAGTGTGCCCCGCCCTGGTGGCGTAGCATGGGGGCACCCACGTTGGTGGTTGCCCTGGGTGCAAAACTGTTAGGGTGTAAAATGTTAACACCCAGTGCTGCTTCAATGCAGTTGTACGCTTCTGTTTGCTGGGCTCCATTGAAAATGGCTTCTTCATGAAAACTAGAAAGTGATCTCTCCAGACAACAGAATGACTCTTCTTATTTCGGTGGCTGCGATCTGTTGGGTGACACGGACGCCATTTGGCAGTTGAATACACATATGTACACCATTCATTTCCCTCCCTCCCCCCCCAACCCCACCCTCTCTGCACGGCCCCGGGCACCAGCAACCCATGCTACACCACTGCCCACCCACAGTGCTGCATATCACCCTGCAATGCAGATTTTGAAGTGCAACTTCTTTCAGCTGGGTATTTTCACCAGTGAAATGGCATCTATTCCAATGAGAGGCCAAAATCCTCCCTCCCTCCATGTGTTATTTGCAGCATTCCCTCCTGTTTGCAACTTGCTAACCCAACAAGCCTGGCTGTTTCCCATCATCTCTCCTCATCTGAAACCCAAATGAGTATGTGGTTAAGGCTGGCAGAGGGAGAGATCCGGGTGTTACGGGTCAGAACGACGAACAGGCTGCAAGTGCCACGAAAGGATGCTTGCAGGAGGCCAAATGGTTGCCTTCTGGCAACCACCTCGGTTCTCATAAGCATGCACAAAAAAGCATCGGAATTAGCAAACCAACACTTCCAACCATGCCATATAGTCTGCTGATGATTGTGGTTGGGTTTCCCACAGAGCCCCCAGCTTCAACTTGGTTTTCCTTCTCTGCATAAAGTGGTGCTGAGCTTTGCAGGGACCTCTGGGTTTTCACGCAGGAATCCGATCGCCAAGAGTTGGTTTGGCACAGCTAGAAAACTGCAAAGCCAACTTCTCATCATGTCTCTAATGAGGGTTTCTTAACTTCTTCCGTTGCACGGTTATTACATTGCTTATTGTGTTCTAAACTGCCATGTGGCCTTTTGGGGAAGGCGGCATAAATAATTTCTCAATTAACTAAGTAGGTGAGACCATCCCCTTTTGAGTCAGGTGGCATCTTCTTCCCATTGGCAAAGCTCTGTCTATGTAACCGGCATCTACAGGTAGATGGCACAGGGTGGCCGGGACTACCTGTGGGCATTGGCTTGCATATAATAATAATAATATAATACATTTTATTTATACCCCGCCCTTCCCAGCCAAAACCGGGCTCAGGGCGGCTAACATCAATAAAATTACAATAAATCAATAATATTACAATAAATATGAACAGAGGCATAGCAAGGGCGGGAAGGTGGGGGCGGGCCGCCCCGGGTACTGCCCTGGGGGGGTGACACTTGGGGCCCCACTCCTGTGATCGGCAACTCCAAAGCCGAGCCCAAAACTTCACGCAGCGCGCGGCGGCTTGCTTGCTTGCTTGCTTGGCCGGCCGGCGCCTGCTTTCCTTTCCTTTCCTTTTTTTTTTAAAAGGCTTTTTTCGGCGCTGGGCCCTGGGCGGAGCCATGGTGCGGAGGAGAGGGGTGGGCCAGCGAGGTGTCATGCTTGTCGCTGGAGTGACGCCCCTCCTCGCTGGCCCGCCCCTCGCCTCTGCGCCGCGGCTCTGCAGCCCAGCTCCAAAAAAAGCCCTTAAAAAGCATCCCCCCCTTTTAAGGGCGTTTTTCTGCGCTGGGCTCCGCCGCTTGCTCCCGGGGTTTGCCACAGCGCCCCTGCGTAGCGCCCCTGCGTAGTGTGTCATAAGGCATGCAGTGTGCATCACGCATGACGCATGCGTGCTACAGAGCAACACCCTGCTCCCGGGGGGGTGCCTTCGCGTTCGCTGCCCCGGGTGGCCAGGCGGCTTCCTCCGCCACTGGTGCCAAAGGCGTAGGGCCGTAGGCAGAGTCAGCAGTGCCAAGGGGCATGACTTCTCAGAACTCTTAAGTGCAGCAGCAGGGCACCCATGACCAGCGATTCAAAATCTGTGAGCTTGCCTTTGCCAAATTTCTGAGGACCCCTGCAACAAGTCAAACACAGCCAACCATAGGAGCCTATCGAGGGCTTTGGATGAAATCTCAGGCTTCTGCTGCCTGCCTGGGACAGCACAAAGAAGAGGTCAAGAAACCTAGAAAGCCACAGCATGTGGTTTGCAGTTGTGCTCAGCCAGAAGCTGTGCAAGACTTACCAAGGTGAACCCATTTAGAAAGGGCACGTTTGTACTTTCTTAATGTCTGCAGAAAACGGCTGCCTGCTAAGGTGGTCCTGTGTCCTACTTTCCCGAGGAGATCCTCTCTTTGAAGGGTTATCAGTCCTCAATTTCAAGGAACATAGTAAGAATTTGCTGAGTAATTTTACTAACCTACCAGGTAAAGAGCAAAGTGGCATTCTCACCAAACTAGCTAAGATTAGGGGTCAGCAACCGTTTTCAGCCATGGGCTGGTCCACCGTCCCTCAGACCATGTGGTGGGCCAGACTATATTTTGGAAAAAAAATATGAATAAATTCCTATGCCCCACAAATAACCCAGAGATACATTTTAAATAAAAGCACACCTTCTACTAATGTAAAAACACCAGGCAGGCCCCACAAATAAACCAGAGATGCTTTTTAAATAAAAGGACACATTCTACTCATGTAAAAACACACTGATTCCCGGACCGTCCATGTGCCGGATTGAAAAGGCAATTGGGCCGCATCCGGCCCACGGGCCTTAGGTTGCCTACCCCTGAGCTAAGTTAGAGTCCGGGTTGTCTCAAATACAACAGCAAGGACATCAAAATGTTGGTGAAACAATTGACAATCAAGCCTTTTGCCCACAAGCTGTTTCTCCAAAATGTACAGTTAAAAAGAGGGCTACCAGAGGAACTTCTAAGTGTATAGATGCAGAGCTGCAAACTCAACCCCCCAATTGGAATATGATATGGGGAGGGACAATTCTGATGGTGTGACTAAGAATTCCTGACTGAGCTATCGGAAACTAGCTCCAAATGTTGGGAGTAGTCCACTCCCAAGAATAAAAAAGTATACTAACACTGCTGAATGGGTTCCCACTGATAAGAGGAATGGAAGCAATTTTTATCGATGAAATTGGGTACCTGGACAAAGTGAAGCTGCCTTACGCTGAGCCAGACACCTGGTCCATCTTGCACCGAGTTTCTACACTGGCTGGCAGTGGCTTTATAGGGTTTCAAACGGGGACGATCCCACCGATAACTGGAGATGCTGTGGATTAGCCCTGGGACCTTCTGCATTCAAAGCGGATGCCCTGCCATTGAGCTACAGTCTTCCCCAAATGAGTCCTCTATCCAAAGAGCTATCACATCCAGGGCTGGGCGATATCTGTTTTTCAACATTGTGATACAGCCCCAGCTAAACATTGTGACAAACCAATATATCACGATGTCTGAAATAAGGACGGAGCTATGTAGAGGCTGGCTTCACGGTTTTTCCTGCATTGTGATTTTGGCCGGCACCTGCTCTTGTGATTTGCTGCCCCCTGGCATGAGGCAGGGAAGAGCTGAGTCAGCAGAGTTAACAGGGCTGCATGAATCAAGAGAAGCTTTGGCTGGCTTCACAGTTTTTCCTACAGTGTGATTTTTGCACACGCACACCATGATTCGCGATATATTGCCAGGTCAAAAATTATGAAACCGATATCACGATATGGACTTCAAACTGGATTTGGACGATATACCGAAATATCACCCAGCCCTAGTCCCATCCAAGTCTACAGTAAGAGAGAAGGACCCTAAGAATTGAGGCCGCTAGCATTTAAGATAAGAGTCTTCTCTTCTCCTGAGGCTCCAATACTTTGGCCACCTCATGAGAAGAGAAGACTCCCTGGAAAAGACCCTGATGTTGGGAAAGATGGAGGGCACAAGGAGAAGGGGACGATAGAGGACGAGATGGTTGGACAGTGTTCTCGAAGCTACCAACATGAGTCTGACCAAACTGCGGGAGGCAGTGGAAGACAGGAGTGCCTGGCGTGCTCTGTTCCATGGGGTCACGAAGAGTCGGACATGACTAAACGACTAAGCAACAACAAAAAAGCATTTAACCCATTGAATGGAAACTGAGCAGGCTCATGGGTCATCTTGCCACAGACTTCCCCACTTTCTTCTGTATTTCTAGTGAAATTATAGTCAATATTTCTAAGACTGCATATAACTGGCATATGCCAAACCGTTGTCCTCCTTCCCTCGCGTTTCCTCTTTCTTAACGATGCACAAATTGCCAACCTCCTGCCTGTGGCACTTTCATTATGCAGATCAATGGGCCATCTGCCCGTGAAAGTGCACCTTTAGAAAGTGGTGGAAAAGATTAAATAACCTGTAGCAATAACTCAGAGAAAGGCTATTTCACCATGGAGGAAGCCGTTCTGAATCCTAAACACACTATGCTAGTACTTCAAAGGCAACCAGAACTCAGCCATGCTGGAAGCTTCATGCTGGACCCGCCCATAACTTTGTCAACTATGAAACAAGGTAAGGAATCACCCAAGTAGAATGCCACAATGAGCTCTTTTGGCTATTCATAGATTCATAGAATTGTAGTGTTGGAAGGGACCCCAAGGGTCATCTAGGTCAACCCCTGCAATGCAGGTATCTCAGCTAAAGCATCCATGACAGATGGCCATCCAACCTTTGCTTAAAAACCTCCAAGGAAGAAGAGTCCACAATCTCCCGAGGGTGTCCGTTCCACAGATCTTACCATCAGAATGTTCTTCCTGATGTTAGTCAGAACTTGAAGCCATTGTCTCAAGTCCTACCCTCCAGAGCAGGAGAAAACAAGCTTGCTCCCTTTTCCTTCTGACAGCCCTTGAGATTTTTGAAGATGGCTATAATATCTCCTCTCAGTCTCCTCTTTTCCAGGCTAAACATACCCAGCTCCTTCAAGTGCTCCTCGTAAGGCTTAATTTCCAGACCCTTGATCATCTTGGTCACCTTCCTCTACACACCTCCCAGCTTGTCAACATGCTTCTTAAATTTGTGGCGCCCAGAAATGGACACAGTATTCCATGTGTGGTCTCACCAAGGCAGAATAGAGTGGTACCATCACTTCCCTTGATCTGGACAATGTACTTTCTGACACTATTCAAAGACTTGCAGGCTCACTATCCAAATGGATCCTTCCTCCCTTCCTTTTATCATGATGCCCAAAGAGCATGGGCTTCTACTATTTATTTATTTATTATTTGGAAATGGTATAGGCAGCTGCTTGCATGCTGCACGGGTGCTGACGGAAGGGCATTGCGATGCTTTCGAATCTCAACCCTGGTAACTAGCCTTTCAAGCTATTTTACAACAGCTCAGAAGCAAGCCAAGTCAAACAAGCGGAATTGACCTTTGCAAATTCAACAACAACAACAACAACAACAACCATCCTAGCCAGCTTTCAGCAGCGTGTCACTTATTTACCATCTTCCGCAAAGAATTGTTGATGATACATAAACAGTGGGGATGGGAGCTCCTTCAAAACTCTTGGGTTTATACACAAATGATTATGTAATGCTGCAGGCGCCAAGCCAGACGGCCCGGCAACAGCCCCATTTATCATTCGTTAGCAACAGGCACATTAATCGGCTCCAATATCAGCACCGCCCTACGACATTGACAAAACCCCTGTTGATTCTGAATGCACCACCAAAACATTTTATTAAATGAGATGAATAATACGGAGGCCAGAGGTCACTCTCCTCCAGCTAAGAGAGCTCAATTATTTATGGATATCTCCGTCATTAAGATGTCTCTAGGCTGGCAGGCCCATTAGAGATTTCATTTCTTTAACGCACCGTGTAAAATGTAGGGTCTTCACATGCAGGGATAGACACACGGGCCCATGTTTTATGTATGTGGCACAGGGAAGGCTCAGCAAATGTCAATCTGGGATCGCTGATGGCCGGCGCTGTGATGGAGCCCGGCACTGATTGGCTGAGCTGGGGTGGGACGAACAAAGGAACATAAGGAGAGCTGGCTGGATCAGGCCAATGGGCCATCTAGACTGTAGAAGAATAGCCAATGCTCTCGAAGAGAGGCATGGAAACTGTTTCTGGTGTATACAGTGGTACCTTGGTTTTAGAACAGCTTAGATTATGAACAACTTGGAATAGAACACTGCAAACCCAGAAGTAGGTGTTCCGGTTTGTGAACTTTGCCTTGGAAGCTGAACATGTTCCGCTTTCTGTTGAGGGTGTTACGTTTGTAAATTGAGTTCCCCCCTGCTAATCAGGGGCTTCCTGTTGAGTGTTGGCTGTTGAGACCCGAGCACCCACGCTACACAGAGGTGATATTTGGAGCTTTTGTTTTTCCTAATTTTGTTTTTGTGTTTTTGTTTGTGTGACTGCATAAATGAATAAAAGCCCCCCATCCAAAGAAGTTTGGAATTGATATCCCGCTTTATCACTACCCGAAGGAGTCTCAAAGCGGCTAACATTCTCCTTTCCCTTCCTCCCCCACAACAAACACTCTGTGAGGTGAGTGGGGCTGAGAGACTTTAGAGAAGTGTGACTAGCCCAAGGTCACCCAGCAGCTGCATGTGGAGGAGCGGGGAAGTGAACCTGGTTCACCAGATTACAAGTCCACCGCTCTTAACCACTACACCACACCACTACACAAACAATGACTATCATCAGTGCACATAAGAATTTTTTTTAAAAAAAATTATCATCTACAATACTGTCTTATTTATTTTATAGTACAGTATGTTGATTATTGCTTTCATTTTATGGATCAATTGTCTCATTAGATAGTAAAATTCATGTTAAATTGCTGTTTTAGGGGTTGTTTTTAAAAGTCTGGAACAGATTAATCCGTTTTGCATTACTTCCTATGGGAAAGTGTGCCTTGGTTTTAGAACACTTTGGCTTTGGAACAGACTTCCGGAACGGATTAAGTTTAAGAACCAAGGTACCACTGTATCCCAAAAAGTATGTTTCTATTATACCAGACTAAACCAGACTGCACTGGTTAAATGTTTCTTCATGCCACATTTGCCATCCTCTCCTGCCACACCAGGGTGGTGCACCCCACCCTCCGAGAACCACTGGGCTAGATGAACCAATGGTCTGACTTGACCCTTTTGCCCTAAAAGTCCAGTTTTCACTGCTCATCTATTTATTGTTTGTTTGTTTTTCGCAAACTGCCCTATGGCCTGTGCAAAGGGTGCTACGTACAGATAATGAAGAAGAAGAAGAGTTTGGATTTGATATCCCGCTTTATCACTACCCGAAGGAGTCTCAAAGCGGCTCACATTCTCCTTTCCCTTCCTCCCCCACAACAAACACTCTGTGAGGTGAGTGGGGCTGAGAGACTTCAGAGAAGTGGGACTAGCCCAAGGTCACCCAGCAGCTGCATGGGGAGGAGCGGAAACGCGAACCCGGTTCACCAGATTACGAGTCCATCACTCTTAACCACTACACCACACTGTAATAATAATAATAATAATTTATTATTTATACCCCGCCCATCTGGCTGGGTTTCCCCAGCCACTCTGGGCGGCTTTCAACAGAGCATTAAAATACAACAATCTATAAAACATTGAAAGCCTCCCTAAACAGGGCTGCCTTCAGATGTCTTCTAAAGGTCTGGCAATTGTTGTTCTCTTTGACATCTGAAGGGAGGGCATTCCACAGGGCGGGTGCCACTACCGAGAAGGCCCTCTGCCTGGTTCCCTGTAACTTGGCTTCACGCAGCGAGGGAACCGCCAGAAGGCCCTCGGCACTGGACCTCAGTGTCCGGGCTGACCGATGGGGGTGGAGACGCTCCTTCAGGTATACTGGACCGAAGCCATTTAGGGCTTTAAAGGTCAGCACCAACACTTTGAATTGTGCTCGGAAACGAACTGGGAGCCAGTGTAGGTCTTTCAAGACCGGTGTTATGTGGTCTCGGCGGCCGCTCCCAGTCACCAGTCTAGCTGCCACATTCTGGATTAGTTGTAGTTTCCGGGTCACCTTCAAAGGTAGCCCCACGTAGAGCGCATTGCAGTAATCCAAGCGAGAGATAACTAGAGCATGCACCACTCTGGCGAGACAGTCCGCGGGCAGGTAGGGTCTCAGCCTGCGTACCAGATGGAGCTGGTAGACTGCTGCCCTGGATACAGAATTAACCTGCGCCTCCATGGACAGCTGTGAGTCCAAAATGACTCCCAGGCTGCGCACCTGATCTTTCAGGGGCACAGTTACCCCATTCAGGACCAGGGAGTCCTCCACACCTGCCCGCCTCCTGTCCCCCCAAAACAGCACTTCTGTCTTGTCAGGATTCAGTCTCAATCTGTTATCCGCCATCCATCCTCCAACCGCCTCCAGACATTCACACAGGACATTCACCGCCTTCACTGGTTCTTCACTGGCTCTCTAATTAATCTAAATAAACAACCGCCACCTCAGAATGAGAGTCCATCAATGCGCTGGCACGTTTTTTAAAGGGAAAAGCAGGCTTGGAGCTTATCAAAGCTGGCGGAGAAACTGCCCACCTTTGTGTTGCCTTTACTTCTGCATTTGTTTGTCAATTCGCATTCCCACCCCTTCCCTGAGCAAGCGATTATCACGGACACCGTGTCATGTTGGCAAGCTCGCCTTCTACCTGCGTGGCAGCGGAGCGGTGGCAGATGGCGGGAGCGAAAGGGAAATCCCACGGATCCGAGGACTGACATCTCAACAAGGCTGGGAGGCCGCAGAGTCTCCGAGAGCCAGCCTGCCGCGCTAACTAGACTGACAGCATCAGGCCAAACAGGAGACTCAGGGAATGGTCCCTGGATGTGTTTTGCCTGCAGCCTCTCATCGAAAAGGTCTAAAGCTAGGAGGCAAAGGCACGATGTGGAGCGATGACTTTGCATTCTCTTCCGAGGGGCAAGGCAGGAGGGGGGAGCAGCCCTCTACACATTCTGTAGAACGGGAAAGGTTTTCCTGGGCTGGACGGTCACTTCAGGCTAACTCATTTGTCCTGCCCGGGCGCAATATGAACTGAACGCCGCTTCCTCTCAAAAGTTCATTGGCAGCTTAGAATGCAAAAAAAAATGGGCCCAGCTGTTTCTCCTTCTCTGACCTTGAACAGTGAAAAAAAAATCTGCTATCCTGGAAAGAAGGAAGTGCAGAAGCAAGAGAATATGAAGGCAACAGAAGACCCCCACTATGCTCACTACGAGAAGCCAAGTTACAGGGAACCAGGCAGAGGGCCTTCTCGGTAGTGGCACCTGCCCTGTGGAACGCCCTCCCTTCAGATGCCAAAGAGAACAACAACTACCAGACCTTTAGAAGACATCTGAAGGCAGCCCTGTTTAGGGAGGCTTTTAATGTTTAATAGATTATTGTATTTTAATGTTCTGTTGGAAGCCGCCCACAGTGGCTGGGGAAACCCAGCCAGATGGGCAGGGTATAAATAATAAATTATTATTATTATTATTATTATTATTATTATTATTATTATTATTATTATTATTATTATTACCAGGGGTGGGTTTTCTGAAAATCTCGATGTCGCAGTTATATATGCTCACTTATTTTTACTGATTCCTGTCCCCACTGTATTGCTATTATGTATTTATTTATACCCCGCCTGACAAAAGACTCAAGGCAGCTTCCGATAAAATCAGAACAGGCAAAAACGCAGAGAGACAGACAGATGCCAAGCACAAAATTCGATGTCCCGAAGCATTACTACCTCTGGCTACAGAGACAGACCACAGCCGTCATGGCTAGTAGCCATTGACAGCCAACTCCTCCACGAATTTGTCTTACAGTGGACACTCGGGTTCATAGAATCATAGAGTTGGAAGAGACCACATTGGTTCACCTGTCCAACGGGACAGAGCTGACGCCTAGTCAGCGAAGACTAGCTGTCCAGCGGGACAGAGCTGACACCGCGTCAGCGGGGGGAAACCAGTCTGGGGAGAGTTGAATGGAGGCTGGGCTGCAGAGACCTCCCCCTTCCCCAGAGGTCCCAGGGGCTCATGCACGGCCCTGCAACCCTACCGGGTTCAGACAAGCATATATTGAGCCGCTGGATTCCTTTAACAGAATTCCCACGCACCATGATCACTTTTGGAGGGCTACCGCGCTCCAATAACCAACACAACCAATGCCTAACCGCCAACCTTACAAGTTGTGACTAGTTGCTGTATAGTAGGCGAAAACCAAATGGCACAGCCAATCAGCCAAATGGAAAAATTCCTACTAGGCCCCTGTCTCAAAGCAGACGGCACCATGACAGGCACAGCAAGGTCAACACACAGGCCTATACCAGGGAGGGGGGGGCGGGAGATCCGAAGCTCGCAGCAAAGAGGGAAGGGTCGCACACACGTGCAGACCTATATATGGACGCTGGGCTGTCCATCAAATTTGGCTACATGTGCTTTGCCCAGCAACAACACTGGTCACTGCTAGCTGTGGCCAGCTAGCCAAACCCACAGGGGGTGGCTTATTCTTCCCCTATCGGAACATGAGCTCTCTTTGCATTGGAGAACTCACTTTGGGGATTTTGACACCCTTCCTAGAAATGAAAATGGTGTGTGTTTACACACACACACACACACAAACACAAAACTAAATCACAGGGGGGGTCAATTATCTCCTAGGGATGGAAACTGCCTTGTCGTTTCGCATCCTTGCATAAGATTGAGAAACACATGATGAAACACCTAATTGTCCAGGTAAAAAGTCTTGCAGGGGAAGAAGGCAGAGATGACAGAGGAGTTGAGGAAAACACCTCTTGCTTGACGGCAGTGAAATTCAGGATACTTCTGTACTTTCCAGAAACAATGGGAGCCTTCTGAAAGGTCTGTCAGGCTTTCCCACCTGGATAAATGGATCTTTACTGCAGATGTCTACTATGGTTTTAGACTTGGCTGGGGGAGAATATGATTTATTGACAGCAACAAGTGCCAACATAGTAAAGAGGAAACGACAACAAAGAATTGGGAATTTAAACTACAAAGAGTCACGGCCTGGAAGGAGGAAAATACAAAGATACGGGGAAGCCTCCAAGGGATAATAAAAGTATTAACTCATACAAATATTCCCTTTGTAAAGAATAAAGATTCATAAGAATAAAGGCATTCTCTCCACTTGTGTGTTCCATTATTATTGAAAATAAAGGATCTATACAGGCTTAAATGAGCTGGACATTTGCACATACTGGTGGCACTGAGTGACCCTGTGCCTCAATATTTGTATAAGAAGTAAAATCATGCCGTATATGGGGGAAAACAGTAATTCACCGCCAAGCCCTTATATAGCAGCAATCCAAATGATTAAGATTAAAAGTCTTCCAGGTTTTGGCAATGCAGTATTTCTTAGTATAAATCATCTTGAGACGGTTGTTTAGAAGACCGTTAATGAATTATTATTATTATTATTATTATTATTATTATTATTATTATTAGAGTTTGATATCCGGCTCTATCACTACCCGAAGGAGTCTCAAAGCGGCTAACATTCTCTTTTCCCTTCCTCCCCCACAACAAACACTCTGTGAGGTGAGTGGGGCTGAGAGACTTCAAAGAAGTGTGACTAGCCCAAGGTCACCCAGCAGCTGCATGTGGAGGAGTGGGGAATCGAACCTGGTTCACCAGATTACAAGACCACCGCTCTTAACCACTACACCACACCACTACACAAACAATGACTATCATCAGTGCACGTAAGAATTTTTTAAAAATTTTTTATCATCTACAATACTGTCTTCTTTATTTTATAGTACAGTACGTTGAGTATTGCTTTCATTTTATGAAGGCCCCCCCTTCCCTATTTTTAGGCCTCTGCGTATGACCTTGCTATGCCTGTCATGGGGTCGTCTGCTTTTGGGGCAGGGGCCTGGTAGGAATTTTTCCATTTGGCTGATTGGCTGGTGCCATCTGGTTTTCGCCTACTGCGTAGCAATTAGTCACAACTTGTAAGGTTGGCGGTTAGGCATTGGTTATTCATTTGGTTGGTGGAGGGGTCAGGGTTGGCTGTGGCTGCCCCTCCAATGCTGCTGCTGCGTTAAAGGAATCCAGGGGCTCGCCATGCTTTTGTCCGTATCCCCCGGTCGGGGGCCAGGGCCACGCAAGAGCCCCTGGGAGCATTTGGGGAGAGGCGAGGGTCAGACCCCCGGCTCCCATTCTCTCCCCAAAGTGTTTTCCCTTTGCTGACAAATGTCAGTTCTGTCCCCAGCGGGACAGATAGTCTGAACCAATGCCTAAGCAACCACTCACATATTTTGTATTTTAATAATAATAATAATAATAATAATAATAATAATAATAATAATAATAATTTATTATTTGTACCCCGCCCATCTGGCCGGGTCCCCCCAGCCACTCTGGGTGGCTTCCAATAAACACTAAAATACATTAAAATATCACACATTAAAAACTTCCCTAAACAGGGCTGCCTTCAGGTGTTTTCTAAATGTCAGGTAGTTATTTATCTCTTTGACATGGGATGGGAGGGTGTTCCACTGGGTGGGCGCCACTACCGAGAAGGCCCTCTGCCTGGTTCCCTGTAGCTTTGCTTCTCGCAGTAAGGGAACCACCAGAAGGCCCTCGGCGCTAGATCTCAGTGTCCGGGCTGAACGGTGGGGGTGGAGACGTTAATAAAGTTGTGGCAAAAATTATGCCAAAAACCTTAAACTTAAATTTCTGTCTGAAGGGTGTTTCATTTTGAGGGGTGGTTTGGGGACCCCGACACGCAAACAAATTTTTTTTGGAGTTGGACTAGACAAGCAATCCAGCCCCCCTCGATCTGATGCTAGGCTCCCCAACAGGTAAGCTGAAAACGCTTCTGTCTTGGATATTGATAGAGCGCTCGGAGTCGCTGAAGCCCAGAGAGACTCTGATTACATTTGTATTCCTGATAGCCCGATCACTCCGTTTCCTGTTAGAAATTCATTTCCCTGTCAAATAGGCAACTCTTGAACTTGCTGTGTGCGGAAAAGGAGAACGCTGAGAACGGCTCGGCTCCGACAGCCTTGAAGGTCAAGCGGGAGTTGTATTTCAACAGAACTACACCTCTGGCATGTCTGACAGTGGGTGGGTGATGGCAGAGCAGGGGCGGGTGGGAGAGAGGAAGGAAAAACCCCTAATATGGTGGGGAAAAGGCTGAGCAGGGAGATCTCAGAAGCATATTTGCTCCGTGTGGGTACTAAATAACCCTTTATGAAGGTGAGAGAGGGAGAGGAGGGGGCTCGGGTTGTGTGTGTGTGTGTGTGTGTGTGTGTGTGTGTGTGTGTGTGTGTCTTATTTCCCCTCTGAACTCAGTCCAGACAAAGAGCCTAATGTTATCGCGGGGAGTGATGTAAGAAACAGGATCAGCCCATTCGCCAACTGGCCTGAAACTCTAGCAAGCCAGCTCTGCATAGATGCGAGGCCAGAATTAAGGAGAGATCAGATAAACGGGAGGTTGTAAGTGGTGCAGAAAAATCGAGAGACAGGGCCAAAGTGGTCTGGAGATCAATGCAAATTCACAGGGAGAGGGGGAGGGAGGGAGGCTGGGGGAGGTGGCGGCAGTGGCCCCCCCTACACAGGGAAGAGTTTGGGCAATTTAATACGGCATAAAGGGTTTTGGTGGATGGGTCAGGGGGGAACTGGCCTCTCTCCGCAGCCTGGGAGCTTAATGATGCTTATTTAAAAGGCTGCTAATTGCTACTGTGGATGAAACAGGCCCTTACGCAGTGCTTTGCTCTCCCAGCTCCGAGCGCCGAGAACAATAAAGCAGCGAGCGGCAACAGTTCAAGACTCGGAGGCAGAATCAGGCCAGGTATGAGCCCAGGGCACAGCAGCCAGTATCCTCATGCATCTCCATGCCTGATACAACTCCTATTTGTTTGCCCGAACAGAAGGGACAGTCCTCGGCCTGACCTCTGAAAAAGCACCATTAATTTGATGGCATAAAGGACCCCTGACCATTAGGTCCAGTCGTGTCTGACTCTGGGGTTGCGGCGCTCATCTCGCTTTATTGGCCGAGGGAGCCGGCGTACAGCTCCCGGGTCATGTTCGTAGGTGGTAGCTGTTGATGGGCAAATTCAAGGTTCCTTTTGGTCTCTCTCTTTTTTATTTTTAAACGTGGGTTTTAAACGCGGGTTTTAAACATGGGACACAGGTGGCGCTGTGGGTTGAACCACAGAGCCAAGGGCTTGCTGATCAGAAGGTTGGCGGTTCGAATCCCTGCGACGGGGTGAGCTCCCGTTGCTCGGTCCCAGCTCCTGCCAACCTAGCAGTTCGAAAACACGAAGTGCAAGTAGATAAATAGGAACCGCTCTGGCGGAAAGGTAAACACCGTTTCCATGCACTGCTCTGGTTCGCCAGAAGCAGCTTAGTCATGCTGGCCACATGACCCGGAAGCTGTATGCTGGCTCCCTCGGCCAATAAAGCGAGATGAGCGCCACAACCCCAGAGTCGGTCACGACTGGGCCTAATGGCCAGGGGTCCCTTTACCTTTATTTTTAAACAGGGCTGAGCTAGAGAGCCCTCCAGATAGAAAGCACTGCCAGATAGTGGATTGCCTCTCTAAAGTTGGACACATGGCCACCATATTTATGTCTGCGTTGAGACTAGGGGAGCGAGAGAAACCTGTTTTAGTTCACATTTTAATATGAACCTGTGTGTTCATGCTTTCCGAAATGCAACTGGCCTTCAAAACTCACGTTTATCCCCATTTTGCTATGTACTTTTCCTAGCCCAAAAACGTATGCAAGAAAATGCAAACAGTATATTAGGGGAAATAACATAGAGAAATGTGTCAGATGAGGGGAAGTTGCTTGCACAAAATGGTAGGAGCAAGGCATGCTAGAATGCTGGTGAATTTTTGGGAAGGACTGAAAGAAATTGCAACCCGATGCAGAAACGTGGTGAGTTTAAGAGGAGCAAAATGAGAGTTAAACTGAAGTTGGCATATTCCTGGTTGTGACTTTCTATGTACATTGAATTTTGGGGCGTAGGGTGTTTGTAGAAGGGGGTGGGGAGAGCACTCTACACCAATTCAGCACAGCAAAGAACGTATATAAAATGATCTGTCCTGTGCCGACCACAAGCAGCCTGTGTAAGCCTAGTATCTGAAATCCATTGTTTCTTGCCTTGGGCGAGAAAATCTGTCACACAGTCTATCCGAGCGGCAGCACTCACGGTAATAAGTTATTAGGATTTTGATTTGCACAACCCACTCCTAAGGTCGGGGTCAATTGTTCGAAAGCCTGGCTGACCACTGTTTTTAATACGTTCTGTTTAACAAACCACATGGGACCCCCAGCCACATCTGGTGACGGCTTGCGCTGAGATGCGATGGATTGCCACCGTGGGGATGAATTGGGCTAACTAGGTTTAGTGGGGGAGGCCCTTTTTCACATTGACACGTTTCATTAATGCTGCCGTTTCGTTGATGAGTTATGGCGCCTCTGTCAGACATCTTTCCCGCCGCTCCACCTCCAAATAGTCACCGAGGGAGCAGACTTAGCAGCAGAAGAGAACTTTCTTAAGGTCAGCGAGGAAAACGTGAGGGAGGGAGAGAGGTCTGTTGGAAGTGTGTGCTGGGGATCAGAGTGAATTATATTAGCTAATATATAACTTCATGGGAAAACTAGCCGCAATGGTTATGTCCTGCTTCCCCTTTGAGAGGCAGAAACACTTCCGAAAAACCAGTTGCTGGGAATCAAAAGTGGATAGAGTACTCAGCTCCTGCTTGCAAGCTCCCCATGACCATCTTGCAGGTCAATGTGAGTACAGGATGTTGGACCAGAAGGACCAGGGGCCTGATCCAGCACCCTCTTCTTACGTTCTTAGCACCAGAATAAACTAACATTTTCAGCTTAACTCCTTTCTCAATGTGTCTCTCGGAAGCTGATGGACTCCATCAACCTCACCATCACGGTCACGGATGTTGGAAGCCGCGGTCCGGAAACATCTGGAGGGTCAAAGGTTTTCCATTTCTACCTTTGAGTGAAAATGCATGTGAGAACAGTGCAACATTTTTGCTCTATGTGAGGTACACGGCACAACGTCGATGGCGTCAAAACTCAGGCTGAACGTCAAATCCACACAATATAATAAATAATAATAATAATAATAATAATAATTTTTTATTTATACCCCGCCCTTCCCGGTTTAGAAGAGTAACGAGGCTTGAGTCCGTCCTGTCTTTTAACAGGCTTTATTGTGCAAACTATTTACAGTGCAGAGTAACAAAGTTCATGACCGTCTCAATCGCTAGCAGAATCCGGGAGTGGCCCTTTCCGGCTCTGTCCCCAACATAAGAACTTAGGCACCCCATGTCCCCTCTTCCTGCTCTATTTACGTTTCACCCCTCTGCGCAATTGGGGCGACGGAACTGGCGCGTTTCCCTCCTGCCCAGCTGGACGACATGAGTGCGAGGGCTCTGTAGCATCACCAAGCCCTCTCCCCACCTGCTCGCCTCTCATCCCTCCCTCCTCACTGGAGGCAGTGCTTCTTCCAGTAGTGGCGCCCGCCCTGTGGAACACCCTCCCATCAGAGGTCAAAGCAATTAACAACTACATAACATTTAGGAAATACCTGAAGGCAGCCCTCTTTAGGGAAGTTTTTAATCTGTAACATGTTAATGTATTGTTTTTTAATATTTGCTGGAAGCCGCCCAGAGTGGCTGGGGAGACCCAGCCAGATGGGCGGGGTACAAATGATAAATAATAATAATAATAATAATAATAATAATAATTATTATTATTATTATTATTATTATTATTCCACCGCTAGACAAGGTGCTGCTGTCCAAGAGGTGTCAGGGCTCTCTGTATGCTAAAGGGTCCGCCACCACCTTCCGCTGAACAGGCAGGGCATCCCTGACACCTGCTGATGCATAGCTGTCAACTTTCGGATTTGAAAATAAGGGATTTTCCCAAACTTTTGGATTTGAAAATAAGGGATGCTGAGAGGGCAGTGCAATGGCACCAAGTAGCCTCGCCACCCTGCGCTCCAGAGGCTGCGCGTGAACAGGTGAGCGAAAGAGCGAGCGCGTAGACGGCAGGCTGTCTGTCTGGTTGGGCGTGAGGGTCTGGCTGCACAAGGCATGCAAGCTCCGCCCCCAGTCGGTCTCAGACTCCTTATTGGCAGCTGAGCAACGCAGCTGAGGAGCCTCCCTGGCCGGCAGGGAGGGAGAGGAGCTGCTTCCTTTGAAATCCGGGAAATTTAAGGGATATCAACAATCCGGGATAGCAGCGGGAAACGGCTTTGGAATAAGGGAGTTTCCCGCAAAAAAAGGGAGGGTTGACAGCTATGTTGCGGCTCAAAAGTCAAAATGTGCAAAACTCCAGTCTTAATAACAATAATCCGGAGTGCGAATTAAAACGCTAGGAAGGTGCAAGAGTGAACACACGCAGAAATGTTCCTGGTGGTTCTGCGTGCCACAGGAATTGCATTCAGCTCACGAGGCTCAGGGCCAGCAAATGATCAGACCCAAATACCGCTGCTACATAGCATGAAGGGCTTAAATGCTCTCTGCCTGTCCGTGGTTGTTTCAATTAACACCAGCGAATGATATTTGGAAACACAAAACAAATCTAAACTGACTGCCCTGGCCGGGAATAACTTGTTTTGGTCAAAGATTAAAAACCATGGACCAGTAATAACTGTGATGATCGTTACAGAAGGCAGGACTGAATGCTGGTTGGAATATGGTTACGGGCTCATCCAGAAGCCTCCTAATTGTTGTGTGGCCGCGTTATCCGGGTGAGTGCAGAAGGAGTTCAAAACACACACAGAGAGGCCTGAATGGTGCCTAGTTCTTGCCCTGGGTCATTGATCAATAAATATAGGACATGCAAGCACACCAGTGAGCCAGGGTGGACGTTATTGGAGCAATTTTTCGCTCTCCGATATGTGGATGACATGTCGCCCGAATCAATAATGCCCATGAAGGTGATGAATGGGGGATTTAAGCAGGCAGACGTCCCCACCGCCCGCTGGAGTGATACGCACTGGGTTTGATCGGCATAGGTTTGATTCCCAAGCTCCCTGGCTGAATGAGCAAAATGGCTGTTATTTTAAAATAGAGTCCGGAAAGGAGAAGATTTCTTTTAAAAATGGAAAGTCTTCCAGCGTTGCAGAGACAATGCATTTAAAAAAGAAAGCAGGGCTGCCACTCATAGTAGTGACTAAATCTTTGTTAATTCCTCACACATTTATTTCTGCAATGCCACAGCATAATAAAAATACAACCAGAGACGTGCCGAAATAAGTGTGCTCCTTCTGACTATGTAATAATGACTGACATTTATATACTTTGCACATGGGACACCAAATCCCAAAATGGACTCCGTAATCAACCAACAAGGGTATTATTATTATTATTATTATTATTATTATTATTATTATTATTATTATTATTATTATTATTATTACTGTTAGTCTTCCCGCCTTTTCTCCACAACTGGGACTCAAGGCGGCTTACAAAAATTAAAACAACATGGATAAAACAAAGAAAGCTTAAAAAATGGGAAAAGATAAGAGTTTAAAAGTTACTCAACTGTAATAGAATCGTAGAGATGGGTGGGACCCCGGGGGCGAGACTGAAGCAACCATATATTCAGAGAAAGTATATATGGAGATATAGAGCAGGCATAGGCAAACTCGGCCCTCCAGATGTTTTGGGACTACAACTCCCATCATCCCTAGCTAACAGGACCAGTGGTCAGGGATGATGGGAATTGTAGTCCCAAAACATCGGGAGGGCCGAGTTTGCCTATGCCTGATATAGAGTTATTAAGTGGGAAGGGGAAGGAAAGAAAAACAAAACCCCGATACGAAAATAAAAAAATCCCAAGCCCACACTAATGAGAAATTAATGTCGGCACTACTACATATCAATATTAAAGCGGATTAAAAGATTACTAGATAAAAAGAGCAAATGGAGCGCTCAGCATCATAGGTTCTAATAGCATTACATTCCCATTTCCTGCCAAATGGTTTTTAGTTAATTGCCATTAATTTTTTTTTTTAAGGCGCTAAGTAGCAGAGGTAATGAGATTCCTTTGTGCTCTAGACTTGATACTGCCTCGTTCGGGAATTTGGTGATTTGGTGACTCATGGCAGATTTAGGCTAGCTAGCTTGGGTGTGCATGAGAGAGAGAGTGTGCTTGCCTTTCTCCCTTTCCTCTAGGATCAGTCATGCTTTCCTCTGGCTAGCTTCACCCTGGTGGATCAGACCAAAGGCCCACCTGTGGCCAACCAAATACCTACAGGGAGCCCACAAGGCAGGGCATGATCATAACAACTCTGCTCACTTGTGATTCCCAGAGACTGGAGGCAGAACATAGCCTTATTCTCCATCAATGTGCCTAAGCCTTGTTTGGTGGCTATCACTGCAACTTGTGCCATCACATTCCTTTGAGCTATGCACCATGTTGTGTGAAGAAGCGCTCCCTTTCGTTGGACCCAAATTTTCCAATATTCAGCTTCCTTGGATGACCTCTGCTTCAAGTATTATGAGAGGAGGGAAACCTCTTCCTGCCTATCCCTTTCCTGCTACCCTCTTTCCACATCCTTTCAGGTGGACTTCTTGGTCCAGAGACAATGCAGGATGAAAAAGAGACCTCATGGTGGCAGGGCTCCTCAGGGCCATCAAAGCTCATTCTGCAACTGACACAGACTCCAGACAAACAGGCCAAACCCTACGCCAAAGGGTAAATGGACATAAATCTGACATCAGGAATCACAAGACAGAGAAACCAGTAGGAGAGCACTTCAATCTCCCAGGACACTCTATACAAGATCTCAAAGTAGCTGTCTTATTGCAAAGGAATTTCAGAAATAGACTGGAAAGAGAAGTTGCTGGATTGCAACTCATTACCAAGCTTAAAACCATGGAGAGACCTGGTCTGAACAAAGACATTGGATTCTTATCTTATTATACATGACAAAGCTATTTTTAACCTTCTCACCCCTTGCTTTTTCCTGTAAGACTAATTGCAGTCGTTAACAGTCATCAACAGGTTTACCACAGCTATCAGCCTATCACCCATTCCCACCACCCTTCTGAGTAATACCCCTCCCACCCTCTCACTATATATACGGGTCTGGTGACTTCTGTTTCAGTGTATCTGAAGAAGTGTGCATGCACACGAAAGCTCACACCAAGAACAAACTTAGTTGGTCTCTAAGGTGCTACTGGAAGGAATTTTCTTATTTTTTATTTTGTTTTGACTATGACAGACCAACACGGCTACCTACCTGTAACTGAGACTCCAGACTGACACTGCCCCAGCTTCTCCACCCAAACTGGACTCCCAATCCTGCGATGAATTGCAATTCATTTCCTCATGTGCTCGGCTGACCAGATTTGACATTGACACCTCTGGCTGCAAAGTGAATTTCAAGGCCTTTTAGTCATTCCCTCCTTCTCTTTGGGCTGCTGTTCTTAAAAAAAAAAAAAAACAAACAAACCACCACAAAACCAATCAGGGGGAATTTCAGCCTCGTATTACCCTGTGGAACAAGCAGTCCAAACACTCCTGTCACCATTGGCTTGAGATGCCATCAAGGAGCCCTGCTGTCATCAGGTCTCTTTCTCCCAAACCAGGTACCTCTCAAAGCCCCATAATGATTTTTGCTGCTGTTGGAATCCTCGCCAATTTGTCAACATCTATCAGCAACACCCAAGAGCTGCACCGCCACTCCGGCATAGCAGAGGGGCGGGGGGGGGGGAATATCACCTCCCTATGGATGGAGAAAGCCTGTTTTCTTATGTGCTCATATCGCCTCAGATCACATTTGCCCTTTTTTGTCATCTTAGAACATTTTAAGCTTATATATATATTATATGTGCTGTCTGCCAAACCCCCAAGGTCTCTTTTGCCATTACTCCATTCCAGGTTGCCTTGTCTAGCTGAATATCTGTGTTTTAGATTATTTTCTTTTAGATTTATTACTTTGGTTTCTCTCCCCCCCCCCCCGGCTGAATCTCACATCACAGTTCCCTTCCTCTATCTGTGACATCTCCCCTTAAATCTTTTATACCACATCTTTCAAGGATTTTACTGAGACTGCAAGGATGCTCGCTGGAGCTTTGTGTAAATGTGAAAATACAACAACAACAACACTTTTTATTCTGTTCAGCGGACTTGGTTGTATGATTGTAATCATGATTTTGATTACATGATTTTGAAAAAAATTATTGCGCTCTCTCTCTCTGTGTGTGTGTGTGTCTTTGGATATTTTATAAATGATGGGATATAATTGTGACGATGTTGAAGTTTTTGGAGCCGAGGATATTTGTTGATGCTAGCTTGTATGGTATCCATTATGCTATCTTCTGTTATTTTAGTTTACATTGCATCTACTCAGTATTGATCTTTTAGGAAGCAATCCTATCACAAGATGAGTCAGGTTAGGATCCAGCAGATCCGAAGCTAAGCTGGGCATCTGCAGTGCAGCCAGGCTACGCTGGTGTAACTCCCCATACTCAGCTCAACCAGAGCTACACTGGCATATTTTCCTCATCCCAGCTCAACCAGGACACGGCTGGTTGAGTCAAACCCAGTCAATCTTAAGATGGTGCAGGCCTTGAAAAAGTGTTGTGATGGGGGCATGGCAGCTGTGGAACTAGAGTGAGGAACTTAAGCTGCATCCTAACTCATTCAGCTCAGTCGTATATTGAGTATATAGTGTGGGTTCAGGACCATGGATAGCGCTCCTGCCCATCCATCCAAGTTGTCTCAGCAAGGTCTTATAGGGCTAGGTAGTCATTGGCCAGAGTCCCTCCAAGCCCAAACCAGAGTGCTGCCCCCTGGCTAGTTATAGGGCCAATGCCTTCTTCTCTAGCCATTGCTTTCTTTGGGGGTAAGGGGGTTTAGAGATGTGGGGGTCTCTCATTAGGGCTGTATATACCAAGTCAGACCATTGGTCCCTCTAATTCAGTATTCTCTCTTCACCATTTCGGAAAGGGGTCTATCCCCTCCCTACCTGGAGATACCACCCTTCCGCACGTAAAGGAGATGCTTCACCACTGAGCTATTGCCAGGGACTGGCTAGGCGAGGAGGAATGGGAGGAGGCTACAGCTTGGGAACCCCCCAGAGACGCACCACAGGAGGAAGGCTCCGAGCCAGGAGAATGGTGGTGGGATACAGAAGACAGACCAGAGGAAGAAAGGGGGGCATATGGGTTGGAGGCTGAGCAAGCAACAGGTTTGGGTGAGAGTGAAGCGGCTGAAGAGGACGCTGAGGTTGCAACAGATCCACAGCAGCCTTCAAGTCCCACTGTTTTCCTTTCTCCTCCTCCCGTCTCCAAGAATGAGGAGGGCATTACATGTAGCAGAATAAAAGGCATAGAGAGCCCCCCCCTTTCAGAGGAAGTAGGAGGCTCAGATCCTCAGTTCTGACAACTGCTTCATCGGGCTGGTCCTGCCCGTGAAGTTCTCTGTCTGTATTTTGTCTTTGAATAAAGAACCAATTTTACTGCTCGTCTCGGAGTCCTGGTGCTGACCCACAGCCCTGATAGCTATGGAGCTTCACCAAAAAGTATCACGCTCCATTCTAGGTGTGCCACAATGCTTCCCTGCCCATGCCACTTGTGGGATGAATGCCTTCTCTGCCCGTGTGGGGAAGTGTGAGATTAAAATCCCATTGCGCTCCCAAGTGAGCCAAGCCCAGTGTCAGGGACTGGCCTGAAGGGGGAGGCTGGGAATCACCCCCTCCTCCTTTGCTTCCCTTGGAGGAGGGGGGAGTGGGGGGATCGGTCCCTCCTTCTCCAGTAGTTTCAAGAGAAGGGGGAGACAGGATTGAATTGCAGCAGAACTCAGAGCTGCCAAGTTATGAGGCGTTAGGAGAAGGAGAGGGAGAATTGCCAGCAGAGACATCCTTAGAAGCGCCGCCATCCCAGCGTACGCACTGCTCACGTAGAATTCAGGAGCAAAGGGCTCAAAGACATTTGACTCCTGAGGCCCCCCGTAGGGCCACAGGCTGTTGCTGGGGAAAGAAGGGGTGGAACTCAGAGTGAGCAATGTCACTATGGAGTTAAGGACTGGATTCTTGGTCTTGCACCACGAGAACTGAATAAAACCATAAATACAAACTTTCTTGCTTCTGCCGTTATCCTTGATGCTGTCGGGGGTGGATATAAACCCCCCAAGCCTGACACTCAGATTACTTGCCCTAGAAATGGGGTCAGCAACCTTTTTCAGCCATGGGCCGGTCCACCGTCCCTCAGACCATGTGGTGGGCCGGACTATATTTTTTTTTTTGGGGGGGGGGGATGAACGAATTCCTATGCCCCACAAATAACCCAGAGATGCATTTTAAATAAAAGCACACATTCTACTCATGGAAAAACACGCTGATTCCTCGACCGTCTGCAGGCCGGATTTAGAAGGCGATTGGGCCGCATCCGGCCCACGGGCCTTAGGTTGCCTACCCCTGCCCTAGAACAGTATGCAAAACTGTAACTGTGCACACAGGAAAAATAAATAAATGTGGAAAGGTTTGGCACCAGCAGTTGGCACCCTTGGGCAGCTGACAGGACTCCCAACACCCTGACAAGGCTGATGCCAGCTCTAGTCCCTAATCTCCACACCCCCTTACCCAGACCAGCACTGAGCGCTGCCAGATGGCTGCATCTGTCCACCACTCTGATTTCCCACAATGTCTCCCACCTATTTTCAATCCAGGGCATGGTGGGAAATTTAAAGAGTGTCTAGATCTGACTCCACAATGCTGCTTGGAACCCTGCCACCATAGCCAGGTAATCCCATCTGGGTGTACTGGAAGCCACGGGAAAGCGTTTCTCCTTCATGGAGAGCACGTGTTGCGGTGGGGGCCAGCAAGTCACCCCTCTGTTGCTGGGCGGGGATAGTATAGCTGGCCACTGTTGTGATTGGACCCTGGGTGTTGTTGGGGAGAACTGTATGTTGCAATTTATTGATGGACAGCCCAGTGGATATATATTGGTGGGTATGCAACGTGATCCCCCTCTTGGCTGCGTGCTTCGGATCACCCGCCCTCCCTCCATATATTTTAGGCCTCTGCGTTGACCTTGCTATGCCTGTCATGGGGTCGTCTGCTGTTGGGGCAGGGGCCTGGTAGGAATTTTCCCATTTGGCTGATTGGCTGGTGCCATCTGGTTTTCGCCTACTGCGTAGCAAATAGTCACAACTTGTAAGGTTGGCGGTTAGGCATTGGTTATTATGTTGGTTGGAGGAGGGGTTAAGATTGAGTGCATCTGCCCCTCCAATTGTTGCTGGTGTTAGGGGAATTCCGTTAAAGGAATCCAGGGGCTCGATGCTTTTTGTCCGAACCCCCGGTCGGGGGCTAGGGCCGTGCAAGAGCCCTGGGAGCCTGAGGGGAGAGGGGAGGGTCAGACCACCCAGCCCCCTTTATCTCTCCAGAGTGGTTTCCCCTTACTGACGGCAGTCAGTTCTGTCCCCTGTGGGACAGATAGTCTTAACCAATGCCTAAGCAACCACTCACATTGTTTGTATTTTAATAAAGTTGTGGCCAAAATCATGCCAAAAACCAAAACAAAAATTTTGACTGATGTGTGAATTATTTGAGGGGTGGTTTGGGGACCTCGACACGTAAGGCACTGTTGCCCAGGACTTCCTCAAAGCTGGTGCCAGCCCTGACTTTTAAAAACCAATGCATCCTTCAGGCCTCCAATTGCAGATGTTACAGGAATCTTGCGTACATTATAGGAACACAGTTTTGGCAGCTCATGCTAAGTTTGTAATATAAAACTCGGTCCCGAATAACTTGCCCAGGCATCTTTTTGAAGCGTTATACTCTCTGACATTCAGGACATCTTTGACGAGCCGGTGTTTAATTGCCATTGTTATGCTGGGGTAATAAATGCACGTCATGAATATTGGGCCTTCAACTTCCTCACTAGATTGAGCCAAAGAATTAATTTTCCCATTTCCAAAACCAGGAGCTACCCTGAGGCGATGGGCGAGGGTGGGGAATAAATTTAAATAACTAAATAAAATTAAAAGAGTAAGCATTGATTCATGAAAACAAGCCGATTCCCGAGCACGGAGCAATATCTGCGGGTCCCCTCCCTAGTCAATCCTGCTCTTTGCTTTCAAATTGCATCTCAGCGTTGTCGTAAACACCAATTCACGAAAATGAAATAACTCCCAAGAAGATAAATAAAAAGATGACAGTTGCATAAACATATGTGCGGGCATTACACCCCCCCAAATGCATATATTGTTTTTAACAAGACTGAGCTGCGTAGTGTGTTATGCACTCTGAAGACGGGAAGAGCCCTGGCTGGTTGCTGGTTTCTAACATGATTCGTATTCTGAACTGAGCAAGGGTGAAGAGCCAGTGTGGTGCAGTGGTTAAGAGCGGTGAACTCGTAATCTGGTGAACCGGGTTTGCGTCTCCGCTCCTCCACATGCAGCTGCTGGGTGACCTTGGGCTAGTCACACTTCTTTGAAGTCTCTCAGCCCCACTCACCTCACAGAGTGTTTGTTGTGGGGGAGGAAGGGAAAGGAGAATGTGAGCCGCTTTGAGACTCCTTCGGGTAGTGATAAAGCGGGATATCAAATCCAAACTCTTCTTACTCTTCTTCTTTCTTGCTCTGCCCGCTGAACCACTCTCACCTGACTCAAGATACAGAGCAAAGGGCTCTTTTGCCCTCCGCTCTCCAGAAGAGGCTTTGCTCCAGCTCCACTTGTACACCCTTGCGCAAATTAACTGAAACAAAACATGCTTTCCTATGCCACATCGATCAGTCTGTCAAGCACCCACAAAAGAAGATATTTTGGGGATGCTTCAGTTATTATGGTGTCGGAAGCCTGCAGCCAATAGAAGGAATGATGCGCTTGCCACAATATATTGAGGTTCTACGAAAGAGAGTTATTCCAGAACTGGAAGAGAGGTATCCTGACGGTACGGGAATATTGCAGCAGGACCTAGCCCCCTGTCACACATCGAAAGTGGTGAAGAAATTCATGACAGAGCAGCAAATGCAGGTACTTGATTGGCCAGGGAATTCCCCGGACGTAAATCCCATTGAGAATCTGTGGGCTATATGCAAAAGTCGCCTCCGTGCTGTAGACTGTACGACTATGGAGAAGCTCATTCAAGTGTGGTACAGAGATCTGAAAATCAACAGTGACTGTTCGAAACATCAAACATCAAACATACCATCTCAGGACTATTTAATTGCTCATCTTCTAGCATTGTGTATGCCATCAAATGCCAACAGTGCCCTACAGCTCTCTATATTGGACAAACAGGCCAAACCCTACGCCAAAGGATAAATGGACACAAATCTGACATCAGGAACCACAAGACAGAGAAACCAGTAGGAGAGCACTTCAATCTCCCAGGGCATTCTATACAAGATCTCAAAGTAGCTGTCTTATTGCAAAGGAATTTCAGAAATAGACTGGAAAGAGAAGTTGCTGAATTGCAACTCATTACCAAGCTTAAAACCATGGAGAGACCTGGTCTGAACAAAGACATTGGATTCTTATCTCATTATACATGACAAAGCTTTTTTTAGCCATCTCACCCCTTGCTTTTTCCTGCAAGTCCAATTGCAGTCGTTAACAGTCGTCAACAGGTTTACCTCACCTATCAGCCTATCACCCATTCCCACCACCCTTCTGAGTAATACCCCTCCCCACCCTCTTACTATATATAAGGGTCTGGTGACTTCTGTTTCAGTGTTTCTGAAGAAGTGTGCATGCACACAAAAGCTCATACCAAGAACAAACTTAGTTGGTCTCTAAGGTGCTACTGGAAGGAATTTTTAAATTTTGTTTTGACTACAGCAGACCAACACGGCTACCTACCTGTAACTATTCGAAACTAGTAGACTCCATGCCAAACCATGTTCAAATGCTGCTTAAAAATAGCGGAGATCATATCCGTTACTAATGTACGTATATGTGAGTTTTGTACATGTATATGTGAGTTTTGTACAAAAAAACTACTGTAGTAAATTCATTGTTTGTTTCAATTAATTTGCGCAAGGGTGTATTATTCAGCGCAACCACTCTGCATAAAGCAGGCTGGGGAACCTCTGGTCTGCAGGCCATTCTCCCCAAACCACACCCACCTACCACAACCAACGCCATGTGTGACAGCCGAGATCAGTATCACAATTGCATCCATCAAGGAGAGGCCATGCAGATGGGCAGCAACTTAATCGCAATGGTCAGCAGTTCCGAGAAATGTTCAACTTCATAAAACTACCTTGATTGTTTAGAAGGTTGGAGGTGACTTTCCTCTTAACAAGTTATGCTTCTCCAACGGGGATGTCATAGGCATGGGGCGGGGGGTTGGAGGCTTGTTAAACAAGCCAGATTTTCAAGGACCCGTTTCTTGTATAATACCCTCCATTAAGTTTACTGATTCGAGCAAACTCACTTTATGTTTCGTTACGGAGGAAACTATTGGTTTTACTGTTTGCTTAACAAAAGGGAACTTCCCATAACGACCCGTAATTGAAAATGCGCCACCCCTTCTTAACCCCTTGGCATACTTTTATGGGTATTCTACTTTTAAAACTCAACTTTTAAAAGTAGGAATTACTTTCATCCATCCCCCGGCCTCTCCTCCTCCAGAACGATTAAACGGTTTGGAAAACGGCTTTCTGATCCAGTGGACCTAGAATAAAGGCACCATAATAGAAATCAGGTCTTAAGTCTTTAAACATATACAGTGGTACCTCTGCCACTGTGTGTGTGTGTGTGTGTGTGTGTGTGTGTGTGTGTATACCCTGTTTCCCCTATTTTAAGTCGTAGTCATAAAATAAGCCATAGCAGGATTTTTTCGCATTTGCAAAATATAAGCCGTACCCCGAAAATAAGCCATAGTGATAGGCGCAGTTCTGGAGGGCGCCAAGGAAAAGGCTGGGCTGGGCTTACGTAATAAAAATAAGACATCCCCTCAAAATAAGCCATAGTGCGTTTTCTTGAGGGAAAAAAAAATATAAGACGGTGTCTTAAAATAGGGGAAACACGGTATATGTATATCAGGGGTGGTCAACTCTCAAGAGACTGCGATCTACTTTCAGAATTAAAAATTGGCAGTGTTCTACCCCTGTTTTTTGGGGATTCAGCTCAAAGTTGTTGAGCTTTTTTGGGGAAGGAAAGCCCATTTTTGGGGGGTTCAGCTCAAAGTTGGAGGAGAAAGGATTTTGGGGAGGGAGTTCCATTCTTGGGGGGGGGGTTAAAGGCAAGGGACAAAGGGAATAAAGTCACTCACAAAAAGATCGGTATGGATCAAAACAGCAGCACAGACAAAGCTCTGTCTTCCCTTCCAGAGATCATACAACAATGGAGGAGGGGGCGTGGCAGGAGTCAGCAACGCTAAGGAAAGGGAGCCAGAGATCGACCATGATCTACCAAAACCCCACGGGGATCTACCAGTAGATCATGATTGACCTGTCTCTCATGTAGGCACCGTTGCCATTCTAAGAGAACAAGGAAGGTGTTCATGGTGAGCTCAGGCACCTCTTTTTCTAGAAAAATAGCACTGAGTATAACCAAGAGTCTTTGAAATCATTTGGATGGAGCAATGTAGCCCAGTATAACCCAGCATAGGTGCCTGTTTTCATACCATGGAGATGAGGGGTGGGGGATCTCCCCTCCCCCCTGTTGTGGGCTGTGTTTGGGGGCCACAGAACAGCACCGAGTGGCAATGAGGCCAGAGTTGAGCAGGCCCCAACTCAGTAAACTATTGAGATAGAGCAGAAGAAGGGGGTCTTTTTGAGCTCCTGGCCCACATTCCTTTCCAAGCAATCTTCCAGGGACCACATGTGTCAGAAGTCCAGGTCCCCAGCTTGATAACAGTGTAGGTAATTAAACAAAAGGATTTATTGCAAAAACAAACTGATAGCTCCGGATGGCTCTAGCATCATTACTCAAGATGACCCTTCTGAAGACTCCTTCCAGCATCAACAGAAGATATTGAACTCACAACCCCTACGTCTCTTGTTTTGTTTCCTATTGAGCAGCCCTCCCATTCACAGACTCTTCGGACTTAGTGGATCAGCTCCAACCTCTTCCTTTTCTGAGAGAATGTCTCTGTGTCTGTTTGCACCTGTTGGAACTTCCTGAGAGCTTTGGCTGTGTTCCAGCCTGCTCTCAGTTTCCCCCTTATCAGCCTGCCCGTCAAGGTCAGGAAGAGCCGAAGTCTGCAGCTGCTGGCTCTCCCCTGCCTGACTAACATCTAAGTCTCTCTGTTCCTGGCTGCTTTCTGCAGTTGGCTGCAAACCTTCGCTTGGAGCTGGCTCATTCCTGACAACATGTTAGGGGAGGGGTGAAGCCAGAAGCAAAAGTAGGTGGGGCAATGGCTATGGGTCTAACATTTCTACAATAAGGTAGTTTCTACACCCATGGGCACCCTTCTCTCTGTGCTCCGTCCATGCAAGCAAGAGGCGCTATCTGAGTTTCATTACATAGTCAACATATTATGTTGTGAGTTGCCCTGTGATCTTTGAATGAAGGGTGGCATACAAATGTAATAAATAATAGGAAAAGTAATAGTATTCTAGCCAAGCATAAACAGCCAAGGAGAGCTGGTGAAGGATGTGGATGAGGAATCAAAGAACTGGGAGGGATTCTGAGGGGTCATCTCGTCCAACCCCCTGCAAGTAAGGGTGCAGCCTGTGGAAAGCCCCGAGGGCCTGATAAAGGAGCCCGGGGGCCACATTTGCTTCCTGAGCACAAGGTTATCATCCTTCACTCCTCTTTCTGTCTCTTTATGCTTCCCTCTTTTTCTTCCTTGCCATTCACATGAAATCCGCCAAGCCGTTGCCCACTCCTCTTTGTCAGAGGAAGGAAGCTTATAACAAACAACACTGAAGAACAGATTTCAACACAGCCCTGCTTGTGACACAGTTCGCAGCTTGGAAAACTTATCAGCTGAAAAAAATACTGGGGAAAAATGTGTGTTTTGCGATGCAACGTCTTTAGAAATGCATATTTTAGGGAGTAAATAGGTTCAAGATACAAATTTAAATATGCATTTTCATACATACATATGTGTGTGTGTGTGTGTGTGTGTGTGTGTGTGATTACTGTGGAAACAAAACAGAACAGGCAAGCAAGACAGATCGGAAAAAGACAGATGCATCCCTTGGCGGTGATAGCTAGATGTGGGGTTCATCACTGTCCCCTGAACTGTATAAACACAGACACAGTCTCTGCTGAAAGGCTGAGTGGTGATTACCATAAGACCGTCAAGTGCATCTTGACAATATAACCAGAATAGTAAATATTTAATACGATGCAGCTCGTGAACAGCAAAGCAAAATTAAATGAAAAGTCAAATAAAATGAGCTTAGAGACACAATAAAGTTACTTATTCAGTGCCTGGGAAAAGGCTTTGTGTGAGTTCTCCCAACCCCTCCAGAGGTACCAGCGACTTGTATCTTGGCTGTTTCCCATGGGCACCATGGGCATGCTGGTGACAAGAGGGCTAACATGGTCATTCTCCTGCAATTGTGTGTGAGAGAGAGGAGAGACAGAGGGAATGAGCCTGTTGGTTCCACCTTCCCTCTGCACAGCTCTCCGCCTCCATTCCAACAGTCCTCTACATGTTGGGGGCTGATTTTATAAATAAAATTTATTATTATTATTATTATTTTCTGCAATGGCAGGGCCTCTTCTCCTCCAGCTAGATCCCCACATTGTGGGAAAACCACACACAGGTGTTTATACTGAATGAGACCATTGGTCCATATAAGGTCACTTTTGTCTACCCTGGCCAGTATTGGCTTTCCAGGGGTTCAGAATGGGAACTCCTTCAGTCCAGCTGGAGATGCCCAGAACTGAATCTGGGACCTTTGACCTGCAAAGCGGATTCTCTACTACTGAGTTACGTCCCTTCTTCAAGTGATGGAAGTGATGCTATCAACCGCCTGACCTGGAAGGCCTCCTTCATGTATGTTCTCGAGGAAAAGGCTCAGGACCGCAATACCTCAAGGACCGCCTCTTTCCATATGAACCTACCGGACCCTGAGATCATCTTCTGAGGCCCTTCTTTGTGTGCCTCCTCCGCGAGAGGTCAGGAGGGTGGCAACATGAGAACAGGGCCTTCTCTGCAGTGGCTCCCCATCTGTGGAATGCTCTCCCCAGGGAAGTTTGCCTGGCACCTTCATTAATATACACCTTTAGGCGCCAGGCAAAAACTTTACTGTTCAACCAGGTCTTTGCTTGACTTGATCTATATCCTATACCCTTTTTTTAAAAAAAAATGCTGCCTCTTTAAGGTTTTTTTATTGGGTTGTTGGTTTTATTTTGATTTTATGTATTTGATATTTTATGTGAACCATCCTGAGACCTTCGGGTATAGGGAAATATAGAAATTAAAGGAATAATAAATAAATAAAAACAGAAGTGCCATTTGAAAATCAAGTGCATGCAGTTTCCCATTACACTGACTGACAGAACTCAGGAGCAACGGAAAACCCGGGCTTTGTTATCAAAATGAGCCACGTGAATTCAAAACATTAGTGTGTTCTTGGAAATGCCAGCATACATCGCCCCTCATTTTAATTAAAACTTAAATTAATTTTAATTAAAAAATCAATCTTTGTAATGAGAGCAAATATCACCTAACAATCTATTTTCAGTTTTGCTACCCTGCAGCTATCTTGATTATAGGAACGAAAGGAATGCTTTTCACTTTTCAACAAGTCTAGCCAATTCTCTCTCCCCCCACCCTCCTCTCAAGTTTTGTTTTCCAGTTTGCTCACAACACTGAACAATTTAGGAGTTGCATGCATTTAAATGCAGGGACGTTCCTGACGGCCTTTGGTTGCGTGTGTATGTTTGACTCTGGAAGGGTTAGCAATGCAAGCTGATAAAAGTCAATGCGCATTTAACATCTTCCCATTCACACTCCCAATCACGCAATGATTCCCATGTGTGCAGTGGGAGCTCCCTCCCCAAACCTGCTCCAGAGGGTTGGGGGGAACCCCTACAACAGATTTAGGAGATTGTTCCATTGCACAGCCAGAAATACTTCCACAAACAGAACTCTCACATAGTGTTACTTTGGATACAAGCCACTGGCTACAGGGGATTTCACAGAGACTCCAGGAAGCACGGCGCTACTAGCCAACAGCAATGTGATCTGGGACCCCAGTCCAGGAAGGAATAAATATACACATGGAGGAAGCTTTCATGAATTGATGACCTTATTGGATTTTGAATAGGTCAGGGTTCCTCAAACTCGGCCCTCCAGATGTTTTTGGCCTACAACTCCCATGATCCCTAGCTAGCAGTGGTCAGGGATGATGGGAATTGTAGTCTCAAAACATCTGGAGGGCCGAGGTTGAGGAAGCCTGGAATAGGTGCTCACCTGGATGCAAGACATCTGACTATAGAATCTTAAGAGTTGGAAGGAAACCAAGGGTAATCTAGCCAACCTTCTGCAATGAAGGGATCTCAGCTACAGCATCCATGACAGATGACCATCCAACCTCTGCTTAAATACCTCCAAGGAAGGAGAGTCCACCACCTCTTGTGGGAGTCTGTTCCACTGCCAAACAGATCTTACTGTCAGAAAGTTTTTTCTGAATGTTTAGTCAGAATCTCCTTTCTTGAGCCATTGGTTTGAGTCCTACCTTCCACAGGAGGAGAAAACAAGCTTGTTCCCTCCTCCATGTTGACAGCCCTTAAGATATTTGAAGATGGCTATCATATCTTTTCTCAGTCTCCTCATTACCAGGCTAAACATACCTAGCTCCTTTGAGTGCTCCTCGTAAGACTTCACTCCCAGACCCTTAATCATCTTGGTTGCCCTCCTCTGCACACCTTCCAGCTTGTCAACATCCTTCATAAATTGTGGTGCTCAGAACTGGACACAGTATTCCAGGTGTGGTCTGACCAAGGCAGAATAGAGTGGGACTATTATTTTCCTTGATCTGGACACTAGACGTCTGTTGATGCAGCCTAAAATAGTGTTAGCTTTTTTTTGCTGCTGCATCACACTGTTGACTCACGTTAAGTTTGTGGTCGACCAAGACCCCTAGATGTGGCCCCAATTGACACTAAATGCTGTAAACATGTCTTGTTACATGTTGCATATAAGCTGCCAATAGAATCACTGGAATGAAAAGCTGGATATAAATCTTCAGAATAACAACCAAATAAATCTCTCTAAGATTTCTCTAAGGTCTCTAAGGTATCTAAGGGTCTCTAAGGTCTCTAAGGGTATCTGAAGAAGTGTGCATGCACATGAAAGCTCATACCAAGAACAAACTTAGTTGGTCTCTAAGGTGCTACTGGAATGATTTATTTTATTTTATTTTGTTTTGACTATGACAGACCAACACGGCTATCTACCTTTAACCAAATAAATGTCTGCTTGTTTGTCTGGAGACGATTCTTTCCCAGTTTAGTGTCCCCTGCAAATTTGATGAGTATCCCCTCAATACCTTCAACCAAGTCATTTATAAAGCCATTGAACAACAACAATTTCAACTCAGGATACCCCTTTTTTCCAGACCAACAACACAACTCCACAATATCACATCATGGAACAACAACACATGCATATATGAAGCTGCCTCATTCCAGTAGCCAATACTAACACAAGTCCACTTCATCCAGTATCTTTTGTTTCAAGTAACAGTGGTACCTAGACAGGCATCTATTTCCCAGTGGTGCTCCCTGTGGACTTTAAAACTGGATATGCCAATGACTGAGCATGCAAAGCATGAAGTCTTGAGCTGAGACATGTCACAGGAAATTTGCACTGTTCTTATTTCACAAGGTGGGCATAAATGATAAAGGAACACTTTCTGAAAACAGAGGTGCTATATGTGACTCAGGTTGCTATCCTGCACATGCTCTCCACCAATCATAGTCGGGATTTGCTTCCGAGCAATGTTCTCCAACCTCCCCACCATCGCCAGCCAGCTTAGTCAACAGCCAAGGATGATGGAAATGTGGTCTAACATCACATGGCGACTCAAGGTTTAAAAACAGTGCCATTAGGACCTGATGTTGATTGCCAGGCATGGACTAGCACATAGTGTGCTGAACAAAAGATAACAACCAGCCTGTTTATTAGCGGCTGTCTGCTTTGCTGCCAAAAGAGGATTCCTCCTTAGACAAGGAACTTAATGATCAGCCTCCACTCTCATCTCCGGAGGTTCCTCCCACAATGGGAGTCAATTTCATCGACCTGCCAAAACATGCCAGAGTTCTGCCCCCTCTTTTTCAGCTTCCTCTGCTGACCCCACATGAGCAATGGCCTCTTCGGTGATGGGTGAGGCAGGGAGACCTCCCATTTGCAAAGGTTTTCGACTGCTCGCCAGCTGCTACGCGTGTGTTCCAATTAATGCTCTCACCCTTCAGCACAAGCTTGTTTACTTGCGTGCTCCCAATGTGTGGGCTTGGGGGGGGGGGTTCAAAACCGTGCTCCCTCCCATATGTCGGGAGATAAACGCTGGAACACTGCAAGAACCCACAGTCCTAGTCATCGTAGCATCTCCAGTTCATCCCAGGACAGGATGTGAGGAAATCAAAATGGGCAAGGATTATGTACGGCACATTAAGACATCGAGGAGCAATGGTAAACACTGAGGCAGCCTTGGAACTTGTGCAAAAGCCTTTCCAGTCAATTTTGAGTCATTCCATACACATCTGCCGTTACTTTTTTAGATCTGGGGAGGATATCATGGTAAGGTAAAATGTAACGGACCCCTGGACGGCTACGTCCAGTCAAAGGTGACTATGGAGTTGCTGCGTTCATCTCGCTTTCAGGCTGAGGGAGCCGACGTTTGTCCACAGACAGCATTCTGTGTCATGTGGCCAGCAGGACTAAACCGCTTCTGGTGCACGAAGGACCGTGACAAGTGCCAGAGCGCACGGAAACGCTGTTTACCTTCCCGCCGCAGCGGTACCTATTTATCTGCTTGCAGTGTTATGCTTTCGAACTGCTAGGTTGGCAGGAGCTGGGACCGAGCAATGGGAGCTCACGGAGATTCGAACCACCAACCTTCCGATAAGCAAGCCCAAGAGGCTCAGTGGTTTAGACCACAGTGCTACCCGCATGGTATTAACAATGGTTAAAGATCAGGAATTCTCTGTGGAGTCACCCCCTGACACCTCTCAGCCTTTCCATGTAATCGCCTCCAGCTCACCTCTAACATGGTTGAGCAATATATTGATATATCGTCCAAAACCGGTTTGAAGTCCATATTGTGATATCGGTTTCATAATTTTTGACCTGGCAATATATCACGAATCCTGGTGTGTGTGTGAGAGAGAGTGCTATGCAAAAATCACAATGTGGGGAAAACCATGAAGCCACCCAACATAGCTCCTTTCGATATATCAGTATATCACAGTGTTTAGCTGGTGATATATCACAATGTTGAAAACCAGGTATCACCCAGCCCTATTGAGTATCACAGCATCTGATAGCTCAGATCGTAGAGCATGAGACTCTTAATCTGAAGGCTGTGGGTTCAAGCCCCATGCTGGGGAAAAGATTCCCTTCCAACTCTACCATTTTATTATCTACTAGCTGACCCGGCCACGCCTTGCTGTGGCTGATTTGGTGAAATGCAAAAGTAAGATACAGTATGAAAGAGAAAGCGTATGTTTACTTACACCTTATCTCGTTGAAGTTCAGTCTATGTATTTGTGCAATGTAAGTACATATGATCACTCCCATATGGGCATGGAACGTTGTGTCCAAATTTGAACGGAATCGATCAAGGGGTTATGGAGAAAGGTGATCGTTAACAAACATCCAACTTGAACGATTTTATATATATATAAGATGATCAGCACTACAGACCGGCGGGGAGAGGCGGAATTCAACTCATTTCACATTTAGCGGTGAACCTACCTAATTTGCACTTTCGGAAACAATACACAAACTGAAACACAGCCATCATTTGAAATCTGTGCTTCTCCGGATCTTACAGTAAAGTTCTCAAGCCAAGCAGTGTGTATGTACGGCAATGCATAGACTAATGTGTGCATCGAAATGCACATATTTGTGAAAATGACAGTTTGCTTCTTAAAATATATATACTGCTTGACCGCAGGGGGGGGGGGGAATCAAAGCAGTTTACAAATTAACCAAAGTTGCATTTTAAACATGTGTGTATTGGGATAAATATGCACAAATATGCACAAATATGCCCAAACACTGGTGAAATTTCATGATGATTTCAAAACATATATAATCACAAACTGATGTGGAAAGTGGAGAACTGCGCTTAAGATAGGAAGAAGGAGAAACAGAAAAACCCAAAGTGACAGATTCACCCATCTCTAATCAGCATTGATATTTGGTGATTAACTTTGTGTTAGATATTATTTTCATAAAAACCACTTACTAGCCTCTCTCTTGACACTATTGCAACTGTGGGGGTCGCCAACTTTAATTGGGTTAATGCTAACCCAATTCCCTCTGAAGCAGAGTCACCTAATCCATTTCAGACTTTTATTTATTTATTGACTTAGCATATCTCACCCTTCTGGTATAAATAAACCACTCAAGGCAGTTTATAACATATAAAAATTCTAATTCCATTAAAAACAGTGGCAATAAAGGGGACAGGGCCAGCAGCTTAAACATAATAAAAAATACTGTATGTGTACCCCACAAAATAAAAGCCTGCTAGAATAAAAAGATACTGAACCACTGGGCAGAAATTCTAATTTGTTTGCATTTTAATGAGAAACTACCTAATTCACACTTCCTGAAGCAAGATGCAAACCGAAGAACAACTACGCTTCAAAATTCCCCCTTCTCTGGATTTTGCAGTGCAGGTCTCCAGCCAAGACAGTATGTACAAAAATCCTTCTATTAGGAACAAAGGCATCTAACATTCATGCATTAGTGAAAATGAAATGCAAAATATTAGGGGAACATGTTAATATTAGAACTACATGCAAAAATGTGATTATTAGGAGACATGTATGTGAAAATGCTGGCAGACCTTCGTGATTAATACGTCCCACAATGGCCATCAAAATTATAACTCAATGCAGGCTTCAAGGAAGGAAACTAAGGCACAAAATGAACACTCAAGCCCTTCAAGATCCTATTAAGTGGGATTGCTTCCAAACAACTCTTAAGGACCATCTGCTTTTGGAGTTCCCTGATAACGTCGAGGAACACTGGACCAAGCTAAAAACATCCATTATTGCAGCCTGTGAACAAACTATTGGGTACCAGACCAAGAAACAGCAGGACTGGTTTGATAAGAATGATAGTGAGATTGAACGCACTATTGACAAGAAAAGGAACGCTTTTTGGATCTGGCAAAGAGATAGAAACTAAGAAAAAAACCCATGCCAACACTAAGGCTGAGGTTCAAAGAAGAACCAGAGAACTAAAGAACACCTAGTGGATAAAAAAGCTCAAGAGATCCAGCTCTTAGCCGACACTCATGATGCACAGAGTTTCTTTAAAGCCACAAAGATCAGCTATGGACCAATAATTCATGGCATATGCCCCCTACACTCAACAGACAGTACCACACTTCTAAAAGATAAAGAAGCTATTGCATTGCACTGGAACATTACCAAAATCTCCTTAACCGCAACTCTCCTGTAGCTGCTGAGGTCCTCTCACAAATTCTGCAAAAACAAATTAGAAATGAGCTAGCAGCAGGAGAGTTGTGTACAGCTATTAACCAAATGAAAAACAATCAAGCCAGCGGACCTGATGGGATACCTGTCAAAGTCTTCAAAGAAAATATTGTGAGCATCCTTCGGCTCCTCCATGATAACATGACAGCAACAATCACAGATAACAATGGCTCTTAAGGTGAACCATTCACAGTGGGATCAGGTGTTAAACAGGGTTGCGTTATTGCCCCAACTCTATTCATTATTTTCATTCCCCTGATCCTATACATTGTTGAAAGGAAACTCCCCACCGGGGTAGAAACCATATATCCAACAGATGGAAAGGTCTTTAACTTGAGAAGGCTGAAAGCAAAGAATAAGGTTACCATAACTTCTGTCTTAGAGGTTCAATATGCTGATGACAACGTAGTGTGTGCACACTCAGAGGATGACCTCCAAACCATCCTAAATAGCTTTGCAGAAGCTTACGAAAAGCTTGGCCTATTGCTCAACATCTAGAAAACCAAAGTGCTGCACCAACAAGCACACAAAAAAACCCTCTGCAGAGCCACAAATCCATTTTAACAGTGTAACATTGGAATGTGTTGATCACTTCTCCTACCTGGGCAGCTATCTTTCCATAAGGGCCAACATTGATGATGAAATCCAGTATTGTCTAAGCTCTGTGAGTGCAGCTTTCTCCCGATTGAAGTGCAGAGTGTTTGTGGACTGGGACATTCTCAGGGAAACCAAAATGCCTGTTTACAAAGCTATTGTACTACCAACCTTACTGTATGCTTGTGAAACATGGACCACTTATGAACGCCATCTCCAACTCCTCGAAAGATTCCATCAAAAAATGTTGCATATCATTTGGGAAGACACGTGAACTAATGCCAGTGTACCAGAAGAAGCAAAGATGACAAGTGTTGAAGCAATGATTCTTCAACATCAACTTTGTTGGACTGGTCATGTTGTTCAGATGCCTGATTATTGTCTTCCAAAGCAACTACCGGTACTCTATTTCGAACTTAATAATGGAAAGCGTAATGCTGGCGGTCAACAAAAGAGGTTTAAAGACTCTCTCAAGACAAATGTATTAAAAAAAGTAGTATAAACACAGACAACTGGGAAACACTGGCCTGCGAGCGCTCCAGTTGGGGAACAGACTTTACCAAAGGTGTCATGGACTTTGAAGATGCTCAAACTCAGGATGAAAGGGAGAAACGTGCTAAGAGGAAGGCACGCTTGGCAAACCCTCACCTTGATCAACTCCCACCCAGATTAGATATCCCCACTGTGGAAGGAGGTGTTGATCTAGAACTGGCCTCCACAGTCACTGTTAAGACCGTGTTCATGAAAGACAATCTTACTCGGCTATGAGTGATTGTCAAAGAAGAAAGGTTACAGAACATGCTTGCCATGCATGAGACTCTTTATCTCAGGGTCCTGCATTGCAGACTCCTGCATTCAAGTGGGTTGGGCTAGATGACCCTCAGGATCCCGAGTCTAGGATTCCAGGGTAGCAATGCGGGGATGAGATAGGAAGCAGGCAAGGCATGCAGGAAACAGCAAACAATGCTCAGGATCAACAGTGCATGTTGGGTAGACAATGCACTGGGATCTCTTAGGGCCTGGGATACAAGTGCTTCATTATTTTTTTAGTTATTGTCCCCCTCACCCCCATGTTTTTAACTGTTTCACCTCGAGGCCCTGTCAGAGGAAAAAGACAGGGTATAAATAAATATCTAATAATATCCAGCCACATGGAATACATAGTTAGCACATGCTCAACAGTTCACAGTGCTGCGTGTCTGCAGTCAAGTCAATGTGCTATCGCCACCCTGGGTTTATCTGGGTTCTCTGGTGTGGAGGATTAATGTGTGTGTGTGTGTGTGTGTGTGTGTTAAGGTTATCAATGGCCATCGCGAGAGGCAGGAACACTTCTGCACATTTCCATTGTCGTTCCCATCAGTTGTCTCACAGCACAATCCTACTCAGAGATAAGTCCCCTCTGAGCTCATCTGAGGCTTACTTACAGGTTTAAGTGGATAGAGGACGGCAGCTTTTGTGAGTCATCACGTAGCCAACGTTGTGAGTCATCGCATCGTTATGTAGCACCCGGGACATCGCCCTAAACCAGAGAAGACAAGCAGCTGTGAGTAAGGACTGTGTCGCAGGCTCCAGGCCTTGGAGAATGGAACTTCTTCGCCTGGGAGCGAGGCTGCAGAAGTTCTTGTGTATGTTCGTTTGGGCCTCAGAGTCTTGCTTGGTTGCAGCAAGGACCAGGGAAGGGGACAAGTAGACAAATGCCACCCTCTCTCTATGGCCCTTGGGACATTTCCCGGATCACACCCTTTCCCAGGCCATGCCCCCTATCCCCAGGTTGCGCCCCTCAATGGCCCTGCACTGCTCCCTCCTCAAACACTTTTGTGTGGGTACAGTGCATCCCTGAACTGTGATAACGCCTTTTGCCCAGCAGGATGAAAGATGGAGGCAGAGGGCCTTCTTGGTAGTGGCGCCCTCCCTGTGGTGCACCCTCGCATCAGAAGTCGAGATAAAGAACTGCACAACTTTTAGAAGATATCTGAAGGCAGCCCTATATCAGGAAGTTTTTAATGCTTGGTGTTTTATTATGTTTTCATATGTGTTTTATATATGTTTCCATTATTGTTGTTGTTGTTGTTGTTGTTCTGAATGAAGAGATGTATCTTTATAAATAATTTTTATTTTTCAGTTGTAACACTTTTACAGACATACATATCAAAAAACTTCCCAATAAACATACAGTCGTACCTTAGAAGTCGAACGGAATTCATTCCAGAAGTCCGTTCGACTTCTGAAACGTTTGAAAACCAAATCACAGCTTCTGATTGGCTGTAGGAAGCTCCTGCAGCCAATCAGAAGCTGAGGAAGCCCCTGAGGAATGTCCCAGAAGCTGAGGAATGTCCCTGACCATTGGGAATGCTTGCCAGGGCTGCTGGAAGACGAGGTCCATCCAGGGGAGCAGCCCCAGGCTAAGGAAGATTGCTGTAGGACAGGGGGGAAATGCCGCAAATTTTCAACCCACCTCCCAGGAGGCGATACAAAACAAACTAACTAACGATCATCTCCTGGCTTTAATAACAATGAGGCGCTGCTGGTTGTTTCAATGTGGGTTTTGTGCTGGAGGCGGCCGCAACATCACGCCTATTTCCGAACCAGAGATGATCAAATAAAAAAGGTCTTTCCCGTTCGGATTGAAGGGTGTGTAAACAACCTTTGAGCCAAATCTCCGGCTGTGAGAAATTGCACGTTGCTTTCTCCCATTTTTAAAAAAATAAATAAATAAATTGTGCTGCCCGACCCGCCGCTGCAAGTGCTCCTGCTCTGGGTTTAAAGAGCTAGCTAATCAGGCAAATCCCCTGTTTTAAAAAGCAGAAAACTAAACACTGCTGTCATCTGATCAAAGGGAAAAGGTTGCCTAGCACTTCCCTTCCCCTCTATTTGAATATCGCCATTTGCTTCCCTTAATTGGAAGCACAGGAACAAAACGCAGCATGTCTGCAAGGTAGCGCTGACAAGTTTGCTTGGGCCACAGCTTTGCTCTCACCCACCTGCCCCAAAAAACGCCAAGAACTATACGGGCGCCTTCACAAGCAACACCGGGAAAGGAAATCACCACCATGAGAATCCAGTGATCTTGCATGATTTTACTGCTTGCGCAACATCCCTACTTCTGCGTGCGTTTTTTGGCTCCCATTTTGGCTGGTTCCAGAGACCCTGGAACAGGCCCTACAGCCGATTTACCCCATGCAGCGCAATAAAAACCTATAAAAATGGAAATCAAAGGCATCTTCCTATTTTTCGTAACATCAATCAATCACTGCCTCCATCCCACTCCAGCAGAACCTATAAAAGTGCATCAACTCTCTTATTCTCTATTAGTCTTCTTTTCTCTTGCTTGTTGTAAATTGGATTTTTATGAGAAAATATATTGGTAAATTGATAAATTAAGATTGATAAATTAAGATATAAATATATTGGTAAATTGATAAATTAAGAGATGGTAAATTGGATTTTTATGAGAAAATATATTGAGAGCTTTTTGGTTTTGGTCTTTTTCTTGTATGTTTGATTGGTGTTTTCATCTTGATTGTTTATTCTGTATGTTTAAAATATTTAATAAAGTGTTTTAACAAAAAAAAAAAAAAAGTGCATCAACTCTCAACTCAACTAAACACCTTTATTGGCATATATAAAAAGGGGACATAAAAGGTAAAGGTAAAGGGACCCATGACCATTAGGTCCAGTCGTGTCCGACTCTGGGGTTGCGGTGCTCATCTCGCTTTATTGGCCAAGAGCCGGCGTACAGCTTCCAGGTCATGTGGCCAGCATGACAAAGCCGCTTCTGGCGAACCAGAGTAGCGCACGGAAACGCCGTTTACCTTCCCGCCAGAGCGGTTCCTATTTATCTACTTGCACTTTGACGTACTTTCAAACTGCTAGGTGGGCAGGAGCTGGGACCGAGCAACGGGAGCTCACCCTGTCGCAGGGATTCGAACCGCCGACCTTCTGATCAGCAAGCCCTAGGATCTGTGGTTTAACCCACAGCGCCACCTGGGTCCCTAAAAAGGGGACATACAAACCATCTATTTATATAATATTTCTATATAATATAATATTTCTGAAAGCATGCACTGAATAGAAAAAGATAAAAGGATCCTCATTAGTCACTATTGGACAGGCTAGATATACTGGCCTTAATGTCAAAAACCCTAGTCAGATATTGAGCCATAGCTCTAGTGAGGGCAGAGGAATCATCCCTCAGCAGGAACTGGATCGTAAGTTGGTTATTGAAAAGGGCACTAGGCCACATTGAGGACATTTGAAGGGCCAAATTGGAAGATATTAGAGAGGGGACAATCCAGGATCATGTGGTCCATAGAGTCCAGCACATTCTGGCCACAAGGGCAGAGTCTGTCCTGGTAAGGGATACCTCTGAGTCTTCCGGAAAACACGGTAGACGGAAAGGCATTTAGACGAACCAACATAAATACTCTGCGATGTAATGGCGTAACCAAATTGCAGAAATAACATCCTTGGGGGGGGGGGGACGGACCAACTCTCCCTACAAATGTGGCACTTATTACAGAGGGAACCAAGGTGACAAACTTAATTGTTAGGCTGTGCCACACAGAAATCAGGCTTTGATTTGTTTGATTTGACAGAGGAAATTGTTGCACTTGCTTGACTGTGCCACTTCAGCTCTGCGAACTCAAATCAAATCCTGAGCTGTCCCCTTAGTTAGTTAACAGACATTGGATCAGCATTCCTTGGTTTTGGATGCAAGGGGTATCTCTGGTTTGAAATGAGTCAGGATTTCTGGGTCCAGGGGAAGAGCAGGGAGTGAGTTCTCCTAACACTCAAACCTGGTTTTGAAGCTAGGAATGTAATTTGGGGACACAATACGGGTGTATGCCATAATACATGGGATAGAGAAAGCAGATAAAGCTTTTCTGCCCCTGTTTTAATACCAGAACTCAGGGTCATCCAATGCAGCTAAATGTCATAAGATTCAGGACATGCAAAAGACAGGCCCTCTTCAACCAGTGCATAGGTAAAGGTAAAGTGATCCCTGACCGTTAGGTCCAGTCGCAGATGACTCTGGGGTTGTGGCACTCATCTCGCTTTACTGGCCGAGGGAGCCGCCGTACAGGTTCCGGGTCATGTGGCCAGCATGACTAAGCCGCTTCTGGCGAACCAGAGCAGCGCACGGAAACGCCGTTTACCTTCCCACCGGAGTGGTACCTATTTATCTACTTGCACTTTGATGTGCTTTCGAACTGCTAGGTTGGCAGGAACAGGGACGGAGCAACGGGAGCTCACCCCGTCGCGGGGATTCGAACCGCCGACCTTCTGATCGGCAAGCCCCTAGGCTCTGTGGTTTAGACCACAGTGCCACCCGCGTAAATTATGGAATTAGCTCCCGCAAGAGACGGCAGATGGGCATCAACTTGGGTGGCTTCCAAAGGGGATTAGGCAAATTCATGGAGGGCAAGGCTAACAATGGCTACTGGCCGTTATGGCAATGCTCTGCCTACCTTCCCAAACTCCTTGTTGGGAATGACAAGGGGCAGAGTGCGGTCACATTCAGAACCATCTTGTGGGATTTCTGTAGGCACTCAGTTGTCCACTGTGAGGACAGGATGCTGGCCCAGATGGGCCACTGGCCTGATCCAGCAGTAGCCCAACTAGGCCACAGTTGTTGTTTTTTTAGGGGGGAAATGTTTTTAGCTTATGATGCAGCAGTATCAAGATAGCAAATTCTAAAAGCTACTGCAAAAGGTTGGGTTACAGGAAAATCAATGGCCTGGAGAACCGTTTCTCTTTTCTTTTCTACAAGAAGATTCACTGGGAAAGGGATTAGTGACTAATACGCACAGAAAAGCAATGCAGGAGGCATTGGTTTTGCACTAACAAATGTACAAATCCATCTTTATATTCCATGCATGGCCATAAATACTTCGCTTTCCTGTGCACTTACCCTCATGTCATCCTCATGAAATACTATATTATACGAACGACATACTGTCTCGCCTCGTCTGAATCGATATTTCTACATATATCCCAGTAGCAGAAAAGAAAAACGTATTAAGTTAATATTTCATTATACTGAAAGACAACCTGGGAGCAGATGACAGCAGCCACCAGAGGTTTGCTTTTTTTTGGGGGGGGGGAGAGGCGGAGTAGTGGAAACCATGATAAAGAAATATTTCCCCAAATTTAGAAAGAGTAATGTGCTTGATGTACTGGAGTACAATGAAGTTTTTGAAGAAGATGACCCATTTTCCTGTTCTAAATTGCACTACAGAAACACACTAAAATGTAGGGTGCTTCTCGTTATTACCTGGATTACAAGTTGGGTCAACCAGGTTAGAATTTTAGGTGTATCCTTAACTTGACCACTATTGTAATTATTTCCCTGCCTAACGTTCCAGGGCAGGTTACAACATCAAAACAGAGTATTAAGAAGCGTTTAAAACCATTTATAGTCACAAAAATAAGGCAAGTCCTAAAAACATACACTTCGAGTGCCTAATCTGTGCAATGACGGCGCCAGATGTGCCTCTGTGGGGAGCAAGTTCCACAATTTAGGGGCCACCACAGAGAATGCCCTGTGGCCTTTGAAGAAAAAGGTTCCCCCAACTGCCTCTCCTGGTATGCTCCGTGTAGGAACTTAAGGTTCTCAAATAATAACATTTTGGAGGTCCCGAGCCATAAGGATGCTAGGCTGGCCGCAACTAGGGCCAGGGCCTTCTCAGTACTGGCCCCGACTTGGTGGAACGGTCTGTCAGAAGAGACCAGGGCCCTGCGGGATTTGGCATCTTTCCGCAGGGCCTGCAAGACGGAGCTGTTCCGCCTGGCCTTTGGGTTGGTTTTAGTTTAACTCTGATGTTTCATTCCTTTATGGTTTGATTGGTGGGCTACTTAAAAATGAGGCTGCATTTTAAACTTTAAATCGTATCTTAACTTGCATTTTAATTGATTGTTTTGTATGTTTTGTTGTGATTTTATGGGTGTTAGCCGCTCTGAGCCCGGTCTTGGCTGGGAAGAGCGGGGTATAAATAAAAATTTATTTATTTATTATTAATTAAAGAATGCTGACATACACTTTGTCTCCCTCTTGTAACTTTTTCACCTGCCTTCTGTCCATGCTGAGTTGAACATTTTTACTGAACACAAAGGAACGTCTCTTGGGAGAAGGAAGAGAGAATTTGCTTCCTGCTCCCAGGCTGGGGTCCCTAGTTTCCCGAGACTCCAGCTGTTTGTTTACTTCCCAAGAAAGAATTAGGTAGTTAATTTCCCCGGCATTTCTTGCTGGCCTTTTACATCAGCTCCTTTGATAAATCATTTGGGACACTGCATAATCAAGTGCTGCCATAAAAACCCTTATACAGATCTATAAACCAGATTACATCGCACAGGGAAATCATGGCACCGGCCGGCTCCGAAAAAGCAGACAACTTGCGTTTAAAAATCAAAAGCGGAGGGCCGTCTCTCCGGTAGCGAGTTTAGTGTTTCCCTCTACGGAGCTGTCAGGCAATGCCGTGAGAAATCATTGTAATGGCGTCTCGTGGGGTTCTGTAACCGCAGAACACGAGCAAAATCCAGACCGGTCCTCGCTTCCTCTCCTAGTTTCATTTTCTGACATGGGGGAAGCAGAGCGAAGGGAGGCCGAAACAGAGATGGTGAATCCCAGGCCCCAGAGGCCCCCCCCCCCGGTCTCTTTATATAGCATTTAGGATGCTCCCACCAGGCCACCCACTATGTAGCCACTCCCCTTTTCCCTAGGCCACACCCCTCCTCAGCTACATCCTTTCCCCAGGCCACACCCTTTCTCTAGGCCACTCCCCTCACAAGCCACACTCCATGCAAGAACCACTTCAGACCTTCCTTGAGTGCAGGCGCACCAACTCTACAGGGGTGAAGGATTGAACCAGGGACCTTCTGTGTGAGAAGCAGATGCTTTAACTTATTGCTGGAGAGCAACTCCCAGCTAGTGCAGGAAGTTCAGTGACACAAGACCCCTGCTAGATGGTCATCCAACCCAGGGCTGGATTTAGGTTTGATGAGGCCCTAAGCTACTGAAGGTAATGGGGCCCTTTATATGTCCAGCTGTCCTTTGTCAACAACAAATTGTCACTGTTTTTTTATTGAATATATGCTATATGGTAATTTATGGACCTAATAGGTATCTCAAGCCATTTGCCCATGTTGCCATGCAAGCAGTCCCTGCAGAATATAGGCACCCTATATATAAAGGTAAAGGTAAAGGGACCCCTGACCATTTGGTCCAGTCGTGTCCGACTCTGGGGTTGCGGCGCTCATCTCGCTTTATTGGCCGAGAGCCGGCATACAGCTTCCAGGTCATGTGGCCAGCATGACAAAGCCGCTTCTGGCGAACCAGAGCAGCGCATGGAAATGCCATTTACCTTCCCGCCGGAGCGGTTCCTATTTATCTGCTTGCACTTTGACATGCTTTCGAACTGCTAGGTGGGCAGGAGCTGGGACCGAGCATCAGGAGCTCACCCCGTCGCAGGGATTCGAACTGCCGACCTTCTGATCAGCAAGCCCTAGGCTCTGAGGTTTAACCCACAGCGCCACCTGGGTCCACCCTATATATAGAAAGGAGCAAACCAGTGATATTTTAGGGAGCAGGCTAGCAGGCTGACATCCTAGGAGCCAACACAACACAAAACACTGTTGCTGTATGTAGGTTTTATTCTATTTGTTTTTTAACCTTATATTTTGGAAATGTACATCCAGTTTTTCCTTTAATTTTTTTGGGGCTCCCAAGAGAGTGGGGCCCTAAGCTGTAGCTTGTTTAGCTTATACGTAAATCCGGCACTGATCCAACCCCAGTGTGGAACTCACTCTCCCCAGGTCTCAGTCATGGAAGTGAAATGCTTTATCTCCCCTTCCATCTTTTTTACAAAATTGACGGTGAGGCTGTGGTTTACCTCCAGAGCGATATGGGAACACTTGTGAAGACTTGCCAATCCCTTCAGACATGTGTGGTCCTCTGGAGTAAAGCGGGAGGAGATAACTGATGCAATGAATGGGTAATACTGTACACCGACTGGTCTGTTTCAACTTTGTTACAAGCGTATGGTGTTTAAAAAAACCACAACGATAGCAGCCATATAAGCATCCAAAGCTGTTCGACCTGGTTAGTCGATTGCCGAGCAAGCAAAGCGAGTGAACTGGGAAGAAAACATCTTTAGAGCCTTTGTTCCACACAGTGCCCTCCGGATTTTGCTGGACTACAAACCCCATAATCCCTGAGCATTGGCCTTGGTGGTGGGGCTCATGGGAGTTGTAGTCAAACAATGTCTGAATGGCACCATGTTGACTATCCCAGATTTAGAATGCTAAAAAGGCAACAGCAGGATTGGTGTTGTACACCCTAAAAATTAAAATTATGCAAAAAAAAACCCCAAACCCCACAGAGTCATAGAATTCCAAGGGTCATCTAGTCCAACCCCCTGCAATTTAGGAAAATCAATAGAGGAGCGTCTCCAACATTTCAGGTGGGAGACACTCCCAGTCCTACCAGGAGATGCTGGGGACCCGGGACCTTTTAAACCAGGATCAGTGCCAATGAGCTACAGCTCTTCCCCAAGAGCAAAGGCCATTGCAAGCATGTTCTTCAGTCCCAGTCATGCCTGGTTTCCTGACGCAACTGTATCACAAAGCGTCTTCCACCCCGCCAGTAATTTTATATGTGCCATGCAAAGTACGGCAGGAAGTATTGGCTTCGTTTATCACCCTCCTATCAAGGACAGTGCTTTCTTACAAGGCCTGCCACAAAGGGACTGACCTGGTGTCGCAATACGGGCCGGGAATGGAAGATTGTAACGGGACTCCGTGGTTACAGCTTACTCAAGCTGATGGCCTTGATAATATCGCAGCCCAAGCCCTGGAAGCTGCTGCCTAGACGTTCTCTCCGCTGTCGGTGTCAATACCAATGTGGCGGTGACAGAGCCCAGGGGCAAAAGTCTAGGCTCTTTGCACACTGAGCTGAGCTGATGAGAGCGGAGAAGTCAGTTTCCGGCACTGGGAAGGGACAGAATGGCTCCCAGCGCAAGGTCACAGGGAGAGACGGACAGCTGAGTAGTTGTGGTGGAGAGCACACCGGGGGCGGGGCGCAGGGAGAGAGCAAAGCCAAACAGGAGCCAGATAAGGGTCTGGAACAAGATCCTGCACTCTATCAATGGCCCGGGTTAACATAAAGGAGACACATGGGAACGCAAACAGAGGGAAAGCGATAGGTTGGGGATTTTTTTATCCTCTCCCCCTGGCTCTGTTGACAACAAATAAGCTCGCTCTGGAAAGGGGGGGCGGGAAGGAAGGGAGGAAGACAACAAAGGAGCTTTGCAGCCCAATATGGAAGAAAAGTCCATTTGTTATGTGCACACAATGAGGAGTTTGTTCGGGATGGCTGAGAAGACGGCCGCATTACTGAAAATCTGAATTTTGCGTTTTGACCTCTCTTCGCTGCGTATACCGCGTCAACTGCAGCCGGCATTTCTGCTCTGTAAAGCTGATCTTTCTCTCCTTCAACTTTCACATGCTGAGATTAAAGAACTAGCTGTTTGTAGGCATACTTCACTGGCTGCACACAAACTTCCACTTGTCTCCAGCGGCTCCACATTTCATCCAGGTCAGAGACTCTTTACCCTCCAAGAGGGATGCCCGTTAGCTATTATTCCCCCCCCCCAGCGATGCAAAACTGAGATCGAAGTAGTTGCACCTGTTGAACTTCAGCCTTCACAGAAGCCCTGTGTCTCATAGAGTCCTGCGATACTGCACCGTAACTGAACATGACCAAAATACAGATTCCCCCAGACCTTTCACAGACAAAACAGTGAATCTTGTCTGCAGTGAATCTTGCTTGCATTCCAAGGTCGGCTGTACATTAAACTCTGGTTTTGGCACAGCCGTTCAGCTTTGTGAAATGTTTATCTTTTCGCCTCTCTATTCTAGCTGACCATTGCAGCAATCTTTTAATCTCTTGATGATCTCTGTTCCAAAGGAATTTGTTTTGATTTTATAGCCGTTTCATTTGCTGCTTCTTAAATGCTTGCCTTACTACGACTGCGACTTTTAATTTGTTTCTGCTTTCTCCATCGCCCGGAGGACTCTCGTCGCTGGGCGGATGATCAGTCAAATGCATAAATAAAAAAAATGTCAGATATTGCTCTCTTCTGAAATGCTGTGCCCACATGCGGATGCCTGGTGAGACATGCATGCATACTGGTGAGGAAAAGTGTGATCTTAATCCCTTAACTGTGCATAAGAAGATTTTTTTGGGCGGGAGGCAGACTAAAGAATCTGGGAAACTGCCAACATATTTCCATGGGCTCTTTTAAAGAAGGATCTTAAGGAATTGGTCGGACACTGTTTCATTAGGGTTTGGCTTACCAGTGTAACCTATTTCTTTCAAACATACCATCTCAGGACTATTTAATTGCTCGTCTTTTAACATCATGTATGCCATCAAATGCCAAAAGTGCCCTTCAGCTCTCTATATTGGACAAACAGGCCAAACCCTACGCCAAAGGATAAATGGACACAATTCTGACATCAGGAACCACAAGACAGAGAAACCAGTAGGAGAACACTTCAATCTCCCAGGACACTCTATACAAGATCTCAAAGTAGCTGTCTTATTGCAAAGGCATTTCAGAAATAGACTGGAAAGAGAAGTTGCTGAATTGCAACTTATTACCAAACTTAAAACCACAGAGAGACCTGGTCTGAATAGAGACATTGGATTCTTATCTCATTATACATGATAAAGCTATTTTTAGTCGCCTCACCCCTTGCTTTTTCCTGTAAGACCAATTGCAGTCGTTAACAGTCATCAAAAGGTTTACCACACCTATCAGCCAATCACCCATCTGAGTAATACCCCTCCCCACCCTCTCACTATATATAAGGGTCTGGTGACTTCTGTTTCAGTGTATCTGAAGAAGTGTGCATGCACACGAAAGCTCATCCCAATAACAAACTTAGTTGGTCTCTAAGGTGCTATTGGAAGGAATTATTTTTTCTTATTTTGTTTCGACTATTTCCTTCCCACATGGTCAAACCTTTCCTTGGAGGCTTCTAAGCAGAGGTTGGGTGGCCATCTGCCATGGATGCTTTAGCTGAGATTCCTGCATTGCAGGGGGTTGGACTAGATGACCCTCGGGGGTCCCTTCCAACTCTACAATTCTATTATTCAATCCCCGTATTTGTGTACAAACCCATGCGCCAACACAGAATGTCTTGTCAGCGTCTGGCTTTCCTTGTATCGAAAGCCAACCCTCTAAGGCTGTCCTGGAACGTCCTCCCGTTCAGAGTAAAGTGTGAAGCGTGAAACCAAATAAAACAGGCAGCCAAGAGGTTACGTGCCCCAAGGGCTTCCAGATCAAAATTTCATAATAAAGGGATGCTTTAGAGCTGTGGTGCTTGACATCCATTATGCGCTATGAAATAAATGAGGAGCATCTATTATGTATAAGAGGCATCCATTATGTCCCTTGGAAACGAAGAGTGTCGAAACAAGGGACATCCATTCCGGGAGGAGAAGGCATGCATCTTACAATAAAGGAATCTAGCAACCTTTGTACACATCAGCCCTTTGATCCGCTCACCTACCACCGATTCAATTATCGGCATTTGAGCTGCGTTAAACTACAGGATTCAGAAGGTGGAAGAAGGAAGATATCTCCACAGAACCCAAAGCCAACTCAAAAGGGCCCCAACGTCCAAAGACAAGAGTCTTTTCTTTATTAGACAATAATAATAATAAAAATAAATTATACACACACACACACACACACACACACACACACCCATATATATATATATATATATATATATATATATATATATATATATATATATATATATATATATATATGGTGCTGGAGGAGACTCTTTTTGCCCAGCTTTTTGCCCAGGCCGTCCCTGACCCATGAGTGCTTTTTTTATTCATTAGCATCCTCTGAAGAATTGATGTTTTGAATTATGGTGCTGGAGGAGGCTCTTGAGAGTCCCATGGACTGCAAGAAGATCACACCTATCCATTCTTAAAGAAATCAGCCCTGAGTGCTCACTGGAAGGACAGATCCTGAAGCTGAAGCTCCAATACTTTGGCCACCTCATGAGAAGAGAAGACTCCCTGGAAAAGACCCTGATGTTGGGAAAGATGGAGGGCACAAGGAGAAGGGGGCGACAGAGGATGAGATGGTTGGACAGTGTTCTCGAAGCTACTAACATGAGTTTGGCCAAACTGCGAGAGGCAGTGAAGGATAGGCGTGCCTGGCGTGCTCTGGTCCATGGGGTCACGAAGAGTCAGACATGACTGAACAACAACAAATATATATATACATACATACATACATACATACCCCGCCAATCTGGCTGGGTTTCCCCAGCCACTCTGGGCGGCTTTCAACAGAACATTAAAATACAATAATCTATTGAACATTAAAAGCCTCCCTAAACAGGGCTGCCTTCAGATGTCTTCTAAAGGTCTGGTAGTTGTTGTTCTCTTTGACATCTGAAAGGAGGGCGTTCCACAGGGCGGGCGCCACTACCGAGAAGGCCCTCTGCCTGGTTCCCTGTAGCTTTGCTTCTCGCAGTGAGGGAACCGCCAGAAGGCCCTCGGCGCTGGATCTCAGTGTCCAGGCTGAACGGTGGGGGTGGAGACGCTCCTTCAGGTATACTGGACCGAAGCCATTTAGGGCTTTAAAGGTCAGCACCAGCACTTTGAATTGTGCTCAGAAATGTACTGGGAGCCAGTGTAGGTCTTTCAAGACCGGTGTTATGTGGTTGTCAATGCTGACAATCGCTATCAACTATCATTTGTTGGTGTTTGGTCCATAAAAAGTTCTGTATTTTGGTTCAGAATGCAGTCGGATTGAATTCCACAGGAGACAGGGCTTCTGGGAAGGCTGATTTCCCAAAGGGGCAGCTTCTAACTCAGTTCTGCAGTGATGGGGGAAAGAAGAAGAAGAAGAGGAGTTTGGATTTGATATCCCGCTTTATCACTACCCGAAGGAGTCTCAAAGCGGCTAACATTCTCCTTTCCCTTCCTCCTCCACAACAAACACTCTGTGAGGTGAGTGGGGCTGAGAGACTTCAGAGAAGTGTGACCAGCCCAAGGTCACCCAGCAGCTGCATGGGGAGGAGCGGAGACGCGAACCCGGTTCACCCGATTACGAGTCTACCGCTCTTAACCACTACACCACACTGGCTCTCAAAGAGTCTCTGGCATGGATAGAATATGGAACCATGATTTAGCATAAGCCTCACCCATATTCTGTGATGTAGAATCGTATAATTGTAGAGTTGGAAAGAACCCAAAGGACATCTAGTCCAGCCTCCTGCAATGCAGGAATAGCAACATGTAATGGCATAAAAGTTAAAAAAATGCATGAAAGCTGTGTTGAATGTTTGCCTGTCTTTTTTCCTGGCCAAAAGCAGTGCTGGACGAAGATGTTCCTTGCTCTTTCAAATTTACCATACATTCCCTCTGTTGTTGCTGTTCATATTTTTTCACTTTGTTTCCCCTCTGCTTTGGCACCGTGCTTTTCTAAGTCTTCCTCCCAGAAATAGGCACATGGACAATCCCAGCCAACTGGGGATCGCAGTGAACATGGCAACATCCTTCAAGAGAAGCAAAAGGATTTTGCCAATGGATCACAAGTAAGTATGCCAGCAGCGTTAGGTGCAGAATTTGACTACATGGCAACGGCAATTCAGAGTGAGGGTAATGTTTCCTGGGTCAGCATTGCCCTCACTCTGAATGGGCAAACGCTCCCGCCCTCTTTCAGATCAATTCCACCAAGTTTGCCTTTTGCTGCTGACACAAAGACGGGTGTGTTTGTGAGTCTTTTAGCTTAGACCAGGCATCCCCAAACTTCGGCCGTCCAGATTTTTGGTCTACAATTCGCATCATCCCTGACCACTGGTCCTGTTAGCTAGGGATCATGGGAGTTGTAGGCCAAAACATCTGGAGGACCGCACTTTGGGGATGCCTGGCTTAGACCATGGGTAGGCAAACTAAGACCTGGGGGCTGGATGCGGCCCAATCACCTTCTAATCCGGCCCGCGGACGGTCTGGGAATCAGCGTGTTTTTACATGAGTAGAATGTGTCCTTTTATTTAAAATGAATCTCTGGGTTATTTGTGGGGCCTGCCTGGTGTTTTTACATGAGTAGAATGTGTGCTTTTATTTAAAATGCATCTCTGGGTTATCTGTAGGGCATAGGAATTCGTTCATTATTATTTTTCTTCAAAATATAGTCCGGCCCCCAACAAGGTCTGAGGGACAGTGGACCGGCCCCCTGCTGAAAAAGTTTGCTGACCCCTGGCTTAGACCTACTATTCAAGAGGTACTGGAGAGAAACTTTAAAAAATTTATTAATTATTATTATATAGATAAAAGAAGATTTACTCTACCCGACTACTTTGAGGACAGGTTATAAAAAAATGTATAAAAGTCTTAGCAGAAATTGGTAATTGAACAGGTGACGTGGAGGGAGAAGGGGTAAAATTTAAAAAAAAAATGAAAGTTGGAAATGTTATTGCACTGGGAACAGCAATGGGAGGAGGAAAATAGACGGAATATCTGGGGGGTGGGAAGTCAGCTGTTACATTTGTATAAAATTTGTATTAATTTGGTCACAATTTGTTATAAATGATGGAAAATCAATAAAATTAATTGGGGGGGAGGGGAGAGAGACCTTTGACAGGCTTCAAGTGTTAAGCAGGTGCCACAGTGATGGAGTTAAGATTGCAAAAGGTGTAAATTCAAAGAGAATTGAAAGTGTCATGGTGAGGAAGCGAGGGTCGACATTTGGCACCACATTGCAAGAGAGCATTAATCCCTGTATCCCACATTAATCTAGAGGAACAATTACTTCATCTCTCAATATTCACAGCAACTAAAAGGGCTCAGAATCCCTTCTGAGAAATGCCCTTACAACCACTTTCAGACAATGGAGACAATATTTGCCAGCAAGCTGTCAGCATGCCTTACCAACAGCGCCATGGTATTAGTATTAATTGCATTGCTTATTTGATATATTAGGTGCCTGCTACCGAAAACAAAAGGCTTGAGGCAATTTACCATGCAGAAAACAACAACAGCACGATACAAATATATAAAAATTAGGAAGAACCAGCAAGCCGCATGAGTGGCCATAAGCTTATTCTAAAAGCAACAGGCGGACACTCTGCCATCTTCCCACAACATACGCAAGGGATGCCTCCGGGAAAATTAGGTTTGCACAATTAAAGTGGATTCCAGTGCTCTGTTGCCCTAGTGCAACTTATCCACTTTAAAGAAGAAATAGAATACTTGTGGTTAGGAGAGGGGGGAGGAATGCATTTCAAGGTGGAGGATTTAAAAAGGTCACCCAGCAGCTACATGGGGAGGAGCGGAGACGCGAACCCGGTTCACCAGATTACGAGTCCACCGCTCTTAACCACTACACCACACTGGCTTTCCTGCCTTTCTTGTTCAGCAGTGCAACACCATGGATGTTACAGGTCTAGATGCAGAGAATGGGACCTACATATATGTATTTGCATTCCTGTCAGGAGTATGCCGTGTTACACTATTACAGTGTGTAATTATATTACCATGCAGCCAAGGAAGTCAAGAATCTTGCTCTTGACAAACTCCACAGAAAGGTCTGAGCACGTCCGCCTCGAATCCACGGCTCATGGCAGCCGTTTGCCAGGTGCTGTGACCAGAAATCAAAGATGGGGGGGCGGGGATTTCAGTTCAGTTCAGATGTTTGGAAAGCTTTTCGGTTCTTAATCATTTTAATCTGTTCAAAATTCATCTTCTCAAAATCCTACTATCGAAGTCTGACCCGCTTAAATGCAGGGGCAAATGTGTGGTCTTCAAAACAGAACTTTGGCAGTGTTTATCCCCTTCCTCAAAGTGTTGCCTTGCCCCCCACCATATATATGCACAGTGTGCTCCCCCACGACCTGTGTAAACCTGTCTGAAGGTTAGAATCATAGAACTGTAGAGTTGGGAGGGACACCGAGGGTCATCTAGTCCAACCCCCTGCAATGCAGGAATCTCAGCTGAAGCATCCATGACAGATGGCCATCCAACCTCTGTTTAAAAACCTCCAAGGGAGGAGAGTCTACCACCGGGATGCTGTACTAGATGAGTCATTGGCTCAGTCCAGCAGCTGGGACAGCTCAGCTGGTACAGCCAGTGTGGTGTAGTGGTTAAGAGCGGTAGACTCATAATCTGGGGAACCGGGTTCGCGTCTCCACTCCTCCACATGCAGCTGCTGGGTGACCTTGGGCTAGTCACACTTCTCTGAAGTCTCTCAGCCCCACTCACCTCACAGAGTGTTTGTTGTGGGGGAGGAAGGGAAAGGAGAATGTTAGCAGCTTTGAGACTCATTAGGGTAGTGATAAAGCGGGATATCAAATCCAAACTCTTCTTCTTCTTCTTAGAGCAAGAGACTCTTAATCCCAGGGTTGTGGGTTCAAGACCCATGTTGGGTAAAAGATCCCTAGATGACCCTCATGGTCCCTTCCAACTCTACTATCCAATGATTTCTATGATTTCTTGTTTTGTTCTTACATTTCCCAATAATGCCTGGAAAGATGCTACAATACAGCACAATGAAGCATTGTTGTGAGTCACATTTGGTGAAAAAAATGATGGTCGCTCTTTCTCCTGCCCCCTTCTGAATATGGGTTTGGATGACATTAGATGTTGTAGCATCATTCTGGAACTTTGCTGGAGAATAATAAAAATGGCAGGAGGAGCTGTCAACTACAAGGAGAACACAAGAATGCGTAGGGTATTTCACCCCTGCCCCTGCAATTCACTTTCGTTCCCCACAAAAAAACGGTCAACATCAGAAAGGTCCACCTCAAATTTGGCCAGAAGTTGTTTTCAGAGAACTAAGAATTGTATACAATGCCAAAGAATTAAATGAAAATGGAAACCCTCCTTTCCCCCTCCCGTCAACTGGAAGAGCCCGTAATGAAGACGTTGTTTGCAAGCACTCCTTGGCTATAATAAATGCAAGTGGTTATCAATAATGCATTTGCAAGGCTACCCAAATGCTATTTTTAAAGCAAATCATTCACTCCACCCACCCCTGAAATGAAGCCATCCCGTAAAAAAACACGCCCCGGCTCCTCAAGAGGCTGCAACGCGCAGGCAGAACATGCTGCAAAACAAATGAGGTCACCCAGAGCTGTTAGGCGCATTTGCTCCAGAGTAATCCCATTAAAGCCAATCCTTTCGCTCCCTTCCTCCACTGTTCCAGAATGAGTGGGCTGTGGAGCCTAGCCAAACGGCAGGACAAAGTAATCTGTGCCGTTGGAAACCGTGGGAGAAATTTATGCAGACAGACAATAGTTATCCTACATGGAGGGCCGCCAGGGTACTGGGGTAATGTCTGCTGTGCTCTTGCCAAGATCTCTGGGATCTCCTACTTGCAGAAGCTGCAACTTTCAGGCAGCAGAAGGTGATCCATTAGAGCAAATGGGGCCTTATTCTGCCCTCACCTGACTGCCTTTTTGTCTGCTTGCAACCAGCCAGTTTCCTCCTCTTCCTCCTTAGTTCCAGGGTTGCCCTCATAGAACATAGCAGGAATGCGGATGGGATCAAAATTAGTTGGCTCCACCTATCACTGGCTCTGGCGCCACCTATAACAAACAACAGCAACAACAATAATATTTTTATTATTTATACCCCACCCATCTGGCTGGGTTTCTCCAGCCACTCTGGGCGGTTCCCAACAGAGTATTAAAAACACGATAAAATGTCAGACATTAAAAACTTCCCTAAACAGGGCTGCCTTCAGATGTCTTCACTAGAAGAGTAGAAGAGTTTGGATTTGATATCCCGCTTTATCACTACCCGAAGGAGTCTCAAAGCGGCTAACATTCTCCTTTCCCTTCCTCCCCCACAACAAACACTCTGTGAGGTGAGTGGGGCTGAGAGACTTCAGAGAAGTGTGACTAGCCCAAGGTCACCCAGCAGCTGCATGGGGAGGAGCAGGGAATCGAACCCGGTTCACCAGATTACAAGTCCACCACTCTTAACCACTACACCACACTGGCTCTCGACATCACTAAGACCAGGCCCATAACATAGAGGCACCAGGGCAAAATCTGTTTTGGGAGCCACACTAGTTTCCTTTGAGGGTGGTGAGAAGTTCATTTTTGTTTGCATTTTAATGAGAAATGACTTAATTTGCACACATAAAACAGGGTCCATGGAAAGCATGGGCAAAAAGATAAGAGTTTACAAGATGTCCAAACCTAAGCATCTTTCAAAAGATGGCAGGTGACCAAAGTCAATGCTCTGGTGTGTCTTTAGTTAGGTTTCAGAATAAGCTCGGGTAACCCTGTAGAATCACTATGCAGTATCTCCGTTTCACATGTCGAATAAGTCCCTATCATGTTTACCCCATGCCACTTATTTATTTAAAAGCAATTATAAACTGCTTAATATTTTAAGCGTCTCTAAGTGGTGTACAACACAGAAGCAGCAGAGAGCATCGTTGAAACAAAAATACAACACGAACCCAGTAAAATGGTGGTATAAAAGCATACAACACCAAAAGGAAATGAATTTGGAGGATGCTAATGAATTCACTTTCTTGGGTTCCATGATCACTTCAGATGGTGACAGCAGTCACGAAATTAAAAGATGCCTGCTTCTTGGGAGAAAAGCAATGACAAACCTAGACAGCATCTTAAAAAGCAAAGACATCACCTTGCCGACAAAGGTCCATATAGTTAAAGCTATGGTTTTCCCAGTAGTGATGTATGGAAGTGAGAGCTGGACCATAAAGAAGGCTGATCGCCGAAGAACTGATGCTTTTGAATTCTGGTGCTGGAGGAGACTCTTGAGAGTCCCATGGACTGCAAGAAGATCAAACCTCTCCATTCTTAATGAAATCAGCCCTGCGTGCTCACTAGAAGGACAGATCCTGAAGCTGAGGCTCCAATACTTTGGCCACCTCATGGGAAGAGAAGACTCCCTAGAAAAGACCCAGATGTTTGGAAAGGTTGAGGGCACAAGGAGAAGGGGACGACAGAGGATGAGATGGTTGGACCGTGTTCTCAAAGCTACTAACACGAGTTTGGCCAAACTGCGAGAGGCAGTGAAGGATAGGCGTGCCTGGCGTGCTCTGGTCCATGGGGTCACGAAGAGTCGGACACGACTGAACAACTGAACAACAATGAATTTTTAAAAAAGCACTCATGGGTCAGGGACAGCCTGGGCAAAAAGCTAAGTCTTTGCAATACATCCTTTAAAGCCCTAAATGGCTTCGGTCCAGTATACCTGAAGGAGCGTCTCCACCCCCATCGGTCAGCCCGGACACTAAGGTCCAGTGCCGAGGGCCTTCTGGTGGTTCCCTCGCTGCGTGAAGCCAAGTTACAGGGAACCAGGCAGAGGGCCTTCTCGGTAGTGGCACCCGCCCTGTGGAACGCCCTCCCTTTAGATGTCAAAGAGAACAACAATTACCAGACCTTTAGAAGACATCTGAAGGCAGCCCTGTTTAGGGAGGCTTTTAATGTTTTATAGATTATTGTATTTTAATGCTCTGTTGAAAGCCGCCCAGAGTGGCTGGGGAAACCCAGCCAGATGGGCGGGGTATAAATAATAAATTATTATTATTATTATTATTATTATTATTATTATCCAAAGCAACTGATGGTTGCTACTTCGTGTATGGCCAACAGCGTTCGAAACGTGACACCAGCCACATTTCATGACAAGCAACCAGCCTTTAGCGAGGAAGTGGGGATGTCTGATCTCCAGGTTTGGCGATTAACATCTCCAGCTGGCTGGCTTCAGAGGCAGCCCCATGCACAATGTGTTGCAGTAATCTAACCTCGAGGTTAGTGAGCTGGTTTGACCAATGGTCTGACTTGCTATAAGGCAGCTTCCTATCTTCCTACATTCCATTCTTTTCCTTTGTGCTGTCAGCCCCTATTGATAACACTGTCATTTTTTAAAAAACAAACCACATCCATCAGACCTTAAGTAAATATGTATATGAAATGATCAGGTTCCCCATCAAGTCCTTCAGAATGAATGAAAGTCCTTGTTTGTAACCACTCTTTCATTCCATTCCATTTAAGGACATCACCATAGCTACGACTATCTGATTACCAGTGGCGAGCAATTAAGGCCAGGCTTCTCAATATTAACCAGGTGATTTTTTTGGGGAGGGGGGGGAGAACCCCAAACTTTTTTTTAAGAGCTCATTTAAGTTTGAGGAGTTGACAGGAAGGTCAGCTGAATCTAAATCTAAATAAAGCCTGTCTCCATGGATGTGGGGAAGTGATTCGATTAAATTCTGGATGTCTGGTCCCCATTTCTGCTCGCTCTGTTTGAGGAAAAAGGACAATGCTATGATTAAAACTAATTATATTGTGCCGTGACATAAGATCACTGGAAAAGGGACACCTTTGATGTGCTTCAGTAGGCATGGCATGTTTCTTTCTAAGAGGTCATAATCCTAGCCAGCCATGAGGATGGGGGTGTGGATGAGAATCATAGAATCATAGAATCGTAGAGTTGGAAGACACCCCAAGGCTCATCCAGTCCAAGCCCCTAAAATGCAGGAATCTCAGCTAAAGCATCCATGACAGATGACCATCCACCCTCTGCTGAAAAACCTCCCAGGAAGAATCATAGAATCATAGAGTTGGAAGAGACCACAAGGGCCATCCAGTCCAACCCCCTGCCAAGCAGGAAACACCATCAGAGCATTCCTGACAGGTGGCTGTCAAGCCTCTGCTTAAAGACCTCCAAAGAAGGAGACTCCACCACACTCCTTGGCAGCAAATCCCACTGTCGAACAGCTCTTACTGTCAGGAAGTTCTTCCTAATGTTTAGGTGGAATCTTCTTTCTTGTAGTTTGAATCCATTGCTCCGTGTCCGCTTCTCTGAAGCAGCAGAAAACAACCTTTCTCCCTCCTCTATATGACATCCTTTTATATATTTGAACATGGCTATCATATCACCCCTTAACCTTCTCTTCTCCAGGCTAAACATACCCAGCTCCCTAAGCCGTTCCTCATAAGGCATCGTTTCCAGGCCTTTGACCATTTTGGTTGCCCTCCCTCCTGAGGGAGACCATTCCATTGTTGAATAGCTCTTTACCATCAGAAAGTTATTCCTGATGTTGAGTCAGAATCTCCTTTCTTGTGACTTCGAGTCCTACCCTCCAGAGCAGGAAAAAGCAAGCTTGCTCCATCTTCCATGTAACAGTCCAGATATTTGAAGGTGGCTATTATATCTCCTCTCAGCCTCCTCTTTCGCAGGCTAAACGCACCCAACTCCTTCAACCCTTGCATGTAGTGGTGTTCCATGTGGTGGCCAGGATGAACATGCTTGGCGCATGTATTTACTGTGCCTCCAAGGGCTGCAAGGCCTATCCATATTTGGTTTGGATACACTAAACCGTGGATGGGCTGTTAGCCAATGAGCAGACTAAGTGCCTCTTAAACATCGCAGCAGATCTGCCGATAAGTGCTTGCTGGCATCGGTGCACATCATTGGGAGGTGCCGTGTTGAAATTTGCACTTGGAGCGGGGCCATAGCTCCAAAACTGATGTCCCTTGACCAAACTTCAACATTTCCATTTTAAAAAGACCTTTGCTATCAGAGCTTGGAGAAGACTTCCACCTGAGAGTTTGGGAACTGCTGCAAGTCAGATCAGGCACAGGACAGGGAACATTCATTAACGACTCTACAATTCTGTTATTCTTTCTGAATGAAAGAGGCATTGCATCTTAATCACAGACACAACTCTTGAGCTTTGTGGCATTCAGCTCTCAAAAGCTTGATTGCCAATGCAATTCTGGGTTGCATCAATAGGAGTATAGCATCTAGATCAAGGGAAGTAATAGTACCACTGTATTCTGCTCTGGTCAGACCTCACCTGGAATACTGTGTCCAGTTCTGGGCACCACAGTTCAAGAAGGATACTGACAAGCTGGAACGTGTCCAGAGGAGGGCAACCAAAATGGTCAAAGGCTTGGAAACGATGCCTTATGAGGAACGGCTTAGGGAGCTGGGTATGTTTAGCCTGGAGAAGAGAAGGTTAAGGGGTGATATGATAGCCATGTTCAAATATATAAAAGGATGTCATATAGAGGAGGGAGAAAGGTTGTTTTCTGCTGCTCCAGAGAAGCGGACACGGAGCAATGGATTCAAACTACAAGAAAGAAGATTCCACCTAAACATTAAGAAGAACTTCCTGACAGTAAGAGCTGTTCGACAGTGGAATTTGCTGCCAAGGAGTGTGGTGGAGTCTCCTTCTTTGGAGGTCTTTAAGCAGAGGCTTGCCAGCCACCTGTCAGGAATGCTCTGATGGTGTTTCCTGCTTGGCAGGGGGTTGGACTGGATGGCCCTTGTGGTCTCTTCCAACTCTATGATTCTATGATTCTATGCAGAAGGCGAAAGATGCATTTGCGGGGGGCGGGGAGGGCAGAATAACACAGTTGCCGGGGGGGAAAACAACTTAGCTCAAAAGAGGAATGGCCCGCTAGCTACCGCCTGCCAGCACGTCTCTCTGACTTTCCAGGCAAATAACAACATTCTCCCAAACGCAGGTCTTTCTCTCCCCCCCCCCTCACATTTGGATTGCTGATTCTAAATGGAATCTGTTTATTGTAATTACCTCTCTAACTGCAGCACGCTTCCAATGCGTCGGGTTAATGTTAATGGAAGCTGAGGCGAAAAATGCTTATTAATTCCCTTCTCTCTGTCATTGCTTTTCCTTTGCTCCAAAACAATGTCGGCCTAAGATGCTTTGTCACCTGAAGAGCAAAGGCTCGATGCGGGAGTCAGAGATGGTTCCCCATGTCCCTTGAGTAAGTGCAGGGGGGGCAGAGGATGGGGGGGAGAGAGAAATTCAATTCAGTTCACTTCTGAAGTCAAATCTACCCTATCTGCATGTTCCAACACAATACATGAACTGAAACCCAGCCATTATTAGAAACTCGTGCTTCTCTGAATTTTCACAATGCAGTTCTCCAGTCAGGTGATTTGTGCAGAAATGCACAGGTTGCAGTAAAGTGTGCATAGAAATGCATATATATTTGTGAAAATAACTTGCGAGATGCATTACATTAGGCAAATATATGTATCTTAGGAGAAATGTTCACTAAAATGCTGGTGTAAATTCATGACCACACAGATGGGGAATTGTGGAGAACTGAAGATAAGCATGGGGGGAAATTGAGAAGCTGGAGAAAACAACCCCAACATTGACAGATTCTCCCACGAGACCCTGGTCAAGGAGGGCTGTATAGCAGACAATTCAAACTAGGGCTCTTGCATCCCTCTATCCCTCTAGTCCTGGGAATCAGCTGGCATCAGAGAGCCAATCCTGTGTTTCTGATTGTTAGAAAGCTCCCAAGAGCATAAGAACAGCTACACTGAGTGGCAGCCGCTCATCACAGTGTTACCGGGAGATGCTAGTGATTGATCTGGGGAACAATATGTGGAAAACAGACACTCGTTGGTATCTAACACTGAGTAAACTGGCAAAAATGTATAAATCTAAATCAAACAAGTGTTGGAAATGTAAAGAGGAAGAAAGTTCTTTTTATCATATGTGGTGGTCTTGTAGTAAGGTTAAAGCTTACTGGGAAATGATATACAATGAATTGAAAAGGATGTTTCAAATAACTTCTATTTTTTAAAAAAACCACCCCAGAAGCTTTTCATTTGGGATTTATAGGGACAGAACTACCTAAATTGTACAGAAATTTATTTATGCATGCTACTACACCAGCAAGAATGTGACTTGCCCCAAAATGGAAAGAAGCAGAAGTCCCAGCAAAGGAAGAATGGATACAAAAACTTATGGAATATGCAGAAATGGCGAAACTTACCGGAAGAATAAGAAATCAAGATAGCAAACTTTTTATAAAAGAATGGGAATGGTTTGTTGAATATTTACAGATAAACAATATTTACAGATAAAAACATTGGCAGGATTATTGTAATAACCTGCAGTTTCATAAGAGTATATAGTTACAGCAGATAATTCAATGAGCGAGCGAAATGAATTTGGATATGCAGAAGATATTAAAAAATAAATGTAAGGAACCGCAGAAAGAGGGGGAAGGAAGACAAATTTTGAAATGTATGCTGGATACAGTTAAAAGGTTCTGATACACAATTTTTAAATAAAAAAATTAAAAAAATTTTTTTAAAACCCCCACAAATTCCATAAAATGATAAAAACTGCCACAAAGAGACAGAACAATCAGGAAGAACCAAGAAGATCAATATTTCAAGATGATAGATTAATCATTTTCAAATGAAGGCATTAGAAGCAATATACTAAATATACTAAACTTTGTGGGCCTTTCCCATTGCTGCCCTGTAGCTGTGTGATCTATATATCGTGCATTTGAGTCAGATCTCCCATTCTGAGTTTTGAGCATGTTTCATTCGCTCTTTTCACAGCATTTTACAACAACAACAACAACAACAAGATGTTTGCACGGCACTTCCTAGGCAGAGCTACCAGTTTTGCACGTCTGAATATCCACAATGAGTTGCTTCCATTCTAAGGCCAACCCAGGGCCTCGTTAACCTTGTGGCTGTTGTTTTTCCAGGGAAAATATTCATTATTTCTTTTTTCCAAAACTTTTATTGGTTTTTACAATTTTATAAGCAAATAACATAGCGGTTAAATTTTTCATGCTTCCCCCCTCTCACCAGGAGAAGCGACCTTCATACCCCTCTCTCACAGGGATGGCATAATCATTGTGCATTTAACCTTACAAACATTTTTTTAATATCATTGCTTGGGCCTGGCCCAATTCTGTGTGCCAAACAATCCTTTCTTCCTCTATTTCATATTTCGGTTGACTTCCTCAAGCCCCTCTCTGTTGAATTCATTGTCATTCCTCTCTAACAGTTTACATACTCCTGAATTTAAAACATCATAAAATACAAACATCATTTTACTTAAAACAAACCTTATTCCCAACCTCAGCATCTTGGTACTTCAGCTTTTTTCTTACATTCTTATCCTCTTTCCTTATTTTGACCTAATTTCCAACAAAATGTTCATTATTTCATCCCTTTCACCAATTGTCATGCATGGCATTCCATTAAGTAAAACAAAAACAAAAAAACACACACACAGCAACAACTTTAAACCAATAGATTTTTCATTGAATGACAGCAATCTGGTTTTAGTTTATTTAAGCGCTGATTTATGTGTGCTCACACCTATCAATTTTAGTTTAATTAGAGCCCATCCCTGCTTAATTACATGTACTGTCGCCATTCTAAAAGAATGCTTTCTTTTCAACCCCCCGCCCCCCTTTTAAGGAAAAGGCTTCATTTTTTTTTTTTTTTTACTGCAAGGTAGATCAAAGCTGAACTCTTTTCACTGTTGTATTAAAAGCGAGGGGCGGGGATGACGACGACGCGCTATTTGGGTGTCTGCTGTAGTTCCACACACTGAGCACCCTTGCGCTGTTCTATTTGCCATCGCACATTAAAAGGAGACAACTCGAGAAGATACAGGGAATGGCAACGGGAGAGATAAAGAGGCAAAGATCGCTGTTATAAGCTTGGGGAGCCGTTCGAGCTTTGGAGATGAAAAAATGCCTCTTCACACAAGAGATCGGAGAATACTGAAATACTGCTGGCCTGTGAAGACCCAGGGGCTCAGGAGCATATGCGCCTTGGCGTGTGCATAATGGAGCATCACTGCTCAGCGGCCTGCCTGTGGGATCAAGGTGCAAACAACCCTGCCATAGTCTGAAGGCAGCCCTGTTTAGGGGAGCTTTTAATATCTGAAGGACTATTGTATTTTAATATTTTGTTAGAAGCTGCCCAGAGGGGCTGGGGAAACACAGCCAGATGGGCGTGGTATAAATACTGTATTTTCTGGCATATAAGACTACTTTTTAATCCAGGAAAATCTTCTCAAAAGTCGGGGGTCGTCTTATACGCCGGGTGTCATCTGATAGGGCGGGTGCTGAAAAGCCGCAAGCTCGGAGGAGACACCGCCATTGTCCCCGTCCCGGCCCCGCCGCCTCCTCAGCCCCTCTCGTGCCCCCTCACAAGGAGCCAGCAAGCGAGAGACGGGCGGGGGGTGCACAAACAGACGCCTCTCGCCAGGGCCGGCGCTTCCATTTAGGCCAACTAGGCAACTGCCTAGGGCGCCAAAATGGAGGGGGCGCTGGCCAGCCTGCCGCTCGCCCCCCGCCGCCGCCTGGTGCCGCGGATCAGCAGCGAAAATCGTGGCGGCACGGGGCGCCCGGCGCACAGGGGGCGGGGCACCGTACGTCATTGCGCATGACATACGGTGCCCCGCCCCCTCGCCTAGGGCACCAGAAACCCTGGCAACGGTCCTGCCTCTCGCCCAGTCCTGGCCCGCCTGCTCCTGGCGCGCACGCCCCGCCCCCGAGACACAGGCAGGCGAGAGACGCGCTCCCCTCCCCTCACGGACGCTCTCGCCTTCGCCACCTCAGCCGCTAGACGAGACGGGCGCTCATGGTGAAAAAGGCTGCCTCCAGTGTGCGTTGGTGTGCGTTGGAAGAGGGGTAGTCTTATACGGCGATATCCCAAACTCTATATTTTAACTGGGAAAGTTGGGGGTCGTCTTATACGCCCAGTCATCTTATACGCCGGAAAATACGGTAATAAATTATTATTATTATTATTATTATTATTATTATTATTATTTCTCCTTCAGTCTTGTGAACCACTACCAGTTGCTGGAAGCCATGGGAGGGGAGAGGGCTCCGTGAAATGCAGGGATCTCAACACGCAGTCTCCCATCCAGTTGGAAACCAAACAGGACCCTGCTTAGCTTTGCAAATGTGGTAGCAGTTTTGTTGCATCAGAGTGCTGTTCCCTTCTCATCCTGCTTCCAGGTTTCCCACAGGCATCCGGTTGGCCGCTGTGAGAACAGGATGCTGGACTACATTGGCCACTGGTCTGATCCAGCGGGCTCTTCATTGGTTCTCACGTTTACCTTCAATAGGCAAGATCTGGAAACATTTTTGCCTGTTCTGACTGAGAGCATCTCAGAGAGTTCTGGGGATATTTTGCTGGCTGCCCATTTCAGTTCTCCACATTTCTCATTTTTTCCAATCTTAAATTCAGTTCTTCTCATTTCTGCAACACCTTGCAATTTTTCAAAAGGGAAAATATACGTGAAAATTCGCTAGCTGAAATTTTCCCAATCAGCACATCTTTAAATGTAGTTTTGACTAATCTTTGCAAGCAATTTCCCCCGATCTAATGCATTTTGCATGCAATCTTCCCAGATACATGCGGTTTCCCCACACACATTTCCCCTTAAACTTTGCATTTTTGTACAAAATGACCCAGCAGCCTCTTTTTATGTTATATCCCCCACGAGATACGTTTCTGAGGACAATTCAAAGTGTTGGTGCTGACCTTTAAAACCCTAAACGGCCTCGGTCCTGTATACCTGAAGGAGCGTCTCCACTCCCATTATTCAGCCCGGACACAGAGGTCCAGCGCCGAGGGCCTTCTGGCGGTTTCCTCACTGCGAGAAGCAAAGCTACAGGGAACCAGGCAGAGGGCCTTCTCGGTAGTGGCGCCCGCCCTGTGGAATGCCCTCCCATCAGAGGTTAAAGGGATCAACAACTACATGACATTCAGAAAACACCTGAAAGCAGCCCTGTTTAGGGAAGTTTTTAATCTGTGATGTGTTAATGTATTTTGATGTTTGCTGGAAGCCACCCAGAGTGGCTGGGGAGACCCAGCCAGATGGGCAGGGTACAAATAAAATATTATTATTGTTGTTGTTATTATTATTATTATGTTCTTTTGGCTATCACAACAGGCATCTTTCAAGTTTCCCTGAAATATAGGGACCAGTTATTCCCTGAATTAAGACTAGCATTTGCCAAACAGAACGCAGGCCGAGCTGAACCGGATCCTATTCTAAAACAGGTGCACGGCTCTTTGCCGCCCCACCAAACGGTTGCCAGGAAACGCGGGGAGCATTCCTACTTATGCGCGCAGTTCAGGGCTGCTTAAAACGTTTCAATTAGCCTTCGCATGCGCGCACGAGTCAGTCAACCGCTCACACCAGCGGATGGTTTCTCCCGAAGTAACTCATGCTGGTTGATGACTAAGCGACATCTGTGGGAACTCAAAGAAACGACAGCGTGGTATCTGTCGAAGGCTTAATTGATTTATAAAAATTGCCGGCAGACAGATGTGAACAAACATTCTTGACAAACAACATAATTATACATAGGCTAGCATTTTTTCCCTGCAAAGAAGGAAAAGCTTATAGAGACGCACAGTCTGGATAAGTAATGGAGGCCCTGGAAGACCATTTGTTATTTTGTACATGGCCAATGCGACTCAGCATCACACACCTCACAGCCCTCCGTTTTCTCAGAGAGGTGATGATTAAAGAAACCTCAGGGGTGTGTGTGTGTGTGTGTGTGTGTGTGTGTGTATATATATATATGTATGTATGTATGTATTAAAACAGACCTAAAAACCCAGGTAGGGCCGCCTAAGGAGAATCTACCTACCATGAAGGCCAGGGGGAGATTTCTTGGATGTTACTAGGAATCCTTTGGACCTCCCAAAAAACAGAACAAATAACTCCTCACTGTCAAGGTGCTTTTCATGATCCTATCTCACATGCACAGAAATTGGTAATAGCATTGGAGAAACCGGCAGATGGAAAGGGACCAGAAGATATGCTTTGAAGGAAAAAGGTCCCAGATCAAATTCTCAGGATCTCCAGTAAAAGAAAGATCATAGGGTTGAGAGGAAAATCTGCTTGAGTCCTTGGAGCAGTGTTAGAAACTTAAATATACAGCCCCTTAAACATAGGCTGTGGTTGCCACAATGAAGCGGAATGTCTAGGTGCCGTCCCCCCTTCGTGGGATATTATTATTATTATTGGGACACGGGTGGCGCTGTGGTCTAAACCACTGAGCCTCTTGAGCTTGCCGATCGGAAGGTCGGCGGTTCGAATCCCTGTGACGGGGTGAGCTCCCGTTGCTCTGTCCCAGCTCCTGCCAACCTAACAGTTCAAAAGCACGCCAGTGCAAGTAGATAAATAGGTACCGCTGTGGTGGGAAGGTAAACAGCGCTTCAATGCGCTGTGGCTTCCTTCACGGTGTCCCGTTGCGCCAGAAGCGGTTTAGTCCGGCTGGCCACACGACCTAGAAAGCTGTCTGTGGACAAACACCGGCTCCCTCGGCCTGAAAGCGAGATGAGCGCCACAACCCCATAGTCACCTTTGACTGGACTTAACCGTCCAGGGGACCTTTACCTTTACTATTATTATTATTATTATTATTATTATTATTATTTCTATAACGATTTATATTTTAAAGAACCAATCTCAAAATGGTTTGCAACATATTAAAACATCAAATGAAACAATCCAGAATAAAACAATTTCAAGCTTCAATTAAAATATTTCAGATTCTTCTCTAAGCGACATTTTGCTTTTCCCAGCCTTGCATCTAGAGATTTCCACGTGGTTGCAAGTGGTGCTGTGCCAGTCACAAAACGTGCCTGGCTCCCGGCTAATTTCTAACACTGCTTTCGAGAGTCATTGCCAATCTCAGTAGACAGTGCTGAGTTAGACAGGCCATAAGACGATAAGAAGAGCTTGCTGGATCAGTTCAGTAGCACCTTGGAGATTTCTGAAATAGCTGTCTTATTACAAAGGAATTTCAGAAATAGACTGGAAAGAGAAGTTGCTGAATTGCAACTGATTACGAAACTTAAAACCATGGAGAGACTTGGTCTGAATAGTGACATTGGATTCTTATCTCATTATACATGACAAAGCTATTTTTAGCCATCTCACCCCTTGCTTTTTCCTGCAAAACCAATTGCAGCCGTTAACAGTCGTCAACAGGTTTACCACACCTATCAGCCAATCACCCATCTGAGTAATACCCCTCCCCACCCTCTCACTATAGAGTAGTAGTAGTAATAGTAGAAGTTTTTTTTATTTCTATACCACTTTCTATTTTAAGGGGGAAATATCAAAGCAGTTTACAACAATCCAGAATAAAACAAATTCATGCTTCAAGGGAAAGATTTCAGCTCTTTCTCTAAGAGGCATTTTGCTTTTCCCATATATATTTACCTACTTAATTTACATCACTGCCCCAAAGACTCTAGGGATCCTGTGTGGTATAGTGGTTAGAGTGTCGGACTAGGACCTGGACGGTCCGGGTTCAAATCCCCACTCTATCATGAAGCTCACTGGGACAGTCACAGTCTCTTAGGGTTGTTTTAGGAATTAACTGAGGGTGGGGATTAACCAAGTGCTCCTTGGAGAAAAAGGTGGAATCTAAATGCTATAAATAAGATGTTTTGCTTATCTGCTTCAGAAAGCTGGAGGGGCCAGCCAGGTGGAGATGTCAGTTGCCAACCTGGTATCCAGAGATCTCCATGTGGTCACAATTGGACCCATGTCAGTCGCAAAATGCTCCTGGCGCCTGGCCAATTTCTAACACTGCTCTTTTCACATGACAAAATCTGGGGTGGTATCCCGCCATGGACTTCTTTCCCACCATTTGAAATTTAGCACACGGCAATATGTCGACTCAAAAGACTTCAGTTCCACAACACAACAGATGAGGCAGCAGAAAGGGAATGTTAGAAATGGGGACAGTAGCGTTAAGCGTTCTAACCAATATAATTTCTGGAGAAAGCTCTCCGCTTATTTCAGATTTCTTGTTTTGTACGGGCAAAGAGCTGCTCGCCCATCTCTAGTGGAGAGGATGGAGAAGAAAAGTCTTAGAAGAAATCTTCCTTTGTTTGAAAACAATGTTTGAAATGTGTTTTGCCCAGTACTGAAGAGCGGAGGTGGAATTGCAACACTGTGCTCCTCTTCCCTCAAATGTTAGATTAAATATTGTTCGCTCGGAGGTTACCAAGACAAGGGCAAATCAATCCAGCCGCTCCACATACATTTTGAAAACCTTTACAGCTCCAGATATTCTAAACTCTGGCTGTTGGCCTATACAATCCTGGGTTTTTCCTCTATTCATTTGAAAGTTGGTTTCTTTTCAAAGTTGAGCTTTCCTCTCTGCCTCCAAAATGAAGCTCAAGAGCACACACACACACACACACACACAAAATATTTTCATCAGCTGCTGCTTTTTAAATTATAGGTCACAGGTGGGGAACCTCAGTTCCGAAAAAGTGAATGAGGCTGTCCGATTGGAAGACATCTGAAGTCAGCCCTCCACGGGGAAGCTTTTAATGTTTGATGTTTTGATTTGTTGGGAGCCACCCACAGTGGCTGGGCCAACTCAGTCAGATGGGTGGCATACTGATGAAACAACAACAACAACAACAACAACAACAACAACAGCAACAACAACAACAACAGCTGGCCCTTTAAAGACTTTCCAGACCAAACACCCCACAGGCTTCCTTCACATCTGAGTCGTTTTGCCTGCCTGGGAAAGTGTCCTTGAACTCTGGCAATGCCTTGATGGAGTGTATACAAAACTAGCTAATAATAATAATAATAATAATAATAATAATAATAATAATAATAATAATTTATTATTTATACCCCGCCCATCTGGCTGGGTTTCCCCAGCCACTCTGGGCGGCTAAAATACAATAATCTATTATTGTACAAAGGTAAAATTTTCATTTGTTACTCCACCACTTTTCCCGCTGGTCCTGCCCTCCAGTGGCCCTCGGAAGGTTGCGCAAAAGGGGAATGTGGCCCTCTGGCCATAAAGGGTTCCTCACCCAAATAATTCTGGGCTCTATAGTTTCTTGAGCAGTGCTGAGAGTTGCTAGGCAACTGCTACTCCCTTCACAGAGCTACAATTCCCAGTGTTCCCTCTGAGGAGGGATTGAGTCTTAAGCCACTCTAGGAATTGTAGCTCTCAGAGGGGAATGGGGGGGGGGTCTCCTAAAAGCTCTCAGCACCCTTTAAGAAACTACAGCTCCTATAATTCTTTGGGGGAAACCATGACAGTTGTATGATGATAATAATAATAATAAATAAACTTTATTTGCAAAGCCAATAGCCATAGCAATGAAAGACACAAAATATACAAATAAAAACAACAATGGATAAAAAGAGCGATCAAATGACTATGATTGTCGTTCAGATATTGGCCCTTAACCTCATTGCACCCTCGATAAACCTAGCAACCTTTGTTGTTATCAGATCATCTTGATCTGACAAAAGAAAGAACAACGTGGCAGCAGAAGGGCGGCCTGGGATAGTAAGTAAGAGTGGTGTAATACACTCAGACCTCATATCTCTGTAGAGGGAGCAAGACAGGAGGACATGAGCCACTGTTTCCAGGTTGCCATCTCCACAGGGGCAGAGTCGTTTTTCGATTGGAATCTTCTGATATCTGCCCTCAAGTACGGCAGAGGGCAACACGTCCAATCTAGCTAGAGTGAAGGCACGTCTGAATTTTGGGATGGTTAATTTGTGCAAGTAAGGTGCCAAGGAGTCAAACTGAGAAGGGGAAAAGAAGGCATACCAAGGGCAGCGTTTCTTTATAATGGCTAAATTGTTCTGTTGCTCTAAGTCCTTTAGGCGCTGTCCAATTAGCCTTTTTGCTTTACTAGGGCCCATCATAAGAAGCTGATGTGGATGGAGTCCGCAGGAGAGGAGTTTTTGGTGCACCAGTTTAGACCACACACTTTTATGGGGGTCTTGTGTCACTAGGGGCAGTAGACCGGATGGATTAGGTTTATACGGACCCAATAATTAAAGGTTCTTTGCCAGGATCGAGTTTCAACGGAGGGAAAGCTTGCCTCCAGCCGTAGTGCAGCATTTGGGACACACGGTGGTACTGAAAGAATCTGCCTTAGAAATTTGGATTGGACAGTTTCAAGGATGCTACAATGATTGCCCATCCAGTTGTATGATAGAGCTTTAATTGTGTGGCCCTCTGAAGGTGGTGGACTCTCCTTCCTTGGAGTTTTTTCAGCAGAGGTTGGGTGGTCATCTGCCATGGGTGCTTTAGCTGAGATTCCTGCATTGCAGGGGTCAGGATATAAATAATATTGCAGGGGTTGGGTATAATATGACCCTTGGGGCCCCTTCCAACTCTACAATTCTATGATTCTACTCATCTATATGAATGTCCACCTACCAACATTCACCATGATCTGCAATGGTCAAAACTTGGGGGGGGGGGAATCAGAGAAACATTTGATGCATTCACCTATTTCTAGAAATCACAACAGTAGCCTCGCCCCCATTTCTGGAAAGCTTGCAGCACAACGGCATCCTCCAACCTTCAAGGTTAACCAGACAAGGCTTCCATTGGCATTTCACTAAAGAGTTAAGACCTCACACATGAGCCACGTGAACAAACTTCATCTAGCCAGAGTGTCTCCACTTGCCAGATTGCCTGCCATGATGATGGGTGCCTTAGGGCATTATGGGTGGGCCCTGCAGGAACAGCCTGTGTTGTAGAGCAGAGCTGCCTTCCTGACAATGGTGTTTTCTGCAGCTTGCTTGCACAGGCCCAGGGTGGACATCAGTGAGAGCGGTGCTGCGTGGACATGCCAGCAGAGCCAATCCAATGCTCTTACTGGTTCACCTGAGAAGGGCCAGTCTTGCCACCCACCCCAGCCCATCCTCATCCCTGTTCAGGTAATAATAATAAGAATAATTTATTACTTATACCCCGCCCATCTGGCTGGGTTTCCCTAGCCACCCTGGAAGGATCCTAACAGAATATTAAAATATTAAACAGAATATTAAAAACACGATAAAACATCAAACATTGACATCTAATAATAACAATAACAATAACAATAATAATGTATTTTTATACCCCGCCCATCTGGCTGGGTTTCCCCAGCCACTCTGGGCAGCTTCCAACAGAACATTAAAATACAACAATCTATTAAACATTAAAAGCCTCCCTAAACAGGGCTGCCTTCAGATGTCTTCTAAAAGTCTGGTAGTTGTTTTTCTATTTGACATCTGGTGGGAGGGCGAGTGCCACTACCGAGAAGGCCCTCTGCCTGGTTCCCTGTAACTTGGCTTCTCATAGTGAGGGAACCGCCAGAAGGCCCTCGGCACTGGACCTCAGTGTCCGGGCAGAATGATGGGGGTGGAGACGCTCCTTCAGGTATACAGGACTGAGGCCATTTAGGGCTTTAAAGGTCAGCACCAACACTTTGAATTCTGCTCGGAAACGTACTCCCTCATCTGATGGGAGGGAGTTCCACAGGGCAGGTGCCACCACTGAGAAGGCCCTCTGCCTGATTCCCTGTAAACTCACTTGTCGCAGTGAGGGAACAGCCAAAAGGCCCTCGGAGCTGGACCTCATTGTCCGGGCTGAACGATGGGGATGGAGCCAAAGTAGGTCTTTCAGGACTGGTGTTACATGGTCTTGGCGGCCACCCCCAGTCACCAGCCTAGCTGCCGCATTCTGGATTAGTTGCAGTTTCCAGGTCACCTTCAAAGGCAGCTCCACGTGGAGCGCATTTCAGAAGGTAAGCTCCTTCCCATCACATGAGCCACTCCTGAAGCCCAGCATAGTCCTGCCTTGACAACAAACACCCACCAAGCCTTCCTCCTTTGTTGCACCTTTCCACTTTTACCTGGTTCCTTGAAGGATGCTTCAAACACAAAAAAATAAACCAGCAATGCTCCTTTAAGGAAGCCATGGATTCCCTCCATCTTTTGAGGAGGAAAAGTTGCTGTCAGAATATTTTGCCTTTCGATTCATGGGCCGTAAATAATCTCATCTCCCTCTGATAACTTTTATAGAGCTAATGGGGCTGAGCGAGGCATTTATTTACGGGTAAATGCTATGTTTCTAAATACATCAGGGCTTTTCAATATCAGGAGAGATCGGCTGCCTCTCTTCGCATTAGGTAGGTGAAAGATGGAAACACTCTAAATGGAAGAGAAAGGTCTCCGCATTCAAATGTTAATACGGCAATTACCATACCCGGGGATCTATTTACAGACATTTCCCCCCCTGTTACTCATATTTGTGAGGCGCAAGAGCGTGCAGCAGGAAGGCCACTGACTCACAACAATACCTGCACTCCAGAGACCATGAGTCAAGGCGATAAGGTGGAAAGATGGAGATTAATGTTTTCAATATTCATCGTGGCTGACCAGACAAAGTGGCTGAGTGCTTTGCAGGAAAAGCCTGTCACCTTCTCTGTTGATTGACACCTCTGAATGTGATCCACTAGGAATCAATGCGGTGCACATTCCTGGGGCCAGCAGACGTCTAGGTTAGGCAAGGGTCCTAGAGGCATCGAGAGGCTCAGCCAAGAAAGCCAACACAAGACTCAACCAAAAGTTTATCCACTGCCCCCTCTTAATACAGCTTTCCAAAATGTGGGTCGTGACACATTAGTGTGTCGGCTGCATTGTGTAGATGTGCCACACAAATGCTCCCCACAATCCTCTCAGGGCTGGAAAGGGGTTAGTTTAACCTCTGGTTAACTGAATTCCTATGTCGCGAAATGATGCAAAACTGAATTACTGTGTCGCGAAATGATGCAAAACTGAATTACTGTGTTGCAAAATGATGCATGTCTAAAAAGTGTGTCACCAGCATGAAAAGTTTGGAAAGCTCTGCCTTAACTGATAGATAAAGATAAAGAACTGGAGTAATTATTTTTTTGGGGGGGAAACCCCACCCATATTAGGGTGATATATTTATCAGGCCAACCCAAGCGCCACACAGACCTTTCAAGTGTCCCTATTGTCCATGGACAGTTCCAGATTTACAGAAGCCATCTCGGTTTCTGGTTTGATACTGGAATGTCCTGCTTTTCCTTAGGACATCCTTATTTTCATTGGGGAAATGTTGGAGGGGACGTCTCTATTTTCATAGAGGAAATGTAGGAGGGTATGGCCACGTAATGGTTTTTGAGTTCTCCAGAACTCACCATCAGGCTTAGGCCCTGCTCACACATTACATTCAAAGCAGTATGATACCACTTTAAACAGTCATGGCTCCCCCCCCCCAGAATTCCAGGAGCTGTTGTTTGTTAAGGGTGCTGAGTTCCACAAGGGCAGCTGAGTTCTACAAGGGTACCACTGAGGAGAAGGAAGCCGGCAGCCAAGGTCACCCTCTGGGCTGCATGCAAGTCAGCAGGTGGGGTCTTGCTGAGGGCAAGCTCCATTTGTCCATTTGTCTTGCTGAGGGCAAGCTCTCCTCTGCAATTACAGGCCCAGATGCAACTAAAAACCAGCAATCTAAATAAAATATGCATCTTGCTATGAGCCTGCTTATTTTTTTTTTAATTAAGACTTTTTGTTATACAGAAATAAAATTGTATTTAGAGGCCCTTCATACCCCGAGACCCTAAACTGTAGCTTGCTTGGTTTGCGAGTACTGTACTGTCTGTAGCAAGAGAGCCATTGTGGTGTAGTGGTTAAGGGCGGTGGACTCATACTCTGGTGAACCGGGTTCGCGTCTCCGCTCCTCCACATGCAGCTGCTGGGTGACCTTGGGCTAGTCACACTTCTCTGAAGTCCCTCAGCCCCACTCACCTCACAGAGTGTTTGTTGTGGGGGAGGAAGGGAAAGGAGAATGTGAGCCGCTTTGAGACTCCTTCGGGTAGTGATAAAGCGGGATATCAAATCCAAACAGCTTGGTTGGGAAAAACAAAACAGAGAGGTGCCAGCTCTCTCCTGCTCCCAATTGCACATGGGGGCACAGCATGTGGACTTTTCAAAAGCCTGAGTATGCAGATACGCCTCAACAACTTATTTGGAAATCTAGTCTCTTCACTGTGCCATTAGCAATTGCTTCCACATGAGAGCAACTCGTAAGGTTATTTGCAAAACTGAAATGGAGTTGACACAGCCATGATTTTTTTTTGGGGGGGGGGAATCTAATTCTTGGCAGGAATGGGGAGGAGGCAAGCTGCAGATGAGATTACCCTTGGATAATGTTTTTTTGACTCTTCTAGGACTGCCAAAATCCTTCTACGCAAAGGCAGGGGGTAGCAATGCATACCCGCCAACATTTCTCTGATGAAAATAGGGACATCCCATTCCATAATGATAATTTTACTATTTATACCCCACATATCTTACTGGGTTTCCCCAGCCACTCTGGGCAGCTTCCAACACATATAAAAACATAATGAAAGGATGAAGGAAGTCAATTAGAAAAGAATAAGAATTGAAATATGGACATATGTCTATTGTTTGTTTTGTATCTGTATTTGTATTTTCAAGTCTGGTTTATGTGTCTGTTTGTGTTGTAATAATAAGCTAATAAAAAGCATTTAAAATAATAATGAAAAATTAAAAAAAATCCCTATACAGGATTGCTTTCATGCGGCTCGGGGGTTGGATAACTCCATACCCTCCAACATTTCTGCAATGAAAATAGGGACATCCTAAGGAAATCAGCCCTGAGTGCTCACTGGAAGGACAGATCCTGAAGCTGAGGCTCCAGTACTTTGGCCACCTCATCAGAAGAGAAGACTCCCTGGAAAAGACCCTGATGTTGAGAAAGATGGAGGGCACAAGGAGAAGGGGACGGCAGAGGACGAGATGGTGGGACAGTGTTCTCGAAGCTACTAACATGAGTTTGGCCAAACTGCGGGAGGCAGTGGAAGACAGGAGTGCCTGGCGTGCTCTGGTCCATGGGGTCACAAAGAGTCGGACACGACTAAATGACTCAACAACAACAACAACAACAACAACAAGGAAAAGCGAGACATTCTGGGATCAAACCACAAACTGGGATGGCTTCTCTAAATCAGGGACGTCCATGGAATATAGGGATACTGGGGGGGGGGGATCTGGGAATATGCCTAGGCTCAAATAGTCAAACAGGGGGGTAGGAAACATTTGTTACTGTTTTCTTTATGCTCTAAACTCACCAAGCGCAATCCTGCTGGGTTTTTTAGCAAAGAGAATGGCGGGTGGCAGTGATTCTCAAGGAGGAACTAACTGCTAGCTTGTTGCCGGAAACAAATGAATAAAGACTCCCAGGGGTCCCAGGTATCCAACAGGGAGAAAAGATCTACCCATGAACGCCCCTAGATGAGCATGGCATCCACTGGGTGGCTATCAGGTGGGCTCGTGGCAGAGGCAGTCCTGATCCTCTACCACACATGAGGACTACAGTGTGGTGTAGTGGTTAACAGCGGTAGACTTGTAATCTGGTGAACCGGGTTCGCTTCTCCGCTCCTCCACATGCAGCTGCTGGGTGACCTTGGGCTAGTCACACTTCTCTGGTCTCTCAGCCCCACTCACCTCACAGAGTGTTTGTTGTGGGGGGAGGAAGGGAAAGGAGAATGTTAGCCGCTTTGAGACTCCCTTGGGTAGTGATAAGGCGGGATATCAAATCCAAACTCTTCTACAGAAGAGAGGTGTGTGAACAGGTCTCACCTTGCCAGTGACAACAGCATTTTTCGGGGCCGGCTGCTGTTACTTCATGGATGGGTTTGTACAATCCTAGCTCAGGCAGCTTGGGGGGGGGGGGAGAGAGAATCTAGTAATTTCTTATCTTCCTGCAACAGAGAGGGGAAGACCTGATGTAGGGAAAGCCTTCAAAAATGCAATTCAAGGCTCCTGTTCTCAAACGGGGTCAATCTTCAAGGCCTTGAATTGCCCCTCAGTTGTCGGGGAAAGAAAAAGGAAACTTTGGAGAGGATGGCGGAGTTATTCAGCGTATGCATACCAGCGTCCCCTCGCTGGGTTTCTTGTCACATCTCTACCAAGTGGTCTTTTTAAGCACCCGGGAAGCGCAAGCGCTCCCCAAGTAGTTTTCGATGACCGGGGTTCTCGCTTTGAACGGGGGTGCTGGGGAAATGGCAGGAGGGCTGGACACAAGCGAGGGCCGAAGTCCTGGGAAGCAAGGAGAGGCGAATTCGGGAAACAGTTTCCGGGTGACCAAAGGCTTGCCCCTGCCCCAGAATAAATAAATAACCAGAGTTCACGGGGCCTTAACCTTAACGGTTCTCTTGATACGCAGGCCCTTACCCGCTAGATAAGAGGTGGAGGCCATCAGCGTGCATAATTCCTCCTCTTGAGGGTTTAGGCCGGAAAGTTTCATCCTGATTAACATTCGCTTTCAGCCTGGTCCCCCTCCCCATCTTTTTTTGCCTTCCCTGACAACGACAAATAGGCTACAAAGACAAGGAGAGGAGCAGGGGCTGAAAGCTCCGACAGAACAGCCACTCATGTGGAATGCTAAAAGGACGGAGATTCAAAAAGCCAGCAGATTCTCTCTCTCTCTCCTTTTCCTTTTTATTAACTTGCACCCCGCCAGCTTCAACTTGTGTGGTTGTAGCCGAGAAAGGAAAAAGAAAACATCTATTCACTTATAAACTGCCTCTTAAATCATTCACCCCCGCTTTTTTCCCTTTCTCTCTCTCCCCTGAGGTGCCTTCTGCTTCTCATTAAGTCACTTTCTTAGACCAGGGGCAGGTGCTAGCCAACATTGGCATTAAAACACAAGAGCAGCCTTCTGGATCAGGTCAGCGGCCCATCTGGTCCAGCATCCTGTTCTCACAGTGGCCAGCCAGATGCACTCTACTGACAAGCTGGAACGTGTCCAGAGGAGGGCAACCAAAATGGTCAGAGGCCTGGAAACGATGCCTTATGAGGAACGGCTTAGGGAGCTGGGTATGTTTAGCCTGGAGAAGAGAAGGTTAAGGGGTGATATGATAGCCATGTTCAAATATATAAAAGGATGTCATATAGAGGAGGGAGAAAGGTTGTTTTCTGCTGCTCCTGAGAAGCGGGCACGGAGCAATGGATTCAAACTACAAGAAAGAAGATTCCACCTAAACATTAGGAAGAACTTCCTGACAGTAAGAGCTCTTCGACAGTGGGATTTGCTGCCAAGGAGTGTGGTGGAGTCTCCTTCTTTGGATGTCTTTAAGCAGAGGCTTGACAGCCACCTGTCAGGAATGCTTTGATGGTGTTTTCTGCTTGGCAGGGGGTTGGACTGGATGGCCCTTGTGGTCTCTTCCAACTCTATGATTCTATGATTCCTGTGGTTCCCAGCACTGGTATTTCTCTGGGACAGAGCCTAGCCATCTTGGCTAACAGTTAATGATAGCCTTATACTCCATGAAACTGTCTCACCCTCTTTTAAAGATAGCCAATCGGTTGTTAGAAACTCAGATATATAAGCTGGGCGCCAAATGGCTCCTTAAACCATGGTTGCAGTTGCCAAAACGGAATGTCTAGTTTCCATTTGGGGGCAAGGTGGCGCTGAAGTCTTTCTGCACTTTCTGCACTAAGAAATGCAGACTGGCAATGGCAAGGGGCTGTATGGTGTGAGTCTTGGTGGTGGCATATACTGTGCTCCTCTTTTTAAGGTTCATCCCACTTCTGACACCACACAGTGGCTGAAAGCAAGACTAGTAACCATTAGAGGGGTTACAGGTAGGTAACCGTGTTGGTCTGTCATAGTCAAAACAAAGTAAAAAATAAAAAAAAATTCCTTCCAGTAGCACCTTAGAGACCAACTAAGTTTGTTCTTGGTATGAGCTTTCGTGTGCATGCACACTTCTTCAAATATTTTTAACCTTCTCACCCCTTGCTTTTTCCTGTAAGACTAATTGCAGTCGTTAACAGTCGTCAACAGGTTTACCACAGCTATCAGCCTATCACCCATTCCCACCACCCTTCTGAGTAATACCCCTATCCACCCTCTCACTATATATAAGGGTCTGGTGACTTCTGTTTCAGTGTATCTGAAGAAGTGTGCATGCACACGAAAGCTCATACCAAGAACAAACTTAGTTGGTCTCTAAGGTGCTACTGGAAGGCATTAGAGGGCTGTTGTTGTTTTTAAAGTAAACTTTCCCTTTATGCATTAATTCCCTCCTTTATTTGCTTCTCACTGCTTGTTGGGACTCAGGAAGAATCAGAACTATGGCCGTTCCACATATGGAACTCCCATAATCCCACCCTCTCTCCCATAGGGGCAATTTTTTTGACCCGAGTAGACAAATTTACTACAACCCTGCTATCACATGCCTGAGCCCTCTGAAATTGAAACCCGTCAATGAAGGGGCAGAAACTCGCACAGGGAGATGGAAAGAATACACAGAGAATATTAAACCAGCTGCCAGGTTCGGTGTAGGAGAACTCTGAAGGAATCAGATAGGATTACATAAACCGCACAAACACAAGGCAAGGCAAATTGACATTATCAAATTAACACCCTTCCTCTCGCATTCGGTCTCCTCTCAGACTCTTCTCTGAAGTACATTTGATTAGCGATACATTAATAATAACACAAAACTTGCCAGAGTGAATTCCTTTCCAAACAAAAGAATTTGTTTTAAGACGCGGGGAAGTTCTCCAAAAGCATCCGTACATTACAGACCGGCTGATGTGCAGCAAACTGCATCATGTTAAACCCCCTGCCTGCTAAAGAGTCTCATCAGGACTGCAGCCAGAAACTTAAAATAATATCTTGCATGGCAGTCACAACTCTTGTTGGGTGTGTATATGTGTGAAGGTAAAGGTAAAGGGACCCCTGACCATTAGGTCCAGTCGCGAACAACTCTAGGGTTGCGGTGCTCATCTCGCTTTATTGACGTACAGCTTCCAGGTCATGTGGGCAGCATGACTAAGCCGCTTCTGGCGAACCAGAGCAGCACATGGAAACGCCGTTTACCTTCCCGCTGCAGTGGTACCTATTTATCTACTTGCACTTTGACGTGCTTTCGAACTGCTAGGTTGGCAGGAGCAGGGACCGAGCAACGGGAGCTCACCCCATTGCGGGGATTTGAACCACCGACCTTCTGATCGGCAAGCCCTAGGCTCTGTGGTTTAACCCACAGCACCAACCGCATCCCATGTATATGTGTGAGCGTGCGCCTATTTTTTAAACTGATTACTGCTAGAGCAATAAAAGGGAAAGGATGGGTGTAATATTGGTCATTAAAGCCTAATAGGAGAATCCATCCCTATCATGGAAATCAAGAGACAACAGCACATTTTTAATTAGCCAATTAACATCTTGGTGCATGGAAGTTGGAAAGCATTTGAATTGTATCTTTACTTCCTGCACTGAAAAACTAAACTACCGGTAACCTGTCCAACAAGAATTGGATGCATGAAATTGCCTTATTCTGTGAGAACCACCAAAACCATAGCATTGTAAGGGTGCTACAATTGAAGAAGGATGTTGACAAGCTGGAACGCGTGCAGAGGAGGGCAACCAAGAAGACCCAAGAGTCTGGAAACAGAGCCTTAGGAGGAACAATTAGGGGAGGAATGGATAAGAGGAGACCGAGAGGGGATATGATAGCCCTATTCAAATATCTAAAGGGCTGCCGCGTGAAAAACAGAGCAAGCTTGTTTTCTGCTGTTCTGGAGGATAGGACCCAAACCAATGGATTCAAGTTACAAGAAAGGAGATTTCAACTCAACATCAGCAAGGACCTTCTGACAATAAGAGCTGTTCGACAATGGACTCTCTTTCATTGAAGGGTTTTAAGCAGAGGTTGGATGGCCATCTGTCATGGATGCTGTAACGATCATCCATTCCTGGGGTAGAGATGACTGTGCAGGCGGGAGAAGAAGGGTTAAATTGATTAACCAATGAGGAGTCAGGGGTGGAGCTGAAGGGCAGTTGAGAAGGAGTCGGTTGAGAATAGGCAGTTGGAGGGAGGAGCCGGGTGGAACCAGGAGGGTTCTTGGTTGTGAGGGCGGAGATAGCATAGGAGAGAGGGGAGAAATAGATTAAGGACAGGTTAGGAACGTGGAAACTGCATACTAAGATGTTTAAGTATTGAGAGTTGTTGAGTTACCAAATAAAAACTTGTTCAGTTGGTCAAAACCCTGTCTGTGTTAATACTTTCCCAGGGAGGGAGGAAACCTGGGTGGTGGCAGCAAACTGATGTGTAGTGGCATCAGAGTCAACGGACCGTGAGACGTCTGGGGATCTGGTGTGATCGCTACAGATGCTTTAGTTGAGATTCCTGCATTGCAGGACTACACGATCCTCAGAGTCCCTTCCAACTTTAGAATTCAATGATTCTATTGTTGCATTGGCCGGAAAGGCCTATCTTCTGAGCTTACGCCAATAAAACCCAGAGACTTTAGGAGCTAGGAGTCCATTATTATTTATTGCAAAGCAATAGGTTACAGCGGAATCATTCCCAAATCTGCAACCCCGCCCAAAGGTCCAGGCAGGGGTATTTATTACATTTCAGACAAAGGATTTCAAATTAACCAATAAAGTTAATCATTACCTCATATTAGTTTACGCATGTCCATTACCTAATTTAATACGCAGGCGCAATAAGCATTGTCAAGTAAACCTTGATCTTAATAATCTGTTACATTCTGTTAGTATGCGTGTTGGGAACCTGTGTTAGCTCTCTGTGCATGTATCAACTTATGTTCTAGCTTATGAAGGGCATCTTTGTGTGATTGACGTATTTGCTGTACTTTCCAGTAGGGAAGGCCTCTTTTGCCAAATCATTAGTTTCTTTAAAGCAGCAGGTTATCACAACGTTTCTATAGAAGCATATTCAAGGATTTATAGGGGTTCACATTATCACATTAATTGGGGCCCTTTGGGCCACTGCTACACTATGATCTGCTACCCACCAAGGGTGGACTTCCACCATCCACTACCCACCAAGAATTAACATCCACCATGTACTAACATCCACCACCCACTGAGGATAAACATCTACTGCCCAGTGGTCTAAAGATCTCACTGACCTTAACTTGTAACAGGTTTAAGTCAGTCCAACCCCCTGAAAGGAAGGAATCTCAGCTAAAGCATCCATGACAGCCTCCAACAGCCAGTCCTGTCTGGCACTCTGGAACCTGACCCAACAATATGTGTAGGTATCTTTCTGTGTGCCGAGTGAAGCGTGGCTTGAATTTTAGTGCAGAATCAAAAAGCGGCCGAGGTTCAAAAGATTTGGGGTATATTGCCATAGGTGTGTGAGCAAGCGACTGAAGAACAAGGCACAGAAAGGGGTTTAGAAGAAGCGTCATTTTAGTTCCTTGGACAAGAGGCCAGCCCTCATTAGAAGAAGCAGGAGTTATGGACAACACACACAAACACACAAGCAGTGGCTAAACCCCACCAGCCCCTCACAATGAAGGGGTGCATGTCACAAATGCTTAAGTAAAACAGAAAAATCTATATTTCTCCCTTTCGAATGCCCCGGCATTGTTCCTCAAGACATTTCTGTGAGGTGGGCTGATGAGGAATGAGATATGGAGACAGCAAGTATTTAAGAGCGATGTACATGGAATGACCGTTCCCCACATCAAATGGGGTGCGCAATTTGCGTGGTCGCGAGCAGCCCTCTGAGATCACGTTGCAGCTCCTGGCAGTTGGGTCTGGCACCGCCTTCCCAGGTTGGATACCTGTTGTCTCCACCTATTCCAGCAGCCGCCCCATCCCGGCTGGGGAGGTGTTGCCAGGGGGATTGGCCAGGTAGAGGGAGGGTGTAGGTAGTCTTGGCGGCGAGACCGTGATTTTGCGGTCTCGGGTGGTGGTTGCAGGCCTTGGGCGGAATCCTTTAGTCATCTACCTAAAATGGGAGGGGGCGTGGGGCGGTGACCCCCGCCCCCATTGCGGCGGCGATACCAAGGTTCCCGTTAAAGGGGTCTTAGGGGGAGGCATTGACCATACGCCCAGAGGTCGTCATTGCCCTCCCCCTCCAGCGGCGGCGAACAGGGGGGCGGGCTATCTGCTTGAACATATGTTCTCCAGAGCTAGCCCACTCCTCACACATGCTGGATAACCCTGAAAATTACCCAGAACCCTGGCTGGGGGGCTGGGTAGGATAAACGCCCAATGCCTGAGCCAAGGTCTCCCTACATCTAAATATTAATAAAGTTGTGGCCAATTTAATCCCATAGAACGTTGTCACGTGTCGTTATTTCCCTCAGGGGCTGCCCGGGGTTCGGGGGGACTCCGCCTGGCCGCGCAAAACAAAATAGATCTATTTCCATTTCTTTAGTCCTTCGGATTTCAAACACTAGAGGGAGCGGTTAATGAAAAAGCAAATTGATAAATCCCCCCCCCCCACTTATTATTATTATTTTTTAACTTTAGCATGCTCAAAATCTCCTTTTATCTTGCTCAGGGTCATAAATCCCTTTGCACGAGGAACGGAGGAGGGCTGCTGTTGTGGAATGACCAAAAACACAGAGCAGCTTAATTCAATTCCCACCCGCCAATCCCCCTAAATTGGCTCCCTGAAAAATTGCCATCCTGAATATGGCCGTAGTTTGGAATGTTGACGCTCTGAATGTTCTAATTAAGGCTAAGTTTGCAAGCTGATTTCAAGGTTGGCTACCTCTGCCCATTGATACAATACGGACCAGATGTAAGTAACAGCAGGGCGTTAATAACATTGAATGACTGCATTGTTCCCTCTATGCAGCTTGGGGAAACTTGCCCTCTTTGGATTCAAAAGGGGACCCAGAAAATGGGTTGCTGCTGCTGCTGCTGCTGTTTTTCTGCTAAGAGAGTTTTTAAATAAAAACCATCCCTTTCAGTTGTTTGTTTTCCTGTCTGGATTCAAGGGATATTTACTCAATTGATGAAAACAAGAGCTAGGCAGGAGATTAGACAGCTTTACTTAGTATAGGCCCTTTTCTCCATAATAAGCAAAATGTGCGTGCAGATATTTCAGTGATAAACAACGCCTTTCTTCGCTCCGCACAGAAGCTTTCCGCACAATCTCTTGTTTATTTGTTTCTTCATGGCATTTATATCCCACCATGCTTTCAAGGTGGCATATACGGGTCATCCCCCAACATTTTATCATCACAACTACCCTGTGAGGTACGTTAGGCTGAGAGGCTGTGAGTGGCCCAAGGTCACTGAGAGATGCAGCTTTCAAATACCTTTGCATGAATAATAATAATAATAATAAAAACACATGCGTAGTCTGACTGCATGAGTTATAAGCCACACATGTAGATTCCTTCTATGATTTACACCAGTGTTTCCCAACTGGGGGCCATATGGCCCCCTGCCCCCCCCCCAGGATATTACAAGGGGGCCCCAGGTGAAAATCGTGTAAATGGGGGGCCACAGAGGGAAGTGAGAAGTGAAGGGGGAAATCATTTTTTGTTGTTTTGTTACTATTAGTATAGAATCATAGAATAATAATAATAATAATAATAATAATAATAATAATAATAATAATTTATTATTTATACCCCGCCCATCTGGCTGGGTCTCCCCAGCCACTCTGGGCGGCTTCCAAAAGAACATTAAAATACAGTAATCTATTAAACATTAAAAGCCTCCCTAAATAATAATAATTATTATTTAATCATAGAGTTGGAAGAGACCACAAGGGCCATCCAGTCCAACCCCTTGCCAAGCAGGAACACCATCAAAGCATTCTTGACAGATAGCTGTCAAGCCTCTGCTTAAGAAGAAGGAGACTCCAAAGAAGGAGACTCCACCACACTCCTTGGCAGCAAATTCCACTGTCGAACAGCTCTTACTGTCAGGAAGTTCTTTCTAATGTTTAGGTGGAATCTTCTTTCTTGTAGTTTGAATCCATTGCTCCGTGTCCGCTTCTCTGGAGCAGCAGAAAACAACCTTTCTCCCTCCTCTATATGACCTCCTTTTATATATTTGAACATGGCTATGATATCACCCCTTAACCTTCTCTTCTCCAGGCTAAACATACCCAGCTCCCTAAGCCGTTCCTCATAAGGCATCGTTTCCAAGCCTTTGACCATTTTGGTTGCCCTCTTCTGGACACGTTCCAGCTTGTCAGTATCCTTCTTGAACTGTGGTGCCCAGAATTGGACACAGTATTCCAGGTGAGGTCTGACCAGAGCGGAATACAGTGGTACTATTACTTCCCTTGATCTAGATGCTATACTCCTATTGATGTAACAAAATAAAATAAAAAAATTCCTTCCAGTAGCACCTTAGAGACCAACTAAGTTTGTTCTTGGTATGAGCTTTCGTGTGCATGCACACTTCTTCAGAAGTGCATGCACACGAAAGCTCATACCAAGAACAAACTTAGTTGGTCTCTAATTTGCTACTGGAAGGAATTTTTTTATTTTATTTTGTTTTGACTATGACAGACCAACACGGCTATCTACCTTTAACTGGTCCTATTGATGTAGTTGTAGTATTTCCGTTAATATACCACCCATTATGCTACCCAAGGCGCTGGCCTCCTTGAGGCAAAATGCAGAATAGAAATATTGTAAGCAGATTGGGATTTTTAAAAAATCACAGTCTGCATCTGTATTGGATTTGAAATTTGAGATGGAAAGAAGACAAAGTCCCTACTAGAGAAGAATAGCAAGCTAAGCTGATGGACTACGCTGAAATGGCAAAGCTGACTGGAAAACTCAGGAACCAAGAGGACAAAAACTTTTAAAAAGAACTGGGGGGGGGGATATAATTTATCTAGGAGACCACTGGAAGCAGATGGAAACATTAGCAGGATTTGAAACCCACTTGTAATGTCACAAATACTATGGATAATATGGATTGATAGAATATGGAATAATATGCAGTTGGAAATGTTGACAAGAGGACCCATGGAGGGGAGTCTCAAGATTTAGAGTAATCTCTATATATGGATATGCATTTGGAATGTTATAAATTTATATTTGTAAAATCAAATAAAAACAATTTCAAAAAAATTCTTTTAATATATGAGAAGTGAGGGGGTGAAATCATTTTTGTTGCTTTGTTACTATTATTAATATTAATATTTCAATTTATATACCACCCATTATCAAAACCAGGGTGGTGTACATTAAAAACACATTAAAGAACATCAGTTGATTAAAAACAGAATAAAAAGCATCTAATTGTAGAACTGTTTTAGTTATGTGTGCATCGCTGTAGTTTGTAGTTTGTCAAATCTGCATCGCTGTAGTTTGTCAAATCTCTTCCGAGATGCATCACAGGCAGCAATCCATAAATGAAAATAAATGAATGAAGATAACTAAGGAATTCCATTTCAGTTATCCTCCTTGACGTATCTGCCTTTCCAGCAAAATTTAGGTCAGGGGGGCAGGGCCCCCAGAAATTTGACAATTGCATATATTATCCTTTCCGCAAGCATTAAGATGCGTGGAGCCCCCAAGGAATTAAAACTGCTCGGTTCAGAGTTTTTAGTTCAGCGATTTTTACACAGCACTTAAATCGCCTTATGCGATAACCACACACACTATATGTGCATCTCTTTGTGTGCGTATAGGGAGTTTTACTTGTGTTTAACTCTTCTCTATACTGGTGGGAAAGGGGGAAAAGGCTGGCTGAACTGCATTTGCTAGCTCAGCAAGCAGAAGGGGTGACTTATAGATTGTCATGGGAAAATCATGGTCACTGTAACAAGAAGCATCTTCGTTTTTCTGCGTCAGGGTGGGAGTGCTCTGTTTGCAAGGAGCAGTGAAATTAAAGTTTTCGCAAGGTCCGTGAGAAATGCGCAGAGGAACAGTTGAGATCAGCAATGGATGTTTTTGGAGAGCTAGGGCAGAATGCGGGTGGCGCTGTGGGTTAAACCACAGAGCCTAGGGCTTGCCGATCAGAAGGCTGGCAGTTCGAATCCCCGAGACAGGGTGAGCTCACATTTCTTGGTCCCTGCTCCTGCCAACCTAGCAGTTTGAAAGCACGTCAAAGTGCAAGTAGATAAATAGGTACCGCTCCGGCGGGAAGGTAAACGGCGTTTCCGTGCACTGCTCTGGTTCACCAGAAGCGGCTTAGTCATGCTGGCCACATGACCCGGAAGCTGTACGCCGGCTCCCTTGGCCAATAAAGCGAGATGAGCGCCACAACCCCAGAGTCAGTCACGACTGGACCTAATGGTCAGGGGTCGCTTTACCTTTACCTAAGGCAGAAGTGCTTGGAGTAAGAAGACCACAGTTCAGTTCTTTTTTGGGTGGAGCATACCTGCCATCCCTAATGCAGAGGTGTCCACAAGAGAGAAAGCGGGTGGGGTGGGGTATTGGGTTGTTGTTTTTATTTTGACTATATATTTTGTGGCTTTGTGTTCTGGCTTTGTTCTGTGAGCTGCCCTGAGACCTCCGGGTATAAGGCGGAATATAAATTCAATTTAAAAAGAGAGAAAGACAGCATTATCATAGAATCATAGAGTTGGAAGAGACCACAAGGGCCATCCAGTCCAACCCCCTGCCAAGCAGGAAACACCATCAAAGCATTCCTGACAGGTGGCTGTCAAGCCTCTGCTTAAAGACCTCCAAAGAAGGAGACTCCACCACACTCCTTGGCAGCAAATTCCATTGTCGAACAGCTCTTACTGTCAAGAAATTCTTCCTAATGTTTAGGTGGAATCTTCTTTCTTGTAGTTTGAATCCATTGCTCCGTGTCCTCTTCTCAGGAGCAGCAGAAAACAACCTTTCTCCCTCCTCTATATGACATCCTTTTATATATTTGAACATGGCTATCATATCACCCCTTAACCTTCTCTTCTCCAGGCTAAACATACCCAGCTCCCTAAGCCGTTCCTCATAAGGCATCGTTTTCAAGCCTTTGACCATTTTGGTTGCCCTCTTCTGGACACGTTCCAGCTTGTCAGTATCCTTCTTGAACTGTGGTGCCCAGAATTGGACACAGTATTCCAGGTGGGGTCTGACCAGAGCGGAATACAGTGGTACTATTACTTCCCTTGATCTAGATGCTATACTCCTATTGATGCAGCCCAGAATTGCATTGGCTTTTTAGTTGCTGCATCACACTGTTGACTTGAAGCTGAGCAGCGATCAGGTAATCCCCACCAACAACAGAGACTGCAAATGTGCCCCAGTGCTGCGCAACTGCTCTGACCTCACTTGGCTTCCATCATTGCTAGACCTCTGTTCTGGGTACCACATTTTATGAAGGACATGTACTATCTGCAGCATGTTCAAAGGAGGGGATCCAGGATGGGGAACCTGGCAGAGACCGTAAGGTATCCGACGGGCTCCAATGCAGGAGTTGGAGCAAACTTGCTCTCTGCTGCACTAGAGAGTAGCGCAAGAACCAAGCGGTGGGGATTTCAAGGGAAGCAGATTTTGGCTAAATATTAGGAGAAACTTCCTAATAGTAGCTGCTGTTCAACTGTGGAACAGACTGCCTTGGGAACAGACAGGTTTTCCTCCGCTGAAGGAATTTAGGGAGAGGTTGTGCGGCCAAGGGTGCTGTAACCACATCTTGCATTGCAGATCCTGAACTAAGCTGAGGGTTGGACTCGATGACATTCAGGAGAGGTAGCTCTGAAGAACATCTGAAGTCTCAGGTTCAATCCCCAAAACAGCTGCGATTCAGGGGGTTGGACTAGATGGCCCTTGGGGGTACCTTCCAACTCTTCAACTCTGGTTTTTCTATGAACTTCAGGTCATGGAAAAGAGAGCTGGGGAGCTCTTGCCAGTAAGTGTAGACAACCCTGAGTTTTATAGACACAACGTCCAACTAAGTATAAGGCATCAGTCTGTGTATCAGTTTCCATTGCCCCTTTCTGTCCATTTCCCCAGCTCCATATACTTTCTGCAACGGGATGTCTTGAAAACCTGCAATCCTCTTCCCTACCCTCCAACTGTGCTCTCGAAACAGCGTGTTGGCTAATGGACTCTGAAGGCAGGTGGGTCTTTCAGGATCATTTCCAGCTCTCAAATTCTATGTTCTCTTGATTATACAGATCTGGGGGAAAGTATCACGGAACACAAACATTTATCGCACAAGTTAATTAGGGAACATCCACTTTTAAAATTGCTAATGGCCCTTTGTCATTAAAACAATAGCATATATTAATAGTGCTAAGATAGACTGATTCCCAGTTGGTTAGAAGAAGCGAGGAGACTCAGAAGGGAGGGAAAATGTGTGTGCATTTTGTTAATTAAGATTTCTTTCAGTTCATTCATTTATTTATCACTTCTCTATCCTTCCCTTCCTTCTTAAGAACTCAGTATGGTCTATTTGGATCCCCCCCCCATTTGATTCTCATAACAAGACTGTAAGAGAGGCCCCAAATCACCCAGGAAGCTTTTTGGATCAGCATGGATTCCACCTGGAATACTATGTTCAGTTTTGGGCACTATAGTTCAAAAAGAATATGGTCAAGCTGGAATGTGTGCAGAGGAGGGCGACCAAAATGATCAAGGGTCTGGAAACAAGGCTTTATGCAGAATGGTTGAAGAAGTTGGGTATATTTAGTTTAGACAAGGGAAGACTGAGATGGGATATGAGAGTCATCTTCAGATATCTTAAGGGTTGTCCCATGGAAGGTGGAGCAAGCTAGTTTTCTCCTCTTCCAGTGGGTTGGACCCAAACCAATGGCTCCAAGTTACAAGAAAGGAGATTCTGGCTCAACATCAGGAAGAACTTTTTGACAGTAAGAGCTGTTTGACAGTGGAACGGTCTCCCTCGGGAGGTGGTGGACTCTCCTTCCTTGGAAGCTTTTAAGCAGAGGTTGGATGGTCATCTGTCAAGGATGCTTTAGCTGAGATTCCTGCATTGCAGGGAGTTGAACTAGATGACCCTCAGGGTCTCTTCCAATGCTTGTTGGCATCCATTTGACTCAAAAGATAATGGACTGCACCTCCAGGGATGAAGTCAAACCACTGGAGATCAGCTGTGGCTGTAGAGACTCATGACTAATGCCTCCTGCATTGTTTTTTTGTGTGTGTTAGCAGCACCAACTTGACCTCCCTGGGGTGCAAGTCTGGGCAGTATGTATGGAGGTCCTGGACTGCCCAGACGACAAGACCCCCCTCTTGGCCTGGCTGATATGGTCCAAAGGAAAGCAGAGCAATACATTTGGTACCAGCTTGGCTACAATTCTATGTTGTTGTTGTTGTTTAGTCGTTTAGTCGTGTCCGACTCTTCGTGACCCCATGGACCAGAGCACGCCAAGCACTCGATTCGAGGGCCTTCTGGCGGTTCCCTCACTGCGAGAAGCCAAGTTACAGGGAACCAGGCAGAGGGCCTTCTTGGTTGTGGCGCCCGCCCTGTGGAACGCCCTCCCACCGGATGTCAAAGAGAACAACTACCAGACTTTTAGAAGACATCTGTAGGCAGCCCTGTTTAGGGAAGCTTTTAATGTTTGATTGATTATTGTATTTTAATGTTTTGTTGGAAGCCGCCCAGAGTGGATGGGGAAACCCAGCCAGGTGGGCGGGATATTATTATTATTATTATTATTATTATTATTATTATTATTAGCATCAGTATTAGAACCCAAATCACTCAGCATATTTGCACAACTATATGACATGTGTGGGGGTCAGACATATCAGTGTTACTGGATCCCTGTCAAAATGGAGATTAGAGTCAAACAAGGGACGAACCGGTTAATGTTCTTGCTTCGATACAGAATGTACAGCAGGAACCAGGAGGGAACATACAAGGAATATTCTCCTTCCTAGTTTCTTGGCAGCAGTTCAGATGAATTTGCCACATTATTCATCTACTCGCTGCCTGAATTAAGAAAGAAACACTTAGAGCCTTGCAAACAATTCATCAGCAAAGCAGATCACGTACGCTTTGAAGAGCAGAGTTTGGCCTGTCAATAGAGACATATGCATGCGCGCACACATACTGCGGCTCCGTGTCACACTGTAGCGTGACCAGGAGACACGGCACAGTATGGGTCTATGCAAATTAAGGGGCAGGCGCGTTGCATGACATCCGCTAACAAGGGCTCTGCCCCCTGCCACTGGGTGGAGCGAGGTGACTGCCTCAGGCAGATGACTTTGACAATCAGGAAAAGGCAGCCAATTGACATATTTTTAATTTATATATTATCGTGCATCGTTTATGCAGAGCATGCCTTATTAGGGAATGTGCAAAAAGCAACAACACCGAAACAAAACCAGAAAGGCAGTCTGTTCTCCCCCACCCCCGCCCCCAGGAGATCTTCAGAAGATAGAACCCATACTGGCCATGCTTTGAAATGAATTTCGGACAGAGGAGGGCTGGAAGGTTCTTGCGGGAGTTTCAGTTTCAGGTGGCAAAATAACTTGGCCAGCCTTGGGGAGGGCAGATACCATTTGCTATTCCCCTTCTCTGGAAGGTAGGACCCAAAATAATGGCTCCAAGTTAGAAGAAATGAGAGTCCGACTCAACGTCAGGAAGAACTTTCTGGCAGTAAGAGCTGTTTGACAGTGGGACAGACTCCCTTGGGAGGTGGTGGACTCTCCTTCCTGCAGGTTTCTAAGCAGAGGTTGGCTGGCCGTCTGTCCTGGATGCTCTAGTTGAGATTCCTGCATTGTAAGGGATGACCCTCAAAATCCCTTGCAACTCTACCATTTGCTCCAATGAGGTCTGGCAGCAAAATGCATGCTTGGTACCCAACGTTGCACCGGTCTACTTATTCCAGGCTCCAGAGCATCAAGGATAAATGGAGCCTTGCACTCCATCACTGTTTGTGGCTCAGGCTACCTGGTGCACTGTCATCTCTGTAGCATGTAGCAAAGACTGAGATATCTTTGGCGGTGAGTGCAGTGGCTGTTGGGGGAAGAGGAGCGTTCAGACCTGGGAGTGGCATCTCAGGGACCTCTGGCTCAGGACCTCTATCTTAGGTAGTCAATACAGGCAATATTCCTATGGTTGAAAATTCACTATAACCCAAAGGGAATGTTATCTCACTTTCTGGCTGCAGTCCCTTATCCACCTTGGCTTACGCAAATTGTTAACGAGATCAAACAAATTGGCCTACCTCTTTAGTGGACCCTTGAATAAGGCAAAAACATCTATTACTCAGAGGCTTCTCAACATCAAACTGCAAAAAGAAGATGCCTTACTTCCTGAGAATTACAGGTGTCTAAAATCTTGGCCCAACTTTTCAGCTGCCCCTTATTTATCTAATATTACTTATGAATCTTATAGATGGGCTTTTTCCAGAGCCCAATTTGAGGCACTGCTTACAGCTGTACTACACGGCAAATTCCTGCGGGTACCAATCCACGAGCGCCTATGCCCATGCATGACCAATAAGGTGGAATCTGTTACTCACATTCTTCTATTCTGTGAATTTTATAATGAAGAACGGTCTCGTCTTATATTACCCCTTTTATCAAAATTTAAACCCTTGCAATATTACCTGGAATTTATTCCTGAAATCCTACGCAAATTCCTTTTGGAAGACTCTTTGAGCTCAGTATCCTATGCTGTGGCCAAGTTTTGCACCTTAGCCATCAAAAAACGTAAATCGCTTCTACTGGAAAATATACTATAAATTTCTTTTGCACCATTGGTTTCCCCCCCCTAATCCTTAGGATTTTGACGCCTTGTAGCGGTATTCTGATCGCTGGTTTGGAATTATACTGTACTGTATTATATTGCTGGCTTTTGCTGTAATAAACTGAGTTGAGGGTAGTCAATTTTGCATTGGTGACAGGATCTGGGCCACTAGGACTGATTCAGGCCTTTCATTCTGAATCAGCACTCATGACACTCCACCTTCCGCAGTGGGCGATGTTGCGGCTGGGCATCTGGGACCTTTAGTGACCCGGCTGCGGGGCGGAGGGATGCCGCCCGTGTCACGCCGTCAGCTGTCCAATCAGCACAGCCAGGGGCGTGGCCGTGGGCCGTATAAACTGCGGCATGGCCAGGGGATGCCCTCCTTTTTGCCTCCTTGCCAGAGGAATTGTCACGAGCCTCTTTTAATTACAATTTTAATCTGGGGAGCTGAATTGAAGATTGCAAAAAGGAGAAATGCAGGGAACTGAAGTTGCCAGAACTGTGCATCATCTCTATCTGTAAGGGCCGGCACAGAAAGGTAAACCAGTAAGAAACATCCCGCTTGGCTTATGGTTAATAGGATGTGAGAGAAAAATGTCCCTCCACCCTCTTGTAAACAGAAAAGGCACATTATGTATTATACCCAAGCTACCGAAATATATACAGCACTGTGTTTAGTTTCTCAACCAAGCAATAAAACAAGGATACAGCTGTGTACATTCCGCCAGAAACAACTGTCTCCAGGAATCATGGTCTCATTTATCGCACACCCTTTATCAGTGAGGATTAGTTTGTGCAACTCTGACCTACTTATGCCAGAATGTCCAAACCCCTTTACAAAGGAGAAAACACACTCCAAATTAATGCACACAAGTGATTAGGATTCAGAGGGCAGCTGGCGAGGACTCCAGGCACAAGACAAGGTGAACTGACGCTGGTGTACATTTGCTGCTCTCCTAACGGGTCTTTAACCTCCCATATCTTTTTCCTTAATAACTACGGTGGCGTCGTATCTGCCTCACCCTTTGAATTTTGCTTTCTTACATCAGACTCGCACACCTTACAACTAGCAATGTTGTCAAAGATTGTCATTTCCTGGTTTGCAGCACAAAAGGTCTCCAGCTCATAACACTCAGCTGCATCACAAAATTATAGACTATAAGTTATAAAATTATAAACTTAGAATTGTAGAGTTGGAAGGGATACCTGAGGGAGATCCAGTCCAAATCCCTGAACATGCAGGAATTTCAACATGCGGTCTCCCATCCAGTTAGAAACCATACAAGACCCTGCTTAGCTTTGCAAATGTGCTTGCAGATTTATTGCTGCCTTCTTAGCGATAACAGTAATGTGTATTTTTTATTTCTCCATAAACCACTAAAAAGCTTTACTGTATTTACAATTAACCAGTATACAAATTTTGTTAAGTTAAATAAATATATGTGGGGTTTTTGCACATGCCCATGTCAGCGAGCAGCCATGGAACATCTATATCTATCTATCTATCTATCTATCTATCTATCTATCTATCTATCTATCTTCTCTCTTCTCTCTCTCTCTCTATATATATATATTCAGGCACCCTGAAAATATAGGTGTTCCATGCATAGCTGTCAACCTTCCCTTTTTTTGGCGGGAAATTCCCTTATTCCAATGTCGTTTCCCGCTGCTATCCCGGATTGTTGATATACCTTCAATTTCCCGGATTTCAAAGGAAGCAGCTCCTCTCCCTCCCTGTCGGCCAGGGAGGCTCCTCAGCTGCGTTGCTCGGCTGCGTTGCTCACCAATAGTTACAGAGAATAGGATGCCATTAGACAACAGAACTGTTTGTGCTTTGCTTGCATGCAAAATCAGCCACTCTGGCCCAGCCCACAAATACACTCCTTCCAAAAGAGTGTTAAAGGATGCAAAGTCTGCAACACGTTTGTATAATAAGTCATTAATGGATGCCAGAGAGCCAAAAGAGTGAACCTGATCAATCCCCCCATGAAGAATTGACGCTTTTGAATTGTGGTGCTGGAGTCCTGTGGACTGCAAGAAGATCAAACCGATCCATTCTGAAGGACATCGGCCCTGGCTGCTCACCGGAAGGACAGATCCTGAAGCATCGCATGAGAAGAGAAGACTCCCTGGAAAAGAGACCCTGAGGTGGGGAAAGATGATGGTGTGTAGCCTGGTGTAAATTAATTTGTAGCCTGGGGGGATTACCGTGGTGTGGACTGTCCCCGAGAACCGTAGACTGTCCCCGGGACAGGTGAGGCTGCTGATCCCTTATTTTCAAATCCGAAAGTTGACAGCTATGGTTCCATGGCTGCTCACTGACATGGGAATGGGCAAAACCCCCACACTAAACCACTTCTGGCGCAATGGGACTCTGTGACGGAAGCAAGAGTGCACGGAAATGCCGTTTACCTTACCTCACCTATTTATCTGCTCATGCTGCTATGCTTTGGCAGGAGCTGGGCCAAAGCAATGGGAGCTCACCCCGTCGCACGGATTCGAACTGCCGACCTTATGATTGGCAAGCCCAAGAGGCTCAGTGGTTTAGACCACGGCAGCAGAAAAGGCTATTACCTTCCTCACTGCCAATGACCCAAGGCCTAATGACTGAAGACCTAGCTATCTCCAAAGCCCTCTGCACATGCCGAAGGGTACATCAAAGGGCAATTGTTGCAACCTCAATTGATAGCCGTCTAGTAAGCCAAGTCAACGTCTATGGACCCCTAAATAATGTTCTTTCTTGTGCATATTGACCTCCTGCTGATCTGCACAGCCACCGCCCTCTCAGTGCAGCTGCAGCAGAAACAATGCTCACAGCACACTTCAGATGGTGCAGTGTTGATCGCCACGCCATGTGCAACAATGACCTTTGCTTCATTAGCATAAAGCATTCACCAGATCTGCTTTTTTTATGTTTCCCAGATGCTGCGAGGCTGGCAATCCTTACACCCACCTAACCATTTGGAGGTGGGGCGAAGTTTGGGGGGGTTTTCTGACCCATTAGTCGAAATAGGCTCTAGCATTTTTGATTATTTGGCAGAACCTGCGCTTTATCTCAGCCTTCCAGTTCCTGCTCACCCATTTGGAAGTAACATGCCTCCTGGTTATCAATGCATTTGCTAGACTGGGGTGGGGGTGGTGAAAAATATATGAACGTCCAAGCCAGATAACTCTCTTATCACTCATTTGAACATTCTGTTAAAGATCTCAGCTGTTGTCTCCAACAAGACAGAGAACAAGGGTATCAATGACTACTAGCCAGACTGGCTATGTTTCACCTCCACTGTCAGAAGAAGTATGCCTTTAAATCATCAGGGACAGGTGGGAATGACAGGTAGAGAGAGCACTGGTGTGCTCAGGTATTGCTTTCAGGTCTCCCACAGGCATGGATGAATCATAGAATCCTAGAGTTGGAAGAGACCACAAGGGCCATGCAGTCCAACCCCCTGCCAAGCAGGAAACACCATCAAAGCATTCCTGACAGGTGGCTGTCAAGCCTCTGCTTAAAGACCTCCAAAGAAGGAGACTCCACCACACTCCTTGGCAGCAAATTCCACTGTCGAACAGCTCTTACTGTCAGGAAGTTCTTCCTAATGTTTAGGTGGAATCTTCTTTCTTGTAGTTTGAATCCATTGCTCCGTGTCCTCTTCTCAGGAGCAGCAGAAAACAACTTTTCTCCTTCCTCTATATGACATCCTTTTATATATTTGAACATGGCTATCATATCACCCCTTAACCTTCTCTTCTCCAGGCTAAACATACCCAGCTCCCTAAGCCGTTCCTCATAAGGCATCGTTTCCAGGCCTTTGACCATTTTGGTTGCCCTCCTCTGGACACGTTCCAGCTTGTCAGCATCCTTCTTGAACTGTGGTGCTTCAGTTGAGATGCCTGCATTGCAGGGGGGTTGGACTAGATGACCGTCAGGATCCCTTCCAACTCTACAATTCTAGGATCCTATGGTTCTGTGATCTACTTGGCCACTGTGAAAGCAGGATATGGGACTCAATGGGCCATTGGCATGAGACAGAAGGGTTCGTCTTATGTGCTATTATAATTGTATTTTTTTTTCACCAGATTGTTCCCCTTACAGGTCTCCTGGCAAAGTGCTTCTGTTCACATCAGTAAAATGGGAGTATCATGCCCCCTTCCTTGCATCAACCGATTTTATTTAAATTAGATATTTCGATCCAGCTCTTCTAATTTAAATAAAATCGGTTGATGCAAGGAAGGGGGCATGATACTCCCATTTTACTGATGTGAACAGCAACACTTTGCCAGGAGATATATAAGGGGAACAATCTGATGAAAAAAATACAATTATAATAGCATGTAAGATTTATTTAAAGATTTATTATTTTAAAGATTTATTTATTTATTTAAATTAGATATTTCCAGCTCTTCGGGGACCCAGGTGGCGCTGTGGGTTAAACCACAGAGCCTAGGGCTTGCTGATCGGAAGGTCGGCGGTTCGAATCCCTGCGACGGGGTGAGCTCCCATTGCTCGGTCCCAGCTCCTGCCAACCTAGCAGTTCGAAAGCACGTCAAAGTGCAAGTAGATAAATAGGTACCACTCGGGCGGGAAGGTAAACGGCGTTTTCGTGCGCTGCTCTGGTTCGCCAGAAGCGGCTTAGGCATGCTGGCCACATGACCTGGAAGCTGTACACCGGCTCTCGGCCAATAAAGCGAGATGAGCGCCGCAACCCCAGAGTCGGACATGACTGGACCTAATGGTCAGGGGTCCCTTTACCTGTATCCAGCTCTTCAGCTGACAACACTCTCAAGAGAGGCTCTTGTAAAACCAGTATAATCAATAAAAAAAACCCAGCAGTCAATGAAACATAAATGCAGAGCTGCTAAGTTGGTTCAGTTATTAAATTTGTCCATTGCTTCCCAATGCAAAAGATGTTCCGAATGGCTTACAGAAGGAGAGCATCTGAGTTAATCTGAATCCTGTCTGCATTGAGACTGATTTAGCTCCTTTGCTGTAAGTCTGTTCTGAGCGGAGAGAAAGGGAGCTCACACATTGCTTGGGCAGGGAGACAGTTAATATATCAGTGCAAGGCGGATATATGCACATCCATATCTCAGTGGTCGAGTGCCTCTTTTGCATAATATTAAATAAGAATAAAGTGCTATTTTTCTAGAAAAAGAGGTGCCAGAACTGGAAATAAGCCTTGATAAAATATCTCACAGCAAAAAAGAAGAAGAAAGGCACCTAGACATTCTGTTCTGGTGACCGTAACCTAGGTTTAAGGTGGCATTTGGTGATTAGCTTATTTATCTGAGTTTCTGACACTGTTCATGTGCGAGAGATGATTCCATGGCAATACTCCACCCTCCATCCCTCAACATTTCTTTTCATTTTGGGGTTCTTTGCTTGCACCGGTTAACTTAGGTAGCTCAGCCTTTGCCAACTTGGATCCCTCCAGGTGTTTTGTACTACAGTTCCCATGAGCCCCAACCAGCACAGGCTGATGGGAGTTGTAGTCCAAAGGCAGCAGGCTGGAGAAGACTGAGCTACTTAAGTGAGCAAGCCTTCTCCAACCAAAACACTAGTTGGGTTGTCTCAATCTCCACACCTTTTGAATCTGAAGCAATCTGTCACAAACAAGTGTTTAGAATGAAAAGCATTACCATATTTTCCGGCATATAAGACGACTGGGTGTATAAGACGACCCCCAACTTTTTCAGTTAAAATATAGAGTTTGGGATATACTCGCCGTATAAGAAAAACGACCCGGCATATAAGACGACCCCCGACTTTTGAGAAGATTTTCCTGGGTTAAAAAGTAGTCTTATACGCAGAAAAATACTGTATTATCATCATCTCATTCACTCACCAGAGGAGGCAGGGCCTATTGCCATAATTACTCTGTCAGGTGATTTTTGTTAAAGTCTGTACAGTGGTACCTCTGGTCACGTACTTAATTTGTTCCGGAGGTCCGTTCTTAACCTGAAAACGTTCTTAACCTGAAGCACCACTTTAGCTAATGGGGCCTCCCGCTGTCGCCACCAGAGCACAATTTCTGTTCTTATCCTGAAACAAAGTTCTTAACCTGAGGTAATATTTCTGGGTTAGCAGAGTCTGTAACCTGAAGTGTATGTAACCTGAGGTACCACTGTATATGGTTTTTTTTTTTCCCCTGAGGAGGTCAGTAAATCATCCAGCTAGTTAGCAACCCTAGCTCGGATCTGCCCTCGAGTATGAGCTACCTCATCACACCCATTGGACTGTACAACTCACGTTCCCCTTCTGTTTTTTTCCTAAACTAAACACCTAATTATCCAAATGCTTTGGCGATCCCACAGGCCATTTGAACAAATGAGGTTGAACTGTAGTTGGGAAGAGGGAATCTTTGAAAAGCAGGTTTATTAGGGACCAAGGGGTGTGCAGTGGGGGGTGAGGTGGAGAAACCTTTCAAGGAAAATGCTCTGCTGTTATGTTTTCCCACCTCCACCCTCAAAACCTCCTTCAGAACGCAATTTTTCCATCCTCTCGTTTCTCGTCCTTGTGCGATCCTCTGACGCTTGATGGATGTAGAGGATAATTGCCGATTACTTCATGCGTTTCTGGCAGGAGCGCTTACCAAACGCAATTAAACCTCTGATTTTATGTTCTCTCCTTTATTAATAAGGTTCTTTGCCAAATGTTAGGGGCCAGCCAGTGTCTAATTTTGCTCCAGATTACAACAGCGGGAACTATTTTGGATCAAATTGCCTCACTGGGCTTTGTCCTCCCTCGGTCTCTGTCTGAACCAGCTCCGCTACCAGACTGAGAGAGACGGGTGGCTCTCAGCGGATGGCAGGCATGCACAGGGAATAGTGGCTGTGACAGTGCTTGGGGGTTTTTTTGGTTTAGGGCAGGGTGGATAAAAATCAATGATTTTTTAAAAAAAATAATCAAAAAAATCAGATTTTTTTTTTATTTAAATCGGATTTTTTTTTATTTAAACTGGATTTTTAAAATAAAATGCTTTTGGAGGAAAAATCTTTCTAAATATAGTCTTCTATTTAAGTTACATTGTAGTCCAAAGGCTATTCATCAGCAAATAAGGATTTGTTTTAAGTTCATCAAGTGTGCTAAAACTCAGTCTAAGTTTTTTTAAAAAAAATGTTTAACCACATCAGTTAACAAACATGGATGCATATGCCATCATGTTATTGTTTTAGTTAAATAAATTGTTTAAATGGTTATTAAGGAAATGATTATTTTTCTCCTTCCAATAAAGTACAGCAGAAAAGTTGTCCAAATATAAACAGTTAACTTATTAAACCTCACCATAATTTCAAAATTATCTGTCCATGTATTTCTAGTACTATAACCAAATCAGTAATTTTTGATATAACTGTAAAAACTACTCTGAAAATTTATTATTCCAAAAACGAAACCTTCATATGGTTGTAAATATTAAGATTATGCCAGCAAGAATGAGTCTTTCTGTAAAAAAAATATTTAAATCAAGCCTTACTGACTAGTGATTTAAATCGTGATTTAAATCATGATTTAAATCAATTTGATTTAAATCAAATCCACCCTGGTTTAGGGTCATTCACCTCTTGAGATATGGTCACCAAACAAGACATGAAAGTTCCCGAGGTGGGAGTGGCAGTCTTCATCGATGTTTGGATACCAGGTACCATTTTGTATCAAGATGGCGGACCAAAACGTGACTTTAAAATGACTTCACCTGATTTTTGGCAACACAGGTCCATTTAATAATCACAATATATATTTTTTTGTTTCTAATAATTCCCAGGCAGCACCACAAAGTCCTTGCTAGTACACAATAAAAAGCACATCTGCAGGGTCTTCTCATACTCTTGACCAGGCATGGCCAAACTTGGCCCTCCAGCTGTTTTGGGACTACAATTCCCATCATCCCTGACCACTGGTCCTGTTAGCTAGGGATGATGGGAGTTGTAGTCCCAAAACAGCTGGAGGGCCAGGTTTGGCCATGCCTGCTCTTGACTCTTTAGGCTTCCCTTCCAGATCTGATCAATCTGATAAGGATGTCCTCTGACCCAACTCAAGCTCCACTAGCAAAAATGTCAATGACTCCACTCAAGTTTCACACATCATAAAAGTCAGGGGTTGTTGTTGTTTTTCTATCTAGAGCATCGTCATATGATTATATATCTAACTAGGGCAGAAAACGCAGCTCTGGAGCTCTCTGGATGTATCTTGAGAATGCCAAAGGGGGTCCTAAGAAAGGAACCATAGTTGTAACATAGGGCCTTGATGAACCCATCTGTAAAATGGGTATAAAAATGTATGACACTTTCTGCAACAAGCCTGGTTTCCATTCACCTTAATGATGACATTTTGTATGCCAGAGCTTCCCTCTTCGTTTCACATGCAACTGCATCACTCTGATAGTTGAAAGCTATCCGTTCCCAGACGACATATGCTGCAGAAATTCAAAACATCCCTCCCCATATTAAGAATTTACTGCCACATGCACTGCATGTGCAATTAGGATAGAGAAGGTTAAAAACTAGTCAGCCTCCTGTTTCAGGGTATTTAGCCTTATCGTATTTCTTCCCGTGATGGCTTTGATCTCCTCGGTGCCGTTTTAGGACAGGATCATAAAACGCACACATCCAAACACCTGCACAAAATCCTTTTTCTAAATTTGTCAGATGTAGGAAATTACTAGCCCGTTGTTCTGCACTAGGCACTGCTAGTTACCTCCATTTTGAGGAAGATTAGCCATTTAGCTGTCAGAGTGGCTCTTGAGATCCAAGGTGGTTCATTTCTAATCCATTGTATAGAATGGAGATGAATCCTCATGGATGGATATCTTTTTTAGCAGAAAAGCTGTGTGTCAGATGCCTTTTAAAAAAAGAATCTCTCTGTTCAACTAGGAGCTGTTGAATTTGGGGGACATTCTTTCCATTTGTTGCATTAAAAGATCACCCACTCCTTTGATTTTGTAGAAGATCTGAATTTTCTAGGATTTATCAGAGATGACTATATTTTAGAACAGGCAGCTCAGCCTTCAATGGCAAGCAAGGCCATCATTAGGAGTATTGGTGATGAAACATTAGAATCAACAGAAATTGTGGAGTTGGAAGGGACCCCGAGGGTCATCTAGTCCAACCCCCTGCAACTCAGGAATCCTGCCTACAGCTGTCCCTGAGTGGGCTCAAACCACCAACTTCTGGTTAACGGCCAGATGCACTGACCCACTGCGCCACCTGAGGGAATTGAAAGAGTTCATCCCATTCTCGTGCACAAAATTATCTGTGTAACTTGTTCCTGTGCAATTTGGTAAGATAATAGCACTAGACACTGACTTCTATATTTGGCCATCTAGCTCAGTATTGTCTTCCCTGACCAACACCAGCTCTCCAGGGTTTGGGACAGGAGACTTTCTTCTAAATGGAGATGTCAGGATTTGAACCAGAATACGGGGATGTCACAAATGGGGAGAGTGGACTTGCACTCAGGTCCTGTTTGCAGGCTTCCTGAAGGTATCTTGAGATGCCACAGTGAGAATAGGATACTGGACTAGATGGGCAATGGCCTGATCCAGCAGCCAGTCTCCTCTTATGTTCTTAAATAAAGCAGAAACAAGGTAGAGGGCCTTCTGGCGGTTCCCTCACTGCGAGAAGTGAAGCTACAGGGAACCAGGCACAGGGCCTTCTCGGTGGTGGCGCCCGCCCTGTGGAACGGCCTCCCATCAGATGTCAAGGAGATGAGTAACAATGTAACGTTTAGAAGACATCTGAAGGCAGTCCTGTATTTTTAATGTGCCATGTTTTCTTATGTTTTATATATGTTGGATGCTGCTCATGGTGGCTTGGGCAACCCAGACAGATGGGTGGAGTACAAATACAACAACAACAACAGCAGCAGCAGCAGCAACAACAACAACAAACAACAACAACAACAACTTAGATGGCTTTAAACAGGGATTAGACAAAGTCATGAGGAATGAGGCTCTGACTGGCTGCTAGGTTAATACAGAGAAGTTTCCCCAAATTATGGGAAAGCAATGAAAAAAATCACAGGCATGCCAAAACAATGGATATCATGTATAAAAATGACTTATGAAATAGCAAGGCAACTGTCCTGTGCAAATTAGGCTAATTATCATATGGTAATTTGCACCAAAAATAATTTATGATGCCTAAGAGAATAATATAATTTAGCATGCTTATTTTGTTTGTGTTTAATAGCTAAAGCTTTAAAAAGTATCTCATGTTAATTTATTTATTCCAGTACGGCACAGGTACTTGAGCTGAAATATGTGAGGGTGGGGGGAAATAAAGCATACTTAGTTTAAACTGAGTATTACTCAGAGTAGACCCACCAAGACGAAGGGACATAAATATGACTTACATTGGGTGTCAACCATGTAGAAATTTTTATTGGGATAATTATAAAAATTTAACGACAACAGAATGTACTTCATTTACATTGTTTACATTTGAGGTGAAAAAGAAATAAAATCAAAAGGTACTGAAGCAGCTGACACACTAGTAATTTAATAACTAAATAAATGACCAATCTGTATTCTCTCATATACTTACTAGGGATAATCCCTTGAAAAACATTAATGACAACTTTGAAATGTCCAAGCTTGTCCTAATACTGTACGGCGTACAGCTTCCAGGTCATGTGGCCAGCATGACAAAGCTGCTTCTGGCGAACCAGAGCAGCGCACGGAAACGCCATTTACCTTCCCGCTGCAGCGGTACCTATTTATCTACTTGCACTTTGACGTGCTTTCGAACTGCTAGGTTGGCAGGAGCTGGGATCGAGCAACGGGAGCTCACCCCGTCGCGGGGATTCAAACCGCCGACCTTCTGATTGGCAAGCCCTAGGCTCAGTGGTTTAACCCACAGCGCCACCCGTGTCCCTTCCATATGCCAGTATACTTACTCAAATTTCATCACCCCCTGGTCTTCTGGCAGAAGGGACTGCAAATGGATTTTTTTATGGAATCAAATAACACAGAAATGAGTGCTGAACACATTCCATTGGTTTTTCCAGAAGCAGATTTTTTTTTTTTTTTTTTTTTTTTTTTTTTTTTTTTTTGCTGTGTGAAAGGTCAAAACATAATGCAGAAATTCACAGACAGGGAAATGCCGGAACAATAGAATAAACTTCAGTGTCAATGAAGACACAGGTCCCACACTGAAGAACCATTTTTCTATAGACTCCGCCCTTGACTGCCACTCTGGCCCCGCCCAGATGCAAAGCAGCCTCCGGCCACCGACTCTCCCATCGCCTCTCCATTGAAATTCCTTAATGCAGAATGGAGATGGAAACTGATGGCTGAGCTGATGATGTCAGCAAATTAACAAGGGCACTCTCTTAATGAGGAAAACCTGGTCCCGTTCACATGCAAGCCACATCTTTATTATACCACTACTAATAAAACTTCATATGCAATAAAATGTCTATGCCAAAAAGCACTTAGAAAACAAAAAGCACAACAACCTCATTTTCAGAGATTTACACATGTTCCTCAATGGCTGCGGCAGGTGGAGATATTTCAAGCCTGGAAAATGTTCGCTAACCAAAACTTTAATTAGAGCTATGATTACACTGTGGTCTGCTGTTTGTGGATGTGGATGTAATCACGGAAGCTTGGGGGACTATTAGCAATCCCTAACAGCCTCTCGACTTAAGACTGCTGGTGCTCACATATTGCCGGTGGAGCATCAAGAGGTAATTCGCATGAGTGTCCAGGTCGCCTCTAGATCTACCAGTGCAGCAGGCATTTTTGTGTTATTTCAAGTACAATGCTTTCCATCCACTGAGATTGTAGAATGGGATCATCGTTGAGAGGGACCACAAGGATCATCTAGTCCAACCCCCTATAGTGCAGGGATATTTTGCCCAACATAGGGCTCAAGCCCAAGGACCCAAGTGACGCTGTGGGTTAAACCACAGAGCCTAGGACTTGCCGATCAGAAGGTCGGCGGTTCGAATCCCTGCGACGGGGTGAGCTCCCGTTGCTCGGTCCCAGTTCCTGCCAACCTAGCAGTTCGAAAGCACGTCAAAGTGCAAGTAGATAAATAGGTACCGCTCCGGCAGGAAGGTAAACGGCGTTTCCGTGCGCTGCTCTGGTTCGCCAGAAGCGGCTTTGTCATGCTGGCCACATGACCTGGAAGCTGTACGCCGGCTCTTGGCCAATAAAGCGAGATGAGCGCCGCAACCCCAGAGTCGGACACGACTGGACCTAATGGTCAGGGGTCCCTTTACCTTTACCTTTAGGGCTCAAGCCCACAATCCTGAGACTAAGAATCTCACGCTCTACTGACTAAGCTCTCCTGGTCTTCAAGGTTGTCATGATCAGATCCAGAGAACTGAAGTGTTGATGTCAGCCTCCTCCCAACCAGGTGGCCTTCCTGATGTTCTGGGCTACAGTTCCCAAGGGTCATCTCGTCCAATGCAGGAATCACAGCTAAAGAATCCATGACAGAGGGCCATCCAACCTCTATTTAACAACCTTCAATGAAGGAGAGTCCACCACCTTCCAAGGGAGACCGTTCAACTGCTGAATAGCTCTTACCACCAGAAAGTTCTTCCTAATGTTTAGTCAGAATCTCCTTTCTTGTAACTTGTATCCATAGGTTTGGGTACCATCCTCTGGAGCAGCATAAAAGAAGCTCGCTCCATTTTCCATGCGACAACCTTTCAAATGATTGAACTTAACTATCACATCACGTATTCCCAGAGCTGGATTTAGGTTTGATGAGGCCCTAAGCTACTGAAGGTAATGGGTCCCTTTATATGTCCAGCTGTCCTTTGTCAACAACAAATTGTCCCTGTTTTTGTGTGTGTTGGATATATGCCATATGGTAATTCATGAACCTAATAGGTATCTCAAGCCATTTGCACATGTTGCCATGTACCCAGTCCATGCAGAATGTAGGCACCCTATATATAGAAAGGAGCAAACCAGTGATATTTTAGGGAGCAGGCTAGCAGGCGGGGCCCATGACTTACATCCTAGGAGCCTACACAACACAAAACACTGTTGCTGCATGTAGGTTTTTATTTTCTTTGTTTTTTATCTTATATTTTGGAAATGTACCTCCACTTTTTTTTTTTTAATTTTTTTTGGGGGGGCCCAAGAGAGTGGGGCCCTAAGCTTTAGCTGGTTTAACTTATACATAAATCCAGCCCTGCCTATTCCCACCCCATACATCAGTGTATGCCTGAATGTGTGTTTGGGTCACGAGTCTGTGGAATTTCCCTTCTCCAATCCATCATAGGCTTGATTCAGAAGACATGCGCTAGCTTCATGAGCACTGCAAGTTCAGTCATTTGGACACTTCTCCCCATTTGAGCATGCTGAAAATAGTTCCCACCTTCCTCTGTTTCCTCTCCTTTGCCATTTTTTCTGCTGTTGTGTATTTATTGCTGCCATTTATGAGTCGCCTGGTTTTAATGAAAAATCGCCCTAGGTGACATACAGCAACAAGGGAAACTTAAAGGGGGGAAAATCACAACAATTCCATTAGGTAGGTTAAGCAGGGGACACGGGTGCCGCTGTGGTCTAAACCACTGAGCCTCTTGGGCTTCCCGATCAGAAGGTCAGCGGTTCGAATCCCCGCAACGGGGTGAGCTCCTGTTGCTCTGTCCCAGCTCCTGCCAACCTAGCAGTTCGAAAGCCGGCCCAAAAGTGCAAGTAGATAAATAGGACTGCTCCGGCGGGAAGGTAAACAGCATTTCCGTGCGCTGCTCTGGTTTCTGTGTTCCGTTGCGCCAGAAGCGGCTTAGTCATGCTGGCCACCCGGAAAAACTGCCTGCGGACAAATGCCGGCTCCCTCGGCCTGTAAAGCGAGATGAGCACTGCAACCCCTGAGTCGTCCGCGACTGGACTTAACTGTCAGGGGTCCTTTACCTTTACCTTTTTAGGTTAAGCAGAGGTTGACTTGCCCAAGTAAACTCCATTGCTGAGCAGGGATTTGAACCCCGGTCTCCCCAGTCTGACCCCCACCACAATATCCACTACATCCTCAGTCGCTGCAACCCATGAGAGTTGCAAGCAACACTCTCCTACAGTGAGTCCTATAGTGCCCAGTGGGACTTGATTCCCTAAAACTGGGTTTAGGATTACAGCCTGAGTTTTGTAGGCCTCTCCAGATGGGTTGTCTGCCACCATTAAATCCCCCATAAGGCTGTAAATGGAAATGTGGAACCCAAAATGAAGCAATATTTATAAGCTGGGTAACCCACAGCGTCTCATTCAAGAGATTGTTCTCTTTCCATCACGCTTCCAGTTACCCACTTAAAGTCTAGGCCATCAATTAAAGAACAGATAAGCGTTTGGTTCGTTTTATTTTTATTTTTGCATCCCAGTCACTTGAAGTCCATCAGTCCCTTCCTTTTAAAATGAAGGTTGTTTCCTGGTGAAGACAACCCTCAAGAAACAAGCGTAACTCAGAACCGTAAACCAACATTTAAAAGAAGTATATATACCCCACATATGGTTTTAACAGATGTGGTTTTAAATTACCTTTGGGGCCTAATAATGTTTACTGAATGGTCTGAATGCTTTAAAAACCTTGGCTGTTCCCTCCAGCAGATTTCAAACTGACACACAAGCGTTTGGTCTTTAAAGCCGCAAAAAAAATCCTTTCTACTGCCCACCTCTCTGCTTTCGGCGCAGCCATGCCTCAATCGTTGACCATGTTTGGCCAGTTATGATTTAATATCTTGCCCGCCAGTTTCCTAGCTGGAAACCAGGCAGGTGTCGGAGGCTGATGTGCAGAACAAGCGAATAAATAAATCCTGGTAGACCACTGAGGCCCACTGGCATCCCTCCTGCCCTTGGAGTTGCAGCGTTTCCTAACAATGGGAAGCTTTCCGGTCGAGGACAGCCATGTAAGGGAAAGAGGAAAAACGTTGAATAATTCAAAGCCATCGCTGCTCAAGCCCGATGCAGGTTTAAAAATAGTCACAAGACACCACAGTATATAGCGTTTTCATCGCAGACTTCACTCGAAGCCTTTTTTATTATTTGTTTTGACGCAAAGGCATACGTTCGGCAGAAAAGGCCGTAGTTTGGTGCTCTGCAGGCAGAAGGTCCCAGGTTAAATCTCTGGCATCTCCTGGTAAGGCCTGTCTGAAATTCGGGAGAGAGACTGCCAGTCAGCATAGACAATACTGAACTAGATGGACCAATGGGTCTGACTCAATACAAGCTAATATCAAAACTAAGAGGTATTCCTTACCTAGGTCTGGTGGTGGCTCATGGGGCTGAGCCCCAAGTCTGGCTCGAATGGCGCCATGGCTTGGAAGCAGATGTCAGGGTTAGGCAAGTGTTCACAATTCAGTGTTAGAAGCTCAGATATATAAGCTAGGCGCCAAATGGCTCCTTAAACCAAGGCTGCAGTTGCCAAAACAGAATCTCTAGTTGACATTTTGGGGCAAGACAGTTCTAAAGGCTTATTTTTCAAATGATGGACTAATTAATTAATAATAATAATAATAATAATAATAATAATATATTTATACCCCGCCCACTCTGGGCGGCTCCCAACAGAATATTAAAACCACAAAACATCAAACATTAAAAACTTCCCTATACAGGGTTGCCTTCAGATGTCTTCTAAAAGTCAAATGGTTGTTTATTTCTTTGACATTTGATGGGAGGGCGTTCCACAGGGTAGGTGCCACCACCGAGAAGGCCCAATGACTGAGTCTCAGTTAAACATATGGCTAGTTCAGATGACAACCTTGAGCTAGGTTAAGAGCTTTGACAACTTAAAGAAAAGTCACCCAATCCAGGGACAGTCCACATATATATATTGGCCTATTCCAACCTATTTTTCTTAATGGTGACCACGGACCAACCAAAACGTAGGAATGATCTTCAGAACTGTGAGCAGGGCAGTGGGAGAGGGAAGTGAAGACAAGCTACAACAATCCTATATAATAAAGCTCAAGTGTCTCTGCGTGCCCGTCCGTCCGTGGGTTTGCGCTACTGCGCATGTCCCACACGACGTAGAGACGCGTGCACCAATCAGGGCCGCCTCTATTCAAACAGCTGTGCGAGGGAAGCGCGCGCACTTCCCGAGCCTCCGCGGCTCTCTTCAAACAGCAGACAGCAGCGCGAGGGAAGCGCGCGCGCTTCCCGAGCCTCCGCGGCTGCCTTGCTGTCCAATTCATTCCCCTCAGTCTGTTCAGCGCGAGGGAAGCGCGCGCGCTTCCCGAGCCTCCGCGGCTGCCTTGCATTCCAATTGTTTTCCAATCCATTCCCCTCAGTGTGTTCGACCCTCCGTGGCTCTCTTTAAACGGCAGACAGCAGCGCGAGCGAAGCGCGTGCGCTTCGCGAGCCTCAGCGGCTCTATTCAAACAGCAGCGCGAGCTGTCAGTCTGTTTTAAAAGGAAGGCGGACATGCGGTTGGCCGGCGCTGTGTGTGTGGGAGGGAGAGGGAGGGAGACAGAGCCAAACTGTTTGTGGAGGTCTGGGAAGTGGGGGGGGGGAGGAGGTGTGTGTGTGTGTGTGAGAGAGAGAGAGAGAGAGAGGGAGAGGGAGAGAGGCGAGCTGTGTGGGGAGGTGGGGGGGAGGTGGGTGGGGGGGAGATGGCTGTGGGGGGGAGGGAGGGAGAGGCGAACTGTGTGGGAGGTGGGGGGATGGGTGTGGGGGGAGGGGGAGGGAGGGAGACAGGCGAACTGTTCGTGCAGGTCTGGGAAGTGGGGGTGGCCGCCGCTCCCCCCATATACCCCGCCGCCGCCGCTAGCGCCCATTATTAATGGGCTTAATTCAACTAGTTAACTATGATGTTCATCATGGCTCCTGCTCAGGCTGCACAGATAAAGTACTTTGGTTCCAGAAATTCATTCCGATTGTACAGATAAAATATAACTGATGAAATTGTACAGGATGGAGTATTAGGATCCCCAAATGGTGAAGATGCCAGGCGCCATCCTGGCGCACAGGCATCTTCACTTGGTGGCAAGTGGTCGAAATCTCGGTGCAAAATGCGCCTGGCGCCTGGCTAATTTTGAACACTGATTCAGATCCCAAAGTGGAAATTATGTTGTCAATCAACCACCTTTTATTCCCAAAGCTCAGCGGAGACGCCATGCTGCTGTGAGGTTGACATATTCCACGATCTCTTCATAACGGGGAGCCACTGGCGGAGGAAGGGGGATGCGGTAAGTGTGGCCCACCCCGGGTGTCAGCCCTGAGTGGGGTGACATCACCGCCCTGCCCCCCTGGGACACTCGCCGCAGGTGGCACCCCTTGGGACACTTGCCCCACCCCCGCGGGTGGCTAGCCCCGCCCCTGATTGCACAGCATGTGCCCCGCTCCGGGTGCCGGAGCAGCTAGCTGCGCCTCTGTGGGGAGCGGTAGATAAACAGCCCTGAAATTGCTTTGAGTGCCGCATTTCCCACCTTGAAAACACACAAAGAGCCCGGCTGGATCAGGACAAAGGTCCATCTCCTCCATCGTCCTGCTTGCACGGTGGCCAAGAGATGCCCCAGGAGAAAGCCCACAAAAACAACTTGAACGCAACAGCCCCCACCCTGTTAGCAAATCACTCCTCCGTTGCTGATGTGTGGCAAGAAAGTCACATGTCGCTGTTTACTTTCCTGAGCTAGGAAAGTCTGAGGGCGGAAGTTACATCTTATCTCTTCCGTTATGTTGTGCTGTTGCACTGTGCTTTCTCTCTCTCTGCCTGCTGCTGAAGAAGAGAGCAGACGCCATTATGATCTGCCCTGTAAATATTGCTTAATAAATCCTTAGGATGCTCACATTCACGCTTCCAGTCGTCACTGCTAACTCTGCTGATTAATAATGTGCACTGGATCATCCAACCTGTGTTGCTGAGCGCTCTTGGATGAAGACTGATGTCCATCCCGGGGGAGAGCAACACCGGAGGAGGCCCGGAGAGGTTTGTCTCATACCGAGGCAGTGGGCCCCCCCCCAGGGAGTGTTACGAACACTCCCCCCTCTGGATCCTTAGCAACTGGTACTCAGAGGTACGTCAACAGCACAGGCAGAACATAAGCCACCATGGCTAGTGGCCCTGACAGCCTTCGCCTCCATGAATTTCTCTACTTCTGGACTGTCTCGCCAGAGTGGTGCATGCTCTAGTTATCTCTCGCTTGGATTACGGCAATGCGCTCTACGTAGGGCTACCTTTGAAGGTGACCCGGAAACTGCAATTAATCCAGAATGCGGCAGCTAGACTGATGACTGGGAGTGGCCACTGGGAGCACATAACACCGGTCTTGAAAGACCTACACTGGCTCCCAGTACGTTTCCAAGCACAATTCAAAGTGTTGGTGTTGACCTTTAAAGCCCTAAACGGCCTTGGTCCTGTATACCTGAAGGAGCGTCTCCACCCCATTCATTCTGCCTGGACACTGAGGTCCAGTGTCGAGGGCCTTCTGGCGGTTCCCTCGCTGGGAGAAGCCAAGTTACAGGGAACCAGGCAGAGGGCCTTCTTGGTAGTGGCACCTCCCCTGTGGAACACCCTCCCTTCAGATGTCAAAGAGAATAACAACTACCAGACCTTTAGAAGACATCTGAAGGCAGCCCTGTTTAGGGAGGCTTTTAATGTTTAATAGATTATTGTACCGGTATTTTAATGTTCTGTTGGAAGCCGCCCAGAGTGGCTGGGGAAACCCAGCCAGATGGGCGGAGTATAAATAATAAATTATTATTATTATTATTATTATTATTATTATTATTATTATTATTATTACTTCCCTTTTGAAAGTCATCCAAGTTTGTGGCCATCACTACCTATTATGGGAAAAACTATCCTATCCTATCCTATTTATTTATTTATTTGCATTCCACAAAATTGACAAAATACATAACAACTAAGTGCTGCTGAATCCAACTCGGAAATTTGGAAAGTCGCTTGAGGGATGTGTACAATTCTATATGTACAAACTTATACATAAATGCTCGTCAGGAAGTCCCATCTTCCTTTTTAAAGTGCAGGTAAGCAGTCACGTAGATCTTTAGTTGAAACGTAAGATAAGGAGTCCCACCAAATCAAAGTGTGGCGCAGATCCTGCCATAGCTCAGTTGGTTAGAACGTGCTGCTGATCATGCCAAGGTTGCAGGTTCAATTCCCGTAAGGGGGGGTTGGACTAGATGGTCCTCGGTGTCCAACTCTATGATTCTATGCCAAAGATCTTTTCCCTTTGAGTACACAACTTTTGTGGGTTATTTGTTCAGCCCATGCATTTTTATGCCATAACGCAAGAGACAACTCACGCGAAAACTTCCATTTTCGTGCAGCAGACAGCTTGGCGGGTGCCAATAACCAAGGTAATAACAAAGCACAAATACATTTTGTGACCATGTATACTCAGATGATGAAGATACCTTTACCCCCACTCCAATCATCACATGTGGAAACGTCAGAGCCACCTCCTAATGCTTTTTTAAAAAGTTGCGATAGACTTTCAGGTCTCCTGCAGGCAGGAATCTCGTGCTTATCAGTGCCTCTGGGGAGCTGAGAGGAACGGCATGTGGAAGGCTGCAGGAAGAAGAGGAGAAGCAGCTCTCTCTTTGCAGAAACTTTAGAAGAACATTAAATCACTAAACTCTTGGATGTGGAAAAGTGTGGAGCGCAGAGACGAGAAACGGACGCGAAGGCAGGAGATCTTTCGGATAACAAAGCTTTTAAGCCTCTCGCCAATGAAACAAAAGCCGAGAACTCTCAAACTTATTTTTTCTTAGCCGGAGTATATCTTGCATCTGGTGAGCTGGAGGTTTTTAGCCGGGGGTGGGGGAGGGAGAGCAGTACTCGTGACACTGACCTGATCTGCACATGCTAAGCCAAAGTGTGGGTGTCTAACCCATGGAGTTCTCTCCAGGCTACAAACCCTCCCTTGCTTTGCAGCCTCCTTGGGTGCTTCTCCTGGCTACAATGTGCCCTTGAGTTCAGCTAACACCTCTTCCTTGCCTGGGTGGAGGACAGAGAGGGGTGCGTGAGCAGGGTGGATTTGATTTAAATCAAATTGATTTAAATCACGATTTAAATCACTAGTCAGTAAGGCTTGATTTAAACCACTAGTCAGTAAGACTTGATTTAAATATTTTTTTTTACAGAAAGACTCATTCTTGCTGGTATCATCTTAATATTTACAACCATATGAAGGTTTCATTTTTGGAATAATAAATTTTCAGAGTAGTTTTCAAAGTTATATCAAAAATTACTGATTTGGTTATACTACTAGAAATACATAGACAGATAATTATGAAATTATGGTGAGGTTTAAGAAGTTAACTGTTTATATTTGGACAACTTTTCTGCTGTACTTTATTGGAAGCAGAAAAATAATCATTTCCATAATAACCATTTAAACAATTTATTTAACTAAAACAATAACATGATGGCATATGCATCCATGTTTGTTAACTGATGTGGTTAAACATTTTTTTAAAAAAACTTAGACTGAGTTTTAGCACACTTGATAAACTTAAAACAAATCCTTATTTGCTGATGAATAGCCTTTGGACTACAATGTAACTTAAATAGGAGACTATATTTAGAAAGATTTTTTCCTCCAAAAGCATTTTATTTTAAAAATCCAATTTAAATCAAAAAAATCCGATTTAAATAAAAAAAATCTGATTTTTTTCCACCCTGTGTGTGAGTCTAAGCTAACCTACATAAGATCATAAGAAGAGCCTGCTGGATCTGGTCCAATGTAAATGGTAAAGGACTCCTGGGCGGATTAAGACCAGTCAAAGGTGACTATGGGGTTGTGGCGCTCATCTCGCTTTCAGGCCGAGGGGGCTGGCGTCTGCCCACAAACAGCTTTCTGGGTCATGTGGCCAGCAGGACTAAACCACTTCTGGCGCAACGGGACACCGTGACGGCAACCAGAGCACACAGAAATGCCATTTACCTTCCCGCCGCAGTGGTACCTATTTATCTACTTGCACTGGAGTGCTTTCAAACTGCTAGGTTGGGACAGGGCAACGGGAGCTCACCCCGGCGTGGGGATTCGAACCACCGACCTGATTGGCAAGCCCAAGAGGCTCAGTGGTTTAGACCACAACACCACCTGCGTCCTTTCATCCTGCTCTCACAGCAGCCAAACAGATGCTGGCAAGCAGTTCCGGAGCACAAGAGCACTCTAACCAGTGTTAGAAACTCCGATATATAAGCTCATCGCCAATTGGCACTTTAAATGCAGGTTACGGTCCCCACAACGGAAGGTGTGTGGCCCAGATGCTGAGGCTGCTTGCTGCTGACACCGTTCATCAACACACCGGTTTTGCGCCTGGAGTTGGCAAGTGAGGGAAGGGCGGTTGGCACCACCAGAGAGCCAGATTTGGCCTCGGGGCGCCAGTTGCCGAGCCCTGTCCTATCATAAAATGCCATCACACTCTGCAGCTAAAAAATGAATCTCGCCAGCCGCAGCACATGGGATGCCTGCACTCCCAAATACACAGACTGGTAGCGTAGCACACATTTAGAAAGGCCTTCATGAAATATTCAGGGGAATGTGATGTAAGGCTAGCTACCACGGCGTGCGTGCCAATTCTGCAAAGCTTACTCAGGGTATTTTTGTTGACACAGGACTGTGGGGAAGAAAAATCAAGTCCAAGCTTGGAATCAAGCGCTCATGACTACTGGTGTTGCTGTAATCAGAGAAGCAGCTTCGGGGAACATCAGGGGTTGGAAATGTTGACCAGGGGCAAACAGGAGGCACGCTTGGCCTGGTTTTTTCTCACTAATACACTAATTAATATATTAATTAGCACACCTCAGGTCAGGTCCATGCTCCGCTAAAGCCAAATCCAAACACATTCCCACACACAAGTGCACTGTCAACACCTTGCATTAAAAGAGGTGCAAGCAAAGTGCAATCTCCTCTCTCCAGCAGAGTGCAAACAAAGCGCTATCATCGATGACAAATCTGCCGGGCAGATCTGCTGGTAGCAGATCTGCTGGTAGCAGCCCCAGTTGTTTCCAGTTTGCACTAGGGATAAAAGAGCATATGCACAAAAAAGGACCAGTGTTAAAACAAATACAATTGCATGGGGCTCATAAAATTTCCTAATAGCTGTGCGCTTCGCCTTCCTCTCCTCACTGCCATTCCAATTCTGTTAAGACAAATCTAAGACGGAAAAAAAATGATTTTTTTTTTAAAAAATAATAATTAAATATCAATGATTTTTATCCACCCTGACTTAGATCCAGGATGCCTCAGCGACTGCCTGATCCCTTAGATCTGTGCCCAATCACTGAGGTCTTCAGGCAAGTCAATGTTAATGATTCTTCCATCACTCAGATGCATAACTTATATCCACCAGGAACTGTGGATTTATGGAACTCACTTCCAGTTGAGGTCAGACAGACAACTGCCCTGCTGAACTTCGAGCGCCCAGTGGAAACTTTTTTTATTCCATTATGTATTTCAAATGGATTCTGATTTTGCAATGTTAACTCATTTTTATTGTCATTGCCATGAGTTTCCTGCACGCTGCTCAGAGCATAGCTGTCAACTTTCAGATTTGAGAATAAGGGATTTTTCCAAACTTTCGGATTTGAAAATAAGGGATGCCGCTAGTGCGGTGCAATGGCACCAATAGCCTCGCCATCCTGAGCTCCAGAGGCTGCGTGCAAACAGGTGAGCGAAAGAGCGAGCGCGTAGACGGCAGGCAGGCTGTCTGTCTGGTTGGGCGTGAGGGTCTGGCTGCACAAGGCATGCAAGCTCCGCCCCCAGTCGGTCTCAGACACCTTATTGGCAGCCGAGCAACGCAGCTGAGGAGCCTCCCTGGCCGGCAGGGAGGGAGAGGAGCTGCTTCCTTTGAAATCCGGGAAAGTTAAGGGATATCAACAATCCGGGATAGCAGCGGGAAACTGCATTGGAATAAGGGAGTTTCCCGCCAAAAAAAGGGAGGGTTGACAGCTATGGCTCAGAGGCAATCGTAATGCAGGGGCACAGCAAGGGGGTGTGGTAGGTGCGGTTCGCCCTGGGTGTCACCACTGAGGGGGGTGACAAAATGCCGGGCAGCACTCAGGCTCTGCGCTGCCCCAAACAGTCCGCCCATTGCCTCCCCCTCAGCTGTAGGGCGGCTGAGTGGGAGGAGGCAGGCAGACTCCTCAGAGGCCCCACGGTGCACCGCCCCCATGGGTGGCTGGCCCCGCCCCTGTGGGCAGCTGGCCCCACCCCCAGGCACAGGGCACATGTGCCTCCCCAGGAGCCCGATCGGCTTGCTCCGCCACTGGCGGTATGCAGATTGTCAGAATGAATAAACAAACCTGGCTGGCTTTCCCAGTCTGTATTTCTTTTTATGTAACCAAAGACTGGCTTTCAGCCCTATCAACACAATCTAATTAAAGACTCTCCATTACAATAGACTGATACATGCAAATTAATATGACTGTCTCTGTGAATCAGACATCCTAAGCGGACCATCAGTAACTTCTGCCCGCCTTTGTTTGGAAGAAAGATGCCGCCATCCTAGGAGGCAAATCTGTATTTTCTGGCTTAAAAGAACTGAACGACAAATGTAATTGTGTTTACGATAAGATCTCCACAAATGCCGTTAGAACTCTGTAATCGCTAACCAACAGACACGCTACCCTTATGATACACATCTTTAAGAAAAGTATTGTAGGAATATTCAGCCAAATTGCTCCCGATCAAATTGAGGTCATCATTATTCCACCCCCAAGATGGTCCCTGCAGTTTACCCAGAAACATCAGAGATGGTCACGAACGGAGGCAGCTCTGTACTCGGTGTGTTCAACTGGTGAGTCTTCCATGGATAGAGAATGATAAGACACCACCTTATGCTGAGTCAGCCAATGGTCCCTCTACCCCACAGGTGGGGAAGCTGTAGGAAGATGTTGGTGGACTCCAATTCCCATCAGCCCCTGCCAGCATGGCCTGCGGTCAGGGATGATGGGAGTTGTAGTCCAGCAAGCTCTAGAAGACCACAGATCCCCCGTGTTTTCAAAGTACAGTCATACCTCGGAAGTCGAATGGAATCTGCTCCGGAAGTCCGTTTGACTTCCAAAATGTTCAGAAACCAAAGCACGGCTGCAGAATCGGAAGTCATGATGTTCAGCTTCCAAAAACAGTTCGCAAACCGGAACAGTCACTTCCAGGTTTGCGCCATTCGGGAGCCAAAACGTTCAAGAACTAAGCTGTTCAAAAACCAAGGTACAACTGTATTGAAAATGGCAATGCAAGAAGATCTCACACCCTCCAACATTTCTCCAGTTAAAATTGGGACGTCCAGTTCCATAATAATATTCATATTTTTATTATTTATACCCCACCCATCAGGCTGGGTTGCCCCAGCCATTCTAGGCGGATTCCAACATATATAAAAACATGATAAAACATTAAACATTTAAAAACTTCCCTGTACAGGACTGCCTTTAGATGTCTTCTAAAGGTTGTATAGTTACTTATCCCCTTGGCTCGGAAGTCACATAACGGATAACGCCATACCCTCCAACACTTATCCAATGAAAATAAAGGCAGCCCAAGGGAAAGTGGGACATTCTGGGATCAAATCAGAAACTGGGATGGCTTCTGTACATCTGGGACTGTCCTTGGAAAATAGGGTCTGGGATTTGCCCCCCTTGTCCAAATATTTCGAGGAAAATAATTTTGCCTATTAGCACAGTAGCTTTAGTTTAGAATGTTACTCAGGAGAGTATATTCTTTAGAAATACCATGGAAACAAATCAGCTAGCCCCCGCCCCTTATGCAAATATCAAATTTCTTTCTGTTTCTCTCCCCGCCCCCGCCCCCGCCCCCGCCCCCTTCTCAGCACCACCCAGGTCTTTGCCATGCTGAAAATGCACACGTATATATTTTTAGAAGCCTTTCATTAGAATCTTGTTCCCTCTGAAAACGTATTGGTCAAAGATCCATGAATACCCAATTCACTGGGAAGTGGTGCGTGTGGTTCTGTCAAATTGCCCAGATATGCCAATCTGTCAGCTCCAAGGCAGCAACAAAATATTTTAGCTTTTTTAGCAACAATAGGCTAGCCGGGACGGATAGGCCCAAAATGTGCAGCAGGTAGCAATCAGGCATTAAATCTGAGCCAATGTTGATTTGAACATTTCCATCACATGGAGATCTAATCAGCAAAAGGCAATTTCAATCCCTGCTTCTCCATTTTAGATATCACACATTTCAAGGCAAGTGCGTGAAATGCTTTGCATACTGCTTAAACTATGCATGCTGAGTGCAAGAATCTAATCACTTTTTCACACACGTACAACCTACACGGGTGATAAGATCTAAAGGGCAATATCAGGCCATTCTCAGACCAGGTTGTGTGATAAGCTGCCTTCGATGTGCCGGGCGAAAGACTTCCAACATTTCTCTGGTGAAAACAGGGCATCTCATCCATACCCTCTAAGGAAAAGCGGGACCTTCCAGGATCAAATCAGAAACCGGGACAGCTTCTGTAAATCAGAGACCGTCCCTGGAAAGCAGGGGCACTTGGAGGGTCTGGGTTTGTGACCCTGTTGAATTTCTTGAACCTCTCAGCTGGCATTTGATACCAGGGAGCCAGCGTGGTGAGACTGTTGGACTGGTGAGGCCCAGTAGGTAAAGGTAAAGGTAAAGGGACCCCTGACCATTAGGTCCAGTCATGTCCGACTCTGGGGTTGCGGCGCTCATCTCGCTTTATTGGCCGACCAGGGTTCAAATCCTCAGTCAGCCATGAAGCTCACTGAATAATCTCAACTCGGTCATGGTCTCTCAGCCTAACCTACCTCACAGGGTTGTTGTGAGGGGGAAATGGCAGGGGGTGGGGACAGAGAACCATATTCCCCACCTTGAGCTCCTGGGTCAGGGCATCCAACTGTTAACCAAAAGGTTGGTGGTTCAAGTCCACCCAGGGACGGCTGTGGGCAGGATCCCTGCATTGAAGGGAGTTGGGTGAGATGATCCATTGAGTTGCTTTAGACTCTACAACTCTATGATTTTGTGAAATGTAAAAAATACACAAATGCTATTGACCATGCAGCACCTGGCAAGGTTGGGAAGAACAGGCACTGATATGCAATGGTTCCAGCCCTACCAGTTAGACGGCTGGTGTTAGGGGCCAGGATTCTTCCCTGTCAGGGATCTGCCCACCCCTGTCAGTCTGGCTCTGAGTGAATACAGGGACCTGCAGCCTGAGTGAATCTGGCAGCCCCTTTTCGGGGGAGGAGCAGATAGTGGCTGGGAGCCAGGGAGTGCCAGGTGTCCAGGGAGTTGCTGAGAGACCTGGTACCACCCAGCAGACTCGCTCAGAGGGGGAGACGTTAGTTCCGGCGCCTATCTCACATAGGAGGAGAAGGCGGCAATTCCAGATGCCAAGGCTTTGGTGTTGGCGCCAAAACAGATGGGGGGCACTTCCGGATTCTGCTAGTGACTGAGCAGACATGATAAACTGAACTCTGCACTGTAAATACCTTTGCACAAAATAAAGAGACTTAAAGACAAGATGGCTTGGTCTTACTATTGAACAACCGATAAGAGAAGCTGACATTCCCCTTCCAAGTTGAGATAGGAGAAGAGATTTTGGAGTAAGGAGCCATTAGGATGTCCATGACCCCTAATTATCAAGGATATGGGAGATGCTTTCCCCACCCCACTGACTCAATGCAACGTCCATGTCCAGCAGTAATCTCCCTTTGAATGCCAGATGCTTAGTGCATGCAGTAGACTTCTCAGAAGAATTGCCAGGAACAAGATGCTTAACTAGGCAGACCTTTGGCCTGATCCTGCAGGGCTTTTCTTATGTTTTCCTCCACTGTTGTTTGCTTTTCCTTGCCTCCTGAAAAACAGCATTCTGCTTCTCTAATTTGAGGCTTCTTCTTTCCCGTACTAGGCTATGGGTGGGATCATCTGCTCCTCGCAGCAGGGAAGCATAAACAACGAACCATGCATCACATGCACGGTTAAAACGCACAAATTGTGTGTTCTGCTGAAAAATGCAAAGTCAGTGGAAGTGAGCTTGATGCTGTTGCTTAGACCATAGATGGGCACGCTTCAAGCTTGCAGGATCTACTGCATCTTTTACTTGAACCAACACTGTTTGGTTGCAAAGTAGTGGTCAGAAGGTCAGGGGATGGGGCTAACATAGAATTAAGGAATAGGGTGCCTCTGAACACATGCTCCATCCAGGAATCTATTTTCAGAAGCAGAACTGAGTCCACAGTTCTGTTACACAAAAATCCACTCCTGGTTTCCCCCCAAAGTTTACTTCCATCTCAGCAGTATAATTTAGGCAGAGGGCGGGTCACAGTTGTTGCTATTGTAAACCAAACGGGAGATGGTAAACCTCGATAATCCACTAAAGTTCATCCCCAGATCTCCCAGCAAATCTCTGCTCACCACTAGTCCAAAACTAGTCCCAGAGAGCTGTGTTGTGATTGTTAATAGCTCCTGGAGTTTATTGTCGTATATTTGCCATTGCAGAATAGAGTGGAACTACTCTTTCTTGGGATCTAGACCCTATGCCCCTTGTTAATGCAAGCTAAGATGACATTCCAGCAAAATACTAGTTCATCAAGCCCAGTATTGTCTGTCCTGGCTGGTTGCAGTTCTGTGGTCTTCCAGGTATAGCTGGACTACAGTTCCCATTATCCTTGGCCATCGGTCGCATCAGCTGGGGATGATGGGATATGCAGTCCAAGAACCAGTGTTTGAAACTCAGATATATACGCCAGGTGCCAAATGGCTCCTTAAGCCAAGGTTGCAGTCATCAAAACTGAATGTCTAATTGCCATTTGGAGGCAAGACAGCTCTCAAGTCTTATTTTTCAAATGATGGACTGACTATGATTGATTCTCTGTTAAACATCTGGCTAGTTCAGATGACAACCTTGTGCTGGGTTAAGAGCTTTGAGAAGAAAAGTCACTTGATCCACATCTACACTGGCCTATTCCGACCTCTTTTCCCTTATGGTGACTGCTCCTGCTCAGGCTGCACAGAAAAAGCATTTTGGTTCCTGAAACGCATTCCGATTGTGCAGATAAAATATAACAGATACAATTCTGCAGGATAGGGTATGAGTGTGTGAAAACCGTCCAGATCCAATGATCCCCAGACGGTGGAGATGTCAGGCCCCATCCTGGCGCCTAGGCATCTTCACGTGGTTGCAAATGGTCGAAAGCCAGGTGCAAAATGCGCCTGGCGCCTGGCTAATTTCGAACACGGCCAACAACATCTGGAGGGCCGCAGGTTAGGCCACACCTGTCCTATCTTGTTCCATCCTGGTTCAAAGCCTGGAGGTACTGGGCAACAGGATCCCCTGATTTGACGATGCTACCGTCAAAGAAGCCTGTGGGTTTCAACAAGACAAAGACTGAAGGCTCCATCTCATCTGATCGATGCCGATGCTATCCAAGCATTTTGGGATTAAGGACTTAAAGCAACATTGATTTGAAATCCCTAATAGGAAGCCACTCGTGTCATTCACCGTTCATCTCGCCAACCCCCCCCCCCAACCTTTCGTTTTCCTTACTGTGGCACTTGCAACGCTAGATCGGGAGACATCAAGTTACATAAGATCTGAGCTCTGCTGTGTGGTTAGGACGTGATTCTGTCAGAAAACGAACCACTGGAGCAGAAAAGTGAACAAAACTGGATTTGACTTTCCCTGGGATAAAAAAATAACAATAAAAGGAGAGAGGGAGAGAGGAGGCGACCTTTTGTTATTTAAGCATCTTCCTCCTTTTAGAAGTAGGGCCAGAGTTCAGTGCACTGTTGCGCTCCTGGGTAGCAGAATGCATGTAAACGGGGGATCACATGAAATAAAAGAGCACAAGTATCTTAATTGAAATACTGCCACGGATGCTGGGGGAAGGAGATGGGTTTCTCTTGTTATACATGCCAGGGGAGCGGGGGACATAAAGAAATCTCAGGTCCCAATTAGTCTCTTGAAACAGCACAAAGAAAGAATGGCTGTCCCCTAGGGTGGGCAAAGAAATTCAATTCAATTTGCATTCAAAGTTGAACGTACCTGATATGCCCTTTCTGAAAACACGGTTTTGGGTTTCTGAGAACCAAAGCACGGCCCCTCTTCTCTGAATCTGCACTTTTCTGAATTTTGCAGTGTCAGCCAAGCAGTGTGTACAAAAACACATATGCAGGGATAAACTGTGCACAGTCATGCCCGTCTTAGGGAAAACAGCATACACAAATGTATCTCGGTAGGAGAAATTGTTTGCACCCCCCCCCCAAAAAAAGTGTGTACTGTATTGGGCAAAAGCAACATGCAGAACATGTGCATTAGGAAAAATTCACCCCAAACTGCTGGTGGATTTTCAAGAGGGCTCCCGAAAATAAATAAATTGCAAACTGGTGTGGAAATGTGAAGAGCTGAACCTGAAAATGGGGGAAATGAGAAACCCAAACTGACAGATTTGCTCACTCCTAGCTACTGCCTCAAATGTCGGTTCCCTAAAAAATAAAGGCGAAACATAGCATGTGCTAGCAATATAGCAGAATATCCAAGTGCTATTTCTCTGAAACACACACACACACACTTGACCTCAGTAATCCCAGAAACCAGACAAGTAATCCCAGCTATCTTTCCATTTTTTTACTCAATGGCACACATACAAACACAGAGCATTTCTGCCTCTTCCAGTAAATCTGACACAGTCTTCATCGGCTCCAACGGACTCTGGGATTGCACATTTGTCAAAGAAGAAGCACATTTTCTCAACACCTTCCCCTACAGAGACACCCCACCCCACCCCAAATATATTGGGGTGTGTGTGATGGTGGTTGCAAAAAAGAGAGAGGGGTGAAATGCAGAAAGGTGGTTTGGCAGTTGTGAGAGGCTCCCTGTATAATTCCTTGACTGAGTGGTTCTCCTGTTACAGCTAGTTTTCAAGGGAAACAGGTTGCAAACAGAAACACACACACACAACTACAGTGTGTTCATGCACACAGAGACATGTGGCAGTGCACCAGTCTCTCTCTCGTGGAAGCAGCACACACCCAAGCGTTGAGCATGGTGACTGGAGAAAGCCTTCTTTCGCAAATGCCCAAGAACCTCAGCCCACTTCCAACACGCATAGCTGCTGAAAAGAAACCCAGGCGCAGGGTTTTCCTGCCCAAACACCCTTTCCCTCAAAGGGGGGTGGTGGCAGAAGGGAAACCTAATGGCCCCAAGCAGTCTGAGCCAGGGAGAAATTATCCGGCAGGCTTGCGGCAAGATCCTTGGCTCTAGCAGCCTGACCGGGGAAGAAGGCAGAAACGAGAGTGGGCTCTCTTTATCATAGGTACAGATTCCTTCTCTCTCTCTCTCTCTCTCTCTCTCTCTCTCTCTGTGTGTGTGTGTGTGCGTGTGTGAATTCTAAAAGAATAATCTATCCAGCCTCGCGGATTCCAATCTTCAATCTCTGCCACAACGCAAGGTTTTCAGGAACGGTGAACCCTCCTCCCTTTAAGTTCTGCCTAGCATGCAGAGAGAGAGAGAGAAATTACTACCTAGAGCATGCTGGCTCTTTCATCAAAGCCTGCAAAAGTAGATACAGGCTGTGAAATGGGGGAAAGCACAGGAAGGGAAAGGTATCTCTGGCCCTGGAAAGGCCAACGATGAAATAAATTAGATGGAGACAAATTACTCGAGTCCGTAACAAATCAGCCAGGCTGCCCCCAAACCTAATGCTGCCCCTGGGAACTAATATATTCTCTCTTGGATGCATTTATATTTATTTATTTATTTTGTCCTTGGTTCAGAATGCTTCCCAGTGTATCAAACACACATCCCAGCTTCCATTTGTGGTTGCACCTAACATGGCAAGAGCACATGGTTCGTGATAATATGCCTCAGATGGAGGACATTTTTTTAAAAAAAACCAAACCAAACCAAGGGGTCATTCTTCTCTGCCATCCTCACAGCATTCTGAAGCTCCCCAAAGTGAGCTGCATTAATGGGCCAACCAAGCAGATCAGTATGGAGATGGAGACAAGTTAGACCTCCCTTGCTCTTGCCGTGAGACGGCGTCTAGTCAAAGAGGAAGGAATGTACAACGAAGACCTAACTCATCAGATGCCCAGAGCCAGTTGGTAGCACAAGATCATTAAAGTTTGTGTGTGCATCAAAAAAGAACACATTCAAATTAACGGTTGTTGATTTGTTTGTTCCTTAAAACACATCTAAAAAACAAACAAACCCCAAAATAAATAAATCAGCTTTTCTAGAAGGCCAGGACTATATATTTCTAGAAAGTCTCGGCCACCTGAGCAAATCTACTTTGCAGCTACAGAAGAGGACAAGACGTACCACAGGAATGCTGAACCCCCGTCTCCAAAAAAGCAAACTCTTTCTCAGTATGGTTGACAGCACAACACAATGGTTGCAACGTATCACAGATACGTCGTTCTGGAAGCAATTCTCTCGGCACATTATTTTCTTCAGTGCTACACAAGTTCAAAAACAGACACTTTCTACATTCTGAAATCCAAGGTATCTAAACCCAGAGGTGGTCCCCCTGCCAAATGTATGCACATGTGAGTGTGCATGGACGCAATACTAAAGCAGGCAATGCAATGCAGGACATGTGATTTGGATGTCTACCTAGGCATTCCTCTCTCTATATATTCCAAATTTCAACGTGCGCTTAGCAACATCACTCCCTGAGACACATACATCAACACCTTCAGAAGCACAATCCCAGAAGCAAATCCCACTGAGTTCAAGGGGGTGGAGGGTCTCCCAGTGCCAACTTGGCTGCAAAGAACTGGAGGGAAAGAGCTTAGAAATATAATTAGCAGGAGGGCAGATTTCCTTCCTTCCTTGGAGCTGGAACTCTGAAAACTTCTCCCCAGTCTTTAAAACAGCAACAACGACCCTCTCTCTCTTTTTTAAAGCAGGCATGGATTTTCCTTGGAAATGAGTTCAACACGGGACTTGCACCCTGGTAAAAGTATGCATAGCTCCTCAAAGATGCAGATGTAAACAGACCCACAGAAGACCAAAGGAAGGAGGTGGGGAAGTCAAGGTGAAGAAGGAGAATCTCAGGATAGGAAGATTTTGGGAGGAGGGAGGAAGGAATAAGCAGGTGACCCCACACCCCATTTCTAATTTTCAGCCTGTGGTTCTGAAATAACTTATTGATCTATTGGGCAAAAACTCCTCCCTCCCTTCCTCCCTAAATCTCCTCCTCCCACATCTCTAGCAGCAGAACTGAGGGCAGGCTCTCTCTCCCCCCCCCCCCAAAGAATGACTGGAAAGAGAAAGGGGGTCACGCAGGCTTTTGCCACAAGCTTTCCAGCACAGAGAAGGTCTGTCCCTAGTTTACACGGCGAGGGATCCACCGACCCTCGGCCAATGCTATTATACCCGAGGAAGGCTGCACGGATTCGCGTCTGCAATCTCTTAAAATAATAATAATGATGGGGGCTGAAAAGCAGAGAACCAAGCCGTTGCCAAAAAAAAGCTGGGAGGGGTGTCTTTGCTTATGGGGTAAATCGCCTTTCTCTCGCCTATGCTTGTAAAAAAATACCCAGACATCCATATATATATATGGGTGTATGGAAGAGATGGATTTTCTTCCAACTGTAGTGCAGCACGAAACGAACCGGGCCCAAAGGGTGGGAAAGGGAGCTGGCGACCGCGAGAGATCCGGGCAGATCTCTCTAAATCCTGACTCGGGTGGGGGTGGGGAGAAAAAGAGGGCAGCGCCAGGGAGGTAACGGGGTGGGGGGTGGGGAGGGAGCAGGGAGGGGGCCTTCGAGGAGGAGGAGGAGGAGGAAGATCATCACCATTTTAAAAAAAAAGCCCTTTTGGCGCTTACCATTTCTGCAGGGCTCGCCGTCCGCTCCGCCTGCGCGTTCCGATCTGCCCAGCAGCTGGATCCCAAGCCGGGAGGGTGCTGGTGCGGATCGCGCTAAATCAAGCCCGGAAACGGCCGCGGCTCATCCTAAAAACCAGGCGGGATCAGCCATGCAGAGACCAACCCACGGAAAACGCCAAATCCCCAAATCAAAAGGAAGCACCCGTTGCCCGTTCTCAGCAGCAGATTTCTCTCTCTCCGCCAAAAGAGGTGAAAATGATGATCAGTACGCGCACATCTCTTTTCTCTCTCTTTGCTTTTCAATGTCCAGGCTTCCCAGCAAGCTGCAATCCCACCAAAAAACGCCTCGCGTGCCTTTCTCCTCCTCCTCCTCTGCTTCTCTCTCTCTCTTCCTTCTCTCGCCTTCTGGCTCTCTTATACACACAGAGACACACACTCACACACACACACGCAGGCAGGCAGGCGCAGGAGGGGCGAAGCGAGCGCGGCGCACTCAGCCAGGCAGGTTGCATGAATGGGAGCGCGCGAGCCAATCCTCCGCTTGCCTGCGAACGGGAGAGCCACCCGGACGCTTGCAAGCTGGTCTGCACCATTCACGCGCCGGGGAGGGGCGCCGGGCGGGCTGGGGGGAGCAGCCAGCCCGGCTCAGGTGAGCCTGCCCCCTTTCCCATCGCCCGAGCGGACCAGGCGCCGGCCTCTTATTTTCTCCCCCACGAATGCTTCCTCCTGCGTTGGATGAGGCTTTGGGGGAGGGGGGAGGTGCCCCAAATATCGGGGGCCGCAGGTAAGCCCTGCCCCACATAACTGATCACAACACACACACACCATTTGAATGGCAATGCCCATCAACTTTGGTTGGGGAGGGAGGGAAGGCACCTCAAACATTTTATTAGGGGGTGGTGAAACATTTTATTAGGGGGTGTCACCTTGCCGACAAAGGTCCGTCTAGTTAAAGCTATGGTTTTCCCAGTAGTAATGTACGGAAGTGAGAGCTAGACCACAAAGAAGACTGATCGACGAATAATTGGTGCTTTTGAATTATGGTGCTGGAGGAGACTCTTGAGAGTCCCATGGACTTCAAGAAGATCAAACCTATCCATTCTGAAGGAAATCAGCTCTGAGTGCTCACTGGAAGGACAGATCCTGAAGCTGAGGCTCCAATACTTTGGCCATCTCATGAGAAGAGAAGACTCCCTGGAAAAGACCCTGGTGTTGGGAAAGATGGAGGGCACAAGGAGAAGGGGACAACAGAGGATGAGATCGTTGGACAGTGTTCTCGAAGCTACCAACATGAGTCTGACCAAACTACGGGAGGCAGTGGAAGACAGGAGTGCCTGGCGTGCTCTGGTCCATGGGGTCACGAAGAGTCGGACACGACTAAACAACAACAACAAAGGGACCTCGGCCAGGGCAGGCGCCACTACTGAGAAGGCCCTCTGCCTGGTTCCCTGTAACCTCACTTCTCACAGAACTGGATTTCAGTGTCCAGGCTGAATGATGCAGAGCATCTGCTGAGCCAATGAGCTATGTCCCTTCACCATCCGCCATCTGCTGTTTCTGATAAGCATCTATATTAAAAATAATTAACTTTCTTAAAACACCCATGCACCTGGTTAATTGGTGCGTGTGCCTTTTTAGTCCATTGAGAAAGTTTCTAATCGGTTAACTCAGGGGTAGTCAACATGGTGCCGCCCAGAAGGTGTTGGACTACAACTCACATCATTTGCTAGCTGGGACTGATGGGATTTGCAGTCCAACGGCAACTGGAGGACACCTTGGAGTTAACCGATGGGTTGGTCAAAAGTTGAAAGTTACAATCTCAAGCCGATATTGAGGAATATAATAAAGAGGTGGGGAGACAAAGGGAGGAGCTGGGAAGCAAATGCAGTTATTTTCTTAGAAAGCAGGTGTCCCCAACAAGGTTGTCATAGAGCAGTGATGGCTAACCTTAACACTCCAGATGTTTTGGGACTACAACTCCCATCATCCCTGACCACTGATCCTGTTAGCTAGGGATGATGGGAGTTGTAGTTCCAAAACATCTGGGGTGTCAAGGTTAGCCATCACTGTCATAGAGCCATGGAATTGTGGGGTTGGAAAGGGCTCCAAGGGCCATCTAGTCCAACCCCCTGCAATGTAGGAATCACTATTAAAAAATCCTGGACTAATGGCCATCCAACCTCTGCTTAAAAATCTCCAAAAAAAAAAAAAAAAAAAAAAAAGGAGAGCCCACTACTTTCCAAAGGAGTCATTCCACTGTCTAACAGCCCTTACCATAAGAAAGGTCTTCCTAAAGTTTAGTTGGAATCTCTTGCAATTTTAATCCATTGGTTCAGGTCCTACCCTCTGGGGCAGGAGGGGAAAAAGCTTGCCATTGACTAGGTAAAGGTAAAGGGACCCCTGACCATTATGTCCAGTCGCGGATGACTCTGGGGTTGCGGCGCTCATCTCACTTATTGGCCGAGGGAGCCGGCGTACAGCTTCCAGGTCATGTGGCCAGCATGACTAAGCCGCTTCTGGCGGACCAGAGCAGCGCAGGGAACCGCCGTTTATCTTCCCGTTGGAGCGGTACCTATTTATCTACTTGCACTTTGACGTGCTTTCGAACTGCTAGGTTGGCAGGAGCAGGGACCGAGCAACGGGAGCTCACCCCGTCGCGGGGATTCGAACCGCCAACCTTCTGATCAGCAAGCCCTAGGCTCTGTGGTTTAACCCACAGCGCCACCCGCGTCCCTGCCATTGACTACTTTCCTTGCAAATCACATGGCTGGAATTGTTTGCGTTGTAGGGAAAGGAGCACCCTTTACAGTCGAGTGGGCAAATGGCGGAGCTGGTGGGTGGGTGGGTGGGGTGGGACGTTTTGCAAAAATCCCCCCTCCCAATTCCAAAACGCACCTCTCCAGTCAAATAATGTGTGCAGAAATGCATGGGCAAAGGTCCAGCATGCACCAAAACGCCCATGAGTGGAAATAACAAATGGAAATGCATTCTGTTAGGGGAAATTGCTTTGCAAAACGGCGAATATTAGGCGAAGTTGCAAATGGAAAATGTATTCGGAGAAATTCTCACTGAAATGTGGGTGAACTTTCAAGGAGATTTGTGATTTGTAGCAGCTCATACACAGAGGCATGCAGCCTCCAAGAGTGAAGGTAGAAGAGGAAGAAGAAGAGGAGGAGGAGGAGTTTGGATTTGATATCCCGCTTTATCACTACCCAAAGGAGTCTCAAAGCGGCTCACATTCTCCTTTCCCTTCCTCCCCCCCAACAAACACTCTGTGAGGTGAGTGGGGCTGAGAGACTTTAGAGAAGTGTGACTAGCCCAAGGTCACCCAGCAGCTGCATGTGGAGGAGTGGGGACGCGAACCCGGTTCACCAGATTACGAGTCCACCGCTCTTAACCACTACACTACACTGGCTCTCTGGTAGAGCACAGCCATCATGGTTGGTACCCCCTGATAGGTTGGCATGGGTAGAGCCCAAAGTGGGTGCAGCCACCCACTTCTCCCTTTCTCTCTCTGCCAACCGCTTTCTCCCATTCTTCCTCCCTGCCACCAGTGGAACAATAAGCCTCGTTCTCCGTAGAATTAGGCCTCGCGCGAGCCTAGACCTGCAAATGGCCAACTCCTGAGTTAATATTAGGTTAATGATGCGCCCTCCCCCAATTAAATGGGCGGCAGATTTATTTTTAATGCTGCAGATGGCATCCACCGTCTTAATTGAGGCATCCCCTCCTGTGTGGTAGAGAAGAGGCAACGCATTTTCAAAGATGAGGTCTGCTATGACATATGTGTGCATTATCTTAAAAAGTAATTTTTTTTAAAGGAGAAATGGATGAAAGATATATTTCAGTTAATTAAGAAGCTTAAGGTTATTTTATTTGGAAGACAGTCCTAAGTGTGTATGAGAGAGGGGGGAAGGAGAGAAAATTCATATTCAACTATTGAAGTTTAGTTTTTTTATCTTGGCAGAGTGACCTTCAGCAATGTACCAGGTCGATAGCTGCATATTTTTTAAAAAAGTAAATATCCATACACTAGATTTAAGCACATCCTAGGGTGGTCTTTCGCACACCTGTACACCAGTTTGCTTTCTAATCACTTGGTTACTCAGCTGCTAATGACTGGAAGCTGGAGGAGAGATTTCAGGTGAAAGAAATCTGCCTCTCTTTGTTGTTTGTACTGCAACAGAATTCTACACCCACCTGTTCCAAATAAATTTTAAAGTTTTAAAGATCCAAAGCACACAGAATCAGCTGCCCATAATGGGAACCTAAATCATAGGATCTGTCTTGTACTAAGGCCACATTCATAGCAGACATTTAAAGCACTGTTTATTTTTAATTTATTTTAATCCACCCTTCCTCCGTGGATCACAGTGCGGCCTGGAACATAAAAAAACACCAGAATTCGTAACATGATAACGTTTTAGACAGCCATGGCTTCCCCAAAAGTGTTCTGGGAACGGTAGTTTGTAAAGTGGGGGGTGAGAGTTGTTAGGAGACCCCTATTAACTTCACAGAGCGACAGTTTGCAGAGTGGGTTGAAATTCCTGCATTGCAGTGGGTTGGACTAGATGACCGCTGAGGGTCCCTTCTAACTCTACAATTCTATGATTCTAATAGTAGCTCTTTGCAATAAACGGGGTCTCCTGGCTACTCTCAGCAACCTTAACAAGACACAGCTCCCAGAATTCTGGCTTCTGTACATGGAACTGGGAAGGCGAGATCCCATCTTGTCCTTCCCTTCAGACAGTACAATGTAGGGGACGCGGGTGGCGCTGTGGTCTAAACCACCGAGCCTCTTGGGCTTGCCAATCAGAAGGCTGGCGGTTCGAATCCCCATGACAAGGTGAGCTCCCGTTGCTCGGTCCCAGCTCCTGCCAACCTAGCAGTTCGAAAGCATAACACTGCAAGTAGATAAATAGGTACCACTGTGGCGGGAAGGTAAACAGCATTTCCATGCACTCTGGTTTCCATCACAGTGTCCCGTTGTGCCAGAAGTGGTTTAGTCCTACTGCCACATGACCCGGAAAGCTGTCTGTGGACAAACGCCGGCTCCCTCGGCCTGAAAGTGAGATGAGCGCCACAACCCCATAGTTACCTTTGACTGGACAGGGGTCCTTTACCTTTACCATTTAAGGGTTGCCATATTTCAAAAGGTAAAAATCCGGGCTTAAAAAGTTTTTGGAGAAAGTTGTTGAGTTTTTTGGGGGGTGGGTGGGAGAGAAGAGGTTTCAAAAACCCGGACATTTTGGCAATTTCCCAAATCCCCCCCCCCCCGACACTAATTCCGTCATTGGAATCCCAGACATTTCTGGGAAAATCTGGATCCCTAGTACAATGCCTCAGGCCAGCTCTAGCCTCAGGAATAATCTTGCCTCATGGTGGCTTCTTGTCCAGGGGGAAACTGATGGTGTATTTAGCATAACGACATTTCCCCATTCCCTAAATATTGTTTAAATATCAGTGAGTGAGGAGGACTCCTTCACATTTTGACAGTGTCCCCCAACCTGGTGCCCTTCAGAAGTTGTTGCCCCAGCCAGCATTGCCTATAGCGGTCACATGGTTGGTCAAAGGTGGCATAGACCAGTCGTAGTCACTGGGGTGTCTTTCAGTTGATGCTGGACTACAACTCCCATCATCCCTGACCACCGACCATGCTTGGCTGGGTCTGATGGGATTTGTAGTCCAGCAACATCTGGAGAGTACCTAGTAATGTATATATTTTCAGATCCTATTCATGCTGAGGTTGTTGACTATGATTACTGTTAGTATAGCAGTATACGGCACCCTCGATGTACCTTTACAGAACAGCAGAAGTCAAAGCACAGAATTGTGATTTCTAATTTTAACAGCGAAGGAGCAAAAGAGGGGAGAGGGGAAGGATGCGAAAGGTGAGGTGAGGATAACCAGGAAGGTATGTGGGCAAATTGACATGTGTGCGTTCAGAATAAACTGCATTTCAGTTTGGGTTGGAGGTGAAGGGGTAAAGTAGATAAGACTCACCCAAAGCAAGTCTGGGATCGCATCCTAATGAGATTTCGACAAGGCTTGGATTGGAAGCAGAGCGCAAGGGGTCTTGATTTATTTATTTTTTGATGCTTTGGGCGTCCACCTCTAATCTTGTCCCTTTCTAAAAAATTATTTATCGGTGTGTGTTTTTCATTTTGGAAATCTACCAACGATTAGTATCACTTGTAGTTTAAGGGTGAATTCTGGACACAATGGAGATGTAAAAGGTTTGGATCATCATGAAAGATTGCAGGTTGTTGTTGTTCAGTCGTTCAGTCGTATCTGACTCTTCGTGACCCCATGGACCAGAGCACGCCAGGCACTCCTGTCTTCCACTGCCTCCCGCAGTTTGGTCAGACTCATGTTAGTAGCTTCGAGAACACTGTCCAACCATCTCATCTTCTGTCGTCCCCTTCTCCTTGTGCCCTCAACCTTTCCCAACATCAGGGTCTTTTCTAGGGAGTCTTCTCTTCTCATGAGGTGGCCAAAGTACTGGAGCCTCAACTTCAGGATCTGTCCTTCTAGTGAGCACGCAGGGCTGATTTCCTTCAGAATGGATAGGTTTGATCCTCTTGCAGTCCATGGGACTCTCAAGAGTCTCCTCCAGCACCATAATTCAAAAGCATCAATTCTTCGGCGATCAGCCTTCTTTATGGTCCAGCTCTCACTTCCGTACATTACTACTGGGAAGACCATAGCTTTAACTATACGGACCTTTGTTGGCAAGGTGATGTCTTTGCTTTTTAAGATGCTGTCTAGGTTTGTCATTGCTTTTCTCCCAATTAGTTTGAAAAACCAAATAAATTAATGTAAAAAAGGAAATCTATCAACAAATAAAATAATGTAATGTAATGTAATAATATCAGGATTAAAGGGTTTTCTCAAGATGCTGGAGGTTGTGTGTGTTGTGTCCCATTGGTGTATTGGTGGCAGTCTTCCTTCTTCTGATAGGAAATGCTCTGTGGGGGGCAGGAGCAAAAATGGGAGGTCAAGGGGGGTCAGTTCGGGAGGTGAGAAATGCCCCTATTTTCATCTGAGGAATGGTGGTGGGCATGCTTTAGCGTTCTAGATATGGCAAAATGCATCTGGAACCCCAATTGTGTGCGTGTACAAGCTGAGTAGATAGGAATGGCAGGAGGGGAAAGGGTTAAGCATCCTCTCCCCCCTCGGCATCTTCTCCCATCAACGCTGCCACCTCCCCAGGCTGCTTTTCCTTTAAATAAGCTGTGTCAAGCTTCATTATCCTCGCAGTTTGCCACTGGGCAGAAGCTGTACAACTCCCTGTATTCTGCATTCCACATGCAATGCGGCTGGTGCTAAATCAATGCCTGAAATCGATAAATATTAGTATAATAAATAACGCCGTACTTTTGAAGTGCAAGAATTTCTGCAAAGCCAAGTGTCGCTGAAGTGCCAACATTTCGGAGCTTCGGTGTGGCTGATACTCTTAATGACGGCCAATCGCTTTGGCAAGGGTGCTACAGCTGATGTCCAAAATATGAAACAATGCCTCTCTTGAGTGCACTACAGTAGATGCATGAGATCTCAGCCAAAAATTCTTTTCAGAACCTTTTAAACTTGAAACTGGGGCATTAACGTGTGTGTGTGTGTGTGTGTGTGAGAGAGAGAGAGAGAGAGAGAGAGAGAGAGAGATTCCCAAAGATTTATATATCTTTCGCACACAAACACACATACAGACACAAACACACTTTTTTTGCAGCTTCTGCAAGTACTGGCAGAACTTTTTCTGTTCAGTGGTGCTACTCAGCACTATTTCCTCTGTGCTTCCTACCAGCCTACCCAGAAAACAGCAGTGTGAGGGCAGGAAGCACCACTTCTGATTCGGCCTCACAGTGACGTTCCACGTCAGGGGTCAGCGTCCGGCCCCCTACAAGGTCTGAGGGACAGTGGACTGGCCCCCTGCTGAATTTGATATCCCACTTTGGATTTGATATCCCGCTTTATCACTACCCAAAGGAGTCTCAAAGCGTCTAACATTCTCCTTTCCCTTCCTCCCCCACAACAAACACTCTGTGAGGTGAGTGGGGCTGAGAGACTTCAGAGAAGTGTGACTAGCCCAAGGTCACCCAGCAGCTGCATGTGGAGGAGCGGAGAAGCGAACCCTGTTCACCAGATTACAAGTCTACCACTCTTAACCACTACACCACACTTCACAGCTTATAGACTTATCCAGGCTTCCTCAACCTCGGCCCTCCAGATGTTTTGAGACTACAATTCCCATCATCCCTGACCACTGGTCCTGCTAGCTAGGGATCATGGGAGTTGTAGGCCAAAAACATATGGAGTGCAGAGGTTGAGGAAGCCTGGACATATCCTTTCCTTGTTGAATGTTGAGGTTGACTGCGAGTTTAATGGAGAATTTCTATAGGTGCTCGGGCCCTCAGGGCCCCTGGGAGTCAGCGCCTATGGTGGAAGTACAGGTTAATTCCATTTTTTATTTTTATTTTTTTACTATCTACTAAAATTTCATTTATTCAAAGTTCACCTTGCAAACAGCGGAAAGCCAAAACTGCTGCCTTTTGCTTTCGCCGTCTCTCTGCCTCACCCATTCCAGCTACCGTGAAGATGGGGGCTGGGGGTGGGGGGCTGGAAGCAAGCAAAAAGTCACTGCACTTTAATTCAAATTTTGAAAGCCAAGCAGAAGAGGAATTGCAGATATGGAGTTTTTACTTCAAGCAGCAGAATTTTCGAGGCAGAATTCTAGAGGGGCAGACGCGGCTGCCATTGCTAATTCCTTTACGATTGGATATATTCAAAATGCACTAATGTTTGCATTGATGGTATTGATTCTGCAACACTTTTTTTAAAAAAAAGATGCTTAATTCAAGATGGGGGTGGAGGAGTAAGATGGGTCTTTAAGAAGGACATATTTAAATTGGGGGACATCATAGAGCTTTGAGAACAGATCTCAATTGAATTCACTGCAGTAGCAAACGGTCCCCTCCACCAGTAGTGTGCAGTGGGGTTTTTCATGGGCAAACAGTTCGGGTTAGAGGTGCCAGCTTGCAAGGGCAATAGGGGCCACTTGTGAGCATTGTGCCTCCCGCCCCCCCCAACAGGGCAGAAGCTTCTTGAGCTTTGGAAAAGAGGCACCAGGGGAACATTTATGGGACTAGTCTAGTCGCCCTAGTCCACTGACTGCAAACCATGACCCTCCACTGCTTGAGAGTGCTGCAGGAAACCAGCCTGGCCAGCAGTCAGGAATGAGAGAAACATAAGACGCTGCCTTGCACTGAGTCATCCATTTAGCTCAGCCAGTGTGGTGTAGTGGTTAAGAGCGGTAGACTCATAATCTGGTGAACCGGGTTCGCGTCTCCGCTCCTCCACATGCAGCTGCTGGGTGACCTTGGGCTAGTCACACTTCTTTGAAGTCTCTCAGCCCCACTCACCTCACAGTGTTTGTTGTGGGGGAGGAAGGGAAAGGGGAATGTTAGCCGCTTTGAGACTCCTTCGGGTAGTGATAAAGCGGGATATCAAATCCAAACTCCTCTTCTTCTTCTTCTTCTTCTTCTTCTTCTTCTTCTTCTTCTCAGCATCATCCACACTGACTGACAGCAGCTCTCCAGGGTTTGTGGAGGGTTCTGAAGATGCTTGGGCCGGAAACTGGGCTCTCCTGTGTGCAACGCAGGTGCCCTAATCAGGGCCGGCGCGTCCATTAAGGTGAACTAGGCAGTTGCCTAGGGTGCCAAAATAGAGGGGGCGCTGGCCAGCCTGCCCCCCGCCCCCCCGCCCCCCGGTGCCACCCCAACCAGCAGCGGAGCAAGCAGCTTGGGGCGAAAACCGCGGCAGCGGGGCGCCAAAATGGAGGGGGCGCCCCGCTGCCGCGGCGGGGGGCACCCGGCCGGGCAGGGGGCGGGCCACCGCTCCGCAACGTGCGTCATGCACAATGACGTCACATGGCCCGCCCCCTCGCCTAGCGCACCAAAATCGCTAGCACTGGTCCTGGCCCTACCACCAAGCTGATGATGGGAGCTGCAGTCCCCAACAGATCTGGAGGGCACCAGATTGGGGGAGAGTGGTGCTGACAGTACCGAGCGCAATGGGTCAATGGTCCGGTTTTCATGCGGGTCCACCTGGGGAGTAACAGGAATTGCCGCTTCCTGCACCCAACCGCTGCCAGGCCCCCCACAAAACACTTGAACCATCAGAACTCTGGGGCTCTTGCCAAACTTGGTGGGAGCTGGGGGTGTTTGGCATCCTCTTGCTGGTGAGAGGGTGGCAGGGCTGGGTGGGTGGAGCACCGCCTCTCGTGCTTCCGCCGCCCGAGGTGGGCGGTTCCCTCTGTCTCCTGTGTGGGCCGGTTCTGTGGTCCACCTCACTTCAACCCTTGCAAAGGCCTTACTCTCAGCTGATTTGTTTGCTATATATATATATATATATATATATATATATATATATATATATATATATATATATATATATTACTGTTATGTACTGAGCTGAATCCTAGAACAATAGGATCCAGAATGCAGCAGTCTGATTGGTCTGCAGGAGCCACCCAATCCAGTTCCAGGTGGAAGTGAATCAGTGACCTGATTGGCCTGCAAGAGCAGCCAATCAGGCTCCTGGATGAAGTGAATCCACAACCTGATTGGCCTACAGGAGTAGCCTGGAATTAGCCAATCACGTGGGGCCCATTGTGTAAATAATGTATATACTGTATAGCAGACGTTTTGGGGAAAAGATTCATTCCTTGCTACTATGAGCTGAATAAAGAGCATGAAATTCACACTTGACTCCGAGTATATTTCAATTACAAAGAAGAAGAAGAAGAAGAAGAAGAAGAAGAAGAAGAAGAAGAAGAGATGCAATAAGTTTAAAGGGGGTAGAGAAGAAATTTTTAATGACAACCAGTAAACACAGGCTGAGCACGCAGTGTGTCTCCCCCACCCCCTCTCCCTGGGTTTACACTCAGCTGATAAACCCAGGCTTAACAGACCGGCATTCATTACATGATTGACCTTTCCTTGTTAACCGAAGTAGACAATGATGTGTTTGGAAAATTGGACAATAGTCAATTTAATGGGAAAACTATTTTGCTTGGGAAGGTCTCCCACTTCACTTCACAGCAAATTACTGCGGTTGCTGCTGGCGGGTTAGGACTCTTATTTTTCAACAAATGTGGAGGTGTGGGTTTTGTTTTGTTTTTATCTTATTTTTAAAAAATAAAAATTGAAATCTATGTATTTGTTAGCAAATTGCCAGGCCAGGTAGTTCACCCAATAGTCCATCAGTGTTGCAGCAGCGAGATTGACGAGTGCATGGAATATAATAATTAGATGCTTCTAGGGCTGCATTCGTCTCCCCCTCCCCTTGGTTCAACTTTGTCTGGAAGGCATCTGGGAAGTCTAATGCACCAGCCTTCAAGACCTTCTCTTCTAGGGCATGGGGAGTTCACGCTGTGGAGCTGTTGTTCAGGTGACCATTTAATGGCCCCGGTTTAGGCTTCTATTTTGCCTGCTGGCATTTGCTCCTGGAAAATAACGGACGGTGGCGGGCTCTGTTGTGTGCGGACAGCCCGCAGTTCACGAAATTCTTCCATCCATCAAGGAGGGAAAGCAGCAGCGTCTGCTGTGGTCAAAAGGCGCCACATTGCTCAAGCGGAATGGCAGATGTCTCTGCAGGTAACCAGGTAGATGCCCTCTGCAAGACGTACCTTGCCAGGTGACAGGAGACATCTGCACACCCATTATTTTTCCAAGTGGAACTAGTTAACTGCCACAAATCTTATTTCATTCATGCCCGTTTTTGCCTTCCATTCTACATTATCGTTGCAATCGGATTCCAATCTATTCCGAACTTGAAAATGGAAAGCGTAATGCTGGTGGTCAACAAAAGAGGTTTAAAGACTGTCTCAAGGCAAATCTAAAAAAAAAATGCAGTATAAACACAGACAACTGGGAAACACCGGCCTGCGAGCGCTCCAATTGGAGAACAGCCTTTACCAAAGGTGTCATGGGCTTTGAAGACGCTCAAACTCAGGATGAAAGGGAGAAACGTACTAAGAGGAAGGCAGACTTGGCAAACCCTCACCGTATTCAACTCCCACCTGGAAGCCAATGTCCCCACTGTGGAAGGATGTCTGGATCCAGAACTGGCCTCCACAGTCACTTACAGACTCACTGTTAAAACTGTGTTCATGGAAGGCAATGTTACTCGGCTACGAGTGATCGCCAAAGACAAAGAGGAAGATTGCTCATGACAGCTAAACGAAGCCTCCATGTTCCATGCAGTCTTCCCCTGAATAGTTGCTGAGGTGTGCAAATTGTGGGTAGGGGCTCCTGTCTTTACAACCTGTGAGCTTTCCAGAAACATCTGGCTGGCCACTTTGGGGGACGTGGGGCTACAACAGATGTGCCCATGGTCTGATTCAGCAAGGTTCTCCTCACTTGCCATGCTCTCCAGTTCAGCCTGCCCACCTTAGACTATTCTGAAATCAGTTTGATTTCTCCCTCCTCTATGGATCCCAAGACTCACCCGCTTGTAAAGCTGCCGTTTTTACCTTGCTCTTGCAGAATATGCTTGCAGCACATTGCCCATAAAATAAAGCCATCTACGGTAAGCACCGTAAAAATCCAGAGCACGGCTGAAGCTATTTGCAAACAGCAGCTGAGCTCCCCCAGCTGACACCCCAAGTTTTATCATTCTGTCAGGGACTCTGCCCTCTTATGGGTAATATGTAGCAGACAATTATGTCTAAGCAATTAGATGGAAGGTCCTATTAAATGTGCAGGGGTCTCTATTCTCTCTCGCCTGGCTCGTTCATTTCTCCCCCTCCCTGCTCCTGAATTATTTACAATTTAACTCTGTAAATGCATTGCGGTGTTGCGGCTGCTGTTGCTTTCTGACTACCAAAAGAAGTATTTGGAGGGTGCCGAATGCGGCTGAAGGAAGAAAAAAACAACGAGGCATAAGGTGGTACGGTGCTTGAGAAACATGTTGCCTCCGCTGTCTGGGGAAGGTCAAGAAAGAGAGGGAAAGTGATGCTTGTACATCCCAAAGGTGTGAATATCCAGTTTGTTTATTTGCCTCCAGAAATAGCTCTTGGTTGGTCACTCAGAGGAGACTTGCCTAGCAAAGGTAAGAACCACCTCTCTGAGCATGTTAGAATGTTTGTGAACATTCCATGACCTCACCCTAGCTTACAAGCACGTGAAAGTTGGTGGCCCATAAACTACATTAGTTGAGTTCTGTAAGAATAGGGGTGGGAGACCTCTTGTCCCACCAGATGCTATTGGGAGTCCATCAGCTCCCATCAGCTCCAGTTAGCAAAGCCCAGGGCTTCCCAGACTTGGGTATCCAGCTGTTTTTGTACTACAGCTTCCGTCATCCCTAGCTAGCAGGACCAGTGGTCAAGGGTGATGGGAATTGTAGTCCAAAAACAGCTGGAGACCCAAGTTTGGGAAACCCTGGCATAGCCAATGATCAATGATGACTTGAGCTTCTCATCCAGCAACACCTGGAGGACCACAGCTTCCACCTCCCCATCCAGACTGGTACACCCGAAGGACTCTTATTCCATGCCTCCCCCTCCAAAATCCTGGGAACTGTAGTTTGTTAAGGGAGCTGACCTTAGGGACTCTTAATGGACCACAGTTCCCAGGACTAGCCGTGGCTGTTAAAGCAGTATGGGTGTCAGGGACTGGGCAGAGGAGGAAGGGTGGAGACCGCCTCCCCAGCCTGAGCCTTCCAGAGAAGAAGGAGACAGTTCAGAATTACAACAGGGGTTTGAGGGAGATCACAGCTCAGAGGCAGATGAGGGGGGAAAGCGGGGAAATAATGGAGGAGGAGGAGGAGGAGGAGGAGGAGGAAGCACCAGGGGGTGACAGCTGATGGACACAGTGTCTTTAGAAAGCATTCCAGACCTCCCCTCTACCATAACCCAGCGAGCATTGAAAGTAGGAGAGCAAAGAGCTCAAAGGCAGAGGGCATTTTTCAGCACCCGTAGCGAAGACGCATGAGGAAGTGGGAGAGACGAAGGGGGTGGAGACTCAGGACCTCGCCACTATTCCAAAAGGCTGCATTCCCAAACCTCTCTCTGTGAATATTGAATAAAAAAACAATTGGTAAGGACTTTTCCTTGTCTTGTCTGTTCCTGGCAACCTGCTATGGGGGTTGGTGTCTCTGCCTCCTGACTATAGCAGTGCAGGGTGTGGCTGTGACCTAAGAGATTTAGTCGCCTGGAAGAAAGGCAGTTCCATTGAACTCAGCAAGGTTTGCATAAGCATGTGTAGAGGTTTGCACCACTAGAAACTTAAAGGCTTTCCAGCGTGAAAGCAGGTGCAGATAAGAAGTCAAAAATTATACAGGGGAAAAAATAGCAAAACATATTTCTGCACATGAGCTTTGGGTTTCAGACACAGAGCTATTCGACAAAATGCATATAACATGGTGCAGACAAGAGCAAAGCCACCTGTTCCGTATAGATTGCATGACTTATGCAGTGGTTGGGACATACACCATGTGAATGAGAAGGAACTCAACATGCCGGAGTTGTAGTTTGCGGTCCTGAACTACTACCCACCAAAGTGGTCACATCGATGAATTCAGTTCCTTTAGCAATGCGATTTTTCGTTTTGGACAACCACCCTCGTTTTACGTACCCTCCCCCCCAACGGAAATGCTGCATCTGATCTGATCAAAACCAGCTGTATACTAATGGTATGAGACAAGGCATCAAACGTAAGGCCCAGGGGCTATATCACACAGTTTAAGGGAGGCCAATGTGGCCATGGCATCCCCGCTGATGCCAATTTCTGGATCACCTTCAGGAGGGAGGATTTGATGCTGGGCTGGTTCAGTAGGGGGTAGATTTTTAATAGCTATTTTATCACTGGCATTGGTAGTTGTCACCAGAACCAAGAAGGGAAAACAAACAGGAAGCCATTTTATACTAGCTGCCATATTTATTTTAAATCAAGTTTTTAAAAATATATATATATTCGGGGGTTTTATATGCAGATTGTTGGGAAGAAAAGTATTTGCGCCAGTAGCATTGCTGTGATTGTCAAGTATAATATTTCCCTCTCTTGGGAATGCTGAATCTTCAGGTGCTACCTGTCCTTATTCGTTCATATTTACTGGTAATACCTTCCAGACGACGGCACTACAAGCCGTAAATCCACTAATGGCTGTAAAGTGCTTTTGGATGGAGGGTTATAGAAATTCAAAGTTTTATTGTCCTCCGTCTGCTCTACGAGGTAGCTGCATCTATATTGCAAGAATATGCTTGCAGCCTACATGTGTTAAGTCAGATAGAATTATCTACAATGGAGTCCCAGCCAGCCAGGTACTTCATATTACCTTTACTTTAATGGCAAGGATGGAGAACCTGTGGTCCTCTGGAAGTTGCTGGACTACAGCTCCCACCCTCGCTGACCAATGGCCATGCTGGTTGGGGCTGATGGGAGTTTGAGTCTAACACCATCTGGCAGACACCATGTTAGGGTCAAGCTTCGTGGAACCAGCTTCCTCCCTCCATGGCACTAGATACGGAGATCAAAGAAAGGAACATCTTACCAGTTAGAAACTTTAATAATCACAGCGAGAGAACAAAAAACACATCTCCTAGAAACGGTGGTACCCCAAATTAAGGATCACACCCCCTTCCGTCCCTATTAATCTACTTCACTCCTACATCTTGTAATCTGAGTTTGTACCCTCTGCACTTTCTGTTCTGAGACTTTATGAGCTCTTCTTGCCCTTGGGCTGAGTGGAGAAATGCTGTCCAGAGACTGTGAATCTGTTGACCCTCTCTCTTCCAATGTTTCTTCACCTAGCTGTTCCCCATCCAGTATTTCCCAGCTTCTGCCTTCTGAACTATGGCCCTCTGCAAACCACTGTTCCAAATTTATACTGTCCTCCTGCTCCAGGGAAGATTCAGAAGCAGGAGCAGGGGGAGGGCTCCCACCATTCCTCCTCAGTGCAGCCCTCCTCAGCACAGTCCCTGATAGTTAGCTACCACACCATTACAGTGTGGGAGTTGTTGTTGTGCTACATCATGAACATATCCAAAGTCAACTTGCAGCACAAGTGATCACCTGCTAGGAACTGGGGGCAGGGCTGAAATGGAATGAGCCTTTGATCTAGCCTTGTCCTTCTGCCAAGTGCTTGGGCTCCTTGCATTATCCAAGTAGTGTGGTAAAGAGCTGGACGTCACCAGAGGACAGAGCATGGACTGATGTACACAACAGCAGATCAACAAGTATCATTCTCGGAGCCAGCATATCTAGCTGGTGAGCTGTGTTTGGCTCATTGGGTCACCGACTCCAATTCCCCGTTCTCTCTTCCCTTCCCTTACTTGTATTCTGAAAACCACAGCTTGGCGAACTAATCAGTGACGGCCAGCAGATCCAACCACATCAGCAAAAAGGGGGAAATTCTGGATGTATGCATGCTGGACACTTTACTAGAGGATAATACCAGCACCGCTTAGCTTTAGCGAACGAGGGCATTTTGACCATTTCATATATCTCACAGTGTATGTGTCTCACATGCCAGTGGGGGGTGGAGTCGGAGGAAAATGTGGCAGGAGTAATGAATGCAAATATTATTTTTGTACGTTAGGAAACCCACCAAGTGTCCCTATTTTCCAGGGACAGTCGCAGATTTACAGGACACACCTCAGTTTCCAGTCCCTCCAAGTGTTCCTATTTTCCAGGGACGTCCCTGATTTGGCTGGAGTGGCTGGGGAAACCCAGCCAGATGGGCGGGGTATGTATAAACAAACAAACAAACAAACAAACATTTATTAATTATTATTTAGAGAAGTTGTCCTGGTTTCTGATTTGAACCTGGAATGTCCCACTTTTCCTTAGGATGTCCCTGTTTTCACTGGAGAAATGTGGGAGGGTATGGAGTTATGTGACCCCCCCCAAAGGCATCTGATAGCAGCCCTGCATAGGGAAGTTTTTATTTTTAAAAGTTTAATGTTTAATTGTGCTTTATATATGTTGCAAGCCTCCCAGGGTGGCTGGGGCAACCCAGTCAGATGGCCGGGGTGTAAATAGTAAAACTATTATTATCCATATTATACACCCCTATTTTCATTGCAGAAGTGTTGGAGGGCATGCAGTACACACACACACACACACACACACACACTCCTCTGTCTTCCATCCAGATAAGCAAGAGGCATTATCCTAGTTTGTTGACATGATCCAGCCAGGCAGAAACACTTAAGCAGTATGCCAAGAAGCTTAGCAAACTCTAAAGCTTCAAAAATAAGCAAGGAATGAAACATTCACATGCGTTGCTCTACCCAGTTTTGCCTCTGGCCCTGACTGGCAGTGGAATGTGGTCCCCTCAGAAGGTTGCCCAGAAGGCAATGGGAAGTGGAATTCTGGAGAGGGATTGTGTCCTGAGGAGAGGCTTCAACGGCCAGATCTGGCCTCTGGGCTGAAGGTTCCCCACCCCTGTTTTGGGGGCTTCAAAGTGGCGCTGAGCATTTTGCTGAAATCCCAGACTTTAGGAGAAAGGTGAGACCGCTGTGATGATGGGAAGGGGGGATGCTCTCTGAGGAGACATTGGGAACTGATGCAGGGGTGGAGAGATGAAACAGAAGGAAGTGCCAGTAAGGATGAGGTCATGCCATCGTCTAGACACAAGGTGACACAGGGAGATGTCTTCACTTCTCTTCCCACTCCATCTCAATCTGAAGGAGGGCATCAGTGCCTGTCCAAGTTTTCCCAGAGATAAAGGCTGAATGGAAAATGATAATATTGCTAAATTCCAGCCAGCAAAAGCTGCAATTTGCCTGGATAGTTTTAGGCTTCTGAAGTGCTAATTGCTGTGACTACTGTAAGCCCATATTTGAGCTGCTCTTTTGAGCTAGGCTGCGTAACAATTAGATTATGAGATTTGGGATCTTATAAAGGGGGATACTTAAAAATGATTGCTTTGTAATGGTCTGTGTTGAAGCTTTGTTTATTGCCAAGCAGTGGCAGTGATCATCATAATTATCAACGTTACTTTTTTTTCTCATGGAGGCCAGAATTACGTCCTTCTCAAAACACCGGCTGAAACACCAGGAGTTGCCCTGGACTTATCCTGAAGCAAAAAACATCTGGGAGGAACCTCAAGGGGGCTCACATTTATTCCAAATGTGGGTTGGTTTAGCTCTTTGGTTATCCCATGAGGAAGTAAAAAAAATGTATTCTATGTTTTATATATAAGTCGCCTAGAGTGGTTGGTAGATCCTAGCCAGATGAGTGGGGTATTATTATTATTATTATTATTATTATTATTATTATTATTATTATTATTATATTACATAGGGTGTGTGATTCATGTTGCTAGGGCTGTTTAAGAGCATTCTGAGCATCTTCACCAGATGCCAATAAAAAGCAGGAACCTTGGAAGATACCTTCTCCTGAGCCAGGCTATGAGTCCACCTAGTCTCGTCTCTATTTGTATTTAAGGGACCGCCTCTCCTGGTATGCCCCGGGTAGGACCTTGAGGTCCTCAAATAATAACTTTCTGGAGATCCCAGGTTATAAGGATGTCAGGCTGGCAGCTACCAGGGCCAGGGCTTTCTCGGTTCTTGCCCCGACATGGTGGAATGATCTGCCGCAAGAAACGAGGGCCCTGCAAGAGCTTGCATCCTTCCGCAGGGCATGTAAAACGGAACTGTTTCGCCTGGCTTTGGGGTTAACTTGAGGGTAACCCCTGACGTTTCTATTTCGTGGTGATTGGTGAGCTACTTATAATGAAGTGGCTTTTAAATCTTTTAAATTTTTAAACTTTTAAGCTTTAAGCTGTATTTTAGATTTGTATTTTTAACTGTTTGTCCTATGGTTGTGTGGTTTTATAATTGTTAGCCGCCCTGAGCCTGGTCCTGGCTGGGAAGGGCGGGATATAAATAAAAGCTTATTATTATTATTATTATTATTATTATTATTAGTCAACAAAAGAGGTTTAAAGACTGTCTCAAGGCAAATCTGAAAAAATGTAGTATAAACACCGACAATTGGGAAACACTGGCCTGTGAGTGATCCAACTGGGGAACAGCCTTTGCCAAAGGTGTCATGGGCTTTGAAGACGCTCGAACTCAGGACGCAAGGGAGAAACGTGCTAAGAGGAAGACACGCTTGGCAAACCCTCACCATGATCAACCCCCGCCTGGAAACTTATGTCCCCACTGTGGAAGGATGTGTGGATCCAGAACTGGCCTCCACAGTCACTTATGGACTCACTGTTAAAACTGTGTTTATGGAAGACTATCTTACTCGGCTACGAGTGATCACCAAAGAAGAAGATATTGTCTCCATACACTGAATGGCAGTGGCTTTCCATGACTTCAGGCAAGGGTCTCTCCCAGCTGTATCTTCCTTCCTACGCCCCTGTCTCGTGGCTTGCCAGCACACCAATTCACAATGCATGGAAAACTGAACGGGGGAATGACTGCAACGACACAAGCCAGAATGTGACAGCGGCGGCGGTTGTCTCTTCCTCCCCCATCGCAGGCAGAGATTCTGTTTGTTTGTTTGCGTGCAATGCCTATTACCCTGCCACTCAGCTCCAAGAGCCCTTAAGGCAGCTTACAAAATAAAACATAATTTCCGCAAGAAGAACAATAAGAATAAAACCAAACAGGGAGCGTACGTTTGAAATTTAACAAGCAGACGCCACCAAAACCAATACGGCATAGAAGGAGCAGCTGATTCAAGGTGCTCCGAAAGCCTGGTAGGCTGTTTTAATTACCAGGGATGGAAATTCTGGGACCTTATCAATGCTCCTGGACTACAGGTCCCAGCATCCCTGACCGTTGGCTGTGTTGGCTGGTGTCAGAGACCAGGCTGAGGAGAGCTACTCTGATGAGGAATGGTGGGGGCCTCCCCCTTCCCCTGCTCCTGACCAGGATCCTGAAGCTGCCCAGGAGCAGTGGAGCAGTATAGATTTGGAGCACTGGCTTGCAGAGGGGCATAGTCCGGAAGACAACAGCTGGGTGGAACTGAGTGGGGAACAGCTAGGAGAAGAACCGGGAGAGAGAGAATTAACAGACTCTCTTTCGCTGGAAAGTGTCCCAGCGCTCAGTCCAAGGTCAAGGAGGGGAGAGAAGGCCAAATGGTTGCGAGATCAGATTGCCAGACGAGCAAGTGGCTCTGGGGGAAGTGGGAGGAAACCTTAACTGGGAGCACCTTTCCTCCGAGATGAAGTCTTTGTTCTTTTGCTGTGAACAAAAGTCTCTTCAACTGGTAAGGGACTATTTTCGCTTTGTTCTGCTTATCCACGGCCAAAGGGAGGGAGGAGGCCGTTTCCTCGAAGCCTGACAGCTGGGCTGGTAGGAATTGCAGTTCCATAACACCTGGAAGGTGCAGCCCACATTTATTTGCATCTTCTAACCTGCCTTCTCCTATCATGGAACTCCAGGCAACGTATATAAGATTGGCAGGCAATCTGCCATTCAGGTAGCAACCAGTCTCAGACCTGAGACTTTGTTGCATCAGGTGCCCTTTGGGCTTGGAACTATAGACCATCACTCTGGAGTAAGGATATGGGAGCCAGCTGATTGTCATTTAGCAAATATGCCAGCTGTATATCATCTACCACCTTCCTATGAATTGTATTTAAGCTAGGCTCCTTCGAGAGCAGCAAGATCAGTGCCAGAAACTTTATTGTCAATTAACTCTTGTTTTGCTATGTGTTTATGTACCTAAGCCTAGATTTATTTATTTATTTTGTAATATTGAATTTATCCTGTGTTTGCCAAATTGCTGATTTTTGTCATTTATTTTTTTTTAAAAAATTTTTTACTGTCATATTCTGTATTTTGTATTTTCCATTTTCTGTATTTTGATGTTTTGAATGTTTGCTGCAAGCCAATTTGGGCAAAGCTCATTGTGGAAAAGTGGTATATAAGTAAATCAGTCAATCATACTACAAGAAGCAAGTGAAAACTACAAGTTTTTGGGGGGTGGGGGGGGTTCGCTTGAGTTCACATTCAAAAACGAACCTACCTAATTCACCTTTTCTGAAATGCAGCCAACCTTTGAAATTCGCACTGCTCTGACTTTTCCACTGCACGTTCCCCAGTCATGTAATGTGCATATACTATGGTAAAATGTCCAGAAAACTGCAGGCATTGTTGCAAACAAAATGCATTATATGAGGGGAAATTGCTCTGCAAAAAACGTGTGTATTGCACAAAACGACAGACAATAATATGCATATTTCAAGAAACGCACACTAAAATACTGATACGTTTTCATGAGGACTAAATTGCAAACTGAAGTGGAGAGCAGAGATTAAGATGGCAAAAAATTAAAAACAGCAAACCAAAACTGGCAGGTTCATCTGTCCCTAACTACAACAAAATATTTGCCACGTAACCTCAGCTCCAAATAGGAGAGCTTCTGATCAACATTCCTGCCAGCCTGCCACACCCTCCTCAAGGACACTATCAGCTAAAAGGAGCCTGAGCGGAGAATTTCCCTTCCTTCTCCTCAGTGTTCTGTTTTTCTTTTCCCATTGACACACAACATTCCATGGCCACTAAACATTCTCAGTCTTCAAAGCACTGAGACGTCCATCTTGTTGCTCAGTGGTTCCATGTTAGCTCAGTTTCTTTCAGCACTCAACCCTTGAGTTCCCTATTAGAAGGAGTGGCTGGGGAAACCCAGCCAGATGGGCGGGGTATAAATAATAATTTTTTATTATTAAATGGAAGCTGGATCTGAGTCCCTGATCTACCAGTGCTAACCAGCCGACGGACTATAACACCAACATAAAAAGCTTTCTGCAGCTTACCCCGGCCAACCGCCAAGCAGCGGCATTCTGGGTTATCTGCACATTCTGAGCCGTATGGAAGGGAAGCATCATGACTCAGGGGTAGGCAACCTAAGGCCCGGGGACCGGAAGCGGCCCGTTCACCTTCTCAATCCAGCCCGCGGACGGTCCGGGAATCAGCATGTTTTTACATGAGTAGAATGTGTGCTTTTATTTAAAATGCATCTCTGGGTTATTTGTGGGGCATAGGAATTCATTCATTCTTTTTTTTTCAAAATATAGTCCGGCCCCCCACATGGTCTGAGGAGCAGTGGACCAGCCCACAGCTGAAAAAGGTTGCTGACCCCTGCATCATGTAGAGCAGGGGTAGGCAACCTAAGGCCTGTGGGCCAGATGCGGCCCAATCGCCTTCTCAATCCGGCCTGCGGACGGTCCGGGAATCAGCGTGTTTTTACGTGAGTAGAATGTGCCCTTTTATTTAAAATGCATCTCTGGGTTATTTGTGGGGCTTGCCTGGTGTTTTTACATGAGTAGAATGTGTGCTTTTATTTAAAATGCATCTCTGGGTTATTTGTGGGGCATAGGAATTTGTTCATTTTTTTTCTTCAAAATATAGTCCGGCCCCCCGCAAGGTCTGAGGGACAGTGGACCGGCCCACGGCTGAAAAAGGTTGCTGACCCCTGATGTAGACAATACTGCAGCAAGCAAGGCTTATGCGCTGAAGATCAGGGTGCCCAGATGATAAGGCCAGCTTGATGTAACGACAAGTTCTAACAACTGGGCTATGGTACAGTCTGTCGAACCTTTTTTGGCATTAACAGAAGCAAGTGCGTGCGCGCGCGCGCACACACACACACACACACACAGAGGCTACTTGACTCAAGAGAATTCTTGGGACCTGCATTGATTTCCTATATATTTTTTTATAAGCACAATATTCGTTTTCATTTCCTGACAAATAACCCTGTTCCCAAAAGGTACCCATAAAACAACATGCTGGGTAATTCTCACCTGGCGTAAAAACAGCCTTGCAACGATGCATCAGCAACAATCGCAAGCAGAGCGGCTGAGAATCTGGCCTTGGTGGTTTGGTCAGAGCTGACCAGCTGCCTAAGAAGCCAGACAATTACCTATACACAAAGGGACATTTTTTCTTGTAACATCCCCCCTCCCTCCGCTTTGGTCTTTGCCACCAGGTTCCCAATAAAGAACTCTAATAATGTTTATTTTAAGTGTGCAACTCAGACGCTGATCTCTGGTAACGGGTTTATTATTTTATCTAACCCCGGTACGATCACGGCAAATATTGGCCCGTAAACCAGCTACAATACACATGCCGTGCATTTTAAAGCAATCAGCGTCTCGATTCTAAATGTATTCACTTGGGATTTTAAATTCCATATATTATATTTCTATTTTTTTCTTTTTTTAAATCACATCCCAAAATTTTAGTTCACATTTTGCTTCCCCAAAGCTGCATGATATTGGCTGCTTAAGGTCAATTCCCACATTACATCGTCATACAGATGGCGGAGGACAAACACACTGGTCATAGTAGGTGGACTGAATCATTGGTTTCACTCATCCCAGCGTTCACACTGAAAAAAGATGCTTCCTAAAATCACACCCAAGTTGCCCCCCCCAAGTTTGAAGGTTTAGATCATCTGGTCTTGTTCCCAAAGTTGAACTGGGGGGTTAGGAATTCTCCAATATCCCATGTAAACCTATTCCATCAAGATTAGGAACACAGGAAAGTGCCTTTTTTCTAAGCTGTACCACTGATCCATATACCGTCTTTCCCCCTTTTTAAGACATCGTCTTATAATTTTTTTCCCCTAAAAAAAACACAGGGTGGCTTATTTTGGGGGGATGTCTTATTTTTATTACGTCAGTATGGTACAGTACAGTCTCCCCCTGCGCGCTGAGCAGGCGGGGCAGAACTCCGCAAGAGGTGCGTTTCCCCCCGTGCCTCTCGCTGGTTCGCTGGCTCCCTGCGCACTAAGGAGGCGACGGGAACAATGGCGGCACCACGGCTTACTTTTGGGGTACGTCTTACTTCTCACAAAGGTAAAAAAAACCCTGCCATGGCTTACTTTATGACTACGTATTAAAAAAGGGGGAACAGGGTAGCTCAACATTGACTATGTTGATGGGCAGTAGAGCTCAAAGATTTAGTGCTGGAGTCTCTCCCAGCTGTACTCAGAAGATGCTGGGGAACCTGAAACGCTTTGCCTGCAAAGCTTGAGTTTCTACCATGGAGCTACAACCTAAGAGCCCAGGGCCTCTTGCTGTGTGGTGTTTTCATGATGTGCATATGCCTTTGGCTGCATGGAAACACATTGCAAAAAGCCAATTGCACATGACAGCACACACACACTTGTATTTATATTATTTTAGTCAGAGGTCTAGGCAGTGGGCATAGGAGCACTTTTCTTCATTGTCATACAGTCAAATGTATGTTCAGGTCAGGGCTGGATTTAGGTTCGATGAGGCCCTAAGCTACTGAAGGTAATGGGGTCCTTTATATGTCCAGCTGTCCTTTGTCAACAACAAATTGTCGCTGTTTTTGTGTGTTGAATATATGCTAGATGGTCATTTATGGACCTAATAGGTATCTCAAGCCATTTGTACATGCAGAATGTAGGCACCCTATATATGGAAATGAGCAAACCAGTGATATTTTAGGGTGTAGGCTAGCAGGCGGGGCCCATGACTTACATCAGGCATCCCCAAACTGCGGCCCTCCAGATGTTTTGGCCTACAACTCCCATGATCCCTAGCTAATAGGACCAGTGGTCAGGGATTATGGGAACTGTAGTCCAAAACATCTGGAGGGGCTGAAGTTTGGGGATGCTGACTTACATCATAGGAGCCTACACAGCACAAAACACTGTTGCTGTATGTAGGTTTTATTTTATTGGTTTTTTATCTTATATTTTGGAAATGTACATCCAGTTTTTTCCCTTTAATATTTTTTGGCCCCCCCCCCAAGAGAGTGGGGCCCTAAGCTATAGCTTGTTTAGCTTATACGTAAATCCGGCACTGGTTCAGGTTGAGTTTTTGCAGCATTGTATTGATGCATACAGCAACCAGGGGTGTGGCTAGAGGATAGGCGACAGTTCCCGGGCCCTGGGTCTGTCCTATGATGGTCAAGATTGCCTCCCCATTTAATTTCCCTTTAAAAACAAAAACAAAAAAACTTTGCTTACAGGGTGTCTGGCCAGACTGCAAGGTGCAGTGCTGCTGAGACCCCAAATCTTAGTTTTCCTTGAAGCATCCATGTACACACACACACACACACACACACAAACACACAAACAAAAGTGAGCTAAATATATTGCTATACAAGGGGCTGGGAATTTAATCAGATTGGCTTTTTAAAATGGTATGATTGACTGACGCATGGAAGGATGGGAATGGCATTGATTATTATTTTAAATTGCTTGATTGAACTTAAAAAACCATAACACAAAATCAAAATTATCCATAACAAATAAACATCAAAAAATTATCAATATCTATTACACTTTATCACAGTCTTCGTTTACTTCCAATGACTTCCTGCCACCTCCATCTAGCTTTAAATATATATTTATCTAGCGCACTATTTGTCTCTATTTTTAATAATGACTTATCCAAGATATTGTACTTTCTTAAACCTATTCGGTGGATAACAGAAGCTATTCAAAGGCTGCCACAGACTTCATGTTATTGCAATCTTTTATGTAACTTTTAAATAAACCCCATTTATTGAAAAATACATGATCTGCATAGTCCCTTATTCTTCCTGATAGCTTAGTCAGTTCTGCATATTCCATTACTTTTTGTTGCCACTCCGATTTTGATTGTAACTTTCCTCTTTGACGGTCTTTTGCCTGATTGTCTACAATGTTATTTCAAAAGGTTGACTTTATATTTTTAGTTGACTTTCATTCGTAATGCTGGAAGGATATTTTGTTTAGGTGTTTACTATGTTTAGAATGAATTGCCTTTTGTAGCTGATTTTTTTTTTTTTTTTTTTTTTGCAATGCTTGTTTTGGATAGGAAAATGATGTTCTGTTTAGTTCACTGTGTTGTATAGACTGTATAGCTGGGTTTTTTTTAGTTGCTGTTTTTTTAAGGAGGTTTCAACCTATGTTTTAAGCCACTTAGAGCTTGGTTTGAATATAAACAGGATACAACTCACCCAAATAAAGAAATAAATCAGCACAGGCAAATTGTATACAAATTCGTGCCATGGGCCTATGCTTTCAGCCCTTTAAGTATCTAACAATCTCCTTGAACACAGGCAATATAGAAAGGGAACACACACACCATTGAAGGGACACAGAGCTTTAGCAAACTGATCAGGATCCAGTTCTGAGAGAGTTTGGATATGATATTTGAGAGTCAGTGTGGTGTGGTGGTTAAGAGCAGTGGACTCGTAATCTGGGGAACTGGGTTCGTGTCTCCGCTCCTCCACATGCAGCTGCTGGGTGACCTTGGGCTAGTCACACTTCTCTGAAGTCTCTCAGCCCCACTCACGCCACAGAGTGTTTGTTGTGGGGAAGGAAGGGAAAGGAGAATGTGAGCCGCTTTGAGACTCCTTCGGGTAGTGATAAAGCGGGATATCAAATCCAAACTCTTCTTCTTCTTCTTCTTCTTCTTCTTCTTCTTCTTCTTCTTCTTCTTCTTCTTCATTCTCCTTTCCCTTCTTCCCCCACAACAAACACTCTGTGAGGTGTGTGGGGCTGAGAGACTTCAAAGAAGTGTGACTAGCCCAAGGTCACCCAGCAGCTGCATGTGGAGGAGCGGAGACGCGAACCCGGTTCCCCAGATTACGAGTCCACCGCTCTTAACCACCACACCACACTGGAGTTTATAATAGAAATGGGAGCAAAATTTGACACAGTTTGTATTTGAAAATGAACTTACTTCATTCACGCTTTCTGAAACGAGAGACGAATCAAAACACAACTTTCTAAATGTACGTCCGTCCCCCCCAAACTGTGCAATGCACTGAGTGCATGCAAAAAAAGAGAAAAAGAACCTACTATAGTAAAATTGAATGTATTGTTGAAAATAACACAGAGAAATGCATTATAGAAGGGGAAAATACAAATATTAGGAGGAAATGCGCTTTGGGGGGAAATGCATTAGGCAAAATTGCATACGATATTAGAAATTTGCAGTACAATGCTGGTGAATTTTCATGACGACTTCTTTTTGATTGTAAACTGGTGTGTGAATGTGGAGAACCGAGCTTATGCCTGGAAAAGTGAGAATTTGAGGGGAAACAAAATAGACAGGTCTGCCCATCCCTGGTTTATATCCTTAAAAAATATGCTAGTTAAACTGGAATTAATGGGGAGTGGGTGCTGGGCGCCATGGACCTGGGAAGCAATAAAGGAATGTATTGGTTGGAGGGGGGACTTCTCTTGCAAATGTGGTAACTGATTTATCGATGCCTATATTGAGAAACACACACACACACAACGTGTCCACTTTGCTTGTCACTTTTTTTTGCTATCGTAGGTGTGGCATATGGTACAATGGACATCTGTCCCATTCCAGAACTCCTTTTGAAATTGATGAGGATTCTGGGGTGCTCCTTCAGTTTGGAGAGTGAGCCATACCCATGCACTGTTATTGGAGGAATTCAATTCAGCTGGCGTTCAAAGGTGGACCTACTTAATTTTCACCTTCTGAAACAATACGCGAAACACAGCCATCCTCCTAAACTTGTACGTATCCAAATTTTGCAACCGAGTTCTATAGCCAAGTGAGGAGTTAAGTATGAGGGCAAAAATGCACATCTTAGTGGAAATAACATGCAAAATGCATTGCATTGGGAGAAATGGCTCTGTAAAAGAAAAGTGGATATATTGGGAGAAATTTGCATTAAAACACCGGTGAATTTTCATGATGATTTTTAAAATAATTGCAAACTGGTAAAGAAATGTTGGGAACTGAACGTAAGATTGGATTTTGTTAGGAGGGGGGGAATCTTTCAAAAATGTGAATACTAGGCAAAGCTACACACACACACACACACACACACACACACACACACACACTGTGTATATAAGGAGAAATTCACAGTAGAATGTTCCTGAATTTTCGCAGGGAGTTTTAAGTGGAACTAAATCGGCAAATGTGGAGGGCCGAGTTTAAGATGGGAAGCATGGGGGAAAGGCAAGAGAAATGGAAAATGAGAGGTCTGCTCATCCCTATGCTCAACACACTGTTTCTGCCAGGGAGGGTGCCAAGTCTGCGTCAATGGTTGTGCTGGCGCTGCCTGTGTGTATGAAAATGCAGCCTGGGAATTAAACCCCTGTGGTTGTTGTGGGACTTAATCTGCCTTACTTTTAATATTACAGGCTTAGCAAGTTTATGGACTGCAGATATATAGATAGATAGATAGATAGATAGATAGATAGATAGATATAGATATAGATATAGATATAGATATATAGATGTATAGATAGATAGATAGATATAGATAGATAGATAGATATAGATAGATAGATAGATATATGTGTGTGTGTGTGTATATATCTGCATGCCCGATTCATTCCACCAACATTTCGACCCCAAAGGATATATTTTTTCCCCAATAATTGAAATGCGTACGCTGACTTTATATTCTATCCAGTGACCACATGGTCAACCTCAAAGTAAACATCATAGACACCTGTAAGTCACACCAGTACAGCCTAGGTGCAGAACGAACCTAATCGAAGATTGCAAGTCCAGCGATGCACTCCAAATACCACACACACGCACACGCAAATCTTTGAAGTCAGGAATCTGTCTGCCCCATTCCCCAGGATCTACTTACCCACAGATGCTCTTTCTGCAGGGTCTTTTGGAACCAGCAAACCCCCTGCAGGCTGCAGAGACCACGCCAGCAAACTCGAAACACCGGTTTCTGCAAAATCCTCCCCCTTGTACCACCCCAAGAATTAGATCCGAGCTCCAAGGGGCTGGAAATGTCATTTGAAACGGCCGAGCTCAAAGGCTGAAATCAAAGCATCTGCCGAGGTCCAGGACAGGTAAACAAGCCATCGCCGGCAAGGGCCCTAACCCAAACCGAAGCTTTCCGTTTGAGAAATGGTGCAACAGATGAAAATGCTGCAGAGATGATGATAGGCAACGGACGGCACAAGGGATCTGGCAATGGCTCAACCTGGTGTAATAGGACATGCGGGTTGCTGGTTGTTGCAATGCTATTGCAACAGTCTCTTCGTCTAGAAAAAAAAAACCGTGGCAGGCGAGACTGCGTGGTTACAGTTTTCCTACAGGCAAGAATCTTGGCGTTGCTAGAGGTGGGTATCTACTGATTACTGTTTTGGTGTCGCTGGGCAATTTCACCCGCCCCTCGTTCTCTGGGACGCTTACAAAGGATGGGAAGGAGTCCTTTCGAAAGGAACAGGCAGGTGCTGTCGTGCACCGCACTCTACTTTTTTATTATTATTGCCGAGCTCACGTTTCTTTTGCTTCTCGGCGTTGCTTTAATCAGATCTCCCGATTACTCGCGCCCAGCAGCTTGGGCTGGGCTTCCCTTTAATGGAAAGGTTGGGAGGCCTGCGTCCAGCTTCTGCCCTGCTCCCCAGCTCTGTTGCCAAAAAAGAGAACTAAAAACAAGCCTGTAAAGAAAATAGAAGTGGGGTGGACTTCTGTCTTATAAAAGACTAGGGAGAGGACTGAGAAAGTGGGGCAGAGCCCCCCGGCTCAAAGATCTGACTTGGCCTATTGTTGAGGTGGGCTTTTAAAGGCCTTACTGGACTGGGGCCCTCCTGTTGAGGCTGGCACTGGCTGCTATCTGGTTGGCATTGTCCCGTGAGAGAGCCTTTTTTGTGGTGGCTCCCTGTTTGTGGAATCCCCCCCCCAGTGAAGTCCACCTGCCCCTTGCAATACTAACATCCAGGAGGAGTTCAAAGATGTTACTCTCCTCCCAGGCATTTGATGGGTGAAATGCACTGTTTCAGGCCACCCTGAAGTTAGTAGCTGTGAGGGTATGTGATTATTATTTTTTTAATAGATTGTTGTATTTTAATTTTCTGTTGAAAGCTGCCCAGAGTGGCTGGGGAAACCCAGCCAGATGGGCGGGGTATAAATTATTATTATTATTATTATTATTATTATTATTATTATTATTATTATTATCATTATCATTATTTTTTTTTTAATAAAAAATATTTATACTTTTGAGGTTTATACATTTCACTGACTTTACAATCATCTTGACATTTCAAAACTTGACTTCCTCCCTCCTCTTTCTACAGTTCCTTAAATTTCTTTTTAATATCTTCTGCATATCCAAATTAACTTAATTTACTCATTTATTCATCTTCTTTAAATGTATACTCTTATGAAACTGCAGGTTATTATAATAACCCTGCCAATGTTCTTATCTGTTTACAATTTATCTGTAAATATTCAATACAGTGGTACCTCTGGTTATGAACATAGCTGTCAACCCTCCCTTTTTTAGCGGGAAACTCCCTTATTCCAATGCCGTTTCCCGCTGCTATCCCGGATTGTAGATATCCCTTAAATTTCCCAGATTTCAAAGAAAGCCGCTCCTCTCCCTCCCTGCCGGCCAGGGAGGCTCCTCAGCTGCGTTGCTCGGCTGCCAATAAGGAGTCTGAGACCGACTGGGGGCGGAGCTTGCATGCCTTGTGCAGCCAGACCCTCACGCCCAACCAGACAGCCAGCCTGCCTGCCGTCTACGCGCTCGCTCTTTCGTTCACCCGTTCGCGCGCAGCCTCTGGAGCGCAGGGTGGCGAGGCTACTTGGTGCCATTGCACCGCCCTCACGGCATCCCTTATTTTCAAATCCGAAAGTTCGGAAAAATCCCTTATTTTCAAATCCGAAAGTTGACAGCTATGGTTATGAACGCTTCTGGTTGCGCATGCTTCGGGTTACGATCTCCGCTAACCCGGAAGCGCGCCCACAGCAGGAGGCGCCATTAGCGAAAGTGTGCATCAGGATAAGAACAGTTTCAGCTTAAGAACGGACCTCCGGAATGAATTAAGTTCGTAACCAGAGGTACCACTGTAAACCATTACCATTCCTTTATAAAAAGTTTATAAAAAGGAAATTATCACATCCCTGGTCCACCAAGCTCAGTTTTCTGAGCTAATTCCTGTCTCCTGTATTTTCGCTGTGCTTTTAAAAATGAAAATGAAAATCTCAGACAAGCCTTTTTAAAATGTCAGCTGAAATGTTTTGTAGTTTGGTTTGGTTTTTGTTTGGTTTTTTGTTTTGTACGAGCCTCTTTTATAGTTATTTACATGCTGTTTTCAAGTCTGCTGTCTTTTATGGTGCCATTTCTTGATATATATATTTATATATTTTAAAAGCCTCTCCCCCCTCAAAAAGATGAGGTTTTTTTTGTTTTGTTTTTTTGCACACCACCTTGAAAGCTAAGCTGTTAGGTACTTAAATAAAATAGAGAGAATGATGAAAAACAGAGCAGTTTCAATACCCGGATAGGGATGGGGGAGAACTTCTGTTCAGTTTGCATTTAAAGGCAACCCTATATAATTTTGCCATTTCTGAGACTACAGGTAGACTAAGACATCCTTCAAAATCTGCATTTCTCTAAATGTTGCACTACGGTAAAATGTCCATACAATTTCATATATACAGGCAACGTCCAATTTATGCACATCCAATTGATGTGCGACCGCACTGACATGCATCATGCGAAGCCTGGAAGTGACTTTAAAAAGGGCAAAAACAGCCCTAAAAGAGCCCAAAAAAGGTTAATGGACTATGCAGAATTGGACAAGATGACAGGAAGAATTCGAAACCGACGGGACCAGGAATTCTTGAAGGATTGGACTAAATTTGAGAAATATTTGAAAGACAATTGTAAACAACAAATCACGCTAGTAGGCTTACAAGAAGTTTTGCAAGGTTAATTTGAGAAATATTACAGAGATAATGTTGTAAAATAATAATTGGTTTTTGTTATTAAAAGTAATAGTGAAATATGAAATACAAGAAGAAGTTAGAAAGAGTGAAAGTCTTGAGAAGTGGTTGATGGAAGTCAAAAATTTGTATAAGATATGAATGTTAAATGATGTTTAGAAGAATGTACGCAAAAAACCTTAATAAAAATTATAAAAAATAAAATAAAAGAGCCCAGAAAGGGCAAAAAAGGTGAAAACATTCCTTTTCAACCAGGCCTTTGGCTGATTGACATCTAATGCCCTTTTATTTGCTGGTCCTTGACCGTATTAAAGATTTATATATAATGCCCTTTTAAATGTGCTGTTAAAGGTGGGGGGCAATTATTGGGTTGTCTTTGTTCTGATTTTTATTATGCATGTTGCTTTTTTTGTATTGTAATTTTATTTCGTGAACCGCCCTGAGATCTATGGGTACAGGGAGCTGTACAAATTTAATAAGCAAGGAAATAAGCCAGGCATGAACGAGACACCACTCTGCCCACCTGGATTTCAGAACAACTGGCATTCAGAGGCATAATGCCATCATAGCTAGCAGCCATGGGTAGCCTTGTCCAATCCTCCTTTGAAGCTGCCCAGTTTGGTAGCTGTCGTTGCGTCCTGCAGAAGTGAGTTCCATAGTTCAACTCTGTGCTCTGTAAAGACGTACTCTTCTATCTGTTGCATATTACCGTACTTTTCCATGTGTAAGACGAGGTTTCCTCCCGTCAAAATAATGTTTAAAAAATGGGGTCGTCTTTTACATGGGTAGTTCAGAGTGGGAGCGGGTGATTGGTTGCTGCCACGAGTAGGAGATTTTCAGTGGCGTTCTTTTCTGGTGATTGGTGGCTGTGGCGAGGGCTGCTGTCGATTGGCTGTTGTTGTGGCATTTGGGCGGGCGATTGGCAGCTGCTGGTGGCGAGTAGGCAGACAATTTTTGGCTTCTGCTATGTGTGCTATTCAACATCTCTGTGCAATCTCTCTCTCTCCCCCCCCCCATTTTCTTAATTTTGAGTCCCCCAAAATTGAGTCTTATATACGGGGGCGTGCTATACACGGAAAAGTACGGTATGTTCTTCAAGCTCCTCTTTTGTTCTTACTTTGCGCACACAACCCCCAAACCCAATTAGCACTGCACTTTTAGGTTGCAATCTTATGATCACTTACTTGGGGGCAATTCCTCCATTGCGTTTATTGGTTTGCACTGTGAGCAAATGAATGAATGACAGGAGGGTCCCATTCTCCAGAAAGATGGCTGGCACATGGCCTGTAAGTGGGGAAAGCGTGTTCTCCTTCATGGAGAGCATGTGTTGCGGTGGGGGCCAACAAGACACCCCTCTGGTGCTGGGCGGGAACGTTTAGATGGCCACTGCCGTGATTGGACCCAGGGTGTTGTTGGGGAGATTTGTATGTTGCAAATTGATGATGGACAGCCCAGCGTATATACTATAAGTATCGGTGTGCAACGTGATCTTTTATACTGTATTTTATGCTGCTTTTATGTTGTATTATAATTAAGTGTTTTAAATCTGTTGTTAGCCGCCCAGAGCCCGGGTTTCTGAACTGGGAAGGGCGGGGTATAAATAATTTATTATTGTTGTTGTTATTGTTATTAGTCCTCTGTCCCCACCCCTCAAACAACAACAACAACAACAACAACAACAACAACAACAACAGGTGACTCTGTCAAGAATAGCGACTGTTCTGACCACATCCCTGGAGGCCAGTCTGAATTTGGAGCCTCAAAATTGGCTGACGAGACTGTAAAACCATCAGACTTACAGTAAAAGGAGACAATAACACACAGAGCTAGAACAGCACAACCCCCCTGCATGAAATCATAATGTGATAAAATGGTGAAATAGCAGATTAAACAGTGAGTACAGCAACAGATAAAACCAGCAAATAAAACATTGTAGCAAAGCCGATAAAAAGCAGAGATAAAACACGGAAAGGCGGAAGCAGACCAGGATAAAGGAACTCGGGAAGATGCTTTCTACTGAATCAGAACATTGGGCCATTGAGCTCAATATGGTCAGCACTGAACGGCAGCATCTCTCAGACAGGGGATCATCCCCAGTCCCTCTGAAGGACCAGGTGCACAGATTGGGAGTCATTTTGGACTCACAGCTGTCCATGGAGGTGCAGGTCAATTCTATGTCCAGGGCAGCTGTCTACCAGCTCCATCCGGTACGCAGGCTGAGACCCTACTTGCCTGCAGACTGTCTCGCCAGAGTGGTGCATGCTCTAGTTATCTCCCTCTTGGACAACTGCAATGCGCTCTACGTGGGGCTACCTTTGAAGGTGACCCGGAAACTACAACTAATCCAGAATGCGGCAGCTAGACTGGTGACTGGGAGTGACCGCCGGGACCACATAACACCGGTCCTGAGAGAACTACATTGGCTCCCAGTACGTTTCCGGGCACAATTCAAAGTGTTGGTGCTGACCTTTAAAGCCCTAAGTGGCCTTGGCCCAGTAGACCTGAAGGAGCGTCTCCACCCCCATTGTTCATCCCAGACACTGAGGTCCAGCTCCGAGGGCCTTCTGGTGGTTCCCTCCCTGTGAGAAGTGAAGTTACAGGCAACCAAGCAGAGGGCCTTCTCAGTAGTGGCGCCCGCCATGTGGAATGCCCTCACATCAGATGTCAAGGAAATAAACAACTATCTGACTTTTAGAAGACATCTGAAGACAGCCCTGTTTAGGGATTTTTTTTAATGTTTGATGTTTTATTGTGTTTTAAATATTTTGTTGGAGGCCACCCAGAGTGGCTGGGTGGGGTATAAATAATAAATTATTTAATTATATTATTATTATTATTATTTCTGGAGACATCAAGGATTGAACCTGGAACTTTCTGCATGTAATGCATGTACTGTACCACTAAATCATCATCACCATCATTATCATCAGTGCTTTTTTTCTAAAAAAATGTTTAGGGGTACTCTTATTTTCCTACTCATATTGAAATAATGCCCCTCAAGGAGGCGAAACTTAGATTTAAAAAATGTTTAGGGGTATGTGTAACCCTGGGTACCCCATAAAAAAAGCACTGATGATGATGATGATAATAATAATAATAATAATAATAATAATAATAATAATAATAATAATTGTATGTCAGCCATCTGACTGGATTGCCCCAGCCACTCTGGGTGGCTTCCAGCAAAACATGAAAAGCCCAAAGCCTCCAATGTTAGAAACCTGCCTGCATAGGGCTGCCTTCAGATGTCTTTTTAAGAGTTATGACTCCCCCTAAGGAATTCTGGGATCTGCAGTTTGTTAAGGTTGCTGAGAGTTTGCAAGAGACTCACGTTCTCCTCACAAACCTGTAAGCGACAGACTTCCCAGTGAAGAGGGATTGACTCTTAGACCACTCTGGGAATTGTAGCTCTGGAGGGAGAATAGGGGTCTCCTAAGGATTCTCGGCACCCTTAACAAATTACAGTCCACAGGATCAGTGCTGGATTTACGTATAAACTAAACAGGCTATAGCTCAGGGCCCCACTCTCTTGGGCCCCCCAAATTTTTTTTAAGAAAAACAACAACGATGTACATTTCCAAAATATAAGATAAAAAACAAAGAAAATAAAACCTTCATACAGCAACAGTGTTTTGTGTTGTGTAGGCTCCTATGATGTAAGTACAGGCCTGCTAGCCTGCTCCCTAAAATATCACTGGTTTGCTCCTTTCTATATATAGGGTGCCTACATTCTGCATGGACTGGTTGCATGGCAACATTTGCAAATGGTTTTAGATACCTACTAGGTCCATAAAAAGGGACCCAGATGGCACTGTGGGTTAAACCACAGAGCCTAGGGCTTGCTGATCAGAAGGTCGGAGGTTCGAATCCCTGCAACGGGGTGAGCTCCCGTTGCTCGGTCCCAGCTCCTGCCCACCTAGCAGTTCAAAAGCACGTCCAAGTGCAAGTAGATAAATAGGTACTGCTCCGGTGGGAAGGTAAATGGCGTTTCCGTGCACTGCTCTGATTCGCCAGAAACGGCTTTGTCATGCTGGCCACATGACCTGGAAGTTGTACGCCGGCTCCCTTGGCCTATAGAGCGAGATGAGCGCCGCAACCCCAGGGTCAGTCACGACTGGACCTAATGGTCAGGGGTCCCTTTACCTTTACCTTTATGTTCATTGTAAATTGTTTGGTTGCTATTTTGTTAATGTTGTTATTCGTAGAATCAGGAATATGCCGCTGCCCATATGGGGATTGAAACTGCAACCTTGACATTACCAGCACCGCACTCTACCCAGCTGAGCTATCCAGGCTGATAATCTATAATCTATAATCTAAAAAATTGTTTTATAGATTATAAATGTTCTATTGATTTGTTTGTTTGTATTGATTTGTTAATAATATAGAGTGTCTTTCTTGTAACTGTGGTTCATGGCTGAGTGGGGATTAAAAGCCCTGGGGCGGATCTACACTTTTGGTTTTTTAACGCTAAAAAGGATAACCATATGACGTCCTTTTTTTAACGTTCATAATGTGTTATTAAAATGTGACGACAGAGTGCTGCAGAGCAGCCCCCTACCAGAAACCAGGTAGACGGCGTGGAAACAAAGCAAAAGAGAAACCAAGGAGGCCTTCTCCTATCTTGACGACAAAAATATTTCTAATATCGTTCTAATAACATTTAAAAGGTGAGTGTAGATCCAGAGCCTAGTCTGGTTCTCTATAACCACTACACCACACTGCCTCTCATAGACATTCCCCCCTTCAAACCATCACCAAACACACATTGTCAGGGACAGGGAGAGCTGGTAATTTCTCAGAAGTCACTTCACACGTTTGGTACCAAACAACTGAAGAACGCTTCATAAATTCAAAGACCTGTATTTGCCTGCTGGTAAACTCTCTTCATTTCCTGGAGCAGTTTATTCCCCCCCCCCTCATAAACTGTCGCATGACTAAGGTCTATTTCAATTTGCCGTCTGCACAAACCATTTTCACGATCTCTTTCTTTTACTGCTGGTGCTTATTTGTTTAGGATTGCTTTTAATTGGTTGGAAAATGCCTTTCTTTTCTTTTTGAAGCGGCCCTTTGCATTTAAGGTGGGGGCATCGATGCCAAAATAGATAAAGGAAACCAAATGCAAGGGGTGTGTTCTGCGTTTGCCATCGTTTATTCCTGCAGAGTAAATCGCAGTCTCAAAGTCACTTGCAAAACGGCTACTTCGGCAATGTGTATAATCGTATCTGGATGAAGCGTCCTTTGGGGAAGATCGATACCTTAATGGGCATTTTACCTTCTGTTTTATCTGTAACAATGGCTGCCTGTTGCAACCCTTTGGGAAATGGCAGGCTAAAAGTATGCATAAATCAATGGGGGAGAATTCCATCTCTTAGACCATACTTCTGTACAGGTTAGACTCAGGGGCAGATTTAGGTTTGAACAGCCCCTAAGCTACTGAAGGTAATGGGGCCCTTTATATGTCCAGCTGTCCTTTGTCAACAACAAATTGTCGCTGTTTTTTGTGTTGAATATATGTTATATGGTCATTTATGGACCTAGGTAAAGGTAAAGGGACCCCTGACCATTAGGTTCAGTCGTGTCCGACTCTGGAGTTGCGGCGCTCATCTCGCTTTATTGGCCGAGAGCCGGCGTACAGCTTCCGGGTCATGTGGCCAGCATGACAAAGCCGTTTCTGGCGAACCAGAGCAGCGCACGGAAGATGAATCAATCTCTGCTGCTTACCCATCTCCGATCTCAAATGAAGCTAAGCAGATCCAGTCATGAGCCTGGTATGGCGAGAAATGCTACTCATTTTGTATTTAAAAACAAACCTCCCTGATTTGTACTTTCTGAAACCATTTGTGAACTGCAGCATAGGCAGCCTTGTCTCTGAATTTTGCAATGTAGTTCTCAATCAAGTAATGTGTGCCAAATTTCATCTACTAAAGCATGCATGAAAATATCATACAAAAATACATTATATTAGGCAAAAGGTAAATTTCAGGGAAATATGCAGTGCTTTTTTCCTTTAAAAATGTTTAGGGGTACTCTCATTTTCCTACTCATATTGAAATATTACCCCTCAATGAGGCCAAACTTAGATTCACAAAATGTTTAGGGTTATGTGTACCCCTGCGTCCCCCCCAGAAAAAAAGCACTGAAAATATGCACTGCAAAATGCATATATTAGGCAAAACTGCATATGAACACGTGTGTATTACAAGAAATTCATACTAGAACGCTAATGACTTTTTCATATATATATATATATATATATATATATATATATATATATATGCAAACTGATGTGGAAAGTTGGAAAACCGCATTTAAGATCTGAAAAATGAGAAGCTGAGAGAAACTCAAATTGACAGATTCGCGGATCCCTACATCTTGATACGAGAGGCGCTTTCATTCCAAAGCTCTTTTCTATGGGCCTCAAATATTTGATACCCTTCTCCACCGCAGCTGATTCATTTCTCCAACAACGGGAATGAACAAGTTATTACAGGAATTGCCCTGCATTCCCTGCTAAGTCGGGGCTTCCTATTCCAACTGCCACTCACTGACATAAACCATCAGGTGGCTCCAGGAAATCCACGCCTGATGGTCATTTGCCTTGCGATCTGCAAGGAAAACATTTCATTTCCCAGTAATGGGGAACGGTGCCCCATCAGATGCAATGCGCTCGTCAAGAGTGCGAGGCAAAAGAACCAGAGCAGACACCGAGAAGGCGATGCAGGAAATGAACTGGGGAATGTTTTAAAGAGAGCTGTCAGGTTTAGCACAGCGTGGAATTGTCTCGGAGTGATGCAGGCAGGACCGTTTTATTTGAAGGGGGAAACAGAAGCAGATTGAGAAGGAAGGGGGTGGCTTTGATCTGGATTCCAGAGGTGCTCTCCTTCTTTGAGCCAATGTGAAGGAGGAAGCGTAAACCCTGCATTGGACCGCCTTTTGCAGAGTGATGCCGCGGAATACCGTATTTCCCCGTGTATAATGTTGGAGACCCATTCCCCGAGTCTGCAGTCATGGGATTGTTATCTATCACATGACAATGTGTCACATTCCACAGAGTGGGAAGTGACGGAGACCGGATGTTTGTGTTACTGTGTTCTGTGAAGTGGGACTATTGTCCTTTGCTCTTTCTCTTTGTTGTTTGATGCTAGAGAGAGAGGGAGCCATGTTGCAGTGCTCAGTGTGTGTTTATATGTAAATAAAGTAGATTAGCCACAATGCTGAATTGCTGAGGTCTGTTACGCATGCTGAGAAGACTCTGCGGATCCCTAAGTGTGCTGATGCTTATTGGTATCAGTCACTGTGATGTTCGAGCAGAAGAAAGCTTTTGATGCTCCCGAATGATCGACCCAGGAGGGAGAGAACACGCCAGCTAGGGTCCTACTCGAGACGTTCCCATGTATAAGATGACCCCTAATTTGGGGGACTCAAAATTAAGAAATTGGGGGGAGATTGCTAAGAGTTGTTGAGCTTTTTTGGGGGGGGGATTGCCGAAAATCGCTCACCCGCCTGACCGACGCTGCCAATTGCACACCCACTTGCCACCAGCAGCCACCAATCACCCGCCAAATTGCTGCTGACAATCTCCTGCTCGCAGCTGCAACCAATCGCCCGTCCCCCCTGCACTATCCGTGTATAAGATGACCCCCAAATTTTAACATTATTTTATAATAAAAAAAAACACAACTGTCTTATACAGGGAAACTTTTAATGTTTAATAGATTATTGTATTTTAATATTCTGTTGGAAGCTGCCCAGAGTGGCTGGGGAAGCCCAGCCAGATGGGTGGGGTATAAATAATAAATTATTATTAGTATTATCCCAGATTTATGAAAGCCACCCTGGCTTCTGATTTGATCCAGGAATGTCCCTCTTCCCTCTGCCAGAACCGCTGCTGAGTACAGGAAGGAGGAGGAGCTGGCACATGTCCCAAGTGGTGTTGCTAAGAGGGAGTACCTGGTTGCCTCTCCATGGCCACCACTGCCACATGGCAGCTCATAACGGCTGCTGGAGAGCGGGCATGAAGGAGAAGAGGCTGCTGCCACCAAGCCAAGCCCCACATGACTGGCGAGACTCACGGGAGGGGAGAGCGCTCTTGTGCTCCGCTCCGCTTGAGGGTTCCCTACAGGCATCTGTATTGTGAATACTGTGAGAACATGATGCTGGATTAGGTGGGCCATTGGCCTGATCCAGCAGGCAGGCTCTTCTTATGTTCTTCTCTGCCATCCAGGCATGCAAGAGGCAGGATCAGAGTTCAAGGGCAGGTTTCCAGCCAGGCAAAAACCCTCAAGAAGGGTGCAAAGCAGGCTTGCTGAAGGGTGTGGCCTAGTGGGAAGGAGTGTGGCTGGTGAGGGGTGTGGCCTGAAGAGAGGAGGAGTGGCTGGTGAGGGTGTGGCCTAGAGAGAGGGGGTGACTAGTGAGGGTGTGGCCTGGAGAGAGGGCTGTGACTGATGAGGGTGTGGCCTGGAGAGGGGAGAGAGGAGGTGTGGCTAGTGAGGGTGTGGCCTGGAGAGAGGGGTGTGGCTGATGAGGGGTGTGGCCTGGAGAGAGGAGGTGTGGCTAGTGAGGGGTTTTGGCCCCCAAGGTCTGAAGTTTCCCATCCCTGCTGTAAAGCCTGATTTGATTTGATTATGTGAAAGAAAAACATATAATTTTATTTATTTTTATCTATTAATTTTCTATACTGCCCTTCACCTGAAGATCACAAGGCAGTTTACAATATAAAATATGTATATAGCATAGTAACAAACCAAAACAATACTCCCCCTCCTCAGACAGTATTTTCTATTTGTTAAATTGGGCTCTGCATATTTACATTTCCACTGCTGTCTTTCAAAAGCCGCTTGGCAGCTTGTAATACGCAGCAAAGAGGTCCTTTCTACCCAGGTGCAATGACTCCTCATCCTTGACAAGGTGACAGGAGCCGGCTTGGGCCATTAATATAAATTTCCCTATTGACACAGCTGTAAACTAAAAAATGACAATGGCAGGCGCCTTGCTAATTCCTGCAAGCCCTGGGAGGGAAGGAAGCCTAGCAGTGGACGACGTTTCTGGAGCCCGGCTTTTGTTCCCAAATGAGAGTGGAGTGTTGCAATGCCATGGGAGGTGCTTGCAGGCTATAGCTGATATTCAGAAGCAGTTGCTGGGGACTCCCAAGCCCCAAGAGTGGCCTATAAAAGTAAAGGTAAAGGACCCCTGGAAAGTTAAGTCCAGCCAAAGGCGACTATGGGGTTGCGACACTCTTCTCGCTTCAGGCCAAGGGAGCCGGCATTTGTCCACAGACAGCTTCCCAGGTCTAGTGGCCAGCATGACCAAACCGCTTCTGGCGCAATGGGACACCGTGACGGAAACCAGAGTGCACAGAAACACCATTTACCTTCCTGCCACAGCAGTACCTATTTATCTACTTGCACTTTGATGTGCTTTTGAACTGCTAGGTTGGCAGGAGCTGGGACAGAGCAACGGGAGCTCACCCCGTCGTGGGGATTCGAACCACCGACCTTCCAATCAGCAAGCCCAAGAGGCTCAGTGGTTTAGACCACAGCGCCATCCGTGTCCCAGTGCCCTATAGGTGCCCCATAGGAGCACAGAGAGCTGCCTTACACTAGACTATTGGTCCATTCAGCTCAGTATGGTCCATGCAGTGGCTGCCCAGGGGACATTCCCAGCCCCAGATCATAGAATTGTAGAGTTGGAAGGGACCCTGAGGATCATCTAGTCCAGTGATGGCTAACCTTGACACTCCAGATGTTTTGGGACTACAACTCCCATCATCCCTGACCACTGGTCCTGTTAGCTAGGGATGATGGGAGTTGTGGTTCCAAAACATCTGGAGTGTCAAGGTTAGCCATCACTGATCTAGTCCAATCCCCTGCAATGCAAGAATATGCAGCTGCCCCATACAAGGGATTGAACCTGCAACCTTGGAGTTATCAGCACCATGCTCTAACCAGCTGACCTATCTAGGCTGATTATGTAGTGCATTTGCTTTGCATGCAGGAGGTCCCAGGCTTAATCCCTGCTGGTATCTCCAGGCAGGGCTGGATTCCCAGCCAGTGTAGGCAATACTGAGCAAGGTGGACCAACGGCTTGACTCAGGAGAAGGCAGCTTCCTACGTATGTTTCTGTGTTAGGGAAACCCCGTCTAACACACGCAAGCTGTCTTCATGCACTGGCACCCGGTTTGTGCATGGTTCCAGCTCATGAAGACAGCCGACATGCACTTGGCAAGCTCCTCTGATTTTGACCTTACCTGTCTCACTTCATCACCTGAGGCGAAACAGGAAAGTGCCACCCTGCATATGTGCTGCCCCATGTCCAAGTCTTGCTTCCTGGGGTCGTGTGACTGTCGCTTCTGGGTTCCGGCAAGATCTTGCAGGGCTCTCGTGAGCTTTCGTGGGGGATCTCACAAGACTTTGCTGGAAGCTGGAAGCTGCTGCAGGCACTTCTCACATCTCTGGCGGCAGCAATGTGTGTGTATGTCTGCATCCTTGGATTCCGCTGCCTGAGGCACCTGCCTCATGGATGGGCCGGCCCTACCTTACCTGAACAGGTAGTGTCGAGTCTAATGCCAGATCCTATAGAGGATCCTATAGAGGTGGTAGCAGCTAGGAAGGAGCTGCAGGACCACAGATGGTTGCAGGTGAGCAACTCACTCCACCAAAGGTTGAGAGAAGACCAGATATTTTTAAACCACAGAGCCTAGGGCTTGCCAATCAGAAGGTCAGTGGTTCAAATCCCCGCAACAGGGTGAGCTCCTGTTACTCGGTCCCTGCTCCTGCCAACCTAGCAGTTCAAAAGCATGAAGTTCAAGTAGATAAATAGGTACCGCTCCAGTGGGAAGGTAAACGGCGTTTCCGTGCACTGCTCTGGTTCGCCAGAAGCGGCTTAGTCATGCTGGCCACATGACCCGGAAGCTGTATGCCGGCTCCCTCGGCCAATAAAGCGAGATGAGCACCACAACCTCAGAGTCATCCGCGACTGGACCTGATGGTCAGGGGTCCCTTTACCCTTTACCTTACTCTTTTTCCCAGGCTCTGCTCCTTTGTGAATTACCTTAGCATTCTTAAAGAGCCAACCCTCTGGTAATCCTAATCTGCCCCGTATCTTCTCACCTGCTCTTCTCCCTGGGCTGCTGGGAAAGTGAAGTCACTTTTTAAAAAAAAACTAATCAGAAATTTGCTTTAAACCACATAGGAAAAAACCTATCCTTCATGTAAATACAGGGCTAGTGACCCCCCCCCATTCCACAATATGGTCCCATTTCCAGAATAAAGACCTTGTTTTCAGCAATATTACATCATAGTAGCGGCGGGGGAGGTACCATTTAGAAACACTCTTCCAACCATTCCTGAGTTTCCTTCTCTAAAATCCCTGATTAAAGCAGCTGCCAGTTCCTGCACTTTGCATCTTATTACCCCGGTGTTGTAACTGGGTTCTAAAAATAAATGAAAATGTATATCCAGCAGACCATCTAACCACCGGAGGATTCGAGCCGTTTAGGAGATGTGATAATTTCTCCCGACTACTTTTCGCAATTAAAGGGCAAATTCTCTTCCCCCTCTAAAAGGCTAACTTTGTCATGGATGCCCCGGCCTGCCGTACCTGATCTGCAGCTTCCCTCGGTGTCGTCAAAATGGAAAGTGAGCGGGAGAGAATCGTGGAGGATATTTGTGATCCATGGGAAGTAATCGGAAAAAGGAAAAGGTGATGAGATGAAGGCGTTTGCTTTCTAGCACCTTGAACTAGTGCTGACATGGGGGAAAAAGCACCTCTCATTTGGCAATTTTATCTGCGGCTGCTGCAAATGGGTTTTTCATTGTTCGCCAATTCTGGGATTATTGCCCTCATTCTGAATTGGCTTTTTTTCTGGGGGGTTTTTTGGGGGGGGTCAAATCATTTTTATTAAGATTTTCAATACAACAAAATCACATTGAAACATTCCAAATTACATTCCAAATTATTAATCCAATAATAATAATAAAAAGAAAAGTTCCAATTCTGCCAAATTATTTTTTAAATTTATTTGGAGGTTTCCCACGCTTCAAACTCCGGAGGTATCTAATCAGCTATTTGCCCTTGCTTTTTACCCTTCCTATATTGTCACAGCCTCTGATGTGTTCCAGCAAGCAAGATAAATCAAAACAAACAATGTCCCTGTGTGGATTTAAGTCCATTTTTCATCACCATACGCTGAATTGGCTTTGTTTCATCTCTCTCTCTCTCTCTCTCTCTCTCTCTCTCTCTCTCTCTCTCTCTCTTCCCATTCACAACACTTTAAAAAGCATATATTTAATGAAACCAACAAAGAATAAAACTATCACTCAGAGCAATAAAACTTCATAGACAAACTGAACAGCCAGCAAGTCACACAATTGCCAGAGTAAATGACTAGGTCTTTAACTGGTGTAAAACAAAACAAAAAACAAAACAAAACACAAAAACTCAGGTGAGTTAGTGTCTTATCCAAGTAGAGAGGAAACTCCACAGTTGGGGTTCTTGTACAGAGAACGCCCTTTCTTTTGTCACTGCAGATTGAATTTCAAGTCACTGTGCTACTGCCAAGAGGGCATGCCCTTCAGATTTTAAGGTCTACATAGGAGCAGGTGCTCAGCTAAATCTCTAGCTCCTGAGCTCAATGGGGATTTGCATGTCAATAAAGTGCAATGCATGGGATGCGGGTGGCGCTGTGGGTTAAACCACAGAGCCTAGGGCTTGCCGATCAGAAGGTCGGCGGTTTGAATCCCCACAACGGGGTGAGCTCCCATTGCTCGGTCCCTGCTCCTGCCAACCTAGCAGTTCGAAAGCACGTCAAAATGCAAGTAGATAAATAGGTACCACTCTGGCGGGAAGGTAAACTGTGCTTCCATGCACTGCTCTGGTTCGCCAGAAGCGGCTTAGTCATGCTGGCCACATGACTCATTTCCGAGCACAATTCAAAGTGTTGGTGCTGACCTTTAAAGCCCTAAACGGCCTCGGTCCTGTATACCTGAAGGAGCGTCTCCACCCCCATCGTTCAGCCCCATCTCGTTCACTGAGATCCAGCGCTGAGGGCCTTCTGGCGGTTCCCTCATTGCGAGAAGTGAGGTTACAGGGAACCAGACAGAGGGCCTTCTCGGTAGTGGCACCCTCCCTGTGGAACGCCCTTCCAGCAGATGTCAAGGAAATAAGCAGTTATCCTATTTTTAAAAGACACCTGAAGGCAGCCCTGTTTAGGGAAGTTTTTAATATTTAATGCTGTATTGTTTTAACATTTGCCTGGAAACCGCCCAGAGTGGCTGAGGAAACTTGGCCAGATGGGCGGGGTAAAAATAATAAATTATTATTATTATTATGACCTGGAAGCTGTACGCCGGCTCCCTCGGCCAATAAAGCGAGATGAGCGCCACAACCCCAGAGTCATCCGCGACTGGACCTAATGGGCAGGGGTCCCTTTACCTTTACCTAAAGTGCAATGCATTGCCCTCTGGCATATAGTGACTGGCAGCAGCTCTCCAAGCCCTATCCGGAGAAGGTAGGGATTGAATCTGGGACCTCCTGCATGTTCTGCCACCGGGTTATGGCAGATCCCCAATGCAGTCCTTTTCGCACATGTGAAATGTGTTCCTGGCAGGCTGTCCCGCACAACAGCTGCATGGCATCACCTAGAGCAGCTGTGACTTCGGCACCATTGTCGCAGGCAGCTCCCCACAGAGCACATTGCGACCTTGAGGGTACCAGTGCACGGGATCCCAGCGGCCAGGCTTTCCCAGTCCAGGAACAGCCCTAGCTAGGGCACCAGTCCAAGTTGACAAAAGGTGCTCCTCTCCACTGAGGTCCTTTGCACTGGGTGTCATCAGCATCCTGTTGACGCTTCGTGGCGCAATCCCATTTGCTACAAAATCCCCCAGCTGCCTGGGATTTCCCATGTGACTCTTGCCAGAAAGTATTTTCCTCACTGCACGGCTCTTTCGCTACGGCATTTCAACTCCCAACGACAAGCACTTGTGGGATTTTCCGTGTCAGGTGCCAAAATAACTCGAATGACCCTGAGTACGGTGCACTTTGACTTAGATACCTTCCGTGTGTGTCACTTGCTGTTCTGTCTTAAGCAGGAAAAAAAAATCTCATGTACAGACTAGTTAGCTATGCAACACATAGTAAGTTGGCATTTCTTACTGCAAGTTCCGGAGTACATTTTTTGCACATATTTTTTTTTCCCTTTGCTTTTTTCAAAAAATTAAGAATCGTATCCATGCTCCCCTCTCTGCCTCTGCCATCTGCGGTGCAAGAGAATTGATCCCCATTGTTTTCTGCTTCGTCAAATAGCTTCGGGAAGGAGGCGGGGAGGAGATCTCAAGCACATGTGCAAAGGGGCAGCAGCTGCTGAAAAATGACAGCGGTGAGATGATGATTTGTTACAAGCGCGGCCCGGTGACAACACAATGAGGCCGTTACAATAAGCAATGATCATTTATACTCCGCACTTGGAGAGCTTTTGCTTCCAAACGCCGCAACTTGGCAGCAGCGCTGGGCTCCTGGCTGCAGGTGTGCTCCGGCTCAGGTTTAAAGTGCCTCAAATGAAATTCTCTATCCGTCTGCTGGGATCGGTTAGAGCTGTGCTAAGCCTACACAAGCTAAGAGGTTGCCGGTAGAGTGGCACACGTGTAGAATGGTACAGCCGGTGCGTTTCTTATCAGTGCAATATTCTGCCTTCCTGCCGTCACCTTCATTGATCTCCAGGCATATTTGGGGAGGGATGAGAGCACGAACCCTTCTAATTGGCAGATCTATCAGCTCAGGCGATGGTTGATTTGGCTGTGCCAAAAGGAGATGCTTGTTCATTATTAAAATGTTTATTTGCACATGGAAGGATGACATGAGAATAAGGCATCAAAGAGGCATTCAGTTACACAGGGCTGGGGCCTTAGAGTAAGAGAACACAAGGAGATTCATACTGCATCAGGCCAGTGGCCCAGGAGCATAGCATTGGGAGGGCCAGGGGGCCGTAGCTCTAGGTGCATGATTTTGAGGGGGCGCAAGCTAGTTGCCCCCTTGCAGGTATCCCTACCCTGTTTGCCTCTGGAAGTGAAAAGGATCTAGGAGTCTTGGTAGACCACAAACTTGACATGAGTCAATAGTGTGATGCAGCAGCTAAAAAAGCCAATGCAATTCTGGGCTACATCAATAGGAGTATAGCATCTAGATCAAGGGAAGTAATAGTACCACTGTATTCCGCTCTGGTCAGACCTCACCTGGAATACTGTGTCCAGTTCTGGGCACCACAGTTCAAGAAGGATACTGACAAGCTGGAACGTGTCCAGAGGAGGGCAACCCAAATGGTCAAAGGCCTGGAAACGATGCCTTATGAGGAACGGCTTAGGGAGCTGGGTATGTTTAGCCTGGAGAAGAGAAGGTTAAGGGGTGATATGATAGCCATGTTCAAATATATAAAAGGATGTCATATAGAGGAGGGAGAAAGGTTGTTTTCTGCTGCTCCAGAGAAGCCGACATGGAGCAATGCATTCAAACTACAAGAAAGAAGATTCCACCTAAACATTAGAAAGAACTTCCTGACAGTAAGAGCTGTTTGACAGTGGAATTTGCTGCCAAGGAGTGTGGTGGAGGTCTTTAAGCAGAGGTCTTTGGAGGTCTTTAAGCAGAGGCTTGCCAGCCACCTGTCAGGAATGCTTTGATGGTGTTCCTGCTTGGCAGGGGGTTGGACTGGATGGCCCTTGTGGTCTCTTCCAACTCTATGATTCTATGATTCTAAGTTTTGCTGCTGTGCCCAATCCCCTCACTGAATGGCAGCGTTGGGGGGGGGGAACCAAAATGCTTGTTTGCAAAGCTATTGTACTACCAACCTTACTATATGCTTGTGAAACATGGACCACTTATAAATGCCATCTCCAACTCCTCGAAAGATTCCATCAACGGTGTCTCCGAAAATTTTTACACATCACTTGGGAAGACAGGCAAACTACCGGTAATATCAATGTACTGGAAGAAGCAAAGATCACCAGTGTTGAAGCAATGGTTCTTCAACATCAGCTTTGTTGGACTGGTCATGTTGTGCGGATGCCTTCCAAAGCAACTACTCTATTCCGAACTTAAAAACGGAAAGCTGGTGGTAAATAAAAGAGGTTTAAAGACTCTCTCAAGGCAAATAAAAAGAAATGTAGTATAAACACTGACAACTGGGAAACACTGGCCTGCGAGTGCTCCAGTTGGAGAACAGACTTTCCCAAAGGTGTCATGGGCTTTGAAGACACTCAAACTCAGGAAACTAGGGAGAAATGTGCTAAGAGGAAGGCACGCTTGGTAAATCCAGTTAAAGGTAGATAGCCGTGTTGGTCTGTCATAGTCAAAACAAAACAAAATAAAATAAAATAAAAAAAATTCCTTCCAGTAGCACCTTAGAGACCAACTAAGTTTGTTCTTGGAAAGCTCACACGAAAGCTTAGAGACCAACTTAGAGACCAACTTAGTTGGTCTCTAAGGTGCTACTGGAAGGAATTTTTTTTATTTTATTTTGTTTTGGTAAATCCACACCGTGATCAACTCCCGCCCGGAAACCAATGTCCCCACTGTGGAAAGACGTGTGGATCCAGAATTGGCCTCCCCAGTCACTTACGGACACATTGTTAAAACCGTGTTTATGGAAGATAATCTTACTTGGCTACGAGTGATCGCCAAAGAAGAAGAAGCACCCACCATGGTCCGTGTTGGCTGGCCAGGCTCCCCCATGTGTGGATAGTCAGGCAGTCAGCGTTGAACAGCACAACATGGCCCCCACCAACCCTTAGTGACTGTTAGGAGTCCAGGTTCCCGGCTTGATAACACAGTAAGCGTGCGTAATTAAAAAGAAGGATTTATTGCAAAAAACCAACAACAAGCAATTATCTCCGGACTGCTCTAGCAAGACTCCGGCCCCCATCACTCAGTTGACCCTTCTGAGGAGTTCTTCCTGTGTCAATAGAAGAGATTGAACCTTCGACCTTTACATTTCTTATTTTGCTTCCTGTCCAGCACCCTTCCTATACACCTACGCCTTGGACTTATTTGGCCAGCTGCAGCCCCTTCCTGTTCCAAAAAGCTGTTTTTGTGGCTTTCCGCACCTGTTTGGGCTTCTGGGGAGCTTTGGCTGTGTTCCAGCCTGCTTTCCATTCCTCCCTTATCAGCCGGCCGTCCAAGGTCAGGGGGTGTCGTTGCTGGCAGCTGCAGGTTCTCCTGTGCCAGTGTGAAAGCCCAGCCTCCCTGTTCCTGACTGCATTCTGCAGCTGGCTGCGGGATTACACTTGGAGCTGGTGTGTTCATGACTTCCCCATGCCTTTCCAGTGGTGGTGTCAGCGGCAAGGGTTGGGCTGGCGCAGTGGGTTTTGTTGACCCTCCGTGCCCAGCCCCTGTTCTCACCTGGTGCACACGTATGCCCTGGGTGCCAACGAAGGACACAGTGCTCCTGCAGTGGCCCATCTCGTCCTGCATCCTTTTCTCACAGCTGCCAAGCAGATGCCCATGGGAAGCCCAGAGGCAGGACCTTGGCACTGCAGCATTCTCTCCACCTGTGGTTTCTGGCAACTGGTATTCAGATGCACGCCACCTCCAAGAGCAGAGGTTGAATGTAGCCATCAGGACTAGTAGCCATTGCTAACCTTCTCCTTCATGAATTTGTCTTTTACGGCAATCCAACTTGGCTGCCACTGCTCCCTCTTGTGGCAGCAAGTTCCATCGTTCAGTTATGCCCTGTGTGAAGAATCAACTTCCTGTCGTCTCTCCTGAATCTTCTAACAACCCGTTTCATGGGATAACACCAGTTCTAGCGTTGTGAAAGAGGGACAAACCCTTTTCTCTACCCACTCTTTCCATGCCATGCATAATGTGCTAAAACTTCCATCATGTCACCTCCCGCTTGCCTTTTCTCTAAATTAAGATGCAGCAACAGTTTTTCATGGTCACTCCACACCCTTGATCAGGCTTCCTCAACCTCAGCCCTCCAGATGTGTTTGGCCTACAACTCCCATGATCCCTAGCTAGCAGGACCAGTGGTCAGGGATGGTGGGAATTGTAGTCTCAAAACATCTGGAGGGCCAAGGTTGAGGAAGCCTGCCCTTGATCATTTCAGTTTCCCTTCCCTGAACCTTTCCGAACTCTACAATATCCTTTTTAGGTAAGGCGACCAGAATGATGCTTAATATACCAGTTGTGCTGGTCCCGTAGGTTACCCGTAGAGGCAAGGTTCAAGTCCAGTCCGTGGTCAAAGTTCAACATAGAGACAGTCTGTAGCAGCTGAAGCTGGGTGCAGGGCAGGGAGTCAGGCAAAGTCAGGAACAGGTATGCAGGCAGGAAACCAGGGCGGGTCAGGAGCTAAGGCAGGAAAGCAAGACAGGTTTCAAGCAGGAACACTGGCAGGAACTGGTCACCAACAATGTTGCTCCTGCAACATGGGGCTGGGGCTGGCCGCCTTTTATCTGCCCCGAGGCATTAGGGCGGCCCCGATCCTCTGGTGACTCGCCTCTCCTGGCCTGGAGGCGAGCACTCCTCCTGCGGCAACTCAGTTCCCTTCACCTCTCTGCCCTGAGCCTCTGCAGCTCAGGAGAGGCTGGAGGGTTACTGGACCCAGAGGCAACCTCAGCTTCCCCTGACGGGGCTGATAGTGGAGCACCTGCAGGCAATGGGTCCCCCATCCCATCAGGAGCCAGAGCAGACTCAGCAGATTCCTGCACCTGAGGATCCAACACAGGTGAGGACCCTTCAGACTCAAGACCCAGCCCTGGCTCTGCTGGTTCTGGAGGCGGGGAATCCTGTGCAGGCTGGGATCCCTCAGGTTCAGCATCTGAGTCTGAATCCCAGGCCATCACACCAGTTGTGGTCACACTATAGACCACATTATTTTGCGATATTTTGCCATTTTGAACTTTGTCCCGACGCCAGTGTAGTTCTGAAATGGTTTTGTCATAAGGGCTGAAGAGAAGACGTTAAAACTGCTGTTTCCACGTAAGAATGGATGGTGGTCTTTCTCTGTTTCCCATTGTACGTTATCTCCCTGTTCTTTCAATGCTGTCCCCAAAAAATAAAAAGGCACCTCCAGAGAGCTTTTTGGTAATGGGCAAACATACAATGGATTGAAATGTGGATGATTAACCAATTTAAAAACTTTAATTAACCAATTAACCAGCATTTAATTGATGAATAGCCCTATACTTCACACACCAAGTAGTATTAAAGCAAGCATAATTTATACCTGCAGCGAGAGGCTGCTTTCAGTCATGTTCAGATCATGTGCAGTAAGGGAGATTTATGTGTGTTGACTGCCATGAGAAATACCAGGTTGACAGACAGCTAAAAGCCTTTTCAGCCACATCTGCCGACCAGGAAGTGCTTCTCCTTTAATCTCAGGGGTTTGTGTGGGCTAGAAGTGCTTATTCATCGGTGTGATGAGAGCACTCTTCTTGATGATTATGTGGGGGGGGGGGGGAAGCTCCAAGGTTGCGTTCTGGCACTGAAAGCAGATTCTGGGACCCAGCGCCACATCATCCTGCCTCGGTGCCAAGGTGAGTACACAGTGTTTCATCGCTGTTTGCCGTCATGAACAGGCAAACTGTGATGGAGAGACGGGCATGTCCAAACGCAGAGAGGACATGAGGCAGGAGTGGCACCAGCCACAGGTCCCTGGGGCTTCTCCATATGACGCATGTACCCAAGGGTTTGGAGGTATCTCCCCTTTGTGCTTCTTCTCTCTCCTGTGGCAAACACAAGGAAGCGTCTTCATCCTAAGTCAAGCTTCATTATTGTCCATGCCAGGGATGGGGAACTTGTGGTCCTCCAGGACTCTGTTTGGCCCTCAAAAATCACCTTGAAAGCCCCAAAAGGCCTCGGCCCAGGATACCTGAAGGAGCGTCTCTATCCTCATCCTAATGGTCAGGGGTCCCTTTACCTTCTATATGCATTTATACATTTACAACCACACATACACATACATACCATCCATCACGACTCCCCAAAGATCATATCATTTGGTTACAGCATTTAAAGTAGTTGTAGCTCTTGGAGAAAAACTGTTTTTTAGTCTATTTGTTCTTGATTCAATTGTTCTGTATCTCTTCCCCGAAGGCAACCGTGCAAACAGACTATATCCAGGATGAGATGAATCCTGTAAAATGCTGTTTGCTTTTTTGAGACAACAGGAGCTATATAGTTCGTCCAAAGATGGGAGAGGATCTTTTGGGCTGTGGTTATGACCTTCTGGAGCATTTTCCTGTCGGTGACTGTGCAACTGGCAAACCAAGCACAGATACAGTATGTAAGAATGCATACATTGGTGAATCTGTTGCAGAAGTCAGGAACAAGCTGGGAATAAAGATCTACATTGGGAACAAGGATGGGAGAAAACCAGCAGTGCATCCTTTCTGCCAAGAGGCTGCTGTAGAGGTGGCATTGGGGAAGCTGCCGAGGAGGTGTCAGAGCCAGCCGCCAAGGGGTGCCCCACAGATGCCTCTGCCACCATGCTAGTAGCAGCAGCAGTGGGTGATACATTCCTTGGAGGCTGGATCTGCTGGCCCTGTAGATGCTGCTGCCTGAGGCGGCCACCTCACCTTGCCACATTGGTGGGTCAGTCCTGGCTGGAAACCAGAAGAGGGAGAGTTCTCTTGTCCTCGAATCCTGCCAACAGGCTTCTCACAGGTATCTGGTTGGCCAATGCTGGACCAGATGGGCCATTGGCCTGATCCAGCAGGTTCTTCTTATGTTCTTAGGGTAAGCAGGATTCTAGATTCGATGGCCTTTGCTCTGATCCACCCAAGATGCTCTGATGTTCTTATGCGTTCATGGAGAAGGCTTAGTAGATGATGTGGTTTGTGTTGCCCTAGTTGCAGAAATATTAGGGGGTGAAATCCTCTTTCCAGTCTGTCGTTCAGGCTCTTGGAATTTTTGTCAATGGGAGGCACAGTGTAGCTTGCACATGAAGTTCCTTTATTAGTCTTGATTGCAGCAAAAGTTGAGAGCCCTGTTTGCTAAAACAAATGTTGTTGATTGCAATGCAGATTTAGCAAGGCAATTTGAGGCCGTTTCGTTCCTGCATTGTGATCGTTTTACAGCATTTGCTGGCATGCTCTCAGTTACTTCTTCTGTTAAACAATGACCTGGCTCACACATAGCGCCGAGCTGTAGTTTAACACTGCAGGAAGGAGCAGCAGCAAGCTTTGGGGCTCACACATTCCCCTCCCACTCCTGTCTCCCCCTCTGGCCTGGTTGAAAAGAGGAGCTTGGGAACATCTGCTTCCCATTTTAAAGAACTGGGTATTTCTTGGTATGCCTGAATCTGGGAGCTCTGGTTAGTTTAAAATAATGGTTTGTCAAAACAAGCTGGGGTCATAAATTGCAGATAGTTTTAGCTTGGGCAATAAGTTTGTTGCGGGGCGGGGTGTGTGTGAATAACCTGCTTTTGTGAATATTCCATGTTCAGGAGTGAGCATCAGAAAATAAATGCAGTATTACTACTATTACTACTATTATTATTGCCCCACTTCCCCCCCAGGAGTTAGCAACTCTCTTCTCTTGTGATTCCTAGCAACGGCCTCTGCATAGCTGTCAACTTTCGGATTTGAAAATAAGGGATGCCGCGAGGGCGGTGCAATGGCACCAAGTAGCCTCGCCACCCTGCGCTCCAGAGGCTGCGCGCGAACGGGTGAGCGAAAGAGTGAGCGCGTAGATGGCAGGCAGGCTGTCTGTCTGGTTGGCTGTGAGGGTCTGGCTGCACAAGGCATGCAAGCTCCGCCCCCAGTCGGTCTCAGACTCCTTATTGGCAGCTGAGCAACGCAGCTGAGGAGCCTCCCTGGCCGGCAGGGAGGGAGAGGAGCTGCTTCCTTTGAAATCCGGGAAATTTAAGGGATATCAACAATCCGGGATAGCAGCAGGAAACAGCATTGGAATAAGGGAGTTTCCCGCAAAAAAAGGGAGGGTTGACAGCTATGTGCCTCTGACAATAAGTGTAGCACCCAAATCCTTAAAATATATAGCACCCCCTGGTTGCCCACACAGCAAACTTGCCACCAACATTTCACTTTGGAAATGAATACCAGCCATTCAGTTATACGGGAAAGTGAAGGCAGACCCAACTGAGGACAGGAGGAACCAACTTGCTTTGTGGGACCTCAGCATATTAAACCTGGCGCTATCTGCATAGCTCTGCCCTCTCATCTCCACAGACATGCCCCTCCTTTGAAATGACCTGCATTGGCTTCAGTTTGCAGACCCTCCAAGTGTCCCTATTTTCCAGGGACGGTCCCAGATTTACAGAAGCCGCCCCAGTTTCTGATTTGATCCCGGAATATCCCGCTTTTCCTTAGGACGTCCCTGTTTTCATCGGAGAAATGTTGGAGGGTATGGTAGGATGTCCCTATTTTCATTGGAGAAACCCCCAAACCATCTGAAAGCAGCCATGTATAGTGAATTTTTTTTTAAAAAAAATTAATGCTTTATTATGTTTTTATATATATCGGAAGCTGCCCAGAGTGGCTGGGGCAACCCAGTCAGATGGGCGGGGTATAAATAGTAAAATAATAATAATAATAATAATAATAATAATAATAATAAATAATAATAATAATAAATTACAGAATAGGACGTCCCTATTTTCATCGGAGAAATGTTGGAGGGTATGAGTTTTTGGAAGGGCTGTAGCCCAGTGCTAAGGTAAAGGTAAAGAACCCCTGGATGGTTAAGTCCAGTCAAAGGCGACTATGGGGTTGTGGCACTCATCTCGCTTTCAGGCCGAGGGAGCCGGCGTTTGTCCACAGACAGCTTTCCGGGTCATGTGGCCAGTATGACCAAACCACTTCTGGTGCAATGGAACACCATGACAGAAACCAGAGTGCACAGAAATGCCATTTACCCTCCCACCCCAGCGGTATCTATTTATCTACTTGCACTGGTGTGCTTTCGAACTGCTAGGTTGGCAGCGGCAGGGACCAAGCAACGGGAGCTCACCCTGTTGTGTGGATTCGAACTTCCAGCCTTCTGAACGGCAAGCTCAAGAGGCTCAGTGCTTTAGACCACAGCACCACCCGCATCCCAGAAAGTCCCAGAAATCAATCCTTGGTATCAGGGCAAGGATTCATCCATTGCCATTGTTTTCCTTCCCCCCAGAGATACACACAGCCACAATCCTGGCTGCGCACTGTCAGACCAGAGGGCAAGAAGTTGCTTCCGATTGGACTGCGGACAGCACAGCGGCATATCTGGAGATGCCTGCTAGGCCGCCCACCTCCAGTAAGAAGGATTTCAGGATGTTGGGGGTGGGTGGGTGGGTGGTCTTTTTGTCTTCTCTGCATTGTCAGCCGGAGACAATAAAGAACCATTTCCATTCCTCACGCACAAGAGCGCCAATTATAATCTAATTCAATTCAGATTAACGGCGCTTTGATGGCATTTCCATTACATAAAAAATAAATTTATTAGCCCAGTATAATGCGACTTGACTATCATGCTAATGCTAATAAGGAGGCTGTTTAACTTCCTTAATGCCACATTTTAACCACAGTTAGAAGCGAGGGCTTCAAAATATATTCATCAGATTGGGTAAATATTACATAGGGAACCTGGGCGCTTTGTAAATCATATCAGGTTTAAAGGTGCTTTATTAATTTGTCAGTGGTATGCGCATCCTTCTCTTCTAACAAGGGGCATTATGCGCCTTCTATATGAGTCTCTGGTTTTCAGCTCTACTCCGGTGCTTTCAATTCATACCTAGGCAAATTTAGGCAACCCGAAGTGAGGTCAATGGGGTTTGTTCCTGGGTAAGTGTGCAGGGAGTTGCAGCCTCCATCTGTCCCGCTGTTCTCAGGGCCAAGCTATGCACATGTACAACAGACATGTGGAGAAACTCCCCTGCACATTTTCACCGTACCGTGCAAGGTATATTTGCAAAAGCTCTTTCACATGTTAGGCTGAACATGGCTACAGTGGGGGCGAAGGGCCAGAGGGCATGATCCTGTGTTTGCAAAAGTGTTTGTAAAAAGCTCTTTGCATATCTTCAGCAAGGGTATGGTTTATTTATTACCAGTAGTTTCATTGATCAGGAATAATAAGAAACAGGGGGGGAAAAAACCAATGCAACATTGAGATCAGTGGCTGAAAACAGTGCCGTCCGCCATCTTGATTCCGTCCGCCATCTTGATTCCGTCTGCCATCTTGATTCAAAATGGCATCCAATTGTATCCAAGCATGGAGAAAAACCCTGCTCCTAGAGCTTCCTGTTTCCTGTGCGCCAGGGGATGGACGCCTCTCCCAACACCGCGGAAAGAGACAGACGGAGGTAATCAGAAAATGATGGGGGAAATTGCATTTTCTGCATTCCTCTTCGGTTGGAAGAAGGACCTTGCTCTCACACGCAGTTTGCCTGGTGCTCTGGCACTCAGTGAGCCAGTGTGGTGTAGTGGTTAAGAGCAGTAGACTCATAATCTGGTGAACCGGGTTCACGTCCCCGCTCCTCCACATGCAGCTGCTGGGTGACCTTGGGCTAGTCCCACTTCTCTGAAGTCTCTCAGCCCCACTCACCTCACAGAGTGTTTGTTGTGGGGGAGGAAGGGAAAGGAGAATGTTAGCCGCTTTCAGACTCCTTCGGGTAATGATAAAGTGGGATATCAAATCCAAACTCTTCTTCTCTTCTTCACTGCCCCATGGAATGCGAGGGCAGGCAAAGGCACTGGGTGAATGGAGCACTTTGGCTACGTGACCCCCCCGATCCCATTCCTGGAAGCACGGGTTATCCTGCTAATTGGGTTTTTTAATTGGAGTAAACTACAGGCATGTGCTAGAGAAGATGAGATAAGAAACTGTGAAAACAACCCAGCTACAAGGATTTAAAAGTTTGGTTTGAGAGGTGATTTTGTTTGGTGAAAGAGGTAATGGGGGGAGGGAAGCCCACGTTTTTCTCTACATTTATGATATGGCAACCCTCCCCGGAAGGCAAGTTTTTTTTTTAATTAAAAAAAAATCTGTATAAGTGAGGAAGGAAGAAATTGGAATATAAATATGGAATTCAACAAAACTGGAACTGCATGTGTGAGAGAAAGGTATGTTAGGTTCCTGTGAAGCATGTTAGGCTCAGAGATAGTGAGTGGCTGAAACTCCCGTGAGCTTCATGAAGTTGAGGATTTGAACCCATTACCCTCACCAGTCCATGTTCAGCTCCCACAGCACACAGGCGAAGGCAGGGCTTCTGCTCATACAGAGAGGTGCTGGTGTATACACACTTGTACACACGAAGCCTCTCAAGGTGGAGCATATGATTTGCATGTGCAAGATCCCAGGTTAAACCCCAGGCGTCTCCAGGTATGGAATACCAGAAATTGTGGGGAGCTGCTGCCAGCCAGTGTAGACAATACTGCGCTAGATGGGCCAAGAGTTTGACTCAGTATAAAGCATATTCCTGTGTTCTGTTGTCTAAGCTCAGAGCAGGGATCCATTACACCGCCACAGCTTAATGCTTGAGTGAGTGGCTATATGTAACGTGTACAGTCTTAAAATAAATAAATAAATAAAAAATCTTTACTGAATTGGAAAGAAAGACTAGAGAGGAAATTGAAACAAACATATACATGAGCATCAAATGTTTTGCCTGTTTGATTATTTTAGCTAGCTGTTTGTCCTATCCATCGTTTTGCAATTGATGGATTGAATTATCTCTAACATCAATCATCCAACACTTTGATAAGTGGGTTTTGCATTCCAGAACTGCAGAGAGTGAGAACCTGGGGCCCTCCGGATTGAAGACTCCAACTCCCATCAGCCATTGCCAGCTTGGCCAATGTTCAGGGGTGGTGGGTGTGGTAGTCTAGCAATCTATAGAGGACCACAGGTTCCTATCTCTGCCACAGGGACTAATATCGATATTCCAAAGAGATCTTTTCAAAGTCTGTTGTGCTATCGTTTGCATTAAGACCCTAGGCCATCTATTTCATTCCCAGCCCTCTATTAATGGCAGTTGTTGTTTCTTCCCATTTTGGAACTAATAATAAACAGGCTGCAATTAGCATATTTCCCACCGTTTTGTCACTCTTGATCAGCATTAACATATGCACAGTCTTAATAAGGGTTTGCAATCAGCACTAGCGACAGAAGCAGCATTTTCCCTTTAAGTGGTTCCTGCTGGAAAACAAATTCACTGGGATCCATGCTTGCCTCATCATCTTCTCCATCCCATTTTAAACAGTGTGGTGTGTTCTTCTGGGTGGAAATTTCCCTCCAAAGGAGGATCCTACTGTAGGAAAAAGGTTCGATCCTGTACGAGACAAAACCTTGGTGCTTTGCTCCGGAATCATGCAAACGATCGCAAGCAGCGGCAGCGTGCAAAATCCTGATTATTCCATTTTTATATCTATGAAAGCGCCATTTTTAAATTACACTCCACTCCGACAGGAAGAGAAGACCCCTGCTGTATTTATGAATTACAGATGATTCAAGCTAATTTCTCTTGGAAACCGTTATTTCATGTGAGCAAAAATGTGCCAATTGATTTCCGCGAATTCATTTCGGAACGCATGGCTTAACACAACCCCCCATCCCCGCTCCCAACCTGCAATCAAATCTGAGGTAACATGAGCAGGAGAAAAAACACAGTGAAGCAGAGCTGCTCAAATGATTAAAGCAAGAGATCTGTCCTGTTTGTGGAGTTACAAATGGAGATAGGCAGCTAATTGCCTTTCCCTAACAGCTGTTTCTCACTCTTCCATGATAGGGACTAGGAACTTGATCCGTGTTTTGCACTGCCCCGTTTTGAAACTTACCCCCTGAATTCTGTTTGTTGGGGAACAATGAACAGGAAGTGGCTCTTGCCTCCCTGGCCTGCTTGTAGGTTTCTCAGAGGCATCTGGTTGGCTGCTGTGAAAAATAGGGTGGTGGTCCAGATCAAGGGTCTTCAGCTGATTGGTTGGGAACCAATACCAGGTCTGATCTAAGGTGGGTCGCAACAACAGCACTTTGTTGTTGTTGTTCAGTCGTTCAGTCATGTCCGACTCTTCGTGACCCAATGGACCAGAGCACGCCTATCCTTCACTGTCTCTTGCAGTTTGGCCAAACTCATGTTAGTAGCTTCGAGAACACTGTCCACCCATCTCATCCTCTGTCGTCCCCTTCTCCTTGTGCCCTCAACCTTTCCCAACATCAGGGTCTTTTCTAGGGAGTCTTCTCTTCTCATGAGGTGGCCAAAGTACTGGAGCCTCAACTTCAGGATCTGTCCTTCTAGTGAGCATGCAGGGCTGATTTCCTTCAGAATGGATAGGTTTGATCTTCTTGCAGTCCATGGGACTCTCAAGAGTCTCCTCCAGCACCATAATTCAAAAGCATCAATTCTTCGGCGATCAGCCTTCTTTATGGTCCAGCTCTCACTTCCGTACATTACTACTGGGAAAACCATTCCGTACATTACTACTGGGAAAACCATAAGACTGGGGGGTCTTGGAGAGGACAATGTTACCAAGGAAATAAGATTGTGAGGACCTCGCACAGCAGAGAAAGGAAAATCTGACTTTCAACTGGCTAAGATCAAATCTGCGCCTGTTTCTCACCCTTTGGTCTGTGGCAGGGTTTGCAAAAAAAGAAAAGAAAAGAGTGTAACAGGGCATTTAAACTTTCGCCCTGTTCCATAGGAGTGGCATCATTATTTGTAGCCTTCAGGCCCTTTTGCTACTTTACACATTCCTGCCCACACACCGCCAGAATATTTGAGGATGAATTATGAGAAGCGGCCAGAAGGAATCAGAGTCCAAGGCAGGACCGTCATTGAGATGAATGTTGCCAATTTGCCCTTTTTTAATAAAAAAAGGAGGGAGATGTTAGGGAAAATATTGGGAGGTGTATGTGCTTTTGTGTGCGCTCGTGCGTGTGTATAAAGTGCTGCAAGCGGGAGGGGGGCAAAGAATTTGAATAACTATTTCTCATGCTCCCTCCAATATTTGCTAGGTGAAAATTCATTTTATAATCAAAATCAAATCAAAGTTTATTGTGTTAGCCATTTGGCCATAGCACAAGTAATAAGTCCCGGCAGTAGCCTGCCATTCTTATACATTTGCAAACATCAAGTATAAAATCATAGTAAATAAAACAGGTATGATAAAAACAATAGCAATTATGTAAACTATTGGAAAGTTTACAAGTCCAGGCCAAAAGTGGTTAACCTATCGAGGTGGCCCTGAGTTTCAGGGCCTGCAGGATATAGATGGCCACGCCACGAGTGACTATGGGATTGGCATCCACCAATAGATATTTCAAGCGGTCATCTTCCATGGCAATGGTCGGAGGAATTAATAGCAGGAGCCTCGATCTTATTGAGTCATAGAGAGGGCAGTGGAAGAAAAAGTGGGTAAAGTCCTCTATCTTTATCTCTATGAACTGTTATAAGAATTTCGGGGGGGGGAGCCTCCTTTCAAAGCACCCCAGTACACTATTTGAGACATGAACAGAGAGGGGTGACTGAACCCAGAATGTCTGAAAACAGCACAGACAGATAGTCCTGAAACCATTTTGACTCTCAAAAACTGACCAGGTGTTTCTCTGCAAGGAGATAAGGGGTTGAGAGAACCTTTCCATTGTCTCAGAAATTAAGTAATCACCATCTCAAAGGAATGGCCAGACTGCCCAGGAAAGGCAATCAGATAAGACATTATGATATGAAGCGGCAGACAGGAGGTAAACAGCGCACTCAGATTTCTGCTGGAGACCGCCTTTTTGTGATGTATGTATGATGTATAGGGGGGTGGTCTTGAGCGGAAGGGGGGGAATTTCAAAGTCTATATAGGAGCTTGCACACCATTGTTCTGGGCTGCTCCTCCATTTTTGGGAGTGGGCCCTGTTGCAACAGTAAAAATAAAGATTTTGCTTCTCAATTTTTCTCTGGTTGGCCTCTGTTTTTTACTCCTACCGATGGAGAACCTGCAGAGAACTTCGCAAGGGCTCTTGTGTACCCCATAAGGGAATAAGGGCATTTTTCTTATAACAGAACTAGCCAAATGCCCCATTGTTGAGGCCGGTGAGAGGGATGGTGAAGGCAGCGGCTGTGCATTGCAATTACTGTGGCTGAGCATGCGCAACCCATCACAGTTGCCTTGTCACTGAGGGCCACTCCAGACCCTATCAGGAGAGTGACAGCAGGGCAAGCCTACCTGTGCTCAGTGCTCTCTCCAATAGGAGAGAGACAACAGCCTGCGGCAAACTCTCTCAGTAAAGATGGGAGCGAGGTAAGTCGACTGAGTTTGGGGTGTTATAAAACTTAGACATTCCCTGTCAGTAACACTCGAGAGGTCTGAGATTCTCAGTATGTGGTAGCGTTTGAAGATATCTAGCAGCAAGGACTCCTATTTATGTGAAAAGAATAATTGACATGGTCGTCACCACCACCATAGAACCCTTGCCCCCCCAAAAAACCCCAATTCTGGTTCACTGCTAATAATACTACTGACTGTATTACTAATTATTGATTGCCCATGATAATGGTGGTGGTGTCATCTGTTATGGGGAGGTGAGAGTAATTAGCATCCTGATAGCCTGGGTTGTATCCAATGTTACTTATACTCAGAGTAAACCCACTGAAAGTGAGGGAGGTTATTGGTTTGTTTGTCTTTTATTGCGTATAATGTATTGCCATTTTGTATTTTTTCTGTTGTGAGCCACCCTTGGATCTTCAGGTGAAGGGTCATATACAGATTAACAACAACAACAACAATAAACTGTGACCACTTAATCTCTCAAAGTAACAATGAGACAGAATGCAAACAAAACTGGAAGGCTTCTTTGATAAGGTGCAAGGCTTTTGGTGAAAATCAATGTACAGAAGAAATTAAGAACTTTAGTTAAAATGCCCACACTAAACCAATTCCTCCTAGGATGGCTATTTGCTCTACTAAGGCAGTAAAATACTTCCAGACCTTTCTAGGATATTTTCCTCTCCCACAGGGAAATAATATGGAATGCCCTGCCTAGCAAACTCCTAATCACCCAGCTAATCCCCAGCTCCTGTTTCCTATCTGAGCCCTATCTCAGCCATATCCAGTCTCAGTCTAACCAAGCCGTATTTAGGCTCCCATCCATGTGTACCCATACCCCTCAACTGTCCCATTATAAGCTGGACGTCCTGGAATCCCAGAAACCAATCCCAGATGCTTCTGTTTGCATCCTGGAATGTCCCATATTTTGGTCTGGCACTCTGGAGTCCTCGCACCAGAGCGCCAGACCAAAAGGTGTTCACTCTGGCACTCATCTGCAGGGTCATGCCAGAGCTCCGGCGCATCCTATTGACAAGTGCCCAAGTGCCACCCAAAAGGTGCTCTGGCCCAACCCTGCTGAGAGCACTAAAGCACAAGACAGGAAAGTGCGCCCTTTCTGACACCCCGATTTTGGGGAACAAAAATGTTGGAGGGTATGTAAGCCTCAGTGAAACCAGCCGAGCTCCACCCTGGGTCCAGTACAAACTTCTTGAATATACAGACTTGCTAAAGGCTTACTGAGTTTGATGAGTTGGGAGGAAAGTGGGGTGGGGTGGGGATGGTGGAAGCGTTGCCAAAAGAGAGGACAAAAAGGAAGGCACAGATTTGCATAAAATTCACATGTGCTAATTTATACGTACGGATGCAAATTTAGAAATAATGACTATGATTTAAAGAAGAAATACAATCACCATCAAAATATCCAGGAAGACTGTGGCCAGGTGTGTCTGTTCATTGTCAACAGGCAACTTGCAGACCTCCTGCAGACCACGCTCCTTAGGGGTCCTTATCTTAAAATGGTCTCCTTCATTATGGACTTTCAGGAGGAAATTAAACACGTTCTTGTTTATTCTGCCATTTGATGGCTGGAAGGTTCCTGGCCACCCTGAAATCTCTGGTTGAGAGAATGCTTTTAACTGAACTAGGGATGTTTAAAAGTGTTTTATAGAATGCTTATAATTTTTCTACTATTATTGATGTGTTTGGTGCCTTGGGACTCCTTTGAGAGGAAGGGTGGGCAAGCAATTGAAATAATAATAATAATAATAATAATAATAATAATAATAATAATAACGCCATTCTAGACTGCTTCACGTTAAAAACAGATCTATAAGCGGCATACGGTAAAACGGCTTAAAATAAAGCATACCGTAAAAACACGGCACAGAAACAACAAATGCAAAAGCGAACTTAGTTGGACATCATCCGCGGAATATTGTCTGATGTGATTATCAACCTGATCATCGCCTGTAGGCACTTCTGTGTAGGAAATACATCACAGCTGAAGCTGTCCTGATTAAGGACCATTGAAACAGAGGCTGAAGGCACAGTAAGTGCAGGATAAACGAAGATCCTTCATAAATGGGACATTGTTCAGAAGGGAGCTGGCTGGGAGAGCGAGAGCTCTTTTGCTAGCAGGAGCTGATGGAAGCAGGGCAACTTCTATTTATAGCCCCCTTCCGAGTCAGTCTTTTCCCGCACACCAGCCATTGAATTGCATCTGTTACTCACTAGCTTATCCTGAGTCAAGTGATTGCCAGAATGTCGTTCCCTTGCCTAGTTGGAGCAGGAAGACTTTAAAACTGGGCCCTGGAGGAAGAGATGGATGCAAGGAAAGGGCAGTTAAAAGTTCGGGAGAAGGGTCATCTGTTCTAATCTGCCTGCCTGTCATATATCCCCGTCCATCTACACTAGGGATTGGGAAGGATTTCGATTCACTCCGCAATTCGGAATGAACCTACCAAGCCTCCATACAATGAATCATGCTCAGACATAGAGATCTCTCCTCTCTGAATTTTTCCAAGCTGCGGATACATGGGGCATCGCACTACCACCTGCCTGCCCACTTTCGAACAACCAGGCTAGAGTCTAGAACTACCAATCAGCTCGCTCCTCCCAGTGTTAACCCTTTCAGACCTCAGCAGAGAGGAGAACAGGGACAAAAATGAGTTAGCTCAGCCTGTCATTTTGTTCTGGCTCCCCCTGCTGTTGGTCTCCCGTCCTTCCATCCTACCAGCCTAAAGGGCACCAGCCATCACTGTTGCACCCCTTTGTTCTTAAATGAGGTGGTCTGAGGGATTTCTGGCTCGTTTTCTTTCTGCCTGTCCGGTTGGAACGCCTAGAAAACGTGGCGAGGCCATGTTCGCTGCGCCGTTTTGAGTGAAAAGCTGCTGGAAGCTGCGGTACACTGTGATTTCCCACCATTTCCGGGGTACTTGTTTGGAGCAAAAGATGGCTGCTGCCTCCATGTACAAATGGGGCAGCCAACGGAGGCTGTTGGTATTGGGACAGGGAGGGCAGAAAGTAGGGAGGCAAAGAAGCAAGAGCCAACAATAGGTAGAACCAACTAGTTCTGATTTTGTCCCCATTCTTCTCCTTGCCAAATTCTACCATTTATTTGCTTATTTTATTTATTTTATTTTATATATTTATTTATATTTATTAAATTTATATAATTTCTTCACAAGATCTCTGGGCGGTTCACAGAACAAAATACAAGGTAAAAGCACAAGTAAATAGTTAAAGTGAAAACAACAAAGCAATAAGGGCATATGCCTGATTGTCGTCTTCCAAAGCAACTACTCTATTCCGAAATGGAAAGCGTAATGCTGGTGGTCAACAAAAGAGGTTCAAAGACTCTCTCAAGGCAAATCTAAAAAAAAATTGTAGTATAAACACTGTCAACTGGGAAACACTGGTCTGCGAGCGCTCCAGTTGGAGAACAGCCTTTACCAAAGGTGTCATGGGCTTTGAAGACGCTCAAACTCAGGACGAAAGGGAGAAACGTGCTAAGAGGAAGGCACGCTTGGCAAACCCTCACCATGATCAACTCCCGCCCGGAAAGCAATGTCCCCACTGTGGAAAGACGTGTGGATCCAGAATTGATCTCTACAGTCACTTACGGACTCACTGTTAAAAACCGTGTTTATGGAAGACAATTTTACTCAGCTACGAGGGATCGCCAGAGAACAACAACAAGAAGAAGACACTTTCATACAAGGGCAACACCGAGACTCAGAAGTGGACAGACAGGGCTGCCACCTGGAGGAAGGAAGGTGATGTCTGGCTGAGGGCAGTGGTAGTTTCTCATGGGCAGCCATCTTTTTTCTTGATAGTCCTAGACTTAGAAGAGCTAGATGAGCCTAAGAGCAACTGGCTTTGGCAACGGAGTGAATGAATAAAACTGCAGTGATGGGTAGCTTGAAGTTGGGGCTGGGATGCTGATCTACTCCTCCTCCTCTTGAACCCCTGTCTGAGACAAGGGTCTCACTTCAGTTAATGGGGGTAGGTGGGCTGTCCCTGGAGTGGATCCTTTCTCCATGAAGCAGCCAAGGCTTCCACTCTTCTGGGATCTCTGTTGATCACGTTTAGCTATTTGTGTTAAGCGGGCTCACAAAACAGGGAGAAAACGGGGACTACTGCATCTTCACCTTGCCTAGGCAACCAGACAATTGCACCTGTCCTTCGGGGTCAAGCTGCAGCAAGCTGGTCGCTCGCCCTTGCACCTCGGTGTTGGAAGGGAGAGTCATCTGGTTGCTTAGCCAATGCCGGGACACATTTCCTCCACTGTTGGACAATGGACAAACACTTCCTCCCTGGGACCCCAAAACACCATCAAAAGCCTCTCCACTTTTCAACCCATAAACACGGTTGCGAAGTTGTTCTGGGGAGGTGGATTTCAGCTCAACTTTAGGGTTAAGTGGATTTTAGCAATGGGTGATATCCAGTGTCGTGCAAATGGATGTCCTCTTCATTATGTCGTGAGAACATCAGCAGAGCCCTGCCAGATCAGACCAAAGCATCCTGTTTCCACAGTGACCAACCAGATACCTATGGGGAGCCTTCAAGCAGGACTTGGGTGTAACAGCTCTCTCCACATTTATGGTTCCCATCTACTGGTATTCATTGCCATAGGGCATTGGGCAGTGGAGATAGAACATATCCATCATTGCTAGTATCCATCAATAGCCTTATCCTCCTTTAAAGCCATCCAGATTGGAGGCCACCATTTCCTTTTCTGGGAGCAAATTCCTATGGGAAGCTCCCAAGCAGGGTCTGCGTTCCAGAGCAGACTCCCCACCTGTTCATAGCTGTCAACCCTCCCTTTTTTTGGTGGGAAACTCCCTTATTCCAATGCCGTTTCCCGCTGCTATCCTGGATTGTTGATATCCCTTAAATTTCCCGGATTTCAAAGGAAGCAGCTCCTCTCCCTCCCTGCCGGCCAGGGAGGCTCCTCAGCTGCGTTGCTCGGCTGCCAATAAGGAGTCTGAGACTGACTGGGGGTGGAGCTTGCATGCCTTGTGCAGCCAGACCCTCACGCCCAACCAGACAGACAGCCTGCCTGCCGTCTACGCGCTCGCTCTTTCGCTCACCCGTTCACGCGCAGCCTCTGGAGCGCAGGGTGGCGAGGCTACTTGGTGCCATTGCACCGTCCTCGCAGCATCCCTTATTTTCAAATCCGAAAGTTTGGAAAAATCCCTTATTTTCAAATCCGAAAGTTAACAGCTATGGTTGGTGTTGCTCTCAGCACTCCAGAGGGAGCTTTATATATATATAAAAAAATTTAAATTAAATTAGAGAGATGCATTCTTCCATCTTCTGAGAAGGTGGACGACAGCCTTTTTCTACTGAGTTAGAGTAGAGGCCACATTTACACCATGCATTTGAAGCAATATGAAACCACTTTAACACTCATGCCTTCTGCCCTCCCCCCAATGAATCCTGGGATCTGAGACTTGTTAGTTTAACAATCAATCCCTCTTCCCAGGGAATTCTGGGAACTGTAGCTGTGTGATGGAAAAATGGTCTCCTAAAGACGCCATACCCTCCAAAATTTCTCTGATGAAAATAGGGACATCCTAAATTATTATTATTATTATTATTATTATTATTATTATTATTATCATTCACCCATCTGGCTGGGTTGCCCCAGCCACTCTGGGCAGCTTCCAACATATCTAAACACATAATAAAACATTAAACATTAAAAAAAAACCTTCCCTACACAGGGGTGCCTTCAAATGTCTTCTAAAGATTGTGTAGTTACTTAACTCCTTGGCTTGTGGGTCGTATAACTTCATACCCTCCAACATTTACCCTATGAAAATAGGGATAGCCTACTATACCTTCCAACACACATACATCTTGTACGGGTGATAAGATCTAAAGGGCACTATCAGTCCATTCTCAGACAGGTTATGTGATAAGCTGCCTTGGATGTGCAGGCGAATGACTTCCAACGTTCCCCTGATGAAAATAGGGATGTCCTATGGAAAAATGGGACATTCCAGGATCAAATCAGAACCTGGGATTGCTTCTATAAATCCGGGATTGCTCCTGGAAAAGCAGGACATTCGGAGGGTCTGCCTACAGTGACTGGCAGCTGTCCAGGGGTTTCAGAATGGGGACCATAATTAAACCTGTTACCTTCTGCCCACCAAGCAATACTGTTCCACTGAGCTACAGCTCTACGTTTATAGCTAATAAACATTTGCTCATGTTGAGGCCGAGGGCCGAGTTCTTATCTGCTTTCTGGAGGTTGGGGTTGGGGTTCAGAGGTGCCTTTGTGTGTGTTTACTCTATGGCAGCTAACTGCCCCCTGCAGCAGGAAATAATTAATATATACAGGCCACACTGGGTGCAAGGAGGCAACAAAATATTCCCGCTTTATTGCTCTGGAGGCAAATAAGAGCACATCTGTTCTTTTATTTCAAATAGGGTCAGACCGAAACTACGCATTTGGCTTGATCAAATTATTCCATTTAGCACAGATTTGTTAGAGAGCCACCTCTTGCCCTGCCCTAGGAAAGTGAGGCCTTGCAGATGCGGATGGTTGGCAACCCCCTAACAATGGCGTTGGGCAGGAGGTCAGCGAGGGCACCACCGAAACAGATCCCTTTCATTTCCGTTGAAGCCCGCCAGCCATAATTGGACGGAATTCATTGGCAGAAGCCGTTCAGTTTGAGGCAGAAAATGGGGAGGAGAGGGGGCTCCGTGATCCAGAGGCAATTTGGTTTCTGTTGTATCAGTGCTTCCACAATGGCTGTTGTCCTGGCGGCGTGGCCTGTAGGAACCCTCCACACATCGAACTCAACATGAAAGAGCGCTGGGTGTGTTGAATTCAAAGAGCAGGCCCCATGCTGTGGGGAAAGAACAAGGGAGAAGACCGAGAGAAAAGGATCTCGCTGACCGTCATTAGAGAGACCATCAATCTCTGTCTGGGGAGCAGAGCTGGGGCGGGAGGCAGCTGCCTTGAGAGAAAAGCAGGCAGCGAGGAGCAATTCTGAGATGTCAGCGCGTTTCTGAATGGCTTACCCACCCAGAAGACCTTTCCTGATGACTTTTCTCAGTCGGTACAATGCTCCTTTTATGGCAGCTGTTGGTAGCAGAGAAGCTTCCCACCCGGCCAGATGGAGCCTGGATCCGCAGCGAGAAGGAGCATCGCCGGAAAGATGAGGGACAGGAGAATCAGTCCATTTCAGTTTCTCTCAGCAATCCTGTCAATATCAGTTTCTCATTTTTCCAGCCTTAAATTCAGTTCTCCACATTTCCACAACAATTTGTATTTTTTTTTAAAAAAAGTCCGCCTGAAATTTCATCACCATTTTAGTGCAAATTTCTGTGCGTGCACACACAAAATTCTGCATGCAATTATGCCCAATGTGCACATTTTTCCGCAAAGCATATTCTGCTGAACATGATTCATTTTAATGCTATTTTCACTAATCTGTGCCTTTTTATGCAAGCCTTGTGATAAACATTCTTGCACATGTTGCTTGGCTAGAAAACTTCTTTGCCTTAAAGTGAGTAGTTTTTTTTTTACTATTTAAAATTTTTATTTATTGATATCATACATACAAATCATACGAACCATACAAACAAACATATGCATACTTGTACAAACTTACATTTACACACACCAACATTTATTTCTCTTGATTCCCTTCCCCCTTCCCCCCTCCCCTTCCACCAATATCACCCCCCTTTACCCTGTGCATGACTTCCAATTTTATCAGTTGCAGTTTCTCCTTCTTCCCTTCATTTTAACTATATACTCTAAACCTATTATTTTTATTACTATTTCTTCATCTCTGTACTACTTTTATCTTCTTCTCTTGTCTCCTTTCTTCTTCTTCTAGTCTCGTGCAACTCGCTCTATCGCGATAGTAGTTCTGGTTTTTCGACATATTTTTGGATGTATTCCCTAAAGGCACTCCATTCACTTTCTAATCTTTCCTTAGGTCTCCTATATTTCCCATTATTTTAATTGCATTATGGTATTCAATAAGTTTTATAAGCCAATCCGTTTTTGTTGGAATTCCTGTATTTTTCCAATTTTTTGCTATTAATAAACGTGCGGATGCTGTTGTGTATAAGTAAAGTATTCTATCTTTTTCCTTAATATCATCCGGCGGAATGTGAGTAGTTTTTTTAGGAAGGCTGTGTTTTGCCTCTCACGGTGCTTCAGAAAATGCTGATGAGGTAGCTTCACCTTTCAATGTGAACTGAATCGAATTGCTTCTCCATCCCTCGCAACATGTTGACGGAAACCAGTCGTGGGGTTTCGTTGCGCGCAGATCTGCATGTAACATGCCCCCGAGCATCCTCTGACAAGGCGTTTTCATTGCATGAAGAATGAATCGTTACGCAGATCATGCCAGACAAGAGCTTTTAACAAGATCCCTGGTTCATTAAACTGATTGTCTCTCATCCAGCTGGAATCCGGCTTATAATGTGATAGAAAAACAATGCAAACACAATAGTGCAACGGTATTGTTGCCTGAGATTTGTTTGCCTCTAGGTAGCCGGTCTTTCTGCTCCTCTCCCATTTCCCTCACTCGTTTTTTTGCCCTGGCATTGTTGCGAGAGCTTCTTAGAAGGTTTAGATTGAGCCAAAAGCTTTGCATACTGCTTTTCTATCCAAAAGTCCCTCCCCAAATAGAAAATCGAGCATAAACCTAGTTTTTGTGGGCAGTGAGAGAGATTGGGGAGCCCAGAGCATGGTTGGTGACATTCGGCTGATTGGGGTGCGGTGTGTGAAGGAGGGGGTTGTGTGTCATTTTAGCCGTATTGATTTGTCATGGATGCTTTAGCTGAATTGCAGGGGGCTGGACTAGATGACCCATGGGGTCCCTTCCAACTCTACAATTCTACGATTCTAAAAGTTGCAAGGTGGTATTCTCTTGCGCCCATCTGCTAGCACCCAGAGGAGATTCGGTGGGCTTGTGGGGGGCTGTGGGGAGCAACAGGAGCATAGCTGTCAACTTTCGGATTTGAAAATAAGGGATGCCGCGAGGGCAGTGCAATGGCACCAAGTAGCCTCGCCACCCTGCGCTCCAGAGGCTGCGCGCGAACGGGTGAGCGAAAGAGCGAGCACATAGACGGCAGGCAGGCTGGCTGGCTGGTTGGGTGTGAGGGTCTGGCTGCACAAGGCATGCAAGCTCCGCCCCCAGTCGGTCTCAACCCAGTTTGCAGCAGCTGTGAGAAAGGTGAACAACGTCCTAAGCAGTCATTCAGAAAGGGGCTGAAAATAAAACTGCGGATATAGTAATGCCGTTAGACAACACTTGAAATACAGTGTACTGTTCTAGCTGCCTCACATTGAAAAGGACATGGTGGAGCTGGGAAAGGATCAGGAAAGGGCAGCCAAACTGATGGAACAAAGGAGATGGAACGACTCCCTTATGAGGAAAGGTTACAGCATTTCATCTGAAAAGGCAAGCAAGAAGGGACATGAGAGAGGAATATAATGTTATACATGGCGTGTAGAAAGCACATGGAGAAACCTTTTTCTCCCCTCCCTCATAACTCTAGAATTCGTAGACAACCCAATGAAGATGAACTTTGGAAGGTTCGAGGCAGATAGTAGAAAGTACGGATAGTTAAACTACGGAAGTCACAGGAGGCAGTGATAGCCACCAACTTGGATGGCTTTAGAACAGGATTAGACAAATTCATGGAGTGCGGGGCTAATGAAGGCTATTACTAGCCATGATGGCTATGCTCTCCTTACGTTGTCAGAGACAGTGTGCTCTGAATGGCCGTTGCTGGGAATCGCAAGTGGGGAGAATGCTGTTGCGCTCACATCCTGCTTGCCATTTCCCCACGGTCATCTAGTTGACCACTGTGAGACCAGACCGAGGGTCTAGATGGGCCTTTGGCCTGATCCAGCAAGGCTCTACTTCTTTCATTTATTTCATAAAATTTATAGACCGCTTTACTGGGGGGAGAGCACACACACCTCAAAGCGTGTTACAAAACATGAAAGCCATAAACCAGGGGAAATATACAATACATTAAAACATCCAGGAACTTTAAGTTATTGGGTTATTGGGTTGTTTTGTTTTTATTATGTATTTTGTGATTTTATGTAGTAACTGCCCAGAGACTCGTGGGTATAGGGCGGTATACTTATACTTATTATTATTATTATTATTATTATTATTATTATTATTATTAAATACTAAAGCAGATTAGAATTCACACCAGCATTTCTAAGCATCTCATTGTCTAAGCAATAATGTTTTTAGCAGGTGGCAAAAAGAATAGAGTGAAAGCTCCTGCTTGATATCAATAGGCAGGGAGTTCCAAAGTATACAAACAAAGTATCAGGTGTTATAATAATTGTGATCAAACAAAACCAAAACTCCAAAACACCAAATTGGCTATTAAATATTGAGAAGAGTTTACTCAATCAAACATGTTAAAATGAACACATTAAGGTGCAGCGTGCAAATCCAAGCCTGTAAAAACTCAATAAACTGATGGCATAATAATGAGGCTAATGATAATGTCCTAGCGTAATCAAATTACGCACAAGTGTTGCAAATGGTACTCTACTGAACGCGCAAAGTCTTTTGTGAGGGAACGGTCACAGTCAGGCAAGAAAACATGGTCATGCGTGATGGTAATCGCAGATAGGCCCTACTCGCCATCCCTCAGCAAAAGTAGATCTGAAGACCTGAATCCTGGATATAATCAGGTTTCGCGGGAGCTTCTTCAGCTCTACCTCTCTTTCAAATCAGAACCAGTGAAGGCGGTGAAGGTCCTGTGTGAGTGCCTGGAGGCGGTTGGAGGATGGATGGCGGCTAACAGATTGAGGTTGAATCCTGACAAGACAGAAGTACTGTTTTTGGGGGACAGGGTGCGGGCAGGTGTGGGGGACTCCCTGGCCCTGAATGGGGTTACTGTGCCCCTGAAGGACCAGGTGCGCAGCCTGGGAGTCATTTTGGACTCACAGCTGTCCATGGAGGCACAGATTAATTCTGTGTCCAGGACGGCTGTCTACCAGCTCCATCTGGTACGCAGGCTGAGACCCTACCTGCCCGCGGACTGTCTCGCCAGAGTGGTGCATGCTCTGGTTATCTCCCGCTTGGACTACTGCAATGCGCTCTACGTGGGGCTACCTTTGAAGGTGACCCGGAAACTGCAATTAATCCAGAATGCGGCAGCTAGACTGGTGACTGGGAGTGGCCGCTGGGACCACATAACACCGGTCCTGAGAGAACTACATTGGCTCCCAGTACGTTTCCGAGCACAATTCAAAGTGTTGGTGCTGACCTTTAAAGCCCTAAACGGCCTCGGTCCTGTATACCTGAAGGAGCGTCTCCACCCCCATCGTTCAGCCCGGACACTGAGATCCAGCGCCGGGGGCCTTCTGGCGGTTCCCTCATTGCGAGAAGTGAGGTTACAGGGAACCAGGCAGAGGGCCTTCTCGGTAGTGGCGCCCTCCCTGTGGAACGCCCTTCCAGCGGATGTCAAGGAAATAAGCAGCTATCCTATTTTTAAAAGACATCTGAAGGCAGCCCTGTTTAGGGAAGTTTTTAATATTTAATGCTGTATTGTTTTAATATTTGACTGGAAGCCGCCCAGAGTGGCGGGGGAAACTCGGCCAGATGGGCGGGGTAAAAATAATAAAATTATTATTATTATTATTATCGTGCTGTTTTTACAACACCATACAATGAAATTATAGATTCTCACAGGCACAGCAAGTAGAGTTCCAAAGTGAAGTTTCTGCCGCACGAAATGGCCAAATACTTACAAACGCGGAACGGTTCTTACGGTGCAGAGCATGTCAAAATGAAGGCGTTCCTTCTTTGTGCCTCACCTCAAATTTCTCTATACTAGCATCATCTTGAAGTAGAGCGTCTGCTGTGTGGCAGTCTGCCTTTATGTCTCTGAGTTGATCCCTTACAATTAACTCTTTACTGAGTCAGTCAATCAAGTTTCAGCGTCGTCCCCCCACCAGCCTCAAACCCCTCCATTCTAGCAAGTCGCACCTTGCCGAAAGCTATAAATCACGAGGATTGCAATTATTGTGCGTTACCTCAAACCACTGTAATTATACAATTAAGTTGTGACGGGAGGTCCTCAGCTTTTGGCTTCACAATGTGGTGCTTAATGTAGTGATTAAACTATCTCTGTACAAATGGGGCTAATTGGAAGAAAATGGGTTTTACTGAGGGGCGGCTCGAAAACAATGTCTGCACCGGTTGGAAAAGGAATTTGCGCGAGGACAAGCTTCTCGTGACACAAAAGAACAGGGCGTTCCCGCTCCGGGGGAAGGAGAGAGAAGCTGAAAGGAGGAGGAAAGGAACAACAAGCAGACTCTGAGACTGCCTGGGATGAGAAGAGGTGTTCTAGAATGTTCCATCCTTGGCAAGTCGAAAAATCTAATCCATTTCAGCACCATCGTTTTTAATGAATTTCTCCACGTGGACCTCTCAGACATCAATTGTTGTGAAGGACACAACAAGAGCTCACTGATGGGTAATGGATGGTCTGGACTGTTTAGGGACATTCTGTGAAGGCCGTAGGGCAGCCTTAGGGCAACGTGCCCCAGAGGGTGTTAGGATTTGCCTCCTGTGGCTTCCTGTGACTAGTTGACATTGAAAGGTTGACATTGGCAGGTGTGGAGGACTCCCTGGTCCTGAATGGGGTAACTGTGCCCCCTGAAGGACCACATGCACAGCCTGGGAGTAATTTTGGACTCACAGCTGCCCATGGAGGTGCAGGTCAATTCTGTGTCCAGGGCGACTGTCTACCATAGGGGTCGGCAAACTTACGAGGCCCCGGGCCAGTTCCTCCAGTGCCGATCGCATGGCGGGCTGGAAGGCGGGGGACCGCATGCCCATACGCGTGCACACACACTATTTCCGGCACACTTCCAGGTCGGCGGAGCACCGGAAATAGCTTGTGCGTGTGCACAAGGGCCTCCTCAGACCCGGAAGTGCGCCGGAAATGACGCTTGTGCATGCGCACAAGCTATTTCTGCCGCTCCGCCAACCCAGAAGTGGGCAGCTGTGCCGCGCCGTGCTGGTAAGAGCAGGTGGCAGCAGCGGATGGCGAGGGTCACCGGGGCCACTTGGGCCCCGTATCTGGCCCCCGGGTAGTAGTTTGGGGACGTCTGGTCTACCAGCTCCATCTGGTACGCAGACTGAGACCCTCCCTGCCCACAGACTGTCTCGCCAAAGTGGTGCATGCTCTGGTTATCTCTGCTTGGACTACTGCAATGCGCTCTACGTGGGGCTACCTTTGAAGGTGACCTGGAAACTACAACTAATCCAGAATGCAGCAGCTAGACTGGTGACTGGGGGTGGCCACCGAGACCATATATCACTGGTCCTGAAAGACCTGCATTGGCTCCCAGTATGTTTCCAAGCACAATTCAAAGTGTTGGTGCTGACCTTTAAAGTCCTAAACCAGGCTTCCTCAAACTCGGCCCTCCAGATGTTTTGAGACTACAATTCCCATCATCCCTGACCACTGGTCCTGCTAGCTAGGGATCATGGGAGTTGTAGACCAACAACATCTGGAGGGCCGAGTTTGAGGAAGCCTGTCCTAAATGACCCTAGCCCAGTATACCCGAAGTAGCATCTCCACCCCCATCGTTCAGCCTGGACACTGAGGTCCAGCTCTGAGGGCCTTCTGGTGGTTCCCTCACTGCGAGAAGTGAGGTTACAGGGAACCAGGCAAAGGGCCTTCTCGGTAGTGGCACCTGCCCTGTGGAACGCCCTTCCATCAGATGTCAAGGAAATAAACAACTACCAGACTAGAAGACATTTGAAGGCAGCCCTGTTTAGGGAAGTTTTTAATGTTTGATGTTTGATCGCTTTATTATTAATATTAATATTCTGTTGGGAGCCACCCAGAGTGGCTGGGGAAACCCAGTCAGATGGGCAGGGTATAAATTATAAATTTATTATTATTATTATTATTATTATTTTATTTTATATTATATTATATTATTATTATTATTATTCTGCACAAACTTGCCTAATCTGCTCTTGAGGCCATCTAAGTTGGGGGCCATCACTACATTTTTGTGGAAGGCGATTCCAGAGTTGAACCAGGTACTTCCTTTTGTCTGTCCCCCACCCTTTTCTACAGTAGTGGTGGCCTCTCTTTACGGCAGACCACCCTCCACCGCAAGGAGGTAGATATTGAGCAGTGTGGTGCAGCTGAACATCGGAAGATGCTGCACATTGAATCCGTTGATTGATCCATCCATCTCACCAAAGGCTCTCCAGGCTTCTAGAAAAGGAGTATCTCCCAGCCCTGCCTTGAGATGCCAAATGTAACGGATCGGCCCTATGGCAAGGGGATGTTTAGTTTCCCAAGCATTTTAAGAGTTAAATTACATCCTGTTTGAATGGCAGCTCGCTCTTGAGAGGCGGGACATTCTACGATTTAAAAGGAGGGAGCAGCCGTTGGTTTGAGGAGAGGGAGAGGGTGTGTGAGGGTGGATAGATGAAGAGATAGAGAAGTGGTGTGGTTAGGTTTAGTTAGAGAACTGCTTGTGAAACTAAAAGAGAATTAAGCTTTGATGGAACTAAGCTTGTAAACAATGAATTACTGAAACCGTTATGCTATGTGAAAAATAAAGTCTTGTTCTTGTTGTGCGGAGAGACATCGTCATTTATTTGGTCCAGCAAGTTATATGTGCTCATAAAGGAGTGAACTCGGGGAAAGGGCAAAACTGACCTGAGGGGTGATAGTTTGTGTCTGAGAGTTACACTGAGGAGGGGCTAGTGGGCGGAAACCTTGGGAATGCCACAGAGTTGCTAGGAGTGCCTAGTCGACTGATACAGTGGGGATCCAAGGTGAGGGAGGCCCTAGACTGTAGGCAGAAAGGTGTTTCATCCCAATACCCCAGAGCAGAGAATGTAATAGGCCACGGCAGCTGGACAGGAGCACTCTCGTTACTAAGATACCCTTAGTGGAAAGGAGATTGGTATTGAAAACGAACCTCAAAGGATAGGGTGGGAGTGGATATAAGTGTACCCGACACACCTTGATAGAATTCGATTTTGTAACGGAGAGGCTGACGGGAGGTTCGTTGCACCAGGGATTGAGCCTGGGACCTTCTGCATGCAAAGCAGGTGTTCTACCACTGAGCTATGGCAAGGCATCATTTGGCTTAGAATTGCACAATCAGAATGGAAATCAGCACTCAGCTCAAGGGGAGTGGCCACAACAGTTATAGCTATATAGCTATTCTGGGGTCTTGGTCTGGCTGTGCTATGGGTCTTCATCTTAAGATATGATAACAGGAGTGCTATGTTTCCCCCGCTGGGGTATACATGCTATATGTTCATGCTGCAACTTGGGGCTCCTGATGCCCTTCTGATGTACTCCGTAAATCTCCGTGGTAATCCCTGTTAATGCTCCAGATATCGGAGGGATAGACCGCCTATCTCTCAATTTGATCCAGCTTTCAAGAGCATAATAATGTCAGTATTACATTGTTGATAATCATTTTCTTAAATGCCGGATTTTTAAAAAAGAAAAGCAAAGAAAGAAGATTGGTTGTTGTGCAATAGGGAAGGAGGATATATATTGCAGTGGATAAACTCAGTTTGGTGGCCCTGAACTTGCCTGCAGATTGAAGAACGTTTCCCAATTTGATTGCGCATTTCTCCAGATTTTGCAGTGCAGTTTCGGTGTGCAAAAAGCACACACAAACAAATGTGTATGTTACAGTTAAAATGTGATTAAAATTCCTATTTTATGGGGCAATGCCTTGAAAAGCATTAATAAATGTCTTTGGGGAAAAGCCTGTATAAAAATGCATATAAAAATGCATCTAATTTCAGTGCCATCTTTTCATACATTCTTTCAAGCAATCTGTGTAAAATGTGATGGAACAGACCTATGATCGAGTGTCAGTTATGGATATGAAAATCTGTCAATTTTGCTTTCATTCAGTTTCTCGCTTTTCCAATCTTAAGTTCAATTCACAACATTTCTGCATCACTTTGCAATTTTTTTAAAAATTAAAAGTCCCCATGAAAATTCACCAGCGCAAATTTCTCCCAATGCACATTTTATATTTGATTTTTCCTAATATACACATTTTCGCAAAGCAATTTCCCCATTCAGAATGCATTTTTGCATGTGATTTTCAGTATGTGCATTTTTATATACAATACTGGGCTGGAGGCCTGTATTACAAAATGGATTTCCAAAATATAACTGTGATTCAGTTCATTTATTACAGAATCATGCAATCATAGAATTGCAGAGTTGGAAGGGACTCTGAGGCTCATCTATTCCAACCAATTTAGAAATCTGAACTAGATCATACCTGACAGATGGCCATCCAACCTCCGCTTAAAACCCTCCAAGGAAGGAAAGTCCATCCCCTCTTATGGGAGTCCGTTCTACCCAGTATTGTGTTGAAAAGTGAAAATTCAGAAAGTTTGCTTTTCAATGTGAATCAAATCTCTCTCCCATCACAATATACTTACCAAGCAAGATGGAATCATATTAATTTCACCCAAATATCTGTTGAATTCCCAAGTTATGTTACAGCTTTTTAGCACCCCTCATTTTTGGAATTTGAAAGTTGAAAAATTCAACAGGCTTGTGTTAGGAACCTTGCTTCTAAGTCACCCACACCAACGCAGAGCCTGAATTCAGCAGCCATGTTTCAACAGAGAACACAACAGGTTTTTTTTTTACACCCATCAAGGAAGTTCAGAGTCCAACTTCTATACACCAGTCTTTGTTTACGCATGCAAGAGATCTGTGGATATGGGCCGATGAATGTACAAGTGGAGTCCAATCTTTAATTTCTTATCTCATCACTGTGAAATGCACAAGGATGTACAATGCTGCCGTGAGACCGGAGACCTTGTTGATGGCTTACATGCGTAATGAAGGATGAACAGCCTACTGGAGATTATCAGTTTAATTCCTCAGCTGTTCCGTTTCTTTCATTCCTGCTGGGTAACCTTTCATCCTCTCCTCCTGGCATGCGTTTGGGTGCCTCCTCTCCTTATCGTGTCTCCCCCAACCCCAGATCTGCCCTCCAAGCCCACCAAAAGCAACACCTTCCTGCTGAACAACGACACAGAAAGAGAAGATGACATTGAGCGCGTGTGGTTGAACGCCGGGAGATAAAAACAATGTAAGAATGATGGAGATTCTCGGAGCTTATCAGCCAAATAGGACACCGGATTGGGGAAGAAAGGAAAGAAAAAGCAATCAATGTAAAGCTCTTATCAAACTGTCTCCCAGGAATAGATTGTTTTAAAAATAATAATAATAAAAAATCTGTTATTGCTCAAGGGGGAAATATTATGAGATTATTTTAAAGCAGTTTTATTGGAGAGAGATTTGGTACATTACATTGAGTTCCAGCAATCATTGGGAGAATCTATCTCTGCATCTAGCTATTCTCCCACTATCAATGGGACTTATTTTGGAGTAGTCATGGATAGGACTGCACTGTGTGTCAATGAACCGCCTAGAGTGGAGGTGAATTTAAGGATCTACATTGGCTCCCAGTAGGTTTCTGGTGTTGGTGCTGACCTTGAAAGCCCTAAATGGCCTTGGTCCTGTTTACCTGAAGGAGTGTCTCCACCTCCATCCCAGACACTGGGGTCCAGCGCTGAGGGCCTTCTGGCAGTTCCCTCACTGCAAGATGTGAAACTACAAGAAAACAGGCAGAGGGCCTTCTTGGCAGTGGTGCCCTCCCTGTAGAATACCCCCTCATCAGATATGAAGGAGTTAAATTACTACACAGCTTTTAGAAGACAGCCTGTTCAGGGAAGTTTTTAATTGTTGATGTTTATTGTGTTTTTAATATTTGGTTGGGAGCCACTCAGAGTGGCTGGGGCCAGACTAGATTAGCTGCTGGCAGGATCGGTGCCAGGGTTTCTGGCACCCTAGGTGAGGGGGCAGGGCACCGTACGTCATGCGCAATGACGTACGGTGCCCCGCCCCCTGCGTGCCAGGTGCCCCGCGCCGCCGCGATTTTTGCCACCGGGCGGCGGGGGGCGAGGGGCAGGCTGGCCAGCGCCCCCTCCATTTTGGCGCCACCGCGCTTTTCGTCCCAACCTGCTCGCTCTGCCGCTGGTTGAGGCGGCGGCGGGCGGCAGCGGAGGACGGCGGGCAGGCTGGCCAGCGCGCCCTCCATTTTGGTGCCCTAGGCAGTTGCCTAGTTGGCCTAAATGGAAGCGCCGGCCCTGGCTGCTGGCCTGATCTAGCAGGCCACTTGGAGAGACCAAGTGTGATTTCTGAGCATCACTTGTAGGGAGCACCGTAATTCTTCTCTGGCCTGCTGGCTTTCCTGAAGTTGGATCACAAGCTCTCCCAAAAGAAGAATTAAATGTGCCCACCTGCACCCTGGCAGTTCCCTCAAGCACGAATGCTACAATAGGCGTTTCCTAACTATTCAATAGCTCATTAATATTTCAGGATAATAAATGTCAAATTAAATGCTTAACGATCTTGTTTACACTTAGAAGACCTTGAGAAGGATCCATTAAAAATAAAATAAAAAATGAAGTCACAGAACACTTGCTTTTTGGGAAACCAAAAGTGTGGCATGCCACGAGTGACTGGAGTGGGGATGGAGTCACAAATAGGCTGCAAGCCTCCCATCAGATGTCAAGGAAATAAACAACTATCTGACTTATAGAAGACATCTGAAGGCAGTCCTATATAGGGAAGTTTTTAATGCTTGATGTCTTACTAGAGAGCCAGTGTGGTGTAGTGGTTAAGAGCAGTAGACCCGTAATCTGGGGAACCGGGTTCGCGTCTCCGCTCCTCCACATGCAGCTGCTGGGTGACCTTGGGCTAGTCACACTTCTCTGAAGTCTCTCAGCCCCACTCACCTCACAGAGTGTTTGTTGTGGGGGAGGAAGGGAAAGGAGAATGTGAGCCGCTTTGAGACTCCTTCGGATAGTGATAAAGCGGGGTATCAAATCCAAACTCTTCTTCTTCTTCTTCTTCTTCTTCTATGTTTTAATTAGTTGGAAGCAGCCCAGAATGACTGGGATAACCCAGTCAGATGGGCAGCATATAGATAATAAATTATTATTATTAGTAGTAGTAGTATTACTTTTTTCCATTGAAAACAATGAGCATACCCTGCTGATAAAAATCAGGACACTCATTTTTTTCTTTTTTTGGTTCTGAGCTCTCGTGGGAGCCAGCTGATTTGCACAAGAGCATGAAACCAAATAATGAGTACTGGACCAAAAAAATAGGACATTCTGGGATCCAGTCAGAAGCTGGGAATGGCTTATGTAATTCCAGGATGTCCTGCTTAAATTGGGACAGTGGAGCAGTATGAATGGGGTTGTCTTCTGAGTAGACATGCATAGGGCTAAGGAGAAATGCCTTTTGGTTTGCATTTTAATGCGAATCTACCGAATTGGCATTTCCCAGAACAATATGTGACCCAAAACAGGTCTTTATCAAGAATGTCTGCTTGTTTAGTTTAGTTTGTTGTATTTGTGCCTTTAAACTGGTTTTAATCACCTGGTATGTAAACCTCATCATATCCCGAAAGATGATAATCTGGTTGATTAGGTAGCCAGCTCAGACACGTACCTGTGGATGGACAACTTCCAATACTGCAGAGGTGGAAGCAGAGAAAGGACTTTGGAGAGTAGGAGGCTTTGTCCCACTTGCTAAATTTCAAAAATGGAATATTTCGCATTAACGCTCCCAGCCTAAATGGATTTGTGAAAGTAAGTCCCATGGATTTTGAGGGAGCTCATTACCAAGTAAGCCTGCCTGAGGCTGCAGATTTATTTTAATTTCCAGTTTCTAATCCAGTCAAAATGGCCACAGGGTTCTAACAGTGGTGTGGGAGATGTTACTTTTTGGTGAGGGAGGTAGGGGTTGCTTATTCCCCTTGCCTCCACTCTCTCATGCTGCCTGTGATTCAACCTGAACATGCTAGGGGACATTCACACTTGTATCCTGAATTGATACAGGAAAGGCTGCACCAAGCGGGTCCTTTAAAAATGTAGATCAACTTAGATTTGCCAATGGTCTTCGTTTCCCTTCCAAGAATGACCGGTCTCTAGACTGAGTTGCATGCATTGGTGGAAGTTCGAGTCCAGAACCTACAAAGGGCATCAGGTTGCCTATGGGTGTGGTAGACTCTTCCTGTAAGAGCTGAAGATTCTTCAAAACATATCCATGGAACCCAATCTCAGTGCTATAATCTCCATGGTAACTATTGTTGGGAATGAGATTGCTATGGTGATCAGATCATCCGTGTGTTGGAAGAGACACTTGTGGGTTACCCAGTATTCTACCAAAACACCATTTGACAGATGCATGTCCAAAACTAAGAACGTTTTAAACCATAAAGATTCAGGTAAGTAGCCGTGTTGGTCTGACACAGTAGAAATCTCTATATCTATCTATCTATCTATCTATCTATCTATCTATCTATCTATCTAATCTATATCTATCTATAAATTGTCAGTAGCACCGTAGAGACCAACAAAGTTTGTTCTTGGTATGAGCTTTCGTGTGCATGCACACTTCTTTAGATACCATAAAAAAGCAGGAAGAGCCTGTTAGATCTGGCCAAAGACCTACCCGGTCCAATATCCTGTTCTAACAGTGGCGAACCAGATGCCTGTTGGCCACTGGTTGTGGCCGCTGAGACCACATAACACTGGTACTGAAAGACCTACATTGGCTCCCAGTATGTTTCCGAGCACAATTCAAAGTGTTGGTGCTGACCTTTAAAGCCCTAAACAGCCTCGGCCCAGTATACTTGAAGGAGCGTCTCCACCCTCATCGTTCAGCCTGGACACTGAGGTCCAGCTCCAAGGACCTTCTGGCGGTGACCAGATTTTGGAAGGCTGGTCTACGACATTGGTTTTCAGCTGATGGGTCCATGCCTATGACCAATGCATGCTTGATCTAAGATGGGATGCAACAGCAGCATGACCCCCATCTAAATATATGGTGGTGATTTAAGAAATGGGTCCCCATATACATGTTTAGGTTAACGGTGGATCTTGGGTCTGGAAAAAGTTCAAAACTACTGCTAGAGCATGTACAGATGGCTTGGGGCAAGAGAAATCTAGACCCTCAGATAGCAAGATAGCCACGAGGAACCCCTGAACTGCTTTGGAAGTAGAGACACACTGGGGTCTGGAAGAAGAAGAAGAAGAGTTTGGATTTGATATCCCACTTTATCACTACCCGAAGGAGTCTCAAAGCGGCTAACATTCTCCTTTCCCTTCCACCCCACAACAAACACGAGGTGAGTGGGGCTGAGAGACTTCAGAGAAATGTGACTAGCCCAAGGTCACCCAGCAGCTGCATGTGGAGCAGCAGGGACGTGAACCCAGTTCACCAGATTACAAATCTACCGCTCTTAACCACTACACCATACTGGCTCTGGGAGGGTGATTTCCTACTAAGCCTGCTGGATCCGGCCAATGGTCCATCTAGTTCAGAATCCTTACAGTGGTCAATGAGATGCCTATGGGAAGCTCAGTACTGGAATGGTACTGGGAGACAGAGCTTTAGGAAAGTGGCCACCAAGTTGTTTGGGCAAGGTATGAACTGGTCCTTGCGTTCAGGAACTGAGCAGAAGTCTTTGATCTGCGGCATTCAGCCAACTGACGATTCCCCCTCTTTCTCTCTTTAAGTTTTATTTTCAGACATGCAGTTTACGAAAACAGGAAACTATAAAGAGAAAGATAACTCATGCTAATGAACTCCCCGCCCTCCCCACCCTGAGCAGCAATAGAGGAGCTTTGCTAGAATTTTAATTAGCCTCCCATTGGCATGTATATCATCCATAATATCTCATGCTGTTCGGAGACCACAGCGGGAAAAGTAGTTTGGGGAAAGTAGCACAAAGTGGGACGTTTACTTGGGCTGCCCTATATTATGGGATGGCGGCATCAACCGGAGAGTTTGGAGCTGTTGATGCGGATGTTTTATCTGCTTTCTTCCGAATTTAGGTTTTCTCTCTTCCCCCAGTTTAATTTTTAAAAGTTTGGATTCAAAAATGAATTATTATTACAATTATCAACAGCATGTAATGATGATGATGATGATAATAATCATAATATTAATGGTAATGATAATGTTTAGGCTCCTTCACTTTATGGTTTGGCTACCTGCTAAAACCTTTGTTTTGTCGAAGCAAGCCTACTTAGACATGTAAATAGGATTTTAATGTGTAATATTGCATTTTGTAATGTATATTTTGCAAACTGTTTTGATTTTGATTTTTTAAAAATCTGATTTTATTGGTCATTTTAATGTATATTTTATGTCTACTGCTTAAGGAATTTGGGAGATAAAACGGCTTATAAATCTTGTTAAACAATTCAACGTAATATAATGTGATTTCTTCCAGCCCTTACAGCTTGCTATTTATCTCTGTACCAAATCAGACATGACATTATTTACACATGCAAGAATTTTATGCCCCGCAAAAACAAAACAAAACCCAGTTGCAGGTGGCTGGATCCTGATCAGGACTGTGGTGAGAGGTGGTGAACTGCAATCCTTTACTCCATTGCAGTCAAGATTGCTCTCAATGCTTCCTTCTAGAGTTTGAATGCTTAAAAATTTATAGCTATCATGAGTGTCCTGTGACTTTTTTTTAAAAAAAGTTTTCTTTTGTCAGCCACTCTTAATGAGAAAAAGGCACTGAATTATTTCTTCCCCATCATTTTCAAAGTTGCCAGTGACAAATTGTACTGAATTCAATTAAATTAAGGCAGCAGGTCTAAAGTTCTTAATTACCAGCTTTTCCTGAGCTGGGTTGCAAAATTCCACTGGAGGCAGAAAAGCCACCAAAGTGCAGCAATTTGTCCAAATCAAGTGACCTCCGTGTAAATCCTAGCAAGGTTTTATATTGTTTTGTTTCCTAAAATGAAAGAAAAACAAAACAAACCCCTTAACTTTGGCATTATTGGGATACATGAGAAACAGTTTATGACATGGACAGGCAAACTAAGGTCCAGGGGCCAGATCCGGCCCAATCGCCTTCTAAATCCGGCCCGTGGACGGTCCGGGAACCAGCGTGTTTTTACATGAGTAGAATGTGTGCTTTTATTTAAAATGCATCTCTGGGTTAGTTGTGGGGCCTGCCTGGTGTTTTTACATGAGCAGAATGTGTGCTTTTATTTAAAATGAAACCCTGGGTTATTTCTGGGGCATAGGAATTTATTCATTTTTTTCTTCTTCAAAATATAGTCTGGCCCCCCACAAGGTCTGAGGGACAGTGGACCAGCCCCCTGCTGAAAAAGTCTGCTGACCCCTGGTTTATGAGATCTCTTTTCTAGTCCTCGTGATCACCGAACACAGGTCGATATGAATGTCCACACTTAAATTTGAAAGCCTGTCTCAGTGACGTCTACGCTGGCTTGGTCATCTCCACAGAATGGAAGATGCTAGATTCCCTAAGGATGTGCTCTACAGAGAGCTGGCTTCGGGCACTAAGCCCATGGGCAGACCAACTCTGTGTTCCAAAGATGTCTGTAAACATGACATGAAGGTTGGCAACATCAACCCTGCCATGTGAAAATCCCTTGCAGGTGACCACAATGCCTGGAGACAGGTGTGTGTTATACACACAAAAATAGAGTAACTGTCTGCAGGCATTGTGGACTGGAGGAGGAATTCCCACTGGGAGGAGTGCAGAGAGAAGAAACGCCACAGTGCATCTGCATCAGTCCAACCGGATGCCTTCATCTGCCCCAGCTGCAACAAAACATGTCCCTCCTGTATCAGTCTCAACAGCCACAACAGGCACTGTAACCTTTGACTTCACCCCCTAAGGTTCACTCCTCCATTGTCTCCTGAGACAGATGAATGCCAACTACCGTATTTTTCTGTGTACAACCCCCCCATGTATAAGACGCCCCCTATTTTGGGGGACTCCAAATTAAGAAAATGGGAGGGAGATTGCCCAGAGTTCTTGAGCTTTTTGGGGGAGGACTGCCCAGAGTTGCTGAGCTTTTCTTAGGGGGGATTGCCGAAAATCGCTCACCCGCCTGACCTACATGATTTCTACCTGAACATGATTTCTTAATAAAAAAAACCCTCGTCTTATACACAGAAAAGTACGGTAATTTCAAAGCCAAGAGGAAAATCAACTCTGTTGATTTGCTTCATTGGAAGTACTTCTGAAATGCCAGACTAAGGACAGTCCCATTTGACCAGGGATTGTGCATCACAGAGTGCAACTGAGGGTAACCAAAGTGAATATTGTTTCAACATATAACACAAACAGGGCCGGCGCGTCCATTAAGGCGAACTAGGCAGTTTCCTAGGGCACCAAAATGGAGGGGGCGCTGGCCAGCCTACCCCCCGCCGCCCGCCGCCGCCCGGTGCCGCCCCAACCAGCGGCGGAGCAAGCACCTTGGGGCGAAAACCGCAGCAGCGGGGGCGCCAAAGTGGAGGGGGTACTGGCCAGCCTGCCCCTCGCCCCCTGCCGCTGCCCGGTGCCGCCCCCGGCCAGGCAGGGGGCGGGGCACCGTACATCATGCGCAATGATGTCACGTGGCCCGCCCCCTCGCCTAGGGCGCAAAAATCCCTAGCACTTGTCCTGAACACAAATGGGGGGGGGGAGAAGACTTGTTTTAAGGCTGCTGAAAATGTTCATAAGATGGAGAGTTCCAGCTTACCCTTAGCATAACACATGACAATCTTTAAGCGGATTGCATATTAATTACTAGATGGAAATGATTTGTGCAGAAGAAATTTGCAGAAAAGTTGTTGATTTTATCCGCTTTCTTGCAGCCGAAGCTAATCCTGAAACAGTTGTCTTTGGGGGATAGAAATCAGATGAATCTATACTGTAACCTAACCTGAGTGCTTGAAATTGCACAGGGATAAAGTCTAAGTAAATAAGAATACCTCCCCCGTCCCCGGTTAATAGGCCGAGAGTGGATTATGAGTTGCCACCATGCATTAATGCTGTCATTAGTCAGGATCTTTTCCATATATATATAAATAAAGTTTGTTCCTATGAGTGATAATGAGAGAAGTCACTTTGCAATAATACATCCAGTAATTAGTGAGGGGAATGCTTTGGGGGCTAAATTTTGCCCTTGAATGCACACATATGGCTTCAGCTGGCATTAATAGGAGCCATACGAATGTCCAAGGACAGTAATTAACCCGCAGTGGGAAAGCTAGGATAAAGGGAAGCAGTAAAATAGCAAATCAGGTGGGTTTTAGTCTCTGCCTAGCACACACAAAGATGTATCTTTCTCAAAGTCTTGCAACAAAGGGAACTTATGGAGCCCAGGGTGATGGGAAGGAAGCTTAAGGCCATATTTCCTGCAAGATAATGACACTTTCAGACTCAAGGCACTTCAGGCAAACAGAATGGAACAGCATGCAGAAGAACGTAAGCATACCCTCCAGGTGTCCTGGTTTTCCAGGGACAGTCTCGGAATTAGGAAAGCCATCGCAGCTTCTGATTTGATCCCATAATGCCCCTATTTCCCCCACCAGTGCTGCTGCCACCAAGCTCAGGGAGAAGGCTGAGCTGACATTTGCTTTTCTCAGGACAGTGGAGGGAGTGTATGCTATGTCCCATTGGTGTAGTAGTGGCACTCTGCTTTATTCTGATAGGAATATTCTGATAGGACATGCTCAAGAAGAAGAGTAGAAGAAGAGTTTGGATTTGATATCCCGCTTTATCACTAGCCGAAGGAGTCTCAAAGCGGCTCACATTCTCCTTTCCCTTCCTCCTCCACAACAAACACTCTGTGAGGTGAGTGGGGCTGAGAGACTTCAAAGAAGTGTGACTAGCCCAAGGTCACCCAGCAGCTGCATGTGGAGGAGCGGAGACGCGAACCCAGTTCACCAGATTATGAGACTACCGCTCTTAACCACTACACCACACTGGTGGGGGGAGCAAAAAAGGGAGGTCGAGGAGGGTCGGGGGGGAATGAGCAATGTCCCTATTTTCATCTGAGGAATGTTGGAGAATATGCACAAGAAGAGACTCTGGAAGTGGAACATGCACAGTAGCTAACAAGACTGTAGGTGGCATGCGGACGGGCAAATCTGTCAATTTCATTTTCTCCGAGTTAATCAATTTTCCACACTTAATTTCACTGTGCCACGCTCCTGTATCAGCCTGTGATTTTTAAAGAATGGTCCCTTTGAAAATTCACCAGCATTTTAGTGCACGAGTCGCCTAATACATATATTTTTGTATGCCATTTTGTCTGAATATATTGCATGTTTGCATACATTTTCATGAATATATGCATCCTTAAATGTGCATTTTAATATCCTTTGGTCGGAGGACAACACTGCAAAAGTTCGAAGGAGCTACAGTCTATATATTTGGAGGGAATTGTGAAGTAGGTATGCCCATGTTAAAATGCTGATTGGATCACGCTAACAACACCTGCGATATCTTCTGCAATATGAATTGGGTGCCCAGGAACGTATAGGAGCCTCATTTAAGAATCTGCCAGCAAGTGAATGCTATTTTCTATGCTCTTCAAAAAGTCCTTTGCTCTCAAATAATCCAATTGAACATGTACAGGCAGCATTTTAGAAAACCAGGGCACTTATTCAGGGTATCTAAATATGGATTTCAGGATCTAATTTTAAAAAAGGCCCTTTGTTTAAAATAAAAGCGAGGCACACAGAACGGGTGCAATTGATGAAGACGTACGAGCTCAGGGGACTTGAAAGAACGAAGAAGAGGAATTTAGGATATCTCTGAAACATATTCCCAAACAATCACTTTCTTGTAACTAAGCCCCAAGATTTATGCAATTTGGTTGGCTGGGCTGGTGTGGTTCCTTTGAGATTTATGTCATTTTCCATTCCTTTGTGCATTCTGCAAGCTGTGGTCGCAAACCAAATACGGGGCGCCCTCTTGGCTTTCAGGATGCCCCAAATAAGACATAGAATAATAGAATTAAAGAATCCTAGAATTGGAAGGTCACCCCAAGGGTTGTATAGTCCAACCCTGGGGGGCGTCAAACAGAGAGTTCAAAAGAACCACATTCCCCAGAGGTTCCATACCACTGCTCCATCAGAAGGGCCACCCGGACCAAGTTTTGTTTAAAGATAAATAACCACAAGGAGGCAGAACAGCGGCCCACCAACCGTTAGGCAGCATGTCGTGTGAGCACACAGGTCACTTGCTTGCAGTCTCCCCCACTATGGTGAGAGGCATTGCATTTATGTAAATTACAGCAATTATTTTGGAGAATTATTTCAACCTGGGAAGGTGGCCCATATTGGAGAAGGAAGACTCTGGTCCTAAACCAGAGAGCCAGTGTGGTGTAGTGGTTAAGAGCGGTAGTCTCGTAATCTGGTGAACCAAGTTCGCGTCTCCGCTCCTCCACATGCAGCTTGTTATGTACTGAGTTGAATAGGATCCAAAATGCAGCAGTCTGATTGGTCCTAGAACAATGGGATTCAGAATGCGGCAGTCTGATTGGTCCGCAGGAGCCACCCAATCCAGCTCCAGGGGGAAGTGAACCCTCAACCTGATTGGCCTACAGGAATATCCTGGAATTAGCCAATCACGTGGGGCCCATTGTGTAAATAATGTATATAAAGCAGACGTTCTGGGGGAACTTTCATTCCTCGCTACTATGAGCTGAATAAAGAGCATGAAATCCACACTCGACTCTCAGCCCCACTCACCTCACAGAGTGTTTGTTGTGGGGGAGGAAGGGAAAGGAGAAGGTTAGCCGCTTTGAGACTCCTTCGGGTAGTGATAAAGCGGGATATCAAATCCAAACTCTTCCTCTTCTAAACCTCTGCTGCCTCGCAGGAGTCTTTCAGGAGCAGAAAGGGCTAAGGAGTAAACCCTACATGAATCCGGACTGGAGTCCCTAAGACAGTTGGATGGCAACTTGTAGGCCTCCTTCCGGCAACTCCTGCAGCCAAGCTGGTGCCAGATCTGCTTTCCTTTGGAGCACATCAACGAGGCCAGGAGGAAAGTGTGTCTTGTCATCTGGGCAGCCAAGGACCTCCATGCACACTGCGCAGGCTTGCACCCTGGGGAGGTCACTTCAGTACTGTTAATGCAACAGTTTGACTTCACCCCCAGAGATGAACTCCAATGTCTCTCGAGACAGACAGATGCCAATGACAACAATTCCCCCCCCCCCCAAACTTACCAGTACCTCTATTTATGGCTCCTTTGGGGGAAGGAAGGGATATATATTAAATACTACTACTAGTAGTGTTATGACCAGACCACATAACACCAGTTCTGAAAGACCTACATTGGCTCCCAGTACGTTTCTGAGCTTAATTCAAAGTGTTGGTGCTGACTTTGAAAGCCCTAAATGGCCTCGGCCCAGTATACCTGAAGGAGCGTCTCCACTCCCATCGTTCACTGCGGTCCAGCTCCGAGGGCCTTCTGGCGGTTCCCTCACTGCAAGAAGTGAAGTTACAGGGAACCAGGCAGAGGGCCTTCTCAGTAGTGGTGCCCACCCTGTGGAACACCCTCCCATTAGATGTTAAGGAAATAAACAACTATCTGACTTTTAGAAGACATCTGAAGGCAGCCCTGTTTAGGGAAGTTTTTAATGTTTGAAGTTTTATTCTGTTTTTAATGCTCTGTTGAAAGCCACCCAGATGGGTGGGGTATAAATATTATTATTATTATTATTATTATTATTATTATTATTATTATTATTATTATTATTATTATTCGTTCCATCCCCTCAAAAGCAGAAGTCTCAGCATCCTACGTGGCTTTTCATTTGAATAATGATATGTTGGCTGCCTATGTTCTACATACCTACACTACTTTCAATTTCTTCAATGGCAGATTACATTTTCCTCCCCTTCCCTTTTACACATTGCCTTGATGTGGTTGCTGCACACGTCGCTCGGTGCCCCAGGGACACATTATCAACGACAGGTGTGATTTCACACTCTTTGTGCTATGGACTTCTGGAGCAATAAAGACATGCCTGGATCTTCCTGCAAGCTCTCTCTCTCTCTCTCTCTCCTGCGCTTCTGCCGGGGGACGTCCTCATTTCCTGTATTTGCACAATACTTTATTTCATGGGTCCTCCAAGCTTTGAGCGCTACCGTAATAATGCAAGTGTTTATTAGATCTGTTGCGCAAACATTAGGCATGTTACCACAATAGTCATAAGCACCAGCTACTCTTAAGCAGTAGCTCCTTAGCTGCGACTCTCTGTGTGAAGTATTCTCAAAGCTGTTTCCTTCCACCGTTCCTCTGTGTTCAACCAGTCCTTGACACCAGGAAACATTTGGCTCAGTTCACATTTTAATGCAGATCTACCTGATTCTTAGTTCCCAAAGCAGTATGTAAACCAAAAGACATCTACCCTGGAAATTCAACACTACCCTGAATGGTGTGACGCAGTTCTTCAGCCAAAGTTTGTGTACCATTGGCCAGGGGTGCTGGGAGTTGTAGTCCAATAACATCTAGAGGGTAACTGCATTGGCGACTCCTGCCCTATGCCCACTGAACACTCATCTAGTTAAGCCAATAATATGCCTCTGTTCTAGACTCGAGAAATGAGCCTGCGTATGAGCATATGAAGCTGCATTGTACTGAGCCAGACCAATAGTCCATCTAGTTTGATGTTGTCTCCACTGACTAACAGCAGCTCTTCAGAGGTTCAGGCATGAGCCTCCTCTCTTGGCGATCACTTGTGGCAGAGTAAGATTGTCCTCCATGAATATAGTCTTGTTGTTGTTGTTGAGTCATTTAGTTGTGTCCGACTCTTCGTGATCCCATGGACCAGAGCACGCCAGGCAATCCTGTCTTTGAATATAGTCTTAAAGGTAAAGGTAAAGGAACCCCTGACCATTAGGTCCAGTCGTGTCCGACTCTGGGGTTGCGGCGCTCATCTCGCTTTATTGGCCGAGAGCCGGCGTACAGCTTCCGGGTCATGTGGCCAGCATGACAAAGCTGCTTCTAGCGAACCAGAGCAGCGCACGGAAACGCTGTTTACCTTCCCGCCAGAGCGGTAGCTATTTATCTACTTGCAATTTGTGCTTTCGAACTGCTAGGTGGGCAGGAGCTGGGACCGAGCAATGGGAGCTCACCCCGTCGCAGGGATTCGAACCGCCAACCTTCTGATCAGCAAGCCCTAGGCTCTGTGGTTTAACCCACAGCGCCACCTGGGTCCCCCTGAATATAGTCTTAGTGGTCCGTAAATGATAGCGGAGGCCAATTCTGGATCCACACATCCTTCCACAGTGGGGACACAGGTTTCCAGGTGGGAGTTGATCACAATGAGGATTTGCCAAACGTGCCTTCCTCTTAGCTCATTTTTCCCTTTCGTCCTGAATTCGTGCTTCTTCAAAATCCACGATGCCTTTAGGAAATGCTATTCTCCAACTGGAGCGCTCGCAGGCCAGTGTTTCCCAATTGTCATTGTTTATACTATATTTTTAAAGATTTGCCTTGAGAGCATCTTTAAACCTCTTTTGTTCCCCCCAGTATTTTGCTTTCTGCTCTTAAGTCGGGAATAGAGTAGCTGCTTTGGAAGACGATAATCAGGCATCCAAACAACATGGCCAGTCCAACGAAGATGATGTTGGAGAATCATTGCTTTGACACTGGTGATCTTTCTCCTTCTAGTACACTGACATTTGTTTGCCTATCTTCCCAAGTAATATTTAATTTCCCCCCAAAGACACCGTTGATGGAATCTTTCAAGAAGTTGGGGATGGCATTTGTAGGTGGTCCATGATCAGGCATTTGCCTCCACTAGCCCTACCTAGAAATACTGGGGATTGAATCTGGGACTTTCTGTATGCAAGGCAGATAGATGCTCTACCACTGAGCTATATCCCTTTCTTGAAAGATTTCTCAGGACTCTGGTGCTGAATCATTTCTTGCAATCTTTGCCGTTTTCAGTCCAGCAGTCCAGCTCCTCTCTGTTGGGGATGAATTGCTACGATATATTAAACTGGGTTCTCACATTAAGGACCCCCACCCCAAACACAGAAGCTGAGTGCCGAAATGACGGAAATCCATCCATCAAGCCAAAACTTGGCTTTCCGTCATCGGTGACTTTGTGTCAGCTGAAGGAATTCTTCTCTGTTTGCCCACCCCTAGGTGACCCAAATGTTCCCTGCGTTGGCCTCTTTTTGGTGTATGAAAGATTAACTTATTTTCCTAGCTTCTGTGTTAAGACGACAAGTTAATTTTTCACTCCTTTGGTTGAGTTATTGTGCCACTGGCTTCTATGAGATATAGCCGAGGCCTTAGAAAATGGCTCATAATTCACCAGAGGTGAAGCTGCAAGTGAGCAATGAGGGGGACGGCGATCACTCGCTTCCCCTTTTTAAGTTTCTGAAGGGTATTTTTCCTTCCCCCACATGGAGACAAGTAGGAGATGTAAATCAACCCTCTGCAAAACTCCGAAGCAGCCGAGATCAGGTGTCTCCCAGAAGATAGCTCCCACATTGTGTGGCTGCCAAGTTGTCATCCAAAGGGAACTTCGAGACAAATTTAGAGGCTCATCCCAAACATTTGTGGGAATACATAGGGTACTATTACCATGGTCAAAACAAATTTTTTTAAAAAAATCCTTCCAGTAGCACCTTAGAGAACAACTAAGTTTGTTCTTGGTATGAGTTTTCGTGTGTATGCACACTTCTTCAGATATTATTATTCAGATATTATTATTCAGATATTATTATTATTCAGATACTATTATTATTCAGATATTACCATGATGGCAATGGCACTTTATGCTGTAGAAGGGGACACATCTATTTCAACATTAATTGAGGGAGAAGGACGTAAGAACATCAGAAGAGACCTACTGGATTGGGTCAAAGGTCCATCTAGTCCACCAACCTGTTTGCACAGTGGCCAGCCAGATGTTTCTTCTGGAAAGCCCACAAACAGAGGAAGAAGAAGAGTTTGGATTTGATATCCCGCTTTATCACTACCCTAAGGAGTCTCAAAGCGGCTCACATTCTCCTTTCCCTTCCTCCCCCACAACAAACACTCTGTGAGGTGAGTGGGGCTGAGAGACTTCAGAGAAGTGTGACTAGCCCAAGGTCACCCAGCAGCTACATGTGGAGGAGCGGAGACGTGAACCCGGTTCACCAAATTATGAGACTACCGCTCTTAACCACTACACCACACTGGGGGGGGGGCAAAATCCAGAGTGGAGTCCCTAAGGCAGTTGGACGGCGCCTTGTACGCCTCCTTCCGGCAATTCCTGCAGGCAAGCTGGTGCCAAATGTATTGCTCTGCTTTCCTTTGGACCACATTCACCCCCACTGGCACACTCCATTGTCTCTCAAGACAGATAGATGCCAACAAGGAATTCTAGGTCAGTATTGTCTACACTGGCTGGCAGCAACTCTCCAGGGTTTCAGACAAGGACCATTCTCAGCCCTGATGGGAGATGCCGAGAATTGAAACAGATGCTCTGCCATCGAGCGACGGCCCTTTCCTATAGAGGCAGGCCTATATGCTCGAGCGGGTCGGAAGCTCTTATATACTCGAAATCCATTATGTGAATATCAGGAGGGGGAGGAGGGAGGGAGGGGGAGCTAGGGAAAACCCTCGTAATTGATCAAATGGAAACAAAGGCTTAAATTGGCAGCAAACCTCAAGAAAACTGAAAACCGCACATCTGCTGCTGTTGCGTTCTAAATACACAGTTGTGCCCCACATGCTGCGAACGCCAGTAGCAGCTGGCCCCCTGTTGTGAATAAGGAATGAAACAATTTATTACAAAGGGACCTCTCTAAATCAATCTAGAAACCAGTAGCAGAGGACTGGAAGCAGATGTGACACGAGCAATGCCAGCCCACCCGAAGTGGCACTGCCTATTCATCCCGCTTTAAACGCCGGGCGGATTCTTCCCTCCCTGGGATGTGGAGAAAGAGCAACGATGGGATACATCACACGAGAATGGCAGGAGGCGACGCATACACAAACACCCATGAAGTTGGCATTTTCTGACGTAGTCTGTTGCCATACATGGGTCAGTGTTTCTAGGGAGGCCACCTGTCCTACACAATGGAGGATAGTCCTCTGTTTGGAAGGCTGCTGCCTGGCCCAAGTCTGAATTAAAAGGTAAGGGATCGTCAGAAGGTCTTGCCCGTCAGGAGTTGACACCTGGGCGCACAGGTCAACTGATCAAAGTCTTTCCAACTGTAGCACACATATTTAAGTTACCAACATTATTTCTACACCTGCATCTCCCACGGAGGGCCGGATTTAGATTTGATGAGGCCCTAAACTACTGAAGGTAATGGGGCCCTTCATATGTCCAGCTATCCTTTGTCAACAACAAATTGTCACTGTTTTTTGTGTGTTGAATATATGCTATATGGTAATTTATAGACATAATAGGTATCTCAAGCCATTTGCACACGCAGAATGTAGGCACCCTATATATAGAAAGGAGCAAACCAGTGATATTTTAGGGAGCCCATTACTTACATCATAGCAGCCTACACAACACAAAACACTGTTGCTGTATGTAGGTTTTATTTTATTTGTTTTTAATCTTATATTTTGGAAATGTACATATTATATTTTGGAAATGCACATCTTATATAATCTTATATTTTGTCATGCAACCCATCCATGAAGAATGTAGGCACCCTATATATAGAAATGAGCAAACCAGTGATATTTTAGGGAGCAGGCTAGCAGGCGGGGCCCATGACTTACATCCTAGGAGCCTACACAACACAAAACACTGTTGCTGCATGTAGGTTTTATTCTATTTGTGTTTTTTTTTATCTTATATTTTGGAAATGTACATCCAGGTTTTTTTCCTTTAAATTTTTTTGGGCCCTAAGCTATAGCTTGTTTAGCTTATATGTAAATCTGGCACTGCTCCCACGTTTTGGCTAAAAGAGAACCTCGGAGCACCTTCCAGATCACCAGTTAAGACAGTTTCACAGTCCCTCAGCCTTACAATCGTAAGAGGACCTGACACAAAAAGAAAATGGATGAGGAGCGAAGAGAAAGTGAGCAAACTCAAGGGAATATGTCCTGGAAAAGAAAATGGCCAACTGGCTGGAATGGTGAACAGATGCCCTCTACACCAGGCCTGACTGGTGGGGAGGTGCCATCTGGCCAAACCCACCACACTGTTGCTCCTACTGTGTATCTAGAGAGTGTGGGGAGAAGACGATGGTGAGACTCGGGTTGTGGGAGTGGCTCTGTGGGAGTAGCAGCTTGGCTCTCTCACTGTGCCCAAGCAGCCATCATGTCGAGGTTGGTGTTGAGAGGGCAGCTCAGAAGCACTGCTCTGCCCCACCAAGCTCCTGCTCCATGCTGCAACCTTTTGTTGCTGATCCCACTCATGCATCTCTGAATACCAGACACTGGGTGCCAGCATCCCCATGCCCTGCTTGGGAGCTGCCAGAGGCTTTGCGTTGGCTGATGTTGGACGCACAGAATGCAGGACTAGAGGGATATTTGATGTGATCCAGTGAGGCAACTGTTAAACTGAGCAGAAGAACATCCTGCCGTTTGGGGAGGGGCCAGAGCTCAGCGGTAGAGTGTCAGGGACTGGCTGGATGAGGAGTGGTGGTGGAAGCCGCCTGACCAAGAGCCCCCCAGGGAAAGCATAGAGGGAGAAGATGTGGATCCATGCTGCTAGTGGTGGGAAACCGGCTACACCCCAGAGGAGGGGGGAAGCTGGGAAGTGCTGGAGGCGGAAACAGGCAGATGCCCCGGACCACAGGAATCAGACTTGACAGCTCCACCACAGAGCCACCCTGGCAGCTTCTCTACTGACCCCCACTCCCAGAACAAGGCATCTACTGCATGTCACAGAGCAAAGTAGACAGAGAGAGGGGCCTGACTCGGAGGGTTAGAGAGTGAAGTGGGAAGGAGTTAAAAGTCAGTCTGGGCAACAGCTTCATCTAGAAAGGAGCAACCCTTAGAAGTCTCTGTATGTTCTCTGTTAATCATCATCATCATCATAATGATAAAACTAACTGCAAGTTAGCCGGCTTGTTACTGACTCTCTCTGTTCAGTGAACGACCTGTTCTCCCTGTCGGCTCCCTGACACAGAGCATCTACCTTGTACACAGAAGTTCCCATGTTCAATCCCCGGCTCCTCCAAGTAGGGCTGGGAGAGCTGCCCTCTCTGAAGCTCTGGAGTACCCCTGCCAGTCCATGTAGATCATACTGAGCTAGATGGACCAGTGGATATGACTCAGGATAATGTTCCTACACTTTTAAGAGAAGAGTCCTTCTGAGTCAGACCAAAGGCCCGTCTAGTCCAGCATCCTGTTCTCACACCCCAACCCGATGCCTACGAGAAGCTGAAAAGCAAGACCAGAGCCCCAGGGCACTCTGCAATCTTACACTCGCATGCTTATGCATGAGTAAATCTAATTAACTCAAGGGGACTTGCTTCCGAGTAGGATTGTGCTGCTGCATTCTTAAGGAGGACAAGGGTTTTGTCTACATGGCAAAGGAGCTCTTTCTTGGCAGATGTCTGCCTGCCTATGGGATCACACAGCATTTGCCATCTTGTGAATAGAGGGCATTGCATGTTTGTTCTGGTAATTATAGGCCTCTGAGTCCGATTGTGATGCTGGCATTAGAGCCCAGCTTCTCAGACTCTGAGATAGTGAGCCTCCCAAAGTCAAGAGCTGAAATTGTTTTGAGCGTTCCCAAGTGGAACGGAAACAAAATGAAGACAGATGCGAAGGGTTGGCAGGCGACCATCTTGGACGGGGCCTGGAGGAGGTTGGCAGAACGGAAAAGGTAGAGACGCGCATTGGCTTCCAACAATCCGACTCCAAATTCTCCTCTGCGAATGTTGACGTTAAATACCCTCCAGATATCCTCTAAAGTGCTGGAGTATTTACTGCATATTTGATATCTGAATTTGACACTTGCTCATAGAATAGCTGGACTTGAGCAAACTCTCGAAAGGCCTGAATCGGATTGACTCGCAAGCCATCCACAGCCAGTAGCCGCTGGGAAAGTAGCATTTCCATGGCAGAAGCAAGATTTAAATCTGGGTTTCCCCGATTTCTAATGCAGTCTCTTGACTGCTATGCTGCGCCGTTGACAGACAAGGATCTTCATCGTGTTATCAGCTCTTATAGATCAGACAGGCGGAAACAGGAAGGTGCCTTATACCAAGTTGCCTCATTGGTTTATCTAGCTCGGTATTGTCTACACTGACTGACAGCAGCTGTCCAGGGTTCTAGGTGGGGCTCTCTGCAGGGGTCTAGGTGGAGTTCTCTCCCAGCCCTACCTGAGGATGCTGGAGATTGAACCTGGGACCTTCTGCATGTAAGGCAGATGATCTACCATTGGGCTGTGGCTTCTTACAGGCAGGTTATCATCCAAGAAGTCCAACGTATTGCTCTGCTAATGCAGCAGTTTGACTTCACCCCGGGAGGCACACTCCATTGTCTCTTGAGACGGATGCCAATGAAAGCAGCAACAAAGTGACCTCCCTGGGGTGCAGGACTGAACAGTATGTCTGGAGATCCTGGGCTGCCCTGACCACAGGACTTCACTCTCAGAGACAAGATGTTTGGCACCAGCTTGGCTGCAGGAGTTGCTCAAAGGAGGCGTACAAGGCGCCATCAAACCATCTTATGGGCTTCACTCTGGATTTTTGTAGGGTTTACTCCTTGGCCATCTCTTCTCCTGAAGATATCCTGCAAGGCAGTGGAGGTTTAGGATCAGAGTTTTCCTTCTCTTAGATAGGCTCCCTTCTCAGGTTGATGATCCTCACATGCCCCTCGCTTCCCTCTACAGCACATTCAGAAACCGCCTTCTTGACCGTTAAACCCATGATACTTTGACATCACAGGACACATCTGTTGAGACATCCATTTCAGCTTCCAATTCCTCAGCTTTGTGGTGCTTGAATCAACGGGAGCTTTAACTCTGATCATAAACCTGCCAGTTTGTGGATCCCTGAATATATATTGATTCCTGATTCTGTTGCTCCAGAATCACACAGCACCTGCCACCGTCTGCGGTTCCATGTTGATCTATTTGTGAATGCAAGGTCCCAGGTTCAATCCCTAGCATCTCCAGGTAGGACTGGCCACTCAGTGTTGACAATGCTGAGCTAGATGGCCCAATGATTTGACTCAGAATGAGGCAGCTTCCTATGGGAATATGTTCCTAAAACACATGTGGCAATGGCTAATGAGAGAAGGATGCAGGTGGCGCTGTGGTCTAAACCACAGAGCCTTCTGGGCTTGCTGATCAGAAGGTCAACGGTTCGAATCCCCATGATGGGCTGAGCTCCCATTGTTTTGTCCCAGCTCCTGCCAACCTAGCAGTTTGAAAGCACGCCAGTGCAAGTAGATAAATAGGTACCACTGCAGCGGGAAGGTAAACGGCATTTCTGTGTGCTCTGGTTTCCGTCACAATGTTCCATTGCGCCAGAAGCAGTTTAGTCATGCTGGCCACATGACCCAGAAAGCTGTGTGTGGACAAACGCCAGCTCCCTTGGCCTGAAAGCGAGATGAGCACTGCAACCCCATAGTCGCCTTTGACTGGACATAACCATCCAGGGATCCTTTACCTTTACCTTACCTGCAGTGTGCCACATGGTTTTGTACCACCCTGGAGTTGGGGGGTTGGGGAGGTGGGAGGAATGTTCCACTAAACATGCAATGTTCCTAAAGGGCACATGAGGAATGGGCTTGCGCTAAAATCTGGCATTGATTTCAAAGCTCAAAATACAGGAGAGCTCTTATACAGCCGGAGTCATAAAATCAGCTCCCCAGTTTCGGGTTACAACGGGGTCAGTTTGCCCACCGTGATTGACATTTTGCAGAGCCCTGCTCAATATTACAGGTTTCTGACAGATTACAAGCTCAGCAGACCAATGATCATAAAATTTAAAAGGATGGAGCCTTGATTTCAGGAAAACAACCTGCCCTGATCATCTTAACCCAAAAGCGAAAGACCATCCCTGACTCATATTCTTGCCTGCAATAATAATAAAAAAACACCATGGACAAAGTATGAAAGACCTTTTCCCCTGCCATTGATAGTTCATTGAGTTTTTCTTCTGCTGCCTAATTCGTTCTGCATTGATCCAGTTCAAGAGCTTCAAGCCATTATTGTACATGCACTTAAACCAGTTTTTGCTTAATTCCGTCATTTAGCAAGGGAGGCTAAACTGATTTCAAGAAGGGTTCCAGTGCTTTAAGTGCAGTGACGTTATGGATTTGCACTCGTTTATCCAGATCAGATTAACACCTACTTTCTGAAATTAGTGCATATTTTTTTCCACGTTGGCAAGTTTATTAGGAAAATTAATGGAGTTTTTTTGTGGCTTAAAAAAACCAACAACAACCAACAAGACAAAACCCAAACAGAGCTGAGCTACAGTTTGTTGGAAAGAAAGCTCTGTGAATGATATGACTGTATTCAGCGCAAGACAATATTCTCTTTCCAAATGAGAAATCACCAGGCCTGTGGATAAGTCAAACACATTTTGGAACATTAAGGGGCTCTAATTCAATTCTCCCCTGATTTGTCATGGCAGCTAGAATCCTCATGGAATAGCTGCATTGTCTGGTTTAGATTCAGAGGTGGAGAGTCAACAGGCCATCAGTATTGCCAAGGGACTAACCATCTGTTCTCTTGGATGGTTATTTGGAGTGTTCTCACCACCTGCCTCTTTTTTACTAAATGGCCTGCTTATATGATAACCAGTTGTTGCGCTTTTTTTTTTTTTTTTTTTTTTGAAAGGCATACACATGTTGAAAGGAGGTCTTGCTGTTTTGTAACCTGTGCTACCTATCACAACTATTGGAGGCACAGAACGGATTTCAACCTGGAACATCTGCATAGATGTTCAGCTTCTGCGTATAATCTGAGGGCACTTCCAGACCATCGCTGTTTTCAACAGGCTCCAATCACGTACTGGCAAATCCCTGCTGGCACAATTATAGTTGTGGGTGATTTGTGGAAGTTGGTCAGTAGCAGAGACGTAGGAAGGTCAGGTGGTACCCGGTGCGGAAAATTTCTTGTAACCCCCCACCCCAGTTTTTTTATTTTTTTATTTTTATTTTTTGCCTGCAAAAATGGTTTTACGTTATTTCATATTTTCTTACAAAGGAATAATAATAAGTAAAAATAATTTTTTATTTCTATCCCGCCCTCCCCGGCCGAAGTTGGGCTCAGGGCGGCTAACATCAGATGCATAACATTGATATAAAATCAAACAATAATTAAATTACCTTCTAAAACATGTCAAAATCAAATTAAAGTCTAATTAGATGGCTTTCCGCAGGGTTAGGGTTGGGAACAGTAAGTGCTCCACTGAATTGAAATTTCAGCCTTCACGACATAGGAAAACAGCCAAGTAAACAGCTATTTTCATGGAGGAGGGTCAAGATATTAACTGATATGCATGAAATTTCATATATAGCTATATAGGTAATCCCTAGTGTAGTAAGATAAGACCTTTGGAGCAGGCTTTTTTTTTTTTTAAAGTTTTTTATGAACCACCCTAGTAAGGCAGTAATTGTTCCTTGATAATTTGTCACCCCCTCCATGATGGAACCTGGGTCAGACCGCCCCCCGCCGCCCACTTCCTACGCCCCTGGTCAGTAGTTCGCTGCACCTCAGCCAGTGGGATGTATCAGCAGAAGTTGCAGAGCCCCAGCAGAGATTTCCTGCTCCCAGCAGAACAGCTTTTTCTAGAGCCCTCTGTTGAGGGAAAAGCTCCTCCTCCACACAGTTCAAAAAGTGTCTCCAGACACTACTATCTAGTAAAGATACGTAGGTATGGATCCATTAATACTCTCTCTTCTTCTTCTTTGGCAATCATTCAGAGCCAAGTAAGATTGTCTTCCATAAACAGGGTTTTAACAATGATTCCGTAAGTGACTGTGGAGGCCAATTCTGGATCCACATGTCCTTCCGCATTGGGGACATTGGTTTCCGGGTGGAGGTTGATCACGGTGTGGATTTGCCAAGCGTGCCTTCCTCTTAGCACGTTTCTCCCTTGCGTCCTGAGTTCGAGTGTCTTCAAAGCCCATGGCACCTTTGGGAAAGGCTGTTCTCCAGTTGGAGCGCTCACAGGCCAGTGTTTCCCAGTTGTCAGTGTTTATACTACATTTTTTAAAATTTGCCTTGAGACAGTCTTTAAACCTCTTTTGTTGACCACCAGCATTACGCTTTCCAATTTTAAGTTTGGAATAGAGTAGTTGCTTTGGAAGACGATAACCAGGCATCCGCACAACATGACCAGTCCAACAAAGTTGATGTTGAAGAATCATTGCTTCGACACTGGTGATCTTTGCGTCTTCCACTACACTGGCATTAGTTCGCTAGTGAAATCCGCCTTCCAGTCCCTTTTTCAAACAGCCACATAATTTGCTATGCCCTTCTTGGCATAAAGGTGGGCTTAAAATTGAAAGAAAGCAAATGCACTGTAATCATTTGGGTCTGGTTTCCTCAACACAGTAACAAGGAACCGGATTTCTAAATACCACTCTTGGGAAGCAATGTTGAGAATTGCTATGGCACTTAACATGGAAGCAGGTCCAAATGTAGCTATTATTTCAGGCCTGTTCAGTCTAATTTGCAGACTGCTCACTGAGTAAGGGGGGGAAGCATAGTATCACTGGAAATGTCATGTCCATTTTCCTAGGCCCGGATGAAATCCTATTCTTTCCCCCTCTTCCACTCAGGAACGCCTGGTTGTTGTTGTTGTGTTTTTTTTTTTTGGGGGGGGGGGGTCGCTGCTGAGATTATGTCACTTTCAGCACACTGAGACATTTTAAATCTGCTGGATCATATTCCTTCTTAATTCCACCCCAGTGAATTTGCCTGAAACTTGAAGAACACTTGCTGGTTTTAAGTTCCCTCTTCCACCCCACTCACACTGTTCAGCCAGAGCCAGCAAGGAAACATAACAGAGGGAATGGGTTAAAGGCAAGATATAGGGTACATTCACCCCACACATTTAAAGCAGTATGATACCACTTCCAGTCATGGCTTTGCCCAAGGGATTCTGGGAGCTGTGGTTCGCTAAGGGTGAGGAAAGCTCTTAGGAGACCCCAATTCCCCTCACAGAGCTATAATTCCCAGAGTTCCCTGGGAGGAAGGATTGACTGTTACATCTTTCTGGGAATAGTAGCTCTCCTAATAACTTTCAGCACCTTCAACAAACTGCAGTTCCTAGAATTCTTTAGGGCAGGCATGTCCAACAGGTAGATCACTGGACGTCTGCGGTAGATCATTGGTAGATCACTGGCTCCCCCTAAAGAAGCTGAACAACCGTTGCTCCACTTTTCCCTGAAAAACTCAACAACTTTGACCCGAATCCCCCAAAAATGGGCCTTCCTCCTTCCTAAAAAAAGCTCAACAACTTTGACCTGAACCCCCCAAAAGGGGGTAGATCACTGCTACTTTTTAAATCTGTGAGTAGATCGCAGTCTCTTGGGAGTTGGCCACCCCTGCTTTAGGGGAAGCCTCGACTGTTTAAAGTGGTATCATGGTGCTTGAAATGTATGACATGAATGTGGCCTGATGTCTACCCTAACTGAAAGCTGGCTTGTAAGTCAAGCAACTGTGTGTCACACTTTACAGAGGACATTTCTGTATCTGAAGACATCCTCTGTCTGAAAGGCTGTTCAATTGGAAGGAGATTCCAACTGAACATCAGGAAGAACTTTTTGACAGTAAGAGCTGTTTGACAGTGGAACGGTCTCCCTTGGGAGGTGGTGGGCTCTCCTTCCTTGGAGGTTTTTAAGCAGAGGTTGGATGGCCACCTGTGATGGATGCATCACAGGGGGTTGGACTAGATGACCCTTGGGGTCCCTTCCGACTCTACAATTCTATGATGAAATCCAGGTCTGGTTTGAACATAAAGAATCATAAGAAGGGCCTGGTAATTGCCCATCAACGGTGAACACCTGGGAAGCAGACTGAGCAGGTATGCAGGGCACCAGCACATAGTCCTCCCCATAATGGGGAGATGCATTGCATTTCTATTTAAATTATAGCCATTATTTCTACATTTGCATCCATACATATACATGAGCATATGCACATTTCAGGCAAACCGGTGTTTTTGTTGACGCCTGCCCTAGTACGCTCTCCTGACATGCCTTGTAGCCTCAGGCGCACTGAGAGGCTAGCCACACCATTGATTTCCATGGCAGGTCAGAGGCTTACATCAAAAGTTTTGACGTGCTCAGCTTGCTGACCTCAGGCTATCCTTGATGCTTTTGGAGCAAATGAGATACAGCTCAGGGACATCCCTGGACTGTGAAGTGGGAGGCTAGGTACCCCTGTAAAATGTATGGAGTGGCTTTCAGCATCCGCTCCAGATACAGGAACCCACTCCAGATTTTGGGCGGAAGGGAATGCTTTCTTCTTTAAGTATCAACACACCAGCATATTAGGTCTGAACCATTCATACAAGCGGCTGAGATGAAGCGGAGGCTTTCTTCTGAAGGCGGTGTGGTGGATGCTTTTTGTCAATGGCACCTGAATCTCCAAAACAACCTCCCATGCTACCCTGGAGGAGCCCCTGACCTGCCAAAGGGGAATCAGCAGCAGCAACAACCATCTTCCTCATTCCTTGAGGGCCACCTTGGCCCTCCAGATGTTTTGGACTCTGGTTCCCATCAGCCTCACGGGCAATGCAGGGTGAGTGGTGAGCTCTGCAATCATAGAATTGCAGAGTTGGAAGGGACCATGAGGCTCATCTGTGGTCCAACCCCTGCAATGCGGGCGCCCAAGCCACTGCATCACTCCCAGGAGAGATGTGTGACTCAGGCGTGCTGCAGGCCCTACGGTGAGTGCCACCCGGCATTTTGTATGCCCCCCCATGGTGACACCGGGGGCGGCCTGCCCCCACCGCACCCCCTTCCTCCACCCCTGAGGCATAGCTGTCAACCCTCCCTTTTTTTGCGGGAAACTCCCTTATTTCAATGCTGTTTCCCGCTGCTATCCCGGATTGTTGATATCCCTTAAATTTCCCGGATTTCAAAGGAAGCAGCTCCTCTCCCTCCCTGCCGGCCAGGGAGGCTCCTCAGCTGCGTTGCTCGGCTGCCAATAAGGAGTCTGAGACCGACTGGGGGCGGAGCTTGCATGCCTTGTGCAGCCAGACCCTCACGCCCAACCAGCCAGCCAGCCTGCCTGCCGTCTACGCGCTCGCTCTTTCGCTCACCCGTTCGCGCGCAGCCTCTGGAGCGCCGGGTGGCGAGGCTACTTGGTGCCATTGCACCGCCCTCGCGGCATCCCTTATTTTCAAATCCGAAAGTTTGGAAAAATCCCTTATTTTCAAATCCGAAAGTTGACAGCTATGCCCTGAGGGGTGGAGGAGCTCTTGTGCTCAAATCCAGCTTGCTGATCTCCCAAAGGCCACTGCAAGAACAGGATAGTGGACTAGATGCACCATTGGCCTGATCCAGCAGGTTCTTATGATGTGCTTCTGAGCGCATTCCACAGTGTAACTATGCATTGTACGAAGTAGTTTCTTTTGTCTGTGCTGTGTTGCACAATCTTTAGCTTCACTTGACAGCCTCAAGTTGGAGAGGGAAATAAAAACTTCCCTCAGTTATGATTATTATGACAATTACCATATTATTATTATTATTTATACCCCACCCATCCAGTTGGGTTGCCCCTGCCACTCTGGGCAGCTTCCACCACATATAAAAACATGATAAAATGCCAAACATTAAAAACTTCCCGAAATAATAATAATAATCTCTCTCCGCATGTCTGCGTCCAAAACACTACCCTGCCTCCCACAAAGAGTCGAAGGCATGCTTTTAAAAAGCAAACCAGGAAAATATATAATAATCTCCAAACCATTATGGTCAGATTGTACACATTTCTTTTTCTCTTCTTCTTCTTGCCAGAGATGATGGACAGCCCATATGCGCTGTCTGATATGCCCAGCTAATTACATTGATGTTCAGCAGCAGTGCTCCAGTTAAGGACCTGTCAGCATTTCCTTATTTGCCGGGTTCAGAATGTAGTTGTAAAGCAATCGATTCTGGGCTGAGTTCTGACATGCTGGGCTATGTACTAGAGAGGCATCAAACATCTGCTAAATACAGCACATAAACAGCCTTTTCTATTACAAAGCAGGGGAGGGGGAGGGGGGAGGAATTAACACTGCCCATCAAACCAATATACGTGAAGCAAGCGCCAGCCCATGAAATCTTACGCTATAATACAATCAATTTGGGAGCAAGCCGAATGGCAAGCCAAAGGATGGGTGGCTAAGGAGCCTTTGGAAGAAGTGGAAACACTGACTTGCTGATGGGGAGGGAAGCCTATTGGGGGGCAGTCATGCCACAGAAGAAGCCCTTTGAATGCCAATGCGAAGCTCCGCAGCTGGGCATAGGAGGCTACCTTGGGCCCAGGCTCGGCATTAGAGGTCAGCCACGTTGGGAATTGTCCAAGACCCCCTTAGTAATAATAATAATAATAATAATAATAATAATAATAATAATAATAATAATAATTTATTATTTGTACCCCGCCCATCTGGCTGGGTCTCCCCAGCCACTCTGGGCGGCTTCCAGCGAACATTAAAATACATTAACACATCACAGATTAAAAACCTCCCTAAACAGGGCTGCCTTCAGGTGTTTTCTAAATGTCATGTAGTTGTTGATCCTTTTAACCTCTGATGGGAGGGTGTTCCACAGGGCGGGCGCCACTACCGAGAAGGCCCTCTGCCTGGTTCCCTGTAGCTTTGCTTCTCGCAGTACGGGAACCACCAGAAGGCCCTCGGCGCTAGATCTCAGTGTCCGGGCTGAATAATGGGAGTGGAGACGCTCCTTCAGGTATACAGGACCGAGGCCGTTTAAGGCTTTAAAGGTCAGCACCAACACTTTGAATTGTGCTCGGAAACGTACTGGGAGCCAAAGTAGTTCTCTCAGGACCGGTGTTATGTGGTCCCGGCGGCCACTCTCAGTCACCAGTCTAGCTGCCGCATTCTGGATTAGTTGTAGTTTCCGGGTCACCTTCAAAGGTAGCCCCACGTAGAGCGCATTGCAGTAGTCCAAGCGGGAGACAACTAGGGCATGCACCACTCTGATGAGACAGTCTGCGGGCAGGTAGGGTCTCAGCCTGCGTACCAGATGGAGCTGGTAGACAGCCGCCCTGGGCACAGAATTAACCTGCGCCTCCATGGACAGCTGTGAGTCCAAAATGACTCCCAGGCTGCGCACCTGGTCCTTCAGGGGCACAATTACCCCATTCAGGACCAGGGAATCTCCCACACCTGCCCGCCCCCTGCCCCCCAAGAACAGTACTTCTGTCTTGTCAGGATTCAACCTTAAGGCTCAGAAGGGACCCCCACTGGCCAGACCTCAGTGCCGTTCCCTAGAATGGACATTTTACCTGCAGGCGGGTGACAGCAGTGCTTTTGAATGGAAGCAATGCTCAGCACCCACCCACGGCAATGCATTTTGGGGACAGACCTATTGTCTGGGGAACTGGATCTCTGGTACGCTAAGGTGGCAGGTGGTCAACATGAACAGGAGCAGAGTTTGTGTCCCATTCAAAAGTGGTCCCACCATCTGGACCGGGGCGGATTTAGGTTTGATGAGGTCCTAAGCTACTGAAGGTAATGGGGCCCTTTATATGTCCAGCTGTCCTTTGTCAACAACAAACGATCACTGTTTTTTGTGTTGGATATATGCCATATGGTAATTTATGGACCTAATAGGTATCTCAAGCCATTTGCCCAGGTTGCCATGCAGCCAGTCCATGCAGAATGTAGGCACCCTATATATAGAAAGGAGCAAACCAGTGATATTTTAGGGAGCAGGCTAGCAGGCAGGGCCCATGACTTACATCCTAGGAGCCGACACAACACAAAACACTGTTGCTGTATGTAGGTTTTATTTTATTTGTTTCTTACCTTATATTTTGGACATGTACATCCAGTTTTTTTCCTTTAATTTTTTTTTGGGGGGGGGCCCAAGAGAGTGGGGCCCTAAGCAGACAAGATGACGGGGAGAATCCACGAACAGCAGGACCAGAAGTTCATCAAAGACTGGACTAAATTTACAGACTATTTAAAGGAAAGTAGTACTCAATTGAACACGTTGGTAGGATTGCAAGAAGCTTTGTATAGTAAAGAAGAAATATTGTTGTTTATACGAAAATACAGTGATTAATTTTTAGAAGTAATAAGGTAAAACTATGATTGATTTAGGAAATATAGACATAAGAAATAGATGTTAGAATATCATAAGGAAGGTTTGACGGAAGTCACGGTTGTAAAAAGCCAAGAACGGTGTAAGATGTGAAGACGAATATGTGAATGTATTATTGTATTTTTATAAAATTAATAAAATTTGATTATATATATAAAAAAGAGAGTGGGGCCCTAAGCTATAACTTGTTTAGCTTATATGTAAATCGGGCACTGATCTGGACCGATGCAGTAAGAGAGCTGATGAAGAAATCATAGAATCATATAACTGTAGAGTTGGAAGGGCCCACGATGCTCATCCCCTGCAACCCCAATCTTTTGCCCAATGTAGGACTCGAACCCACAACTCTCTGAGATTAAGAGTTTCATGCTCTACTGACTGAGCTATGTCCTGAGTGAATCTGCCCATTTCAGTTTCTCTCATTTTTACAATCTTAAATTCAGTTCTCTGTATTTCCACATTCATTTGCATTCTTTCTTTTTTAAGTCTGTATGAAAACGCACCAGGGACCCAGGTGGCACTGTGGGTTAAACCACAGAGCCTAGGGCTTGCTGATCAGAAGGTTGGCGGTTCGAATCCCTGCGATGGGGTGAGCTCCCATTGCTCGGTCCCTGCTCCTGCCAACCTAGCAGTTCGAAAGCACGTCAAAGTGCAAGTAGATAAATAGGTACCACTCCAGAGGGAAGGTAAACGGCGTTTCCGTGCGCTGCTCTGGTTTGCCAGAAGCGGCTTTGTCATGCTGGCCACATGACCCGGAAGCTGTACACCGGCTCCCTCAGCCAATAAAGCGAGATGAGCGCTGCAACCCTAGAGTCGGTCACGACTGGACCTAATGGTCAGGGGTCCCTTTACCTTTACCTATGAAAACGCACCAGCATTTTAATGCGAATTTCTTCTAATAGACACACTTTTGTATGCACTATTGTCTGATATACACATTTCCCCAAAGCAATTTCCCCCAGTATAATGCACTAGTGCATGTTATTTTCGAACACATGCATTTTATTATTACTATTTTTGCTCATTTCACCCTAGCACCTGAATATTTGTACATGTCACTGGACAGGAGGACTGCACTGCAAAATTCACAAAAAGCACAGTTTTTTAACGATGCCTGCATTTCAGTTCACGTACTGGTTTGGGAAGCGAATTAGGTAGGTTCCCCCTTTAAAATCAAACTGAATCAAATTTCTCCCGCTCCCTAGGAAAGAGTTAAGTTCAGAGTATGGCCGGTACCTCTTCTATCGCTACCAATGTAGATTTTTATTACTGCACCTAAATCAATTTTCTGCCCTTCACATTTGACCCACTAAGCTTTGAATCTGCTGACACGGTAGAGAAGCAGCCCTTTCTAAATTGAGGTTGCAAGATTTCCTTTTTGTAACACACACAGACACACACTGTATTTTATTTTTTATTATCGCCTCGCCGTGTTTCCTAGCACAAAGCTGCTTTCTCTTATGTTGCAACAACATGCTTTACAGTTTGCATCATGGGCCTCACACAAACGACAACTTCAATGGAGGAAGCGGGAGAAGAGGCAGTCAAACTGGCGGGTCCATGGTCAGGAAGCAACAACAAGCCCAAGAAAGGTCAGAGGGAAGAGGAGGCCCAGAAGAGTACCGGAGTCTAGGCAGGTGAGAAGTCCAGCCAGGCAAGGATCACAGGAACAAGCTACAGGTTAGCAGAAGACTACACTGCTGTGGCAAAGACCAAAGGCGAAATGCAGGTCTTATATAGTCCTCCTTGGCTTGGTCCCAGCTGTAGTGCATCTCGTCACCTGACTGTACTTGTGTGTCGAGGTCACCAAACCACCCCTCAAATAATTCACACATCAGTCAGAATTTTAGTTTTGGTTTTTGGCATGATTTTGGCCACAACTTTATTAAAATACAAATAATGTGAGTGGTTGCTTAGGCATTGGTTAAGACTATCTGTTCCACTGGGGACAGAACTGACGACTGTCAGTAAGGGGAAAACACTCTGGAGAGATAAAGGGAGCCGGGTGGCCTGACCCTCCCCTCTCCCCACAGGCTCACAGGGCTTTTGCAAGGCCCTAGCCCCCGACCGGGGGTTCGAACAAAATGCATATCGAGCCCCTGGATTCCTTTAACGGAATTCCCCTAACACCAGCAACAATTGGAGGGGCAGACACAGTCAATCATAACCCCTCCTCCAACCAACATAATAACCAATGCCTAACCGCCAACCTTACAAGTTGTGACAATTTGCTATGCAGTAGGTGAAAACCAGATGGCACCAGCCAATCACCAAAATGGAAAAAATTCCTACCAGGCCCCTGCCCCAACAGCAGATGACCCCATGACAGGCATAGCAAGGTCAACGCAGAGGCCTAAAATATAGGGAGGGAGGGCGGGTGATCCGAAGCACGCAGCCAAGAGGGGGATCACGTTGCATACCAACCAATATATATACGCTGGGCTGTCCATTAACAAATTGCAACATACAAATCTCCCCAACAACACCCTGGGTCCAATCACAACAGTGGCCATCCATACGTTCCCACCCAGCACCAGAGGGGTGACATGCTGGCCCCCACCGCAACACGTGCTCTTCATGAAGGAGAACACGCTTTGTTGACCTGCACCTGATTCGGATAAGGTCAGCACAGCCAGGGCCTGGCTCCTGCAAAACCTCACAATGCTCATTACAACTACAAAGAGTCCCATTCCGGCGGGGAGCAGGTTTGTTGTTCAAGAGCTCCAGATCATCCTTAATGCTGAAACCCGAATTGGGTTGTATGAGATCGAGTCTAACTCCTAGATAGTGACAGTCTGGATTTATGTAAAGTAAAGGTAAAGGGACCCCTGACCATTATGTCCAGTCGTGGACGACTCTGGGGTTGCGGTGCTCATCTCGCTTTATTGGCCGAGGGAGCCGGCGTACAGCTTCCGGGTCATGTGGCCAGCATGACAAAGCCGCTTCTGGCAAAGCCAGAGCAACGCACGGAAACGCCGTTTACCTTCCCGCCGGAGTGGTACCTATTTATCTACTTGCACTTTGACATGCTTTCGAACTGCTAGGTGGGCAGGAGCAGGGACCGAGCAACGGGAGCTCACCCCATCACGGGGATTCGAACCGCTGACCTTCTGATTGACAAGCCCTAGGCTCTGTGGTTTAACCCACTGCGCCACCCATTATGGAAAGTACCTAGCTTCTAAAAAGAAATAGAAAGTCTCTCTCTCTCTCCCTCTCTCTCTCTCTCTCTCTCTCTCTGGATATTGTGACTAGTTTGGGCAACCTTACATGGTATCCAAAACAAGAACTGTCTCCCACATTGTGGTTTAGGAATGGATGATGCTTCTCTGATGCGAAGGACAAAGGGAGCATCACGATCGTTTTGCAGAGACATTTCCATCCGCAATTTGATCTGAGAATCAAAATGAGGCAGCGATTGCAGACCTGATGACCCAGTGCTGGACTGGGGAAATAAGCTGGAGATGAAGCCAAGGCTGCTGCTGTATTATTCTGTTCATCATCTGAAACTGCTTTGGTGTTCTTTTGTTCCTAGATAAGGCTAGATGCATCCATTTGCTAGGCTATTTGGATACAACAGTTGAAGCACTCGAAATTCACCTGTTTCAAAGGGCTTTTCACAGATTATTTTTGTTCGCGCATGTGTGTGTGTAACTGAAATGGAAATGTGGAATACTGAACTTAAAGGCAGGGGGGAGGGGGATGAGAAATGGAGGACCCCTGGATGGTTAAGTCCACTCAAAGTCCACGTAAAAAGTAAAAGGTAAAGGACCCCTGGGCAGTTAAGTCCAGTCAAAGGCAACTATGGGGTTGCGGCGCTCATCTCTGCTTTCAGGCCGAGGGAGCCGGCGTTTGTCCACAGACAGCTTTCCGGGTCATGTGGCCAGCAGGACTAAACCACTTCTGGCACAATGGGACACCGTGACAGAAACCAGAGCGCACAGAAATGCCGTTTACCTTCCCGCCGCAGCGGTACCTATTTATCTACTTGCACTGGTGTGCTTTTGAACTGCTAGGTTGGCAGGAGCTGGGACAGAGCAACGGGAGCTCACCCCATAGTGGGGATTTGAACCGCCAGCCTTCCAATCGGCAAGTCCAGGAGGCTCAGTAGTTTAGACCACAGCAGCACCCAGTAAATGGCATTTCCGTGTGCTCTGGCTTCCGCCACGGTGTTTCATTGTACCAGAAGCGGTTTAATCACAACCCGGAAAGCTGTCTTCCTCACCCTGAAAAGCGAGATGAGCGCCGCAACCCCATAGTTGCCTTTGACTGAACTTAACTGCCCAGGGGTCCTTTACCTTTTACTTTTTACGCTAGGCCTTTGCAAAGTCAAATTATGGGGCAGATGTTGCTTTTAACAGCAGCGGTGATCAGAGTCAATTGCAGATGACCCTCCTAAAGCTGGAAATGTACTTATATACTACTGTTCTCCATCTAGAACACACAACTAGTTGATATGGAGGGAAGTGTAGTAACCCTACAGAGAACTTGGGAGCTGGAGCCGGGGGGCGGGTGCTATAAAGAACCAGGTGCTTTATAGCTGATGTGATTAGATTAGAGGCAAGCCCATTTTGAGAGCCTTCCTCTGCGCTGCCTGCGACACTGCAGCAATTTCCCCTTGTACATTCAGGCAAGGTATCAGGCAAATGATAAATCATTTGCATCCATTTCTCAATGAATGGAGGGGAGGCGAATTAGTATGCAAATGTAACTGTTGGCAAGCAGGACCGTGTCAGCCCGAACGGAGTCAAATTAGTTGACGATTTTCCAAGAACAAATTTACATATTTGCGGGGGGGGGGGAAACACACACGCAAACAGAGAGAGAAAGAACCCCGAGACCTGTTTGCAGGCCACACGTCCAGGTTATCCAATTGGGAACGGAGGCTCTTTTTTGAAATGTTGTCTGAAAGAATGTGATTAGGAGGAAAACTGACGACCGGTTGATGCATTCAGCTGGACCCATTGCAAAGCTTCATCCCCCAAAGAATCTGTCACTTTTCGTGCTGCAGGCATAAGCTTGACATCGGCGCGAGGCATCTTCAGGCGGTGCCCAGAGACCCAGCAGGCCCAGTACTGACGCCTGCTCTGGGCCCACTGATTAGCACCAGGCAAATAACAAACAAACAAGCACCATTCCAATTTTCCCACAGTGACCCCAGAGTGATGCTAAACTGGAGGCATTGTGGACCATTGAAAATGGCGGCTCACCAGTGGACACGAATCAGGGCAAAGTGGCTGCTTGCCTCGGTAGCTAGCAGATCAGATCACCTCCCTGTCCCTGGTAAAGCGGGTTCTCCTTCATGGAGAGCACGTGTTGCGGTGGGGGCCATCAAGTCACCCCTCTGTTGCTGGGCGGGATCGTATAGATGGCCACTGCTGTGATTGGGCTCTGGGTGTTGTTGGGGAGATTTCTATGTTGCAATTTGTTGATGGACAGCCCAGTGACTATATACTGCTTGACTCACAGCATGATTTGCTGCGTGCATCGGATCTCCTGCCCCCCCTTCCCTTTATTAGGCCTCTGTGTTTGACCTTGCTATGCCTGTCATGGGGTCGTCTGCTTTTGGGGCAGGGGCCTGGTAGGAATTTTTTCCATTTGGCTGATTGGCTGGTGCCATTTGGTTTTCGCCTACTGCGTAGCAATTAGTCACAACTTGTAAGGTTGGTGGTTAGGCATTGGTTATTCATTTGGTTGGTGGAGGGGTCAGGATTGGCTGTGGCTGCCCCTCCAATGCTGCTGCTGCACGGGGAATTCCATTAAAGGAATCCAGGGGCTCGCCATGCTTTTGTCCGTATCCCCCGGTCGGGGGCCAGGGCCACGCAAGAGCCCCTGGGAGCATTTGGGGAGAGGCGAGGGTCAGACCCCCGGCTCCCATTCTCTCCCCAAAGTGTTTTCCCTTTACTGCCGAATGTCAGTTCTGTCCCCAGCGGGGCAGATAGTCTGAACCAATGCCTAAGCAACCACTCACATATTTTGTATTTTAATAAAGTTGTGGCCGAAATCATGCCAAAAACCTTAAACTTAAATTTCTGTCTGAAGTGTGTTTCATTTGAGGGGTAGTTTGGGACCTCGACACGCAAACCTCCCATTGTGATAAGGGTTGCGGGTGGCGCCGTGGTCTAAACCACTGAGCCTTTTGGGCTTGCTGATTGTAAGGTTGGCAGTTCGAATCCGCACGATGGGGTGAGCTGCCGTTGCTCTGCCCAGCTCCTGCCAACCTAGAAGTTTGGAAGCATGAGTAAATAAATAGGTACCGGCGCTGCAGTGGGAAGGTAAACGGTGTTTCCGTGCGCTCTGGCACTCGCCACAATCCTCCGTGAACCAGAAGCAATTTAGTCATTCTGGCCACATGACCTGGAAAATATGTCTGCAGAAAAATGCCGGCTCCCTCAGCCTGAAAGTAGAGATGAGCACCACACCCTTATAGTGGAATTCGACTGGACTTAACCATCCAGGGGGTCCTTTACCTTACCTCTTTACCAACCCATTTTGATGGATTAATGAAAACAGATGGCTCTGATGGGAGTTGTAGTTCAAAACATCTGGAGGGCACCAGGTTGACGACAGCTGTTTTGGACACAACGCCCTGTGGCCAAATAGCAGAAGCCGTCTTTGCTCACCAGGAAGCAAAGGGGGAAACAACCTAACTAAAGGCAGGGACCACTTAAGGAGCAAACGCCATTTTTAATGCAAATCGACTAATGTTTTTAGGCAATCTATATATACAGAGCACTCGGCAAAAGTATTTCCTCTCTAGCGCAATGGCACACTGTGTGCAGCGCTCTCAGGGAAAATTCTTCCTGCCTTGGATGGGAGCAATAAACCAGATTATTTTACAGCAGGCAGTAATTAGGCAGAAAGGCTGACTATATATATATATATATATATATATATATATATATATATATAGGCAGACCCCCCTCCAACAACCCCCTTCCCTCAGCTCTCTTGCACGCCGTCGTAGCATCTCCTGCCCAGTTTTTATAGTTCTCTCTGGAGCCGCCGTTTCCCGTCCCTCATCAACATGCCTTGCTCATTTTCCAGCGGCGGCCAATCGTGGGCCAGCGCACATATTGAGTGGATATTTATGGCACCGGAGCTGTAGGTCGTAACTCAAAGCCTGCGGAAAGCGTGTGTGGAAGAGCTCGTGTCTTGGAAAGCCCCGATGCTGAGCCAAGGCTGGCCAGGAGACAAAAGGAGGGTTGCAATCTGCAATGGCTGGAAGTGTGGTTTTGTTGTGGAACGCAGGAGACAGCGAATTCCGGGGTGGAATCATTTAGGCTGTGCGTATCGAAGGAAGCACCCAGGCGATATCTATCTCCATTTATTGTACAGTCGTACCTTTGTTTTCGAATAGCTTAGTTCTTGAACATTTTGGCTCCCAAACGCCGCAAACCCAGAAGTGAGTGTTCTGGTTTGCGAACGTTGTTTGGAACCCGAACGTCTGACGTGACTTCCACGGCTTCCGATTGGCTGCAGGAGCTTTCTGCAGCCAATCAGAAGCCGCGCTTTGGTTTCGGAACATTTTGGAAGTCGAACGGACTTCCGGAACAGATTACGTAATCAACTTCCAAGGTACGGCTGTATTACAAATATCAAGGTGACCTCATATTTAAATACAAGACCCTCCCCATCCTAATTCTTATAATTTACCTGATTTGAAGATTTATATAATTTAGATATATATTTTTTTGCAAACCACCCCATCCAACCAATTTTTTAAAAAATAAAATATTACTGAGATGAGTAAGTGTTAGAATTTTGGCTGGCCTTTTCTCCAAAATAAGTCGTTCCAGTTATAAGGATTGCCTGCTGTCTGGTGTGGCAGCTGGGGATGGGTGGGCGAGGGAATTTGGCTTCCCCACCCCAATTTCTTCAGGGGGGCGGTCTGGGGCCCCTGAATACTGAGCGGTAACATCGCCCATCACAAGAAGCTCCCAGTGAAGTGGAATGCAGAAACATAGCTGTCAACTTTCGGATTTGAAAATAAGGGATTTTTCCAAACTTTCGGATTTGAAAATAAGGGATGCCGCGAGGGCTGTGCAATGGCACCAAGTAGCCTCGCCACCCTGCGCTCCAGAGGCTGCGCACGAACGGGTGAGCGAAAGAGCGAGCGCATAGACGGCAGGCAGGCTGTCTGTCTGGTTGGGCGTGAGGGTCTGGCTGCACAAGGCATGCAAGCTCCGCCCCCAGTTGGTCTCAGACTCCTTATTGGCAGCCGAGCAACGCAGCTGAGGAGCCTCCCTGGCCGGCAGGGAGGGAGAGGAGCTGCTTCCTTTGAAATACGGGAAATTTAAGGGATATCAACAATCCGGGATAGCAGCGGGAAACGGCATTGGAATAAGGGAGTTTCCCACAAAAAAGGGAGGGCTGACAGCTATGTGCAGAAAGTCACAAGGGAATGACATGTGGCACCGCAAGATTTATCTCAGATGATCTTAGAAAGAGAACCGCACAGCCTCTGCCTTCAATGGAAGCCATGTGTCTGATGTGACGTCCACCTTTCATTTGAGATCCTTTTAAATGAAGATGCCAGGGACTGAATCTAGGACACTGCATGTTAGCATGTGCTCTCCTACTGATCTATGGTTTCTTCCCAATTAGACTGTCTTCACATTCAAACTGAAGGAACAAAAAAAATGAGAGTTTTCGCTCATGCTTGCATTCCTCCGACAACTTGCATTAGAGAGCAGAGTTTCTGCATGCGAACGTTAACAGTGTGTCCCTTCTCTCACCGACTGTTACCCTGTCATTGCATTCCTTATTGACATTAACGTTAGCAGGACTAGAAACGAGATGATGCTAATTGGCCTAAGGGGGTGTGCGCAATTTCTCTCCATCTTAAAATGTTGAAGGGAATTTATTCGGCAAAATTTGCATCACAACAGAATGAGCCCCGCCTTGAGAGGGGCTAGCTGCTGTTATGTACTGAGCTGAATAGGATCCAAAATGCAGCAGTCTGATTGGTCCTAGAACAAGAGGATTCAGAATGCAGCTGTCTGATTGGTCCTAGAACAATAGGATCCAGAATGCAGCAGTCTGATTGGTCCTAGAACAATAGGATCCAAAATGCAGCAGTCTGATTGGTCCTAGAACAATAGGATCCAGAATGCAGCAGGCTGATTGATCCGCAGGAGCCACCCAATCCAGCTCCAGGTGGAAGTGAATCCGCAACCTGATTGGCCTACAGGAGTATCCCGGAATTAGCCAATCACGTGGGGCCCATTGTGTAAATAATGTATATAAAGCAGACGTTCTGGGGGAACATTCATTCCTCGCTACTATGAGCTGAATAAAGAGCATGAAATCCACAATCGACTCTGAGTATATTTCAGCTGCAAAGGTCCCTAAGCCTGGATCAGATCAGAGGAGCGATCTTTTCCTCCCCTTTAAAAGGAAAAATGGAAACTTCAATCTAGACCAAGCCAGCAGAACATGTGACCTACCAAGATGAACAAAGTCTGCTAAACACGTATTGTGATCCACCAGTGCCTGACCCCCATTTCTGCAGCATGAAGCAAAAGCAAGAGGCTTAGGAAGATAGAAAGCTGCCTTAAACTGAGTTAGACTATTGGTCTATATAGCTCAAAATTGTCTACACTGGCAAGCAGTTGCTTTTCAGGGGTTCAGGCTGGGGACTCTCCAAGCCCTACCTGGAGATGCTGGGGACTGAACCTGGGATGTTTTGCATGCTATGGCTAATAATAATAATAATAATAATAATAATAATAATGTGTATATAGTGGTACCTTGGTTCTCAAACTTAAACTGTTCTGTAAGTCCGTTCCAAAACCAAAGCATTCCAAAACCAAGGCACGCATTCCCATAGATAGTAATGCAAAATGGATTAATCCGTTCGAGACTTTTAAAAACAACCTCTAAAGCAGCAATTTAACTTGAATTTTACTATCTAACGAGACCATTGATCCATAAAATGAAAGCAATAAACAATGTACTGCAGTCACACAATCAATCAATCAGTAGCCGAACTGGTTTCCACACAGTCACAAAAACAAAACAAAAAAGAGCCGCATAAACAAAAACGCAAAATAAATAGCAAAAACAGACAGACCTCAGCATAACACTCAAAATGGAAGCATGGCACTCAAAACGGAACACGTTTGGCTTCTGAAAAAAGTTCAAAAACTGGAACACTTACTTCCGGGTTTGCAGTGTTTGGGTTCTAAGTTGTTTGAGTGCCAAGGCGTTTGAGAACCAAGGTACCACTGTACTGCCCTTCATCCAAAGATCATAGGGCGGTTCACAACAGAAAAATACAAAACTACAACACAAAATACATAATCAAACAAAAACAAACAAATAACTCTCCTCCCACAAACACATTTGAATGGAGGAAGAATGTTAATCAGCCCAAGGCCTGGCTGAAGAGGAATATTTTGCCTGGTGCCTAAAGATGTATAATGAAGGTGCCAGGTGAGCCTCTGTGGGGAGAGCATTCCACAAACGGGAGCCACTGCATAAAAGGCCCCGTTCTCATGTTGCCACCCTCCGGACCTCTGCAGGAGGAGTCACATGAAGGAGGGCCTCATATGACGATTGCGGGGTCTGGATCGGTTGATAATTTATTGAGCCTTGGAATCTTATTCTGGAACCTAATCTCCAGGGAAGAGCAGAACCACCACGACACAGTGTCTCAACCCCCCAGTTAAGACAATTGGTCCAATTGAATCAATACTTTAAAATGATGGACTTTATGGAACTCGCCGAACTGACCGGGAAACTACGCGACCAGAGGGAGGAGACGGTGGAAAAAGACTGGAAGAAATTTAAAGTATATTTAAAGAACTATTGTAAGATTTAAGAACTGAAAAAAGTTGGAAGAATGACAGCTTGCAGAACAGAAAAATAGGTTCAAGTAATGTAGATTTACGATTATAGGTTAAGACTTGTATAAGAAAAGAACATAAGTGATAATAACAAATAATATTTAAAGATGTCAAGAAATTACTAAAGATGATTGATAATGAAACGCAGTAGGGGGGACGTGAGGAAGTCACCCCAACATGATAAGACAAGATGAAAGGGAAAATTTTATCTATGTAGTGTTTTTGTTTATGTACTATGTACTATGTATACTGTTAAGTTTTGTTTTGTTTTGTTATGTATCTAAAATTTGTTAAAACCCAATAAATATAATTTAAAAAAAAACAAAAACAATTGAATCAATACTTCTGAAAGTTAATTATAGCTCCTGCAGAATCCACAAGATCAGCCTCCCTCCCTCTTCTTTCATACTGATCATCGACCACAGCAGCCAAGATGAGCCTGGCACCAGATTCAAAGGGATCCAGAGGATCGTTTTCACCACCAGAGTTACCTTCCTAAACTTTTCCTGCCCAGTTAGTGCCACTTTAGAAAACTGGTTCCTGCCTGCTTTCTAAATCATTTTGCTGACTCTGTATTTTCTTTTAATTTAATTTAGGGGTTTTTATTTTTTGCTTTTTTAAAAATCAATTGTTTTAATAGGTATGTGTACAAGACTTTGCCATTTCGGGCACACACACAAAAAAGTGCCTTGGAAAATCTAACAATAAATAACTATCTGATGCCATTCATACAAATGGAAAAGACACCCTTGATTGGTCACAAAATATGAACCCTTTTTGGAGAGGAGGGGGACCTTTCCTGATATCCTGGCATGTTGCATTGGGGAAAATACCAGCACAGGTGTCCTGCAAAATGAAGAGCATTGGGTTGTTCTGGGTTGGCTGCTGTCAATCATCGCTCTATTCTCTAGGTCAGCCTCCGCCCAGCTGACAGCCCCTAGGCTAGCTGGGTCGGATGGAATTTGTGGTTGGCAAAAGTGACTCTGGGCATTCACAGGTGGATCACTTCCAGGGGTGGAGGAAGCCTCCTCGCTATCCGGGGCGGCTAACGGAGACTTCCCCCCCCCGGGGGTGGGGCGTCGTGACGTCGCGTCGTGACGTCCCGCCGAACCATCCCGACAGAGTGCGCATGCACGAAATGCCGCACGTGTGCACTCCGCCGCCGGGCCGCTGCTGCTCCCGTGGCGCCCTAATGAGACGCTGCGCCAAAAGCGGCAGTACCGGGGCAACCCCATGGGCTGCCGCACGCAATTGGTGGTTCATAGGGCTGCACGCTGCTGCTGCTTTTGGTGTGGCGGCTTGCAACGCCGCCACGGGAGCAGCAGCGGCCCGGCCACGAGCTGCCGATCGCATGCTGCAGCGCCGACGGGTAGGCCCTGGGCAGGGTGGGGCCAGCCAAAATGTCACCCCCCCACCCCTGGAACCCGGGGTGTACCGCCACCTGCCCCCCTTGCAACACCACTGATCACTTTGTAACCTTTTCTCTGCCTAATAATTTCCCAGGGTTTGAAATCAAAACTAATTTGTCAATAATTCCTTGGGCCCTCCTCAACGAGAGGACCTATCTCTCAGAGAAAGGTAATTGGCATTGGCTCTGAAAAAAAATGCTAAGTTCATTTGGCACCCGAGGGTATATTTTGTCAGGTGCAGCTCAGTTAGATTAATTCATATGAGTCAGATGTGCTTTGACCTCATCCTCCCCCCTTGCTGATCTGCATTCCTTCCTTATCATTTTTTCCTCTCCCCATCTGTTCTCTCGCTATTTTCCACTAAAGTTTTTACTGTTGCGTTTTCTTCCTCTACTTCTGCCCGTTGTATGATTGTGATTTGAAAGTGACATTTTCTATTCTGTTCAATTGATTGATTGATTGCATTTCTATCCCACCTTTTTCTTCAAGGAGTTTGAGGTGGTGTACATGTTTCACGCGGGTGGCGCTGTGGGTTAAACCACTGAGCCTAGGGCTTGCCGATCAGAAGGTCGGCGGTTCGAATCCCCGCGATGGGGTGAGCTCCCATTGCTGGGTCCCAGCTCCTGCCAACCTAGCAGTTCAAAAGCACGCAGTGCAGGTAGATAAATAGGTACCGCTCCAGCGGGAAGGTAAACGGCATTTCCGTGCGCTGCTCTGGTTCGCCAGAAGCGGCTTAGTCATGCTGGCCACATGACCCGGAAGCTGTACGCCAGCTCCCTTGGCCTGGTAGGAATTTTTCCATTTGGCTGATTGGCTGGTGCCATCTGGTTTTCACCTACTGCGTAGCAAATAGTCACAACTTGTAAGGTTGGCGGTTAGGCATTGGTTATTATTATGTTGGTTGGAGGAGGGGACTGTTGACTGCGTTTGCCCCTCCTATTGATGGTGGTGTGTGGGGAATTCCGTTAAAGGAATCCAGGGGCTCGACATGCTTTTGTCCATATCCCCCAGTCGGGGGCCAGCGTCACGCAAGAACCCCTGGGAGCCTGTGGGAAGAGGGGAGGGTGAGACCCATCCGGCCCCCTTTCTCTACCTGGATGGTTTCCCCCCTTTACTGACAAATGTCAGTTCTGTCCTTAGGGGACAGATAGTCTGAACCAATGCCTACGCAACCACTCACGTATCTTGTAATTTAATAAAGTTGTGGCCAAATTCATGCCAAAAACCCAAACCAAAATTTATGCCTGAAGTGTGAATTTATTTTGAGGGGTGGTTTGGGACCTCGACGCGCAAAACGTCAGCCACCATCATGGCTTTCATCTCAAACGCCAGTTCTTTTGCTTTTCTCTCCTTCCACACTTTTGGCTAGACCGACTCTCTGCTGCAACCCAAAAGGGAGTTTGGCCTGCTGCCCACTTCGAAATATTCAGCGCTGAGGAGGCAACTCTCTCTCTCTCTCTTTCTCTCCCCCAAGCACGATACTTGATAGATTTGTAATTAATATGCAGAGGCAAGAAAATCGCGGCATGATGAGTAGATTACAAAGCCAGCTCTTTCATCATCTTTGTGATTCCCACCTCCCTCCCCTGCCAATGGCGGTGATTGCAATCCATTTCCATATTTCCTTGAGCTTCTGAAGGAGCACGCTGATTTGATGCTTTGCTTCCATTTTCAACGCGCTGCAGGTGTTTGGTGACAATCAGGATTGCTGTCATAGGTTGCTTCTGCATTCAGGCCCGGACGGGTGTGTTCCTTGCTTTTGTTCAACCAACCAAAAGTGGAATTAAAATAGCGGACCAGCTGGCATTTAATATAATGCCATACGATCCAGCAATGCCCTTCATCGCGGGTAAAGGGCCTTTGGCAATGTTTGCTCGTGAGTAAGCCCCTTTCAGCAAATATCCTGTGCAATGTTAAGTAATAGCTTTCTCCTTACCTGTTCTACCCCCATTATTCCTTCCTGTTCATCGTGGCTGGGTGGTTAGTGATTAACTGCTTCTTATTTAGTTAGTTCCTGTTCATTGGGGGAGTAGAAATCTATTTACTGCTTTATGAGGGAAAATAGAAGTGAACAATTAATTGTAAAATCCCCAAACCCCTGAGAGAACAGAATCTAACTAAGGGGGAGGATCTAACTAAAGGGAGGTTCATCACCACTTCTCCTAATATGCTGAACAATAATAATAATAATAATAATTTATTTTGTACCCCGCCCATCTGGCTGAGTTTTCCCCAGCCATTCTAGGACTAAAAGGGACTGAAATTGCTATAAAAACTACAGAAGCTTTTATAAGCTTCTGTAGTTTTATAGCAATTTCAGTCCCTTTTATAAGCTTCTGTAGAATTATAGAATGGTAGAGTTGGAAGGGACTCCCAAGGGTCATCTAGTCCAGCCCCCTGACATGCAGGAACCAAAGCTGAAGAATCCCAGACATTTGACCTCTGTTTAAAAACCTTCAAGGTCCACCAGGCTTTGCATGTCAACAATAGATAGATGTGCTGGTGTTGTAGCTGTGTTTTCCTCTCTGTCCACCCCTTATTGCCACAAAAACAGGCCTCAGGGACATTGGGCACACACAAAAATTATGGGAAGGCAGCAATTTGCTAACGACTTTGGATGAAATCTGCAGGGGGAGGGGTGGAAGGAGAGCGGTTGTCGTGGTTCCACAGCAAAAAAGAAGCATGCAGAGCAAGATCTTTTCTCAACCAACACGTGTTTTAAAATGAAGGAAGCAATCTTTAAAGATAAAGGTAAAGGGACCCCTGACCATTAGGTCCAGTCGCGGACGACTCTGGGGTTGCGGCACTCATCTCGCTTTACTGGCCGAAGGATCCGGCATACAGCTTCTGGTTCATGTGGCCAGCATGACAAAGCTGATTCTGGCGAACCAGAGCAGCGCACGGAAACGCTGTTTACCTTCCCGCTGGAGCGGTACCTATTTATCTACTTGCACTTTGACGTGCTTTCAAACTGTTAGGTTGGCAGGAGCAGGGACCGAGCAACGGGCAGTTCTACTGATGTTGTTGTACTACATTACCCATCAGCCCCAGCAAGCATGGCTAATGATCTGGGGTGATGGCTAATAGGCAGGGATCATTGGAGTTGTAGTGGAAAAAACCCTGCAAAGCACTACATTGAAAACATCTGCACAAGGGTTGTTGTTTTTTTAATGATCTGTTCTCCTTCCAAAACAGCTCATCACTCCCCCCCCCACCCCGGATGATTTTCCAAGTACAATGGTACCTCAGAAATCGAACGGAATCAGTTCCAGAAGTAAATTTGACTTCCAAAACGTTTGGAAACCAAGGCGCGGCTTCTGATTGGCTGCAGGAAGCTGCTGCAGCCAATCGGAATAATAATAATAATAATAATAATAATAATAATAATAATGATAATAATAATAATAATAATTATTATTATTATTATTATTATTATTATTATTATTATTATTATTATATTTGTACCCCCGCCCATCTGGTTGGGTCTCCCCAGCCACTCTGGGCGGCTTCCAGCAAACATTAAAATACATTAACACAACACAGATTAAAAAACAGGCAGGGCTTGCCTTCAGGTGTTTTCTAAATGTCATGTTATTGTTGATCCTTTTAACATCTGATGGGAGGGCCTTCCACAGGGCGGGCGCCACTACCGAGAAGGCCCTCTGCCTGGTTCCCTGTAGCTTTGCTTCTCGCAGTGAGGGAACCGCCAGAAGGCCCTCGGAGCTGGATCTCAGTGTCCGGGCTGAATGGTGGGGGTGGAGACGCTCCTTCAGGTATACAGGACCGAGGCCGTTTAGGGCTTTCAAGGTCAGCACCAACACTTTGAATTGTGCTCGGAAACGTACTGGGAGCCAATGTAGATCTTTCAGAACCGGTGTTATGTGGTCTTGGCGGCCGCTCCAGTCACCAGTCTAGCTGCCGCATTCTGGATTAATTGCAGTTTCCGGGTCACCTTCAAAGGTAGCCCCAATCGGAAGCCGTTTGAAGTCGCGTCAGACGTTCGGGTTCCAAAGAACGTTCGCAAACCAGAACGTTCGACTCGCAAGGCGTTCAGGATCCAAAGTACGACTGTATTGTAAACTAGTGTGGTGTATGCAGCCATGTGTGTGGGTAATTATGCAATGGTAGAAACAGAATTATTACTTTTAGTCTACTGAGTTTATAATCTTTCTTGTTTTGTCTTAGGTGACTGCACATCTTTTTTGGCAAGTTTGGATTGTGAAGCCATTTACAAATCTGTCGATGAATAAAATAAAACCCCCAAAAGCCCGTCAGCCTCGAAGACTTTAAAAATAAGATTTTGATCAGCTTTTTAAAAGAACACTGCACATTTCCGAACCTGCTTGGTCGTTTCACTCATGGCTGAGTTTTGTTCATAGGATTTACATTTTAAAGATTGCCCCAATTAATCTGTCTGGGAAAAAGTATCGCGAAAATGCATGGTTTGGCTGCGTGCTTCACTTGTAAGAATGAAAATGGCTTGTTGGGGGAACATCTTTAAGTGTGAAGCATAAATGGAAATCGGTCAGTCCGTCAGTCACAATAATGCAGATGGTTTGTTGCAAAAGGTTGACTCTTAAAATGACACTGCTATCACAAGAAAATGTAATGACTGTAAATTGAAAAGTATAGCCCATTTCAGAACGGCCTAGAGATTTTTTTTTGGATCATGATCCAGGCTGACACAAATTTATTAATTTATAAAATTTCTCATCTGCCCTTCACCTGAAGTTCCCAGCGAAGCTTACAGCAACAGAATAGACAATTATGAAACCAGACAAATATAACTGTTCCGGCCAGAAGAATTGAGCAAAAGAGGTGAGGCCCACAAAACAAAACACCTTAACTAGCAAAGTCCAGAGTGAAGAGATCTGTCTTGAGCATATGGCAAAAGCTATTCAACAACGAAGCTAGATGCACTTATTTGGGGAGGGAATGCTGCAGTCTAGGGGCTATCACCGAGAAAGTCCTTTTCTAGGCTGCTCTTCATCATACTTCTGAGGCTGGTGGAACTACCAAGAGAGGGCCCTCTGCCTATCAACATCTGTCAGGGACAGTGCTGAGGAGGGCTGCACTGAGGAGCAATGTTGTGAGCTTCCCCCTGCTCTTGCTCCTGAATCTTCCCACGAACAGGAGGACAGTATAGATTTGGAACAGTGGTTTGCAGAGGGCCATAGTTCAGAAGGCAGAAGCTGGGAAATACTGGGTGGGGAACAGGTAGGAGAAGGAACACTAGAAGAGAAAGGGTTAACAGATTCACAGTCTCTGGACAGCATTCCTACGCTCAGCCCAAGGTCAAGAAGAGCTCAGAAAGTCTCAGAACAGAAAGCACAGAGGGCACAAGCTCAGATTACAAGACATAGGATTGATGTAGATTAATAGGGATGGAAGCGGGTGTGATCCTTAATTGGGAGCACCGCCATTTCTAGGAGATGTGTTCGTTGTTCGCTCGCTGTGATGATTAAAGTTTCTAACTGGTAAGAGGTCACTTTCTTTGATCTTCTTATCTACTGCCACGGGGGTGAGGAAGCTGATCCCCCAAAGCCTGACAACATCTGAGCATTTCATTAGGGACTAAATCCTTTTAGGAGCACTCTTCCTCTCTCATAATACTAGAACCTGTATGAAGCTGATCGTTGGAAGATTGGGGGTGCATAAAAGAAAGCGCATCTTTTCGCAGCACGTAGTTAAACTATGGAACTCACTCCCACAGGAGGCAGTGATGGGCAGCAGCTTAGATGACTTTAAAAGAGGATCTGACAACTTATGGAGCCATGATAGTTCTGCTCTGCTTCCACAGCTGGAGTCAATGACGCTTCCAAACATCAGTTCCTGGAAACCGCAGGAAGTGGAGAGTGGGCTCTTGTGCTCGGGTCCTGCTTGCTGGGTCCCTACAGATGTCTGGTTGGCCACTGTGAGAACAGGATGCTGAACCAGATGGGCCATTTGCCTGATCCAGCAGGCTCACCATATGTTCTTGTGATGCTTACCATGAAAGTACTTTCTCAATATATATAAATATAGAGACAGAGATAGAGGGTGGATCTACAAAAGGGGTGTGTGTGTGTGCTATGAATAAATCAGAAATTAAATAGTTATAACAGAAGAAAAAACAACCGCTATATAAAATCGCATAGAAAAGTTTTCTGCTCTACATCGCCATCTGGTGTTCAATGTTTATAACACATTCAAAATGTTGGTTTTTTACTAATGTTGCTGTTTCCAGAGACAGAGATGGATATATATATATATATATATATATATATTCCAAATATGGGGTGCTCCTTTGGATTATATCCACTGGGCAGAGTGATTCGGCTATGGTTAAGTGGGCTGTGGGCTTCTGTGCTCCCTCCAATTACCTCTCCCCTCCCCAAAACAATTCCCCCACTCCTCTCTCCAGGCCTCATTGGGTAGAATGAGGCAGCTGCCTTGGGCAGCAGTCGGGTTTTGGAGGACCATGCTGCGAGTGTCCTACACCCCCTGAAGCTAGCCTGATGCCCTCAGGTATGGTGGACAATGCTGTCCCATCACCAGCATTGAGAAGAGATCCAATTGCTCGCCTAGCTTCCATACATGGAATTTTGGGCACTATCTCGTCCTTTTCCTTAGGAAGTGAAATGTTTTGGACCCGTGAAACGTACTGATCCCTGATCGGGATGCAGAAGTGGCAGAGCTGAAACGTTCAATCTGGAGCCTGATCTTTTTTCAAATCTCAACCTAAACACAGAATCCTTTCCTTTGGTTAAGCGGCAGTTCGTTCAATGATGCATGGAGTGACCCAGTTCCACCGCTGCCTTTTTGCAGGATTGCAGCGAGGATAAAACTCAAGGCATACATATGTAACAATTTTACCGAGCGTTCAAGTACTTTGAGGCTCCTGTCATATCCGGGCCTCCCTTACATAAAATATAACAGATGGAGATTAAAATCAATGATCAGGATTTGATTGAACGACTGAAAGCTTTCCAGAAAAACATATCCTGAAAGTTTTATGAAGGTATCCTATGAGCATCTGACTCTCATTGCTGTCGGAGTCTTAAAGCTGTCTCACCCAGTCCAGGCTTTTTGTGATCTTGTAGACACCTAGGAATCAGGAACAAGAGAAGGGGGACCCCACCCCTAAAGGAGCTGAATGCCGTCTCCTTACTCCAAGCACTTTTGCCTTAGATCACCACAGAGGCGTAGCAAGGGGGTGCGGGGGGTGCGGTTCGCCCCGGGTGTCATCGCTGAGGGGGTGACATTTAGCGCGCTGCCTGCCCACAACTCCCAAGCCTACCCTGAGCTGTCGGGGGAGGGGGCAGCTGCGCCGCTTTGCCTTCGTTTTGACAGCTTGGAGGCTTGGGAGTCACGGGTGGGCTACGCGCCGAATGTCACCCCCGGGCGCACCACCCATCTGTGACTCCCAAGCCTCCAAGCTGTCAACTCGTGACTCGGGGTTGTCTCCTTGAGAGTAAAGAGGCAGAAACATCTGTTCTTCTAAAGCTAATACTTTATTTACAGACTATGTACATCGGAGCATCTAAGATTCATGTCCGCTTGAGTCAGTTCCAGAATCCGAGAGTGGCTTTCGCCGGTTCCTCCCCCAACATAGAAGCTTGGGAATTCCAAAGCGTCTCCTCCTTTCCTTACGCTTCCCCCCCCCCCTACGCAGCTGGAGCGACGGAAGTGGCTGACCGCTTTGCTTCTCAGACCACTCAGGTGGTGCTGAGGCTCTGTCCGCATCTCTGACTCTCAGCTCCACCGCACTTCCTGGCAGTTCCTGCTCCTCACCACTGGGGCTTTCCTTACTATCCCCGTTGGACTCAGAGCTGCTTCTCAGGAGAGGCTGCGCTTCCCTCCATCCCTCCTTCCCTGTCTCAAGAGCCTTGCGTGAGGTCAGGTCCCTGACACCTACCCTGAGCTGTCGATGTGTGTGGGGGTGACAAAAAAAATTTGCACCGGGTACCACCTGACCTTACTATGCCTCTGGATCTCCATCAACATCCACTGCAGATCTAAGCAGCTGCTGCTGGTTTGCCACAGAAAGTAGGGTCTTCTTTACCCGGGGGTGCAAGGGGGTGGGGCACCCGGGTGCTGCATTCTGGGGGGGGCGCCCAGTGCCTGCCACTGAAGCTGCCTAAGCTCTTAACTATCCACCTGTTATGAAATAATAAATAATTTTGATCAAGCTAGGAAAACAAAATACATATATACCTTGGTATTACCAAAATGTATACCTACTGTTTCACTAAAGGACTTTCGACTTAGTGCACTCATTTACCAAAGACGCGCAGTGTCACCGTTGTCATTCACAATGGCGGCACTTGTCAGACTCAGCGACGGCGCTTGTCATTCACAACGGTGCCGTGCACGCGAAATTAACACTTACATCAAAATATTATGTTACCTATTGTATTGAGCGGCACCATTGACACGACTGGTGTTTCTCCTAAGTAGGTGCCTAAACAATACTTATAAGTATGGTGGTGTTGTATACTTAAGTATTGTATTGTATTGTAAATAAATGAGCAAATAAAAAAGTTTGTTTCTTTTTCCTCCCTTCTTTCGTAAACAAGAGATATGGCGTAAGTGTGGTGTCTGACAAAAGCATAATCAAAGTTAATTTGGGGGTAAACTAAATTTGGGGGCGCTGGGCAGATCTTTCCACCCCGGCAGCACATATGCTAAAGACGGCCCTGACATTTACTCACTTTAATTTCACCCCCTCCTGCAGACAGGGCATCCGCTCACTGGCGTGCAGAGATAAATAATGTTTCTTATTAATTGCTTGCAGTTTCTCTAACCAAACTGTTTTGAGGAGGGGGAGATCAGACCCAATTGCTCGAGCGCATGACAATCTCTAAGTTGTCCCGTTCACCTGCTGAGCCAGCAAACATAGCTCACCCATTCTTCCCTCTTTTCCACCAGCATAGATAAGAGTTAAACACAAGTAACACACCCTCTCTCTCTCTCTCTCTCTCTCTCTCACACACACACACACACAGGACCGGTGCTAGGGGTTTTGGCGCCCTAGGTGAGGGGGCGGGGCACGTGATGTCATTGCGCATGACGTACGGTGCCCCGCCCCCTGCCCGCTGGGCGCCCCGCGCCGCCGCAATTTTCGCCGCTGGTTGGGGCGGCACCGGGCAGCGGCGGGGGGCGAGGGGCAGGCTGGCCAGCGCCCCCTCCATTTTGGCGCCCTAGGTAACTGCCTAGTTCGCCTAAATGGAAGCACCGGCCCTGCACACACACACATACAGAGTATGGTTATTGCATAAGGCGATTTAAGTGCTGGGTAAAAATCACTGAACTAAAAACTCTGAACCGAGCATTTTAATTCCTTGCTTGTGATATGCACAAATGTCAGCTTTCTGGGAGTCCCTGCCCCCCCCCCCCCCCACAATTCCACTGGAAAGAAACATAATTCAAAAAGGATAGCTGAAATGGGAGTCATTTGTTACACTCATTCATTCATTTTTTATTTATTTCCATTCATGAATCACTTCCTGTGAAGCGCGGTTAAATTGCCGAACAATAGAAACAGCAACAATAAAGGCGTATCTAAAACGACTTCACATAGAAAGAGCAAACAGAGCAATTCCATACGTTAAGAAGAATTTTGAGGCTACCAGCTACAGACTGGTATAGAAACGGTTCCATCTATTTGTAGCATTTCTACCATGAACAGGGGTCTGGAAACCAAGCCTTATGAGGAGCGGTTGAAGGTGCTGGGTATGTTTAGCCTGGAAAAGAGGAGACCGAGAGGGGACATGATAGCCATCTTCAGATATCTAAAGATTTGTCACATGGAGGATGGAGCAAGCTTGTTTCCCCCTGCTCTGGAGGGTAGGACCCCAACCAATGGCTTCAAGTTATAAGAAAAGAGATTCCGAATCAACATCAGGAGGAGCTTTCTGACAGCAAGAGTTGTCTGACTGTGGAATGGTCTCCCTCGGGATGTTGTGGACTCTCCTTCCTTGTGGGTTTTAAGCAGAGGTTGGGTGGCAATCTGTCATAGAATCATAGAATCATAGAAGAGTTGGAAGAGACCACAAGGGCCATCCAGTCCAACCCCCTGCCAAGCAGGAACACCATCAAAGCATTCTTGACAGATGGCTGTCAAGCCTCTGCTTAAAGATCTCCAAAGAAGGAGACTCCACCACACTCCTTGGCAGCAAATTCCACTGTCGAACAGCTCTTACTGTCAGGAAGTTCTTCCTAATGTTTAGGTGGAATCTTCTTTCTTGTAGTTTGAATCCATTGCTCCGTGTCCGCTTCTCTGGAGCAGCAGAAAACAACCTTTCTCCCTCCTCTATATGACATCCTTTTATATTTGAACATGGCTATCATATCACCCCTTAACCTTTTCTTCTCCAGGCTAAACATACCCAGCTCCCTAAGCCGTTCCTCATAAGGCATCGTTTCCAGTCATGTATGAAATCCTTGCATTGCAGGGGGTTGGACTAGATGACCCTTGGGATACCTTACAACTCTAAAATTCTATGATTCTATGAATAGCTGTTGCTGGAAACCTCAGGAGGGGAGAGATGCTGTTGCTCTTAGGTCCTGCGTCTGGGCTTCCCAGAGGCATCTGATTGTCCACTGTGAGGGCCGTGCTGGACCAGATGGGTCCTTGGCCTGATCCAGCTAAATGACTTTTCTAATGTTCTTATGAGAAAGCAAAACTGCAAGCAAAATTTTTTTTTTTGTAGTGCAAAGAATAAAAAAATAAAAAGTAGGGAAAGAAAAGCAGGAGCAAAACATACAAACTGCAAATCATGGGCTTCATGTATACATTTTAATAAGGAACCGAGGATCTATGAATTACCAGTTAATCTGCATATACCAAAGAGCGAATTTACAAATTCATCACAAATGCCAAGCGCGCAATCTGCATATTCACAAATCAAGCAACTGGCGCTTTGACAAAATCTGAATGTAAATTCAGTTGGTCGGAAGAGAAGCTGGAAACTCCAACCCCATCCAAGCCATGTTCCTGAAATCTGTCGGGTATTCCCTTTTGACCCGACCGATCAATTGGGCTATCTATCCACCCTCCCATTTCGATTCTCTGGCCCCATATCTGCACAAACTTATTATTCCAAAATACAGACCTGCTTTTACACTTGCAAGACTGGATGTTTTGCCATCTGCTGTACTTGAGGGTCGATTCCAAAAGATCTTGCCTGAGAAACGACTTTGCCCCTGCGGAGATGGTAGTATAGAAACAGTGGCCCACGTCCTCCTGTCTTGCACTCTTTACAAAGACCTGAGGAATGAGATCATCACCCCACTCCTACTAACCATCCCAGGGCGCCCAACCACGGCCATAATGTCATTTCTTCTATCAGACCAAAATGAGCAGATAACAGCTAAGGTTGCTAGGTTCCTAGCAGGGGCAATTAGAATAAGGGCCACTAACTGATTGATGTTTTAGGATTTTAAAATGTGCTTTTATATCAAATTTTCTTTTCTGTAAATATTGTAATGTTTTATTGTTGCTATGGCCATTGGCTAATGCGAACAAAGTTTTATCTATCTATCTACTCCTGGAGATGCAAATAATGGAGATATCTCTGAAGATTGTCAAGTCACGGCAGGCTGTATCTTCAAGACAAAAAAGTGCCTCTCTTTATTCACCCACTCAAATGCCAATCAAATGACTGATCCCAGAATGGCTTCATCAACATATGACATAAGAAGTAGGCCTTGCACAAGACCGAGAAGTGAGTTTTACTAGATGGTTCATTCTCTCAAATAATTTTCAGAGGAGCCTTTTACCATGTCATACCATTTGTCCAATGAGCTCAGTATTGTTGACACTTGACTGGGACAGATGCTTTCCAGAGTTTTGAGTGGAAGTCTTTCCCAGTTCTTGCTGGAGATACCAGGAATCGAACCTGGTACCTGGAGCAAAGTAGCTGAGTCCCTTCCACTGGCCATGCTGGTTAGGGCTAATGGGAGTCCAGGAAAAGTCTTCTTCTTTGGCGATCACTCGTAGTCGAGTAAGATTGTCTTCCATAAACACTTTTTTAACAGTGAGTCTGTAAGTGACTGTGGAGGCCAGTTCTGGATCCACACATCCTTCCACAGTGGGGACATTGGCTTCCGGGCGGGAGTTGAACACAGTGTGGATTTGCCAAGTGTACCTTCCTCTTAGCACGTTTCTCCCTTGCGTCCTGAATTCGAGGGTCTTCAAAGCCCAATACACCTTTGGCAAAGGCTATTCCCCAACTGGAGTGCTCGCAGGCCAGTGTTTCCCAGTTGTCAGTGTTTATACTACATTTTTAAAGATTTGCCTTGGGAGAGTCTTTAAGCCTCTTTTGTTGACCACCAGCATTACACTTTCCATTAAGTTCAGAATAGAGTAGTTGCTTTGGAAGATGATAATCAGGCATCCACACAACATGACCAGTCCAACAAACTTGATATTGGAGAATCATTGCTTCAATACTGGTGATCTTTGCTTCTTCCAGTCCACTGGCATTAGTTCGCCTGTCTTCCCAAGAGATGCGTAAAATTTTCGGAGACACCGTTGATGGAATCTTTTGGGGAGGTGGAGATGGAGTTTATGAGTGGTCCATGTTTCACAAGCAGACAGTAAGGAAAAGTAGAGTTGGGATGAAGAAACCCATAGCACTTTGAACCATAGCTGTCAACCCTCCCTTTTTTTTGCGGGAAACTCCCTTATTCCAATGCCGTTTCCCACTGCTATCCTGGATTGTTGATATCCCTTAAATATCCCGGATTTCAAAGGAAGCAGCTCCTCTCCCTCCCTGCCGGCCAGGGAGGCTCCTCAGCTGCGTTGCTCGGCTGCCAATAAGGAGTCTGAGACCGACTGGGGGCGAAGCTTGCATGCCTTGTGCAGCCAGACCCTCACGCCCAACCAGACAGACAGCCTGCCTGCCATCTATGCGCTCGCTCTTTCGCTCATCCGTTCGAGCGCATGGTGGCGAGGCTACTTGGTGCCGTTGCACCGCCCTCGCGGCATCCCTTATTTTCAAATCCAAAAGTTTGGAAAAATCCCTTATTTTCAAATCCGAAAGTTGACAGCTATGCTTTGAACGAATGTTGTACCACAATGCCCATCATCCCTGGTCACTGGCAACTCTGGCAGGGGCTGATGTGAGTTGGAGTCCAACCACATCTGAAATCTGAATCAACTGCTTTCTTTTCCCCAGTTAGAAATTTCTACTTTGTTCTATTCTATTTCTAAAAGAGTCGCACATGCAAAACTGGTGCAAAGCAGCTAGATTCTCTGGATGCCAAGTCAATCTGATAGGAGCCCATTTAATTAATATGCCTTTTGTATTCTAATTGAAAAGGGAAATAAAAGAAAGCCAGCAAGACGGAGCGTAGAGACTGCGCAGCTAATGCCCAGCTACTGTTTTCCCCCCCTCTGCCAATGCTTTATTCCATTTTCCCTCTGAGCTAACTAGCTGTGTTATAATGAATTATTTTTATGCCATCCGCATAAAAGGTTAAAACTCTGCATGGGGTTTTGGGTCTAAAAACGGAATGCGACACTTGCTTCTCAGGTTTGCTTAATATCTACCACTGAAAGCTTTCGCATGTGTAATTGTTTTCATTGCAGTTTGATGCTCTTATGAAGCAAACATGAAACGAGGCATCCTCTACCCTCAAGAAAAAAAACACCTCATTTTATACACTTCCCTCTGCATCCTCCAGAGCTTCCTTCGCCAATCGGATACCCTACAGATGTTTTTGGACACTACCTCCCATCAGCCCAAGCCAGTGTGGCCAATCGTCAGGGTGGAAGGGGTTTAAGTCCATATTGCCTGGAGGTCACCAGGTTTGGGAAGGCTGGTCTAGAATGTTGGTTTTTAGCTGATGGGTCTGGGGCCACTGCCAGATCATGGCCTGATCTGAGATGGGATGCAATAGCAGCAAGACCCCCATCCAAATATATGGCGGCAATTTAAGAAATGGGTGCCCAAATACATGTTTGGGTTAATGGTGGGTCTCGGGTCTGAAGAAGTTCAAAACTACTTCTAGTCTAGAGCATGTACAGATGGCTTGGGCCAAGAGAAATCTAGACCCTCAGATAGCAAGACAGCCACGAGGAACCCCTGAACTGCTTCAGGAACACTGGGGGTTGGGTAGACAGTTTGCTCCTAAGGACATAATGTCAAGGACTGGACAGCGGATGAGAAATGGTGGAGACCGCCTCCTCCTCCTCCTCCTGAACCTTCCAGAGAAGAGGAAGACAGTATAGATCAGGCATAGACAAACTTCAGCCCTCCAGAAGTTTTGGCCTACAACTCCCATGATCCCTAGCTAACAGGACCAGTGGTCAGGGGTGATGGGAATTGTAGTCCAAAACGTCTGGAGGGCTGAGTTTGCCTATGCCTGGTATAGATTTACAACAGTGGTTTGCGAGAGGTCATAGCCCAGAGGCTGAAGAAGGGAAAAGCTGGGAAATAATGGGAGAGGAGCAGGAAGAAGAAGAAGTACCAGGGGAGAGACAGCTGACAGACTCAGTGTCTTTAGAAAGCATGCCAGACCCCCCCTCCCAGAACCTGGTGGGCATTGAAAGTAGGAGAGCAGAGAGCTCAGAGGCAGAAGGCACAGATCAGCCACCATAGGGATGACGTATAATGGGAAAGACAGAGGGTGTGGGGTTTGACTCGGAGCAACGCCATTACTGCAAGAGGCAGCTTTTCTAAGCCTCTCTCTGTAAATATTGAATAAAAGACTTTGGTAAGAACTCTCCTTGTTTATCTATTCCTGGCTGCCTACTGTGGGGGATCGGATTCCCGTAGAGATGGGAAGGCCTGAAAATACCCCTGAAAAATTGGGGGGGGACCCCCCTGTTTTTCTCCCAAAGCCATTTTTTCCAGGAAAAATTGAAAAAAAAAGTTTGTGGAATATTCAAACTATATCAAAATGTTGTGGGGTCTGCTTGTTTGTTTTCACTTTTTCCAGGAAAAAATAGGGAGGGAACGAAAAAAAAACTGTCCCCCCCTTTTTCTGGTTTTCCCCCAGGCCTTCTGACATGTAATAAGTCTTCTGCCGATCTATTCCAGCATCCAGTTCTCACAATGGCCAGCCTGTGGAAAACTCACAAGCAGGACCTGAGCCCAGAAGCTCTCTCCCCTCTTTTGGTTTCCAGTAACTGGAATTCAGAAGCGTTGCTGCCTCCATTTTTAGAGGCAGAACTTAGCCATCATAACTAGTAGCCTTATCCCCCACGAATTTGTCCAATCCTCTTTTAAAGCCATCCAAGTTGGTGGCCATTGCTGCTTCCTGTGGGAGGCAGTTCCGCAGGTCCTCCTCCTTCCTTCCCTCTCCAGCCTACATGGGTCCAACCTCAGGGGCGACGGTGCACAGAAGAGGAGGCTCTCCCATTTCAACTCCCAGCTGATCCTGACCCAAGGTCTGCAAAGCGGAAAGGAAATCTCAATAGCGGTCCGCACTGCAACCAAGTTTGAGCCCCGCTGCCAGATTGCACGTGCCATTTGACAACCACCATTTAATTCGATGTTTATGTCCTCCTCCAATTCATTAGTCAGCAAAACCCTCCTTCGCCTTGACCCTTGGGCTGGCGTGGAGATGCTGCTCATTCCTTCCATCCTATCACCTGCCACTAACCCAATCTATAAATCAAAAGGAAGACTTTGCTCCTTACCCTGCGGGAGATTTAGTTTCCTTAATACTGTTTTATGAGATGCCCCATCAAAGGCTTCCCAGAAACCCAAGCAAATTATATCCACTGGGTCACCTTTAGCTGCTCTTTTATGAACTTCCGCAATGAACTCAAACAGGTTAGTGAGGGAGAATGTCCCCTCTAAGGACTCCCAGTGGTTTGACCCCACTCGCCTGGCGCCGAGCTGTCCTTTTCTTAACGAGGTCCGCATCATCTTTTATTTCCAATTTGCACCTCCGCTGAGCTAGTTTTATGTTCCATAATATGCTTCTGAGGTTTGGGTAGCTGAGACTTCCACTCTGCTCTCTGACGCTTTACAAACGGAAATGGGGATATTGTTGCAATCCTTTATAAACATACTAACTCACGCTATGGAATGTTCAGGAATGTTCAGGAATGTTCTCCATGTGCCACACATAGCCACCAGTGAAGAAACAACCTGTCCTATATTCATTGAAAAAGAAAGGGGGGGTCCTGTCCTTTGGTGAGGAAACACACAGTATTTTGCAACACACAGTATTATATCCAGCTATGTTCTACTGACTCATGCTCACCTAGAAGTTCAAAAGCACATCAAAGTGCAAGTAGATAAATAGGTACCGCTCCGGCAGGAAGGTAAACAGTGTTTCCGTGCGCTGCTCTGGTTTGCCAGAAGCGGCTTGGTCATGCTGGCCACATGACCCGGAAGCTGTACGCCGGCTCCCTCGGCCAGTAAATTGAGATGAGCGCCGCAACCCTAATGTACTGGACCTAATGGTCAGGGGTCCCTTTACATTCTACTGAACTTGGACCCACTGGGAAAGATCTCAACGTCAAAGACTTGTTGGAAGAGGAGGGTCTTCCGAAGGCACCAAAAGGACAACAGGCATGGCACCTGTCTAACAAAGAAACATAGGATGCTGCCTTATTCAGAATCACACCATTGGTCCATCTAGCTCAGTACTGTCTTCACTGACTGGCAGCGGCTCTCTGGCTTTTCAGGCAGTGAGATGCCAGAGATTGAACCAGGGACTTTCTCCATGCAAACCAGATGCCCTGCCATTGAGCTTATGCTCTTATATGGCCATCACAACCATATAAGATATCCTCATCCTTCAGGATGGCATCCTGCAGGAGATTGGACTGTATGACCCTTGGGATCCCTCCCAACGCTACAATTCTATGATTCCATGAATTTTTCCGACCCCCCTTTTTAAAACAAGTTTGGTGACCGTTCTCACATCTTGTTCCATAGCGTAATTCTGTGCTGTGTGATGAACTACTTCTTTCCGCCTGTCCTGAATTTCCCACTGTACAGCTTCAGAGGAGGTGCCTAAGCTCTAGTGTTATGAGAGAGGGGGAGGGAATCATCTCCTGGTCCACTTTCTCCACAATGTGCATCACATTACATGCACATCTATCATAGAGGAGTTGCTCAGCATCTTGATCATTATGGGTACCCTTTTCTGCACCTTTCCCAGCTCTACAGTCTTCCTGAATTATTGTTGTTGTTTAGTCGTTTAGTCGAGTCCGACTCTTTGTGACCTCATGGACCAGAGCACGCCAGGCACTCCTGTCTTCCACTGCCTCCCGTAGTTTGGTCAGACTCATGTTGGTGGCTTCGAGAACACTGTCCAACCATCTCGTCCTCTGTCGTCCCCTTCTCCTTGTGCCCTCCATCTTTCCCAACATCAGGGTCTTTTCCAGGAAGTCTTCTCTTCTCATGAGGTGGCCAAAGTATTGGAGCCTCCTGATGTATAGTGATGAGAAATGCACACAGCATCCCCCCTCCCAATCTCATTCTCTCCTTTCCCCATAATTTCTCCAGCAATTTTTGAGGAGCCTTTTGATTTCAGTCCTACAGACTGGATTTTCTTGCTGGTGCTCAGTGGGCTGGATTTTTTTGAGACTGTACCCCAGTGAGACAGCAGCAGCAGGGAGAGTTTCCTTGGCGACACACTGTTCTCAGCTCTGGTAGAAACCCAGGAAACTGCCTTAGATCAAGTATTGCTCAGTAGTGACGACACCAGGGCTGGGAGACCTGTGGCCTCTGGGTCAATCCTGGCCCATCAGCAGTGCCCAAGTTGTATCAATGTATGTGGAACGAAGTAAGAGGGTTAGGACAGCGGTCAGAGAGAGAAACCTGGCACTATAGAAGGAAGGTACATATTAAGGGAACAACTACCAGAAGCACGAGACAGAGCAGGAGGGTCAGAGAGAGTTAGGAATTGAATCCCAGCTTGCTTAAATAAAGTTCTTCATTTTTGCTTGATTCTTAGTGATAAGTAGCACCACTTGAAACATGGTGGCAAAGGTTTAGAAGTCGAACCCAGTTTGAAGCAGCCAAGAAAAGAAAAATAGTAAAGATTTTTTTACATCACCGAGAGAGACCTGAAACCTCCAGCACCACTGAATTTGGGTTGGCCTAAACCAACCCAAACCATGCACACCTGTCCGTCAGCTGACATCGCTGGGTGACATCAGCAGAAGGGCGGGAAGGCAGAGCACAATCCTGCCGGGGTCTGCTTTGCGAGCACATTCTTTGTGGGAAACTCGCTGGTGAAGTGGCTGCAGCCAGGTGGCTGCAGCCAGGGCCGGCGCGTCTATTTAGGCGAACTAGGCAATTGCCTAGGGCGCCAAAATGGAGGGGGCGCTGGCCAGCCTGCCCGCCGCCCGGTGCCGCCGCCCGGTGCCGCCCCAACCAGCGGCGGAGCAAGCAGGTTGGGGTGAAAACCGCGGCGGCGAGGGCACCAAAATGGAGGGGGCGCTGGCCAGCCTGCCCCCCCCACCGCCCGCTGCCGCCCCAACCCGCGCCGGAGCAAGCAAACCGCGGAGGCGGGGGCGCCCGGCCGGGCAGGGGGCGGGGCACCACTCCGCAACGTGCGTCATACGCAATGACGTCACGTGGCCCGCCCCCTTGCCTAGGGCGCCAAAATTGCCAGCACCGGTCCTGGCTGCAGCCAGCAGGATTGAAGCCTCCACTCACCAGCAGGCATGCACGGACAAGGTGCAGTGCAGGGCTTTTTGAAAGCCCTTTTGCAAAGAACCCAGTGCTGCTCCCCAAACCTGCTGTTTTCAGAAGTTCATAGAGCACTTGCTGTGTTCAGAGAGCAGTGCAAAGGGGAGGGAGATGACCTAAGCCCATCAGCTGAAAAAGGTCCCACAGCCCTGGCCTACACTGATGGGCAGTGGCTCTCCGGGATTTCAGACAATGGATCTTTCCAGCCCTATCCAGAGATACTGGGGATCAAACCTGGGACCTTGTGGATGCAAGACAGGTGTTCTACCACTGCGCTACAAGCCTTCCCCCCATTTCTCTGATATGACTTGTGCCCCTTATGTGGCACAAGACAGGTATTTATTCAGTTTCAATCCCCTGTCAAGCTGGAAGAGATTCCAGCCGTGCTCCCTTTGCTACTTTTAACACACATCCATCATTATGCGCTCAGTTCTTCCTCCTCCAACTTGCCTGCCACAAAGCACACTTTTTATCACCTACTGCTCAGTGTAAACAACACAAGGACGGAATGAAATCAGCTCCATTTGTTAGCAATTTTCAGGGCGCGCAATGACAAAGCCAACCTGATCTGCTCCTCCCGAGCGCAGCTGTTGCAGACGGAAGAATCGGCGGAGAGGCTAAATTCCAAACAAATCAAGCCTTGGGAGCCTCGCGCTGCCACAGGTGTCTTCAAGGAACTGATGGGGGCCATCAATCAGCAGGTCTTGCTGCCCTCCTCTGAATGACAGGCAACAGCGATGATGAATGCAAAATTTATTGGACAGAAGCTGCATTTCCAAACCTCTTCGGCAAAAAAAAAAAAAAAAAAAATTTTGCCCCCTCTCCCTTCCAGCAAATGCAGGATTAATCGCTTTACCCTTGAACTGGGGGTCTTCTAAAATATACAACCTGGCATGTCGTATTCAAACAAGGCGAGGCAGGGGCCTCCAGCCTCTTGCCCTCAGTTATGTTCGACTCTTCATTTATTTAAAGTAGTCCAGATGCAGTCAGGAGTTCTTTGTTCAATATTTATTATTGTTTAACCTGCCCTGAAACAAAAATGCAGGAGGGCACTGGGGTCAGCGCATTCAATCTTGAAAGGCAGTCTGGTCTGTTTCTTTGTTCCAGGCATCCACAGCCCCTCCAGTTTTTGACTCGCATCTCTTAATCAACATGCCCTGCGGAAGCAGGCTCTGAATATTTGCAACCACCAAAAGAAATTTCGCGAAGAGGGAGAAAGAAAAAGAACCCAGCTCCGTTCCAGCGGCTGATGAACTTGGAGCTAGCTGGAGAGAAGTAGTATTCAGTGCTGTCCAGGGTTGCATTTATAATTTTATTACATACTAATCTCCAAACAGTGGGAGACCTCCTCTCATGAGGTGGCCAAAGTATTGGAGCCTCAGCTTCAGGATCTGTCCTTCCAGTGAGCACTCAGGGCTGATTTCCTTAAGAATGGATAGGTTTGATCTTCTTGCAGTCCATGGGACTCTCAATAACAACAACAACAACAACAACAACAACAACAACTAAAGAGAGCAACTGGTCCAAAGTCAGTGAACTTCAGGGCTGAGTGGGGATTTGAACCCTGGTCTCCCTGGTCTTAGTCCAACACCCTAACCATTACACCACAATGGTTATGCACTCCAAGATGGAGCCTGGCTGGTGTTAAAAATGGAACCTAAGAGATTTAGGCCAATACGTCTTCTAAGCCATAGATGAGCAGGATTACCACGTGAGCCAATATAAAGTGCTGCATGTTGACTGGTGTAGAAGAGAAAAACTAGATAACAAACCAGTGTTGCTTTCCTAGCCAATGGCGACATGATAAAAACCGAAAAGCCAATTACTATTATTTTTTTTTTAAAATGAAGTATGTGCAATTGGCAAAATACACACTGTTATGCGAAAAACTATTCCAAATGCCTTCATTGCCAAAACATGGATTCATCCTTGAAATGTCAGGAGACAAAATGTGAATCCAAATTGCTGCTTCTTAGGAAGTTCAGACTATCGGGAGAATGGCTGAAATTGTGTTTTCTGCTCTAGTGATGGCCAGTTCCCAGAGTTCCCTGGGGAAAGGGATTGATTCTTAAACTGCTCTAAGAATTGTTCCTCTGTGAAGGGAATAGGAGTCTCCCAACAACTCTGAGTACCTGTAACAGACTACAGTTCCCAGGATGCTTTGGTGCAAACCATGTGTCAAGGACCTGACCTCGCACAAGGCACCTGAGATGGAGAAGGCGGGATGGAGGGAAGCGCAGCCTCTCCTGGGTTCAGGAGTCCAGCAGTTCAGAGTCCAGCAGGGACAGTAAGGAGAGCCCCAGTGGTGATGAGCAGGAACTGCGGTGGAGCTGAGGGCTAGGGATGTTGGCAGAGCCTCAGCACCACCTGAGTGGTCTGAGAAGCAAAGCGGTCAGCTACTTCCGTCGCCCCAAATGCGTGGGGGGGGGGGAAGCGTAAGGAAAGGAGGCGGCGCTTTGGGATACCGGAACTCTTATGTTGGGGGAGGAACCGGCGAAAGCCACTCCCGGATTCTGGAACCGACTCAAGCGGACATGAATCTTAACACTCTGAAGTACATAGTCTGTAAATAAAGTTATTAGCCTTAAAGAAACGGAGGTTTCTGGCTCTTTACTCTCGAGGAGACAACCCCGAGCCCTTACACCATGACTATTTTCAGTGGTATGATAGTGCTTTAAACGTATAATGCAGATGTGGTGTTAGGATCCCACCTCTGAGTGAGACCCATTGTGGTTCCCAACCTTTTTTTTGGCCATGTTAGACTCTTAACAGCTCTTCTGCCAAAAAGTTCTTCCTGATGTTTAGCCAGAATCTCCTTTCTTGTAACTTGAAGCCGTTGGTTCGTGTCCTACCCTGCAGACCAGGAGAAAACAAGCTTGCTCCATGTGACAGCCCTTGAGATATTTGAAGATGGCCATCATAACTCCTCTCAATCTCCTCTTATCCAGACTAAACATACCCAATTCCTTCAACCGTTCCTCATAAAGCTTGGCTTCCAGACCTTTTATCTTCTTGGTCACCCTCCTTTCTTAAACTTCCTTCTTAAATTGTGGTGCCCAGAACTGGACACTGGTTCCCTTACCACCTCTTTTCCTATCTGTGGAACTCCCTCCCACCAGATGTCAAAGAGAAAAACAACTACCAGACTTTTAGAAGACATCTGGAGGCAGCCCTGTTTAGGGAAGCTTTTAATGTTTAATAGATTATTGTATTTTAATATTCTGTTGGAAGCTGCCCAGAGTGGCTGGGGAAACCCAGGCAGATGGGCGGGGTATAAATAATAAATTATTTATTATTATTATTATTATTATTATTATTATTATTATTATTATGGGCTGCAGTTCCTGCCTTGCATCGTTTATTCTGTTATCATTGGGTCGTGCACTGCTTTCCTTTTGGATAAAGGCATTTTTCCATGACCTGCTCTGTGGCTTTGAATGAAGGGTGGTATACAAATTGCAAAAAACAAACAAACCCATAAATACGTTGATTGATGAAAGAACTGGACGTCTCAGCCACTCACCCATCTTTAGTTAATAAAATATTAGCCCAACATTTTGTGTCCTCTCTTTCTCTTTATTGATCTGTTCAGATGCTTTTCAGGCTTTTTTTTTTTTTTTTTTTTTTTAAAAAAAGCATGAGCTGAGATGCTTTGCCCCTGTAACAAGATTGTGTGCTTTCCAATGTCAGAATCACAAAAAGCTTTTCACTCACTTTTCATTAACTTGGCCAGTGACATTGGCTCCATGCCCAAATCTGGCATGGATACCATTGATTTAGGGCAGTGAGGTCTGGGGTCCCTAATGGCTTGACTCCTATCCATTGTCTCCATAATTAGAAATGCCTGATTATTCCAAATATAAAGGAAAACCTTAAAGACTGCGAGGCAGCCATGTGCAGTGAGGTCTTCTTTCCAGTTAGAAGTTGTTTGTAATAGAATCATAGAATCATAGAATCATAGAATCATAGAATCATAGAATCATAGAATCATAGAGTTGGAAGAGACCACAAGGGCCATCCAGTCCAACCCCCTGCCAAGTTATTAACCCCCTTTAATAACTTTGGCTTGGAAAAAAAAATCATTGATATTTGCAAATATTCAGGCAATGATGTGGGGGCTAACAGATGGATGGCAAAAGTGGGTCATGCAAACTCTTATGACTGCAAAGGCACATGGGGGAAGATCTACCAGCATGAACAGCTTAGAATGCAGCAGATCCCTTGTGCAGCTGGTCGATTCCTGGATCAGTCAGTGTCCCCAACCCTGGCTCAAGAAATAGTACACCAGCATAACTTGCTCATTGTGGCTTAGCATAAAGAAGAAGAAGAGGAGTTTGGATTTGATAACCCGCTTTATCACTACCCGAAGGAGTCTCAAAGCGGCTCACATTCTCCTTTCCCTTCCTCCCCCACAACAAACACTCTGTGAGGTGAGTGGGGCTGAGAGACTTCAGAGAAGTGTGACTAGCCCAAGGTCACCCAGCAGCTGCATGTGGAGGAGCGGAGATGCGAACCCGGTTCCCCAGATTACGAGTCTACTGCTCTTAAGCAATACACCACATTGGCTCTCTCAAACCAGGGGCATTCTAGGGGTGTGGGGGGATGGGACCAGAGAAGGAGGACTTAGTCTGGATCTTAAGCCAATTCATCTTGGTCTTGCGACCTGGAAATCTAGTATAGAACCAGAGGCGGAGCTAGGTACTCCGGCACCCGGAGCAGCGCGGTGCTAGCTGCGTGCAGGAGCGGGGGCTAGCCATGCGTTGCGAACCTCCCAGGGGATGGGGTGGCAATGTCACCCCCCTCAGGGATGACACCCAGGGCGGACTGCACCCCCCACACCCCCATTCTCCGCCAATGCATAGAACACCATTTTGAAAGCTTGTTTTCCTTCCGCAAGGCTTAGGCAGAATAGCAGCAACCCCACTTCTGAAGGGGGTTTGGATCTGGTTTAAGTTTAAAGCGTAAATGTAAAGGGACCCCTGACCATTAGGTCCAGTCACGGACGACTCTGGGGTTGCGGTGCTCATTTCGTTTTACTGGCCGAGGGAGCCGGTGTACAGCTTCCGGGTCATGTGGCCACCATGACAAAGCCACTTCTGGCGAACCAGAGCAGCGCACGGAAATGCCGTTTACCTTCCCGCCAGAGCGGTACCTATTTATCTACTTGCACTTTGACGTGCTTTCGAACTGCTAGGTTGGCAGGAGCAGGGACTGAGCAACAGGAGCTCATCCCGTTGCGGGGATTCGAACCGCCAACCTTCTGATCGGCAAGTCCTAGGCTCTGTGGTTTAACCCACAGCGCCCCCTGCGTCCCACAGGACAGTAAACAGTGAAAGTTTACCTTTCCTTTATGCCAGCTTCTTGTGCAAAGGATTTCTCCCTTATACTGCAACGTTGTAAGGGTAAACACCCACTCTCCACTACTCAGTATTCTGAAGATCTCACTGCTTTCTTCTGTGTTTGAATGCATGGCTTATAATGGTCAGTCTTATTTTGATGATACAGCCTGTCTATATTAATTCATACATTTAAATTAGAATTGATGGAAGATACTTATTAATACCAGCCAACATTGCTTCCCCCCCATTACATCTGATTATTTTTTTAAAAAAAGGAAAAGAATAAATACAGTCTTAAATGATGCAATAACTGTTGCTGTATATTACATGACTTGTGGTGCACACTTTGTGACCCAAGCAGATTGCACATGCAGGGCTGGCGCGTCCATTTAGGCGAACTAGGCAATTGCCTAGGGTGCCAAAATGGAGGGGGCGCTGGCCAGCCTGCCCCCCGCCCCCGCCGCCGTCCGGTGACACCCCAACCAGCGTCGGAGCAAGCAGGTTGGGGTGAAAACAGTGGCGGCGAGGGTGCCAAAATGGAGGGGGCGCTGGCCAGCCTGCCCCCCGCCGCCGCCCGCCGCTGCCCTAACCAGCGGCAGAGCAAGCAAACCACGGCGGCGGGGGGCACCCGGCTGGGCAGGGGGCGGGGCACCGCTCTGCAACGTGCGTCATACGCAATGACGTCACGTGGCCCGCCCCCTCGCCTAGGGCGCCAAAATTGCCAGCACCGGTCCTGTGCACATGGGGCAGACGCTTTGTCATTCCACCCCACTACATTGCTGTCTGGGAATACCAGAGAGAATTTAAGCCAGCACATCTTTCCCGAGCCTCATAGGACCTCTTGCCTCAGTCTATGCTACTGACGAACATGTTTCCATGGTCTCATCCTCTCCAGAATCCTGAGATCTACAGACTTTGGACCTCATGCTACTTCATTCATTAGGCTTCTATCCCAATTAGCAACAAAACCCAAAGTGGTTTACAGTCAGGCAAGTATACGGTTCAAGCACACAATGGAGGGTGTTCAATGAATAACAGTAGCCCCACCGTGGTACAGGGCTGGAAGACTGGCAAATATAAAGCAAATGACATAGAAGACACATTTAATAAATGAATAAATCCCAAATCGCATTACATTTCTGCTCCCACACAAAAAAAAATGTGCACGCTTGGGTTAGGAAATACAATACTCCATCATACTAAGGCCACATACCACAAATATACAGACAAGTACACATTTTACCCGCCTGGTGTTGGGTAATGTTAGTAAAAAAAAAAAAAAAAAAATCTGGAAGCCAAACACTTTTAAATTCAAATGGAGGAAGCCAGCTCTTCCAATTAGCAACAGGATAATAGCCACACAATAGATCAAGTTCGTCTTTATATAAAGAGAAAGTGGTTTTCTTAAGAGACTACTCAAGGCTACAAACTAGCCAACTTCTGCCCCTGTACTGGGCTGTACTGGGCTCCACCCCATAACTCCAGCCAGAGGCGTAGCCAGCCCAGGTGGTACCTGGGGCGGAATTTTTTTTGTCACCCCCCCCCTTTGCCAGGGCACTGGCAGAGCTGCACCCAGTGGCATAGCAAGTCACTCCCACCCCCAAAAATGACGGTGCCACTTTGCGAGGTGTGGGGTTTTTGTGTGTGTGTGTCTATTATCTCTTTTCCCCCCAATAAAGTTAAAATTTAATTTTTTAAAAAATAATAATAATAAATAAATAAAGAAGTGTCACCCCCCTCTGATGGTGCCACTTTGTGAGGTGGGGGGGGGTTGTGTGTGTGTGTGTGTCTATTATCTCTTTTTTTCCAATAAAGTTTAAAAATTTTTTTAAAAAAATTAAAAAAATTTTTTTTAAGTGTCACCCCCCTCTGGGGTGGAACCCGGGGCGAACCGCCCCCATCGCCCCCCTTGCTACGCCCCTGTCTCCAGCCTTCAACCTCCAAACTCCTCCCCTTGAATCTCAGGCTCCGGGCCTCAGTGGGTCCTAAGAACTCTACCCCTGGTTCCCTCAGCGACTGACCAGCTTCTACCCATGGTCTGGCTGCCCCTTGGAAAGCATTGATTTCTTGATGTTCAAAAGCTAAGCTTCACCACGGAACAAATATTGTTATCTAAGAGGTCCAAGCTATTCAGGCCGGGGATGGAAAACAGAGAGAATAATGCTGCGATAAGAGGAAGGTCACATTGTGCTTTTGAGCAGGATTCATAAGGTTTACAAGCCCAAGCCTTACGCTTCCTGTGGACAAAGCTCTCTTTCTTTCATACTTTATGGTGTCCTTTCCAAAGCCTTTCTCAAGATCTCAGAGTATCATTAACCAGATAGAAATAAAAACCGCAGTGGCATTTATGGCCTCACAAGCTCGCTTTGGCGTCAGACAAGCAGCAATATAGTACCTACAGTAAAAGGTACACACTGAGGAGCCCTCCAGCAAGGCCCAGACCGCTCACTCGGCACGCCACGGCTCACAAAGACAAGAAGCTGAACCATTTCTGTGTCACTTATCTTGCAAAGCACTCCCCGACTCAAATAGGACTTAGCTGCCCATTGAAAACCTTCTCTTCCTAGAGACAGGACATTGGCACAGGCTGGGCGTGCCGAACAAAAATCCGAAACATGCAAAATGATATTTGATTTTGAAAACAACAACAACAACACGTATTGCCCCATCAGGACCATGGTTTTAAGGCATCAAAGAACTCTTGTGATTTTTACTCACCAAGTGCGCTGGCTAGGCAATGGACTGGATCGTCCTTCCAGTAGTTTCGGGAGAAGTTTAATTCCTTCAGGAGCTATAAGCAGGGACCAAGAGTCCTGAAAAGAGAGATTGGGGTGGGGTGGGGAGGAGAGTGCATTAAATAATCAATACTAATATTGCAATTTATTAATTAACATATGGCACTCAGCTAAAGAAACCATGCAAGTTTAATCCATGAGTTGGTCCAATGATAAATATCACCTGTGTAGGAGAAAACAGTCCTAAAAATCATAGGGGAGGGGCAATTTTCTTTGGTTTTAGATTATGTTTCAGCTCTCTATATTGGACAAACAGGCCAAACCCTACGCCAAAGGATAAATGGATATAAATCTGACATCAGGAATCACAAGACAGAGAAACCAGTAGGAGAACACTTCAATCTCCCAGGACACTCTATACAAGATCTCAAAGTAGCTGTCTTATTGCAAAGGAATTTCAGAAACAGACTGGAAAGAGAAGTTGCTGAATTGCAACTCATTACCAAGCTTAAAACCATGGAGAGACCTGGTCTGAACAAAGACATTGGATTCTTATCTCATTATACAAGACAAAGTATTTTTAACCTTCTCACCCCTTGCTTTTTCCTGCAAGACCAATTGCAGTCGTTAACAGTCGTCAACAGGTTGTTTACCTCACCTATCAGCCAATCACCCATTCCCACCACCCTTCTGAGTAATACCCCTTCCCACCCTCTCACTATATATAAGGATCTGGTGACTTCTGTTTCAGTGTATTTGAAGAAGTGTGCATGCACACGAAAGCTCATACCAAGAACAAACTTAGTTGGTCTCCAAGGTGCTACTGGAAGGAATTTTTTTATTTTTTATTTTGCTTAGATGATGTGTGTGTGTGTGTGTGTCTGTGTGTGTGTGTGTGTATGTATATATATATATATATATATATATATATATATATATATATATATATATATATTTAATACGGTCAAGGACCAGCAAGACAGTTAACAATTCTATTCATAGATAGTAACTGTATACTAAAATTACAAATAAATATTACAGCATTTTAAAATTTTATAAAACTTTGTGTTCAGATTCAGCGATATGTCACCGCTCTGGTGGTGTTCCAACAGGGTTTATCTAGGCTCTTTGTCATTGGATTTTGTTGACGTCATAGCATGTCTTATTCTTGGCTTAGATGATGTGTCGCTGGAGTTTTTAATGTTCCTTACACTCTCCTTTATAGAGAAGAATGCCTCTTTAAGGTGGCGCTTGCCATCTGCAGGTTGTGTTTCTATTAAAAACTAATTAACTAGCACAGCAAAAACTCTGCAACTGGACTTTGACAATAGTGAACTAATTGCCATTACGAGGTCAACGAGCTGGGTTGCCTACCCTAAAAGGATGATGAATATATTCGTGACAAAATGGGCATTTTGTTCCATACCTCACCCCCGCCAAATATACAACCCTGATTAAAAAATACAACTGCATAAGGGTACTTAGAAACATAGGAACCTGCCACTGTGGCAACTCTGCGGGAGCAGTTCTTTTGACTGAGGAACCAAGCCTGGAACAATCACAGGCATTGGTTTACCATTGGTCAGTAATATCTGCTCTAGCTTTCCCCAACCTGATGCCCACTGGTCAAGGATGATGGGAGTTGTAGTCCCACAACATCTGGAGGGCACCAGGATGGGGAAAGTTGATCTAGGCAGCAGCTCTCTCCAGGGTTTAGACAGAATTCTTTTCCTGCCCTACTGGGATATTCCAGGGATTGAACCTGAAGCCTTCAGCATCCAGAATACAGCTGTACCTTGGTTCTCGAACGGAATCCATTCCGGGAGTCCATTCGACTTCTGCAAACGTTTGAAAACCAAGGTGCGGCTTCCGATTGGCTGCAGGAGCTTCCTGCATGCAATCGGAAGCCGTGACGGATGTTCAGGTTCCAAAGAACGTTCACAAACCGGAACACTCACTCCCGGGTTTGCGGCATTCGGGAGCCAAAACGTTTGAGTCGCAAGCGTTCGTCAACCAAGGTACGACTGTATGCACTCTGCTGCTAAGTCACAACCCTTCCCAATCATCAGCTGTATAGGACTTAGAGGGAAAAAACATGGTGGTGCTCTTATGTACAGCAACTTTTTTGACAACTGTACAGTGGTACCTCAGGTTACAGACACTTCAGGTTACAGACGCCGCTAACCCAGAAATAGTACCTCGGGTTAAGAACTTTGCTTCACCAAATATCATCAATATGTTGGAGGTGTAAGAAAGAAACAGGCACATATTTACATAACCTAGATTCAACGTGTTTCCCTCCAAGATGACTGAAGGAAGATATTTAGATCTCCCAAAAGCCGAACGTTTATGTAAATGTGGGAAGGAGGAACTAGATACGCTGGACCACATTTTCTTCTCCTGCAACCATGGTATTAATGCGAGAAGGCATTTGTTGAGTGCCACACAGGAGGACGCATCGATCGCTGCATCGCCCACAATTCAGGGATTACTGTCGGACAACAATGACAGAGTTACTCTAGAGGTGGCTGAGTTTCTGTGCCAGGTTTATTCAGAGAGAAAGGGCCACTGCGGAGGCGTTCAGGGGCGGCCTATTGAAAATTAACATATTGTGTTAAATATAGAATTAATGAAGATATATTTTATTATTAGGAAGTTTATTAATTGAAGGCTATTTTTAACGCTGTATTTATGCTCTGAATTTATGGCTTCAAGAAGTTTATAAAGTGATTGTTTTATTCTTTTTAATAATAACTCTGTCCTTAAGTACTGGAATAACCCTGTCCTTAAGTATTTGAATTTGCTATGCCAATAAAGGTTATGGAATGGAATTTACATAACGTGGTGGAACTGCACAGTTATCCGGAATTTTTGGGACAAACTATATAACGAACTTAAAAAACTATTTAAATTTACGTTTAGGAAAAAACCGGAAACTTTCCTCCTAGGAATAATGTCAGAGGAAATAGGAAAAGACATAAGACCATTGCTTATGTACAGAACAACAGCAGCGAGGATTTTAGTGGCCAGGAACTGGAAAAGTGAGACAGCCCCAACGATAACTGAGTGGCAAACCCTGATGATAGAGTACCTTGAACTGGCGAAGATGTCAGGGAAAATGAGAGGGCTTACAAACCAGAAGGTATATAAAGAATGGAATATATTCAAAAAATACTTAAATATATATTATTCAAATAATAACCTTTTAGCGGAACTGGGTTGATACTTGCAAAAGAAAAAAGAAAAAAAGCATCCCCCCCTTCCCCCTTCATTTTGACAGTTTGGGGGAGGCTTGGGAGTCTCGGGTGAGCGGCGTGCCAAATGTCTGCCATCGGTGGCTCGCTCTGCCCCCATGGACGGCTTGCTCTGCCGCTGGCTGAAGGGTGCGGGTGCCACTCTGTGCACCCAAGCGGCTATCCCGCTCGGGGAGGGCACCATCCGCACCCCGCACCCCCTCGGGAGCACGCCGCATGGGATCTCGCCCCCCAAGGTGGCTACTTCACACTGCATCTTTGGTGGCCCAGCCCTGGCAGAGTACAATCTTCAAGATCCCCAGGTTGCAGAAATCACACAGAGGACTTTCTCAGTTTCTTGCATTTGGAAAAGGTGGTGTTTCTTTAACATAGCAAACAAAGGCACTCTCCAAAAGTCAATCAGCTGAACAAAACAGGATTCCTTCCCAAGGAGTCAGCAAGCCCACAGATACGTCTAGACATACCCAACCATTACGGATAATTACATGACACCGCGTTTGAAGCAATCAACATTTCTATTTGTGAGTCAACCAACCTCGGTCATGATCCAAACCTGATGAAAAATATGCCTGGTCTGCCAGCGAACTCTAATTTAGCAAACTCATGCTAGACATTTTCATTTTATACTTGGAGTGACTTGGAGGTCAGAAATGGAATGCCCTGGATTGTGCTGGCGGGCTGGATGACCACAAACATAACAGCCCTGTTACAAATCTAGAGACTTCAGGTCAGACCTGGAGGTCTGGCAACCCTTCAGCAGCATCCTCTATTGCACCCGAGTTGTAGTAGGGCAAGAATAGGGGTCACAAAGAAGGCTCCAGTTACAGGTAGGTAGCCGTGTTGGTCTGCCATAGTCAAAACAAAATAAAAAATAAAAAAATTCCTTCCAGTAGCACCTTAGAGACCAACTAAGTTTGTTCTTGGTATGAGCTTTCGTGTGCATGCACGTGTGCATGTGTATCTGAAGAATGTGTATTTTCGTGTGCATGTGTATCTGAAGAAGTGTGCATGCACACGAAAGCTCATACCAAGAACAAACTTAGTTGGTCTCTAAGGTGCTACTGGAAGGAATTTTTTTTATTTTTTATTTTGTTTTGACAGAGAAGGCTGTATGGCACACAGAACTGTCTCCAGAGAGCCAGTGTGGTGTGGTGGTTAAGAGCAGTAGACTCGTAATCTGGTGAACCGGGTTCGCATCTCCGCTCCTCCACATGTAGCTGCTGGGTGACCTTGGGCTAGTCACACTTCTCTGAAGTCTCTCAGCCCCACTCACCTCACAGAGTGTTTGTTGGGGGGGAGGAAGGGAAAGGAGAATGTGAGCCGCTTTGAGACTCCTTCGGGTAGTGATAAAGCGGGATATCAAATCCAAACTCTTCTTCTCCTCCTCCTCCAATACTCTGCCACTGCTCCCTGCCACTTGGCCACACAAAATGCTGCCTGAACCACTTGCCTCACTCCATCTAATGGTACAGCCGGCCTCATCCAAGCTTTCTCTTTTTATGGCCGAGAGCAAATCAAACGACCAATTTGAGGCAGCTTTCTCTCCTAATGGCTTCAGATTTGATTTTTTTTTTGCAGCGCCTTTGTAGGAAAGCAGCACACACACACACACACACACACACAGAGAGAGAGAGAGAGAGAGAGAGAGAGAGAGAGAGAGAGAGAGGAGCTCAATTGCAATGGCAGATCTTCGGCTTGGAACCATTTCAGACCATCTCAGAAGCCTGACTCATCTGATTGTGGGATGTTTAGAGTCAAGCAGGAGTAGCCGCACGTAGATACGTTTCCAAAATGCCATTTGGTTTGAAGCCGGCTTGTAAAAATCTTGCAGCACTCGGCACGCCATCCTAGAGGCTATTGTGCTTTGATATGTCATCCCAAATGTTGCTTGTTGCTTTTTTAATGCAAGGGAAAGTGCTCCCGTTAATATTTCCACTCTCGCTCGAGGGTTCCCTGTCTCCTGTATGTGTCTGCGTGTTTTATTCCTAGCTGGTCTAATGGCTCTAGTCAAAATAATTGACTTTTGCACACACTGCCGCGACGTCCTTCAAAGACCTTGCAAAGGTAAATGGCGATTTTTTTAGCAACCAGCTAGGCCCAGAGTCTGGGTCTTTGATCCATTCGAATAAGCAGGCGCAAAATAAGACAAGCAGATGCTTCGCCAAAGATTTTGGAAAGCGCTTCGATCCCCAAAGCTGAATCCGAAGCTTCGCAAAAGCTTTATTCTGCAGAGTGACCGCAGGCTGCCTCAAAAGGCAGCATTTAAACAGAATTGATGTGCTGCAGCGTTTGGTGGGTTGATGTGGTCTTGAGGCCACCTTGACAGGTATTCAAGTCATGAATCATCATGATTCTAGTTTAACTACTTTTTTTTTTTCAGGATGTGGCAAGCTGACATCCGGAAACGGGTGGGGAAATTTAAGTCAAATACTTTCTAATGTGTCATCGATAACAACTGAGATTGGCTTGTAAGTGTGGGATGTAAACACATAGAGCAGTCAAACACAACACTCCTAGAGTGGACATGAAGGTGTCTCAGTCCTCCAGCCATAACTTCCTGTTTACCTGAACTGAGACAACTTCCTCTATGTAACTGAAGGTGGGAGCGGCTTCACCTGGGCAGGTTAGGACAAAACCACAGGTCAGCGGCCATTTCCCTCTCTTGGATCGGGACTTCAAGCAAGCAACATCTTAGAGCAGAGATGGACTCTTGGCTTCCAGCCAAGAGGGCCCAAATGGAGCCTTTTCCCACATGGAGAGTCTCCACATGTACATATATTTTCTAAGCTTAAGTCTGCCTTCATCTGGGATCTTATTGTGACCATTTGATGTCTGTGAGTAAATGTTTTTATATGCTTTTATAGAAGACTTGTGTAGTGTCTTATTTTGGAGGGATAAATAAGATTATTGTATTTTAATGTTCTGTTGAAAGCCGCCCAGAGTGGCTGGGGAAACCCAGCCAGATGGGCGGGGTATAAATAATAAATTATTATTATTATTATTATTATTATTATTATTATTAAGGGGAAATACCAGGAAACTATTTTACAGAGGTTTAAACAAACCTGAGAAACCTTCTGCTGTGTAATTTTAAAAGGGGAATGTAACTCTGCTGACTTAGTTGGAACTTGTAAACACAAGTTGGGATAGGATATCTCAAGCAATATATCCTCATCCACATTCCTAAACATTCCCACAGTAAGCAGAGCCAAAGAATGGGGTCAGGGGCGAACGAAGGCTAACCGACACTCGGGGAGGGGTAAACCGCTGGCTGCGCATGTGTTGCGCTGCTGCATACGACGCACGTGTGGCACTGCTACGTAGGGTGCATATGTGCCGTTGCTACGTACAATGCATGCGTGCGACACCACACATACGTTGTACGTAGCAGTTTGCCACTAGCGCCGCCTGAGCACCGTACGGACGGTGGCGGGGTCCTCTGCTCGCAACTGCAGCAGTGTTGGAGGGATCCTTCGCTTGCGGCTGTAGTGGCAACGGAGGGATCCCACCGCCGTCCATACGGTGCTCAGGCGGCGCTGACAGCAAACCGCTACGTACAGCACATGCACAGTGTCGCTATGTACAGCACATGCATGCAACACCGCGCATGCATTGTATGTAGCGGTTTGCCACCGGTGCTGCTTGAACGCCGTACGGGCGGTGGCGGGATCCTCTGCTCACAGCTGCAAATGGAGAATCCTCCACATGCGGCTGAGGCAGTGCGAAGGCTGATCGCGCCGTCGCACCCGGGGTCACTTTACTTGTCTCAAGATGTCTAAGCGTGGCCCATGCATTAGGCAAGGTGAAGTTATTTGCTTCAAGTAGCAGATCTGCCCCCCCGCCCCGTGCCTCCTGCTGTGGCACTGCCAGCCCTGCCAGGGCTTCACTTGCCAGCACAGTGCCCTCACTGCTGCCACTGCGCCCCCGCTGCTGCTGAGTTGTGGCAGCAGCATAGACACAGCTGCAGGTGAGGGTGCGATTCTTGTGCCAGGCAGCAGTGCAGGCACAACGGCAGGGGCAGGGTGGAGACCCAGGGCTGACCTGCTGGGAGCCGGAAGGGCCAGAGAGCCAGTGTGGTGTAGTGGTTAAGAGCGCTGGACTCGTAATCTGGTGAACCGGGTTTGCTTCCCCGCTCCTCCACATGCAGCTGCTGGGTGACCCTGGGCTAGTCACACTTCTCTGAAGTCTCTCAGCCCCACTCACCTCACAGTGTTTGTTGTGGGGGAGGAAGGGAAAGGAGAATGTGAGCCGCTTTGAGACTCCTTCGGGTAGTGATAAAGCGGGATATCAAATCCAAACTCTTCTTCTTCTTCTCTCCACCTGGCTTGGGACGAGGCCTGACAGGCTCCAAAAAAGGACTGCTGCCACTGCTGCTGGGCAGAGAGGGCTCCGTTTTTGTTTTAACTTGCTTTTATTTTTTATCTGTGTCATTTTAAATTGTGATTAATATTAATGCTGTATTCTTCGTTTTGGATTTTATGATTTATGCGAAAATTGCTTTCCATTTGGTTGTGTACTTTTTATGTGTTTTATTTATGACTTATTTATTTATGACTATGTTGGTAATTATGTAAATCTTGTCATATTGTAAGCTGCCTTGAGCATTGTTTTAACTATGGAAAGGCGGCATAAAAATAAAATGATGATGATGATGATGATGATGATGAAGAGACCTGGATCTGCAGCATTGTCAGGACATTTTGTCTACAGCAACACAACATCTCTGGTCGGCCCTTCCCTAGGGGATATTCAAGCGATATTCCCCTTGAAAATATCAGGTACGGAGGTTTACATCAAATTCCCATTTTGTCTGACTTTATTCAGTAATGCATTACAGGACAGAGTCCAGAGAGTCTGCAAGAGCTTTTCCATTAGGACACACAATATATAGGATCTATACATCACCTTAGCTGTTCATCCTTTGCTCAACCTCCTTCTGTCATCCCAGCACCTCACTATCTCTCATCCAACCACAGCCCTTGAAAACACTTACTCATCCATTCTCCTTCACTATGCATATTAGAACACTCCACACTTAACTGGAATTATTTTTCACTTTAGCATTCAGCCGTTAGGTTGCTCCTTAACTGCTTTATACCAGATAGTAGATATGATGCCGGTTAAAATAACGGGCGCTAGAAGGTTAGTCTGCCCTGCGCTGCCATAGCCTCGGCCCCGGCCCCGGCCGCCGTTGCCCTCGGAGCGTCTCGGAGCAGCAGCCGCCGCCGCAGCAGCCGTGCCGGCCACCCCCGCCCGCCCGCCCAACCACCCCTTCCCGCGCGTCGCCTCATGGCCGCCGCTCCTCTGTCCCCTCAGCCATGTTGGCAGCCGCTCAGCTCATCCTCCCCAGCTCCGTGCGAGGCGGCGGCACTGACCCAACTGACGACGCGTGTGCGCCACCGCTGCCTCTCAGACACGCCCCCTCTCCACCCACTCCAATCCCTGTGTCCGTGAGGCACATGCGCAGTAGCGCAATTCCACTGACACACGGACTGGACACAGAGACACAGGGACTTTATTATATAGGATTTGTGGTCAGGTCACTTTTTGAGTCCCCAATGATAATGAATTTAACAGAAACTCCAGATCATTCCCTCATGAAGATGGCAGGAAGGAACTATATGCATAATACCGCCTCAAATTTTGTCACAAGGTGTTCCAGGTTAAGGGGGCTGCAAACAAACGCCCCGCCACACACCTATTAATTTTCCAGAAGTGGTTTTTACGTTGTGCAAAAGTTGAAATATAATGTGGAAATAAAGAGTTGGAGAAACATTGGGGGAATGGAATAAAATATGCAGAGTAGTTCTAGCAGGGTTAAAGCAATCAAGGAGAGCACAGAACACAGCTGTTGAAGGGCCCTGTCTGAGGAGAAACGTGGACTAGGACTGAGGACCACATACACAAACATTCACACACACACACACACACACACAATAAATGCACCTGAGGCTCTCCACTCCTGGCATAAACAGACTGTAGAGATGGCTAGGATTTTCCAGCTCTGGCTGCTTGCTCCAAATGAGGACAGTGTGATGGCCTGGGACTCGGGCTCGGACTCAGAACCGGAGGAGGCTCAGTCCGCGGTGGATCCTCTGCCGCAGGCATCAGCTGAACCTAGTCTGGGGCCTGATCCTGAAGAGCCTCAGTCTGCTCAGGTTCCCCTGCAACAAGCACCAGCTGGGCCGAGTCAGGGGCCTGAGCCTGTCCTGGCTCCAAGTGCTGAGGATACCTCATTGCCGTCAGCTGGGCCATCAGAGGCTGAGGCGGCCCCTGGGTCTAGTAACCCTCCGGCGTCTCCTGAGCTGCAGAGGCTCAGGGCTGAGAGAAGGAGGGACCTGAGTACTCGCAGGAGGAGTGCTCAGGCGAGGCAGGGTGGTGAGTCATCGGGGGACTGGGACCGGCCATTAACTCGGCAGAGATAAAAGGGCGGTCAGATCCCGCCCCAGGTTGCGGGAGCAACATTGCTGTGTGCCAGATGCTGCCTGTGTTCCTGTTCCTGCCTGGATTTCTGCCCTGCACCTGCCTCAACTTCATCGAACTGACCCCTCGTTGACTCCTTGGACTTTGGACCGGACTTGGACCTCGCCTCTTGCATTACCCTTGGGACCAGCACAGACAGTGACCCCTTCTCTTGGCTACTGAAGGTAATAAGAGACACGGGTGTAGCCAGGGGGCAGGGGGAGCAGCTGCCTCCCTATCAAGTAAATAAAAATACTGAATTAAAAGTAGAAATAATAAGACTATTTGAAGTTGAAATGTTCACTGAGGTCACTTGGATGAAGAAGAAGAAGAAGAAGAAGAAGAAGAAGAAGAAGAGTTTGGATTTGATATCCCGCTTTATCACTACCCGAAGGAGTCTCAAAGCGGCTCACATTCTCCTTTCCCTTCCTCCCCCCACAACAAACACTCTGTGAGGTGAGTGGGGCTGAGATAATAATAATAATAATAATTCTTTTATTTGTACCCCGCCCATCTGGCCGGGTCTCCCCAGCCACTCTGGGCGGCCTCCAACAGGTATAAAATACATTAAAATATCACAGGTTAAAAGCTTCCCTAAATAGGGCTGCCTGAGAGACTTCAAAGAAGTGTGACTGGTCCAAGGTCACCCAGCAGCTGCATGTGGAGGAGCGGAGACGCGAACCCGGTTCACCAGATTATGAGTCCACTGCTCTTAACCACTACACCACACTGGATGATGTCATGGTACATTCTAGCGACGCAACTGGTGACCTGACTGAGTCAGGGCCGTCTTACCCATAGGCACTAGGGGTGTGGGGCACCTGGGCGCCGGGCTCTCAGGGGTGCCAGACTGAGAGTCCGGGGCCCGAGAGTTGAGTCCGGGGAAGAGCCTGCCCATCGGTTGGAGCGCTGAGGCGGGCTCTTCTGCGGGCAGCTTTGCGCCACAAGTTTTGGGGGCGACTGAGCCAGCAAAATGCTAAGGCAGCCAGCCGGCTCTGCCCTTCTGCGTGCCTGGGACTGGGCAACATGGGGAGGGGGGCGCGCCGGGCGGATCTTTGCACCCCGGCACCGCATATGCTTAAGACAGCATATGAGTGATAGGCATGGCTTCAGTGAACTGACCAATCGTGTTGCAGGTAGCTTGTCCCTGCCCTGCCTGACATAAATCCTGGCCCCACCCATGGTAAGAGAGGAGAGTATCTTTACATCTGACACACTGCAGTCCAGTTTCTACAAAATCTCATCTGTAGTCTCTTTTGCTTTCAGAGATGGGATAGTCCAGAGCTTGAACCGCTGAGCATAGTCCAAAATCGGGATTATTACAGGGGGAATCGTGAGTGACTAGAGGACACAGCAAGTTCAAATCCCCCCCTCTTATCACTTGAAAGATGAGAAAGTGTGGTTTCTACCACTGGTGGAGATCTGGCTAGAAGCAGAACTGTTGAGGGGCTAGCTCAGGGAACATGTCAGCTCTCGTTTTCCTTCCTGTAACCTTTAAAGTAAAAGCAAGTGACAACCTGACTCGTACATGGATTGCTAATGAACCTCAAAGGCTGTTGAAATAATTAGACGGCAAATCAAGGCGTATATACTTACATATATAGAGAGAGGGTTTTCTGTGTATGCTTTGATTTGTAGATAGATAGATAGATAGATAGATAGATAGATAGATAGATAGATAGATAGATGGATATTGGTCTTGGTAGATTTACCACGATCACAAAAGAATTTATTCATGTATGCAACTACGGCCGCATGAATACTATTAGCGCAACATTGGAAAGAAGGTGTCCCAGCCAAAGAAGATTGGCAAGTTAAATTAATGGAATACACTGAAATGGCAAAATACACTGAAATGGCAAAATTGACAATGAAACTAAGAGGAAGAGATGGCAATGAATTTAAGGAAGAGTGGAAGGAGTTTATTGCATATATACTGAAGCAATGTGCACAGGTTAATACATTAGCAGGGTTTTCGTACTACCTGTAATCTTATCACGAATGGACAATAAATAATTTAAATGGTTTTTAAATATATAATGGACATGCGGTACGTTGATAAATACTGGAACTAAGGAAGGGATTAGGGGGAAGTCAATTTGATTTGTTATATTTTGATTTTGTATCGTTGTACTTTTGTTGTTTTTGGAAAATTAATAAAATGTAAAAAAAAGATGATAGATAGATGATAGACATACAGTGCTGCTTTCTAGGGGTACGCAGGGGTACGCATATCCCTAAACATTTTGTGAATCTAAGTTTGGCATCAAACTTAAGGGCAGTATTTCAATATGAGTAGGAAAATGAGAGTACCCCTAAACATTTTTTTAAAGAAAAAAAAGCACTACCCTGTTTCCCCTTTTTAAATACGTAGTCATAAAGTAAACCATGGCAGGTTTTTTTTTACCTTTGTGAGAAGTAAGACGTACCCCCAAAGTAAGCCATGGTGCCGCCACTGTTCCCATCACCTCCTCAGCCCCTCCTGCATGCGCAGGGAGCCAGCGAACCAGCGAGAGGCACGGGGGAAAACGCGCCTCTTGCGGAGTTCTGCCCCGCCTGCTCAGCGCGCAGGGGGAGGCTGTACCGTACCATACTGACGTAATAAAAATAAGACATCCCCCGAAAATAAGCCACCCTGTGTTTTTTTGAGGAAAAAAAATTATAAGACGGTGTCTTAAAAAGGGGGAAAGACGGTACATACATACATACTACCTCCTGCGGGAGCGAGTTCCATAGATTAACGATGCACTGAATGAGGAAGTCCTTTATCTGTCTTGAATCTTGCAGCATTCATCATTGGATGGCCCCAAGTTCTAGCGTTATTACAGAGGGAGAAGGGGGAAAAAATCTATCCATATTTTCTGTGGAAGATTCTCTAGGACAATCTTCTCCCTCCCTCTCAACCTCCCCCCCCCCCCCCCCGTATCCATTTAACAATACTGCTGAGTAATCCTGCAGCAATCAAGGCAGGATTTTTCGTTGACACCCAAAGTGAAATTCTCCTTTCTCTTTCCCCCTGAAGGTAGGGCTGCAGCCTCCACGCTCAGCACCACTTGCAGGGACAACATTTCTTTTGTACAGGAAATCAATGTCATTCAGCAGAATTCACTCTGCAGGGCAGGAAGCCCTTGGGGTAACAACATGGCGATGGGGATATTGGAAATGCTTACCCAGACAGCTAGTTCAATACCGTCACGCAAGCTAGAGGAGACAGGACCTGTTGGGACGCCCGGGAAAGACGGCTACTGCCTTGCTCAGACAAAACTGCTGGCTGTGGATGAAAACGCGTCTGGGGAACGTGGCGTAAATGGGGAACATGCGAAGGAAAAGAGCACCTTTCCCAAAGTATTTGGTTTATTGTTGGTAAGATCCAGTGCATCGTTCTGGTTTGGGTGTCATACTAGGACCAGTGAGATCGGCGATTAAATTCCAGGTATTCATGAAGCTCACTGGGTGACCTTGAGCCAGTCACTCTGTCTCTTCCTGCGTAGGGTGCATAGCTGTCAACCCTTCCTTTTTTTGCGGGAAACTCCCTTATTCCAATGCCGTTTCCCGCTGCTATCCCAGATTGTTGATATCCCTTAAATTTCCCGGATTTCAAAGGAAGCAGCTCCTCTCCCTCCCTGCCGGCCAGGGAGGCTCCTCAGCTGCGTTGCTCGGCTGCCAATAAGGAGTCTGAGACCGACTGGGGGCGGAGCTTGCATGCCTTGTGCAGCCAGACCCTCACGCCCAACCAGACAGACAGCCTGCCTGCCATCTACGCGCTTGCTCTTTCGCTCACCCATTCGCGCACAGCCTCTGGAGCGCAGGGTGGAGAGGCTGCTTGGTGCCATTGCACCGCCCTTGCGGCATCCCTTATTTTCAAATCTGAAAGTTTTAAAAAATCCTTTATTTTCAAATCCGAAAGTTGACAGCTATGGTAGGGTGGCCAACTGATTGAGAGTCTCATTTCTTTCATTCGGCATAATTTCTCCTGTGGCCTGCATTATGCAGCCTGCCCAGATGCCCCTATTTCCCGAAAACAGTGTCATCTTTGGATGGGCCAGTGCTTTTTTTTTTTCTGGGGGGACTCGGGTACGCATACCCCTAAACATTTTGTGAGCCTTTGTACTTTTATCCATTTACTGTATTTATTTCCCCCGATTTGAACTAAAAAATGGTGATTTTCTTGAGTCAAAATGAGAGTACCCCTAAAAAATTTTTTTAAGGAAAAAAAGAACTGGGATGGGCTATTTTGTAAGTCTAGGGAGGCAGGATACCAGCTGATTGTGTGTGTGTGTGTGTGTGTGTGTGTGTGTGTGTTTGTAAGTGAATCACTTTGACTTGTAAATCACTGTTTAAAAGATATTTTTTTTTAAGGTAAAAGGAAGAGCTTCCCGTTTAAACACAATCAGTGAACACACCGATCTCAGGCATTTGGTAGTCAGCCCCCACTCCCTGGCATCTCATTCTTCAATGAGAGCCCTGGAAAAATATTCAAAAGGTGACCCCCCTCCCAGGGGATATCTTCAGATCAGAAAGCATAGGCAGCCAAGGAGCTGCAGAGTGCCGGAGACGTTTCATGGAAAGAAAAACACACAACCCGTGGCCATCTCACAGCAATAAGCCGAGATGATCCCTGTGCCCACCAAAATTCTGTGGAAATTCCAATGTTGCTGTTTTGTGGCAATGGGAGGCAGGGAGAGTTGGTTCAAGCCCAGGATGGAATGGGTGTGAGGTGATATGTATGAGAGAATAGATAGATGATGATGATAATAATTAATTATTATTATTATTATTATTTGTACCCCGGCCATCTGGTTGAGTTTCCTCAGTCACTCTGGGCGGCTCCCAATCAAGTGTTAAAAAAAATGCAGCATTAAATATTAAAAACTTCCCTAAACAGGGCTGCCTTCAGATGTCTCTTAAAAATAGGATAGCTGCTTATTTCCTTGACATCTGATGGAAGGGTGTTCCACAGGGCGGGCGCCACTACCGAGAAGGCCCTCTGCCTGGTTCCCTGTAATCTCACTTCTCACAATGAGGGAACCGCCAGAAGGCCCTCGGAGCTGGACCTCATTGTCCGGGCTGAACGATGGGGGTGGAGACGCTCCTTCAGGTATACTGGACCGAGGCCGTTTAGGGCTTTAAAGAAAGAAAGATAGATAGATAGATAGATAGATAGATACTTTATTGTCATTGTACATAGTACAACGAAATTGAATGCCATCCCACATTTACAGCCACACATACACATTTACACATTTAGAGCCACACATACACAAACATACCATCCATCACGATGGTATGTATCCATCAAATGGAGAAAGGAGCTAAGGATAAATTTCTATGTTTCCTCTTCTACGATGGCCAGTCAGATACTCCCGGGAAGCCCACAAGCAGGGCATGAAGGCAACAGCCCTCCCTCACTGTTGCTCCTCTTGACTCAGGAGCATGTGTCAGTTATCACACAGTTCAAAGTTCATTAGCAAAACCACAATCTCTGCAGACTTGCTTGAGGGTCAAGCCTAATGAGCAGAGCAGCTCATTCCCAGTGATCTTATTGCATGAAAATCAGTTGCCGAGACTGAAAGTTTCCACCTCCTCACAGCCATCTAAGTTTCCTCCTCCTCAGGTCTTCCCCCAAGGACTACGCCTGTGTGCAGCCAACCTCTCCTCCGCCCTTTTCATGACTCTTCTTGTTCTGGGAGACAAGGGAAGAGGGGAACTAGTCACTGCAGGAGGGGGAGGCATTTGTGACTCTTCACCAGCCTAACTCGTCTCTTGGCCTCTCTTCTCCCACTCTCTCTGCCACAGATTCTCCCAGCTCACTACGCCCTGTTACATCTTCTGCTACCAACAACTCCTCCTCCTAGTCTTCTCCCATTTCTTCCTCTCCCCAATCATTGCTGTCCCACCACTAATCCCTGGGCTCTGAGTCCTCTTCCCTTGGTGGTTTCCCAGTTGGTTTCTCCAACCAGTCCATGTGTTCAACCAGTCCGTGACGCCTCTGAACACGGAAATTCACTTTAACCCTTGCCACAAAAAGTTTTTGATGGACATCAGGATTACAGAGATGGAAGTATTAATCACTAGTTGAATTAAGCCCATTAATAATGGGCGCTAGCGGCGGCGGTGGGGACGCGAGGCGCTTCCTTCTCCCCGCCTCAGGCGGCCAAGCCACCACCATGGCGGAGCCGCCTGTTGCCGCTGCCCCGCCGGCAGCCCCGGCGACGGCCGCCCTCCCCGCCGCCGCCACGGGCGGCTGAGGCGGGGAGAAAGAAGGGAGGGGGAGAAGCAGCAGCTGTTGTGATAATCCAGGGAAATATACGACGGACATGCCCCCGTCTGGCCCATACACCCCCGGCCGATCTGCCGGGCGACTTTCAACTCCCTGGAAACACCAGCAGATATCCAGAGACCAAGCTTCTGGGAAGCTTAGCACTCTTCAATCCTTGCACAGCAGAAGGTAGCACCTCAGAGACTGGCTAAAGCGATTTAAACAAGCATTTATTTACAAGAACATGAGGACAAAAGAAAGCACACCTCCATGTTCATTAGCGAAAGAGAAAGTAAGTACAGACTGAAGATAGGAAGTTCCCAGCAGCACACAGGAACATACAGACACGTGATAACATCCATCCTCAGTCTGTTGTTAAGGTGGAATGGGAATTACAACATCCTCCCCCTTTCCATGTAACCTTAACCATTGGTATCACACACCAATTGCAACTTCTTCACATACACTTGAAGTTGTTCTCTATTTACAACCTTAGACAACAAGTCAGCAGGAATCTCATTACCTGGCATGTACGACACCTGAATGATTCCTTTTCGGATACACTCTCTTGCACGATGTAACTTTATCTGCAAGTACTTGGTTCTTTGCTTGCAACTCTCTGAACTAAGCAAAGCCAAACAAGATCTGTTGTCTTGGTATACCTGTAAAGGACAAGTCACCTTGACTCCGATGTCCTTGAACAGTTGCATCAACCATTCACAGTCCATAAGTGAAAATGACAGTGCATTTAGTTCTGCCTCACAAGAACTTAAACTTACTGTCGTCTGCTTCTTGCACAGCCAGTCAAACAGACAGTGGTTGTACATATAGCACACTCCAGAAGTGCTAGTACCATCTGTGGTGTCACTTCCGAAACTTGCATCAGCAAAAATTTCAAGACCTCCAGTCTTGTGACTGGTGAACCTCAACCTATAGTGCATAGTGCCTTTCAGATAGCGAGCTATGCGTTTCAGAGCTTTCCAATCCTGAATTGTTGGATTGTTACAATGTCTGCTGAGCAGGTTAGTGCTTGCAGCAATGTCAGGTCTTGAGCATCTGGCAATGAAATTTAGTTTGCCCAGAATGCATCTATACAGCGTTGTATCAGAAAACGCCTCAGCTTTCTCATCTCTTTGAAAACCTGTCACCATCGGGGTGTCTACAGGATTCGCATCAGTCAGCTTCAGTCGGTTCAACACATCGGTTATTTTCTGTGTTTGGTGAACCAGAAAATTTCCTGTCTGGTCTTTCTCAACCTGCAGAGATAGGTAGTTGGATACCTGACCAAGATCCTTCATTTCAAAGTGCTGTTTAAGTTGTGCTAGGGTATTTTGATAAACCTCTTGATCTTTCCAAAACAATAAAAGATCATCGACAAAACAAACACAGTACAGTTTGTGTTGCCCTTCCCCTTTCACAAACACACACTGATCTGCCTTTCCCTGGTGGAAACCAAGAGATAGCAATGTCTCTGTCAGTTTGGTGTTCCAACACCTCGCACTCTGCTTCAAACCGTAAAGAGACTTCTTTAGTCTACAGACCATCCCTTTCTGTACTTTCACTCCATCTGGTGGAAGCATGTACAGTTCTTCCTCAAGAATTCCGTACAAAAATGCTGTATTCACGTCATGGTGAGAAACGTGAAGTTTTTCCTCTGCAGCAATTTTTAGCATGAGCCTTATACTCTCGTATTTGACTGTGGGGGAATAGGTCTCGTTATAATCTTGACCTGGTACTTGGGAAAAACCTCTGGCAACCAACCTGGCTTTATGCCTCACAATCTTCCCATTCTGATCGGTCTTTGCCTTAAAAACCCATTTACTCCCGACCAGTCGCATTCCTGGAACTGCTGGAACCAGTTCCCAGGTTTGATTCCTCTCCAAGGAGTTAAGCTCATCATCAATGGCTCTAAGCCATGGCACAGCGTTTTCAGAGGACAGTTCTTTCACCTCCTGAAAACTCGAAGGTTCCCATACCTTCTTCGAGCTACCAACTACAGCAGTGGCTGTACTGGCAAACTCATCCTCATACCTTTTAGGCTGTTTGCCTTTCGTGGCCCTTTCTGATCGGCGTATCAGACGCAAGTCTTCAACGCTTACCTCCTCCCTCTTAGGAGAAAAGTGACCAATGGTAAACAGTGGTTCCTCCAATTCAGCGTCAGACCCATCTGATGGTCTAATTGAGGCTTTGGCACTCTGGTAATCTGCTGTATCACTGTCACTGTCAGCAGCACCAGCACCTCCCACTGAATCAGAATCAGAACCCTGATCATCATCATCAGCTTCCTCAGCTTCCTCAGCATCAGGATGACTCTGGAAAATCCCCACATTGTCCCCCCATTTGGCACAGTACTCCACACTCCTGGTGAATCGCATTGTCTTTGTGTCGGGCATGTAAACACGATATGCACCTTTCTCATACCCCACAAATATCCCATGCACACCACGCTTTCCGAGCTTGCTGCTCTGTGGAGTGTGTACCCACATATCAGAACCAAAGATTCTCATGTGTTTAACGTAAGGCTTCTTGCCAAACATCCTCTCATAAGGGGTACAACCAATGGGTGTAGACAGTCTCCTATTATAAGAATACACAAAATGTTGTAGAGACTCTGCCCAATATGGTTCTGAAAGATTAGCGTCGTGCAACTGAGTCTTCATACCCTGTTGCAACGTCTGGTTAGCCCTTTCGCAAATTCCATTCTCCCAAGGAGATCTAGGACAAGCGAGATCATGCTGAATTCCATTCTCAGCCAGAAAAGCCTCAAACTGCTGAGAAGTAAATTCTCCTCCTCGGTCAGTAAACAGACATTGAATTTGCTTACCATGGGCATTTTTCAACCATACATAAAACTCCTTAAACTTGGAAAATGCTTCAGACTTTTGCTTGAGCAAGTACACATGAATGTATCTCGAATACGCATCAATTAACACCATGAAGTACCTTGCTCCACCAAGAGAGGGCGCCAGTGGACCAACTAGGTCTGCATGAACAATTTGGTAGGGCTTTGTAGCCTGCCTGCCAGATACCTTGCCCTTAGGAGCGACCCTCACTTTGTGCTCTGCACACGATTTGCATTTCATGTAATATTTACAGGGCTTAATGGTTAAACCCTCAACTACACCTGGCATTTTGGTTAGCGTCTGCCAGGACATGTGACCAAATCTCCTGTGGTGAGTATGTATACAATCAGCATGGAGAACTTTGTTCGCACTCGCCACACAACAAGAATCATCATTCTTCACATTCACATCACCATACGCAATTTGAAACAAACTGTTCACATAATCAGCACGTAAAAGTTCCTCATCATCCTTGCTGATGACGCAAAAGCCCTTCCTGAAAAGAACGTCAAAGTTCTTCTCTGTGAGCTGGGGAACACTCAGTAGGTTCTCAGCTGACTCAGGAACATAAAGTACTTTGGTGATGGTAGACTCCAAACTCTGAAGTTCGACTTGGCCTTCTCCAGCTATCCGGATCGAAGTCCCATCGGCTTGACAAATCCGACCATCCTGTGGCTTGCAGGAAACAAATAGATGCCGATCCTTGCAGATGTGCCGCGTCGCCGCTGAATCCACGATAAATCTGCCTTCTCTCTTTGCAGAATCTTGTCGTGCCACAAAAACCTTGTTTTGCACGTTGCGCGATCTCCTGGTCCCCGTCTTCTTGCCATCTGCAGACTTTGGCTTTTGCCTGCTTTTGGCCTTTGTGCAGTTGCGTTGAAGATGCCCTTGCATTCCACAGTTCCAGCATCTCACTGCAGAATAGGCCTTAGCTCCCCCTGGTGGTTGCATCGATGCAGAAGACGACGTTGTTGCTTGCTCCCCCTCACATGGACAATCAGGAGCAGCCGCTTTCCGTCGATCGTACTCATTTTGGAGAACAGCAGACACTTTGGCAGCAGTCAGTTCTTGCGCAGGAAGAGTTGCCAACTGACTAGCTATTGCGTCGTAGCTTTCATCCAGCGAGTCCAGAATCAGAACAGAAAAAATATCTTCCGGGATCGTAAAACCCCTGTGTATCAATTCTTGTCTTAGTCTAATCAGCTCCATGACGTGAGCTCTAACATTACCCCCTGGTTCGAGCTTCTTTGTGTGGAGCCTTCTAAAGTAAAGCAGCACAGAGCCAGCCTCTTTTCTCATATGAGCTGTCTTTATCGCCTCCCACATTTGACTTGCAGAATTTTTTCCGCTGATCGTCATCAGCTCCTCCGGGGAGATAGCCATAACAATCAACCCCATGGCCTTTGAATCTGCAGCTGTCCATGCGTTTGTTGCAGGAGTTGGAGCTGGATCTTTTATTACATGCCAAACTGCATGTCTTCTTAACTGAGCTTCACAGTAAATTGCCCATGTCTGATAATTATGTCCATTTAAACGCGGACAGTGGCTTTCATGCATCCCACTATCAGACAAATCCATTTTCAACTTTCTCTCTTTCTTTTAGAGCAGCCAGTAACACAGCCAATTCTCCAGCCTCACTCACTGAGCTGCTTTTCTCTCCGGCCTTTAATTAAGCTTGGCACAGACTTCAAAAGTCCTCTAGCCGACGGCCGTTATTTATTGCTTGTAGCTTTGCCACATACCTCTGTTCAGTGCCGATTATCTGGGCCCATAACCCAGTTGTTGTGATAATCCAGGGAAATATACGACGGACATGCCCCCGTCTGGCCCATACACCCCCGGCCGATCTGCCGGGCGACTTTCAACTCCCTGGAAACACCAGCAGATATCCAGAGACCAAGCTTCTGGGAAGCTTAGCACTCTTCAATCCTTGCACAGCAGAAGGTAGCACCTCAGAGACTGGCTAAAGCGATTTAAACAAGCATTTATTTACAAGAACATGAGGACAAAAGAAAGCACACCTCCATGTTCATTAGCGAAAGAGAAAGTAAGTACAGACTGAAGATAGGAAGTTCCCAGCAGCACACAGGAACATACAGACACGTGATAACATCCATCCTCAGTCTGTTGTTAAGGTGGAATGGGAATTACAACATCAGCACGCGGGGAGCGGCCGCCATTGCGGCTGAAGCGGAGAGGTTCGGAGGATCGCGAAGCGCAAGCGCTTCGCTCGCGCTGCGCTCCAACCTCAGGCTCCTCCTCCTCTCTGAGCTCCAATCCGTGTGTCAGTGGAGTGCATGCGCAGTTGCGATTTCCACTGACACACGGACGGCGGACGCAGGGACACAGGGAGATTATTATAGAGGATGATTCAGAAAGGGATGTTGCTGTTCTTTTTTTTAATCCATTCTGTGTGAGTGCTTTTTCCTGATCTCTCTCTCTCTCTCTCTCTCTCTCTCTGTGTGTGTGTGTGTGTGTGTGTCTGTCTCTGTCTCTGTCTGTCCATTTTTTTTAGTGTGTGTGCTTCCTTGTTAAATTCTTTTGCCGTCATGACTGAGCGATTTAATAAACTCCCAATGATCTTTTCTGAAGAGTTGTTTCTCTCCGGCCTCTAAGTCCCATCTAACTTTACGCCTGGATTTTCCCATGCCAGAACAAAAAGGCAATTAGCCTATTAAAAATAACAAGTTAGCGGCAAAGTGAGTTGGCTTCCCCCCCCTTCCACTTCCCCCCCCCTGCCTGTAGATTTTATGCCACACACAAGTCAGAACAGGAGTCATGGGGCTTAATTCTTTCTGGATTACAGTCCAATCAGGGCTTGTTTAAACTTCACCCACGTGGAAGAGTAATCCATAGACAAAGAGAGAGAGGGAGAGAGTTACACTTACATTTCAAGGACAAAAAGGACCTCCTAGCTTTGAAAAGCCAGATGAGGGGGTCTCTCCTGCTTTTTCTCCTCTTCCGTTGCAAAGACCTTGTAGTCTACGATTCAATCCAATTTCCTATGGAGAGTCTGTTTCAATGATATTACAAAAGCATTGCTAATAGAAAACCCACTTTCCACGCCAGCAGCTTTTCAACATCCACACTTTAGTCCAATATCTAGAAAGCATGGATCTGAGCAGTTTTCCACTTCTCCCGTGCTAGGCATGGGTCTGAGTGGTTCTACCTTTTTCCTGCTGCTTTCTCCCTACTGCTCTAGATAAAGGGACCCCTGACCATTAGGTCCAGTCGCAGACGACTCTGGGGTTGTGGCGCTCATCTCGCTTTAGTGGCCGAGGGAGCCGGCGTACAGCTTCCGGGTCATGTGGCCAGCTTGACTAAGCCTCTTCTGGTGAAACCAGAGCAGCGCACGGAAACGCCGTTTACCTTCCCGCCGGAGCGGTACCTATTTATCTACTTACACTTTGACGTGCTTTCGAACTGCTAGGTTGGCAGGAGCTGGGACCGAGCAACGGGAGCTCGCCCCGTCGCAGGGATTCGAACCACTGACCTTCTGATTGGCAAGCCCTAGGCTCTGTGGTTTAACCCACAGCGCCACCCGCAGTCCTCTCGCCATCCGCGTCCTCTCTACTGCTCTAAATCGGAGCAAACAATCTAAAGGAAACCCGACTGACTTTTGCTCCGATTCAGCGGTAAAGATCAGGTTTTCCTGGGGGGAAGGGGTGGGGCAAGTGGAAATGTGGGCAAATCCATAATTGCTGATATCCCTGCATTGAGTCAGCTGCTCCTGCCTTATCCCTCTATACAGTGGTACCTCAGGTTACATACGCTTCAGGTTACATACGCTTCAGGTTAAGAACTCCGCTAACCCAGAAATAATGGTTCAGGTTAAGAACTTTGCTTCAGGATAAGAACAGAAATTGTGCTCTGGCGGCGCAGCGGCAGCGGGAGGCCCCATTAGCTAAAGTGGTGCTTCAGGTTAAGAACAGTTTCAGGTTAAGAACGGACCTCCGGAACGAATTAAGTACTTAACCCGAGGTACCACTGTACTGTATTTCCAGGCCCCAAATACCCTGTTTCCCCTATTTTAAGACGTAGTCATAAAATAAGCCATAGCAGGATTTTTTGCATTTGCGAAATATAAGCCGTACCCCGAAAATAAGCCATAGTGATAGGCGCAGTTCTGGAGGGCGCCAAGGAAAAGGCGGGGCTGGGCGTCCAGTCCCACCACCAAAACCAGTCAGCCCCAGAAGCAGCGCTCAGGAACTCTGCAGAGCAGGGCACACAGGAAGGGGCAGCGGGCGTGACAAAGGCACTCCGAAGGTCTCTTCGCCCGCGCACTTGCCCAACTCCGCTCGGCGCAGAGTGCACGGGGCGGCCGCCGTGGCGGAGAGGGAAGGCGGCACGGGCTTTCCCTGCTCGCCGCCACGACGAAATCCCCCGAGCCGCCCTGCACGTCGCCCAAGAGGCCCCTTGGAAAACAAGGCTTCTGTCGAGTTTCGAGGAGGGAAGGCGGCGGAGGAGGAGCAGGAGAGAGCGCCCAGCGAAAGCGGGTCTCTCTGGTGCCCGTTTCCTCAAAGCTCAGCTTGGATTCTCCCCCCACTGCCAGCAAGCAAACAAAGAACTCCACGCCCATCCTGTCCTTCTCAGCCCCAGAACTCAAGCGTGGCCTTGCCAAGGCGTTCTTATGTAATAAAAATAAGACATCAAAATAAGCCATAGTGCGTTTTCTTGAGGAAAAAAAAAAATATAAGACGGTGACTTAAAATAGGGGAAACACGGTAGTACATTTCCCACCTCTCCAATGAAGCCAGGTGCTAAGACAGTGACGAATTTCCCTCCCCGGCTTCAAAGGGTGCCTGGAGATGCATTTATACCCACTTGTGTTTTCAGCAGAGTTGGGGTAAGTGCCTGGCGCCACATTATATCACAGTCGAAACATCCGTGATGCCTCGAGCCTCGCCAGGTGAGCTTGGTGATCCATATTGCTTCAGCCTGACAAGTGGAAACAAATCTAGACAGGTTCTTTGCGCCCAAATGGTTCGAGAGTTGGCTGCTTTCCTTTCTTATACTGAGCTTCGCCAGCTTCATAGATATTGATGTCTGCCGCTCAGCCTTAACGAAAAGGAGTGAATATTTCAGCATTCGAAGAACCTTTCTTTCCCCCTCCGGAACCCTGCACTTCAGTGACAACCAGAATAGGGAGAAAACACAGTGATGGGTTGGGGTTTGCTTTGCTCGAGGAAAACTTGTGCCAAGCATGTCTGTATCTCTATTTGCGTGTGTAGGGCACCCAGCCACTCCCACCAATAAACTCACACTGGAGACATAAATTTTGGTTTGGGTTTTTGGGCATATTTTGGCCACAACTTTATTGAATACAAATCACGTGAGTGGTTGTGTAGGCATTGGTTCACGCTGTCCAACGGGACAGAGCTGACCCTAGTCAGCAGCAAGACTAGCTGTCGCAGCGGGACAGAGCTGACCACTTGTCAGCGAAGGGAAACCATTAGCTGGGGAGAGTTAACGGGGCCGGATCACACAGAGCCTCCCCCTCCCCAGGGGTCCACAGGGACTCCTGCATGGCCCTGCACCCACCGGGTTTGGACAGCAATGTGAGTCCCTGGATTCCTTTGCGGAATTCCCATTACCAACATCACATCTTGGGGGGCACCGCCCACCCATACCACAGAACCAATGCCTAACCGCCAACCTTACAAGTTGTGACTATTTGCTATGTAGTAGGCAAAAACCAAATGGCTCGGCCAATCTGCCAAATGGACAAAATTCCTACCAGGCCCCTCCTAAGCAGAGGCGACCCCTAACCGGCACAGCAAGGTCAACGCCAACCTATACCAGGGAAGGGGGGGTGGGAGATCCGAAGCTCTGAAAAGAGTGACCCCAGATCCACGTGGGGATCTATTTAAGGACGCTGGGACGTCCTCCCAAATTGCTACAATCAAAACTGCCTAACAACAAGCAGGTCCTGGAAGCTGTAACCTCAAGCCCTATCCCCAAACCAGGAGGAGTGGCTTCTTGCCCACCCCGCAACGGCAGCTCTCTGCGAGAACTCACTATATGAGGTAAAAAACTAAAGGACCCCTGGAGGGTTAAGTCCAGTCGCAGACGACGGGGTTTGCGGCTCTCATCTTGCTTTCAGGCTGATGGAGCTGGCGTTTGTCCGCAAACAGTTTTCCGGGTCATGTGGCCAGCAGGACTAAACTGCTTCTGATGCAACAGAACACCATGACAGAAACCAGAGCGCACGGAAACGCCGTTTACCTTCCTGCCATAGCGGTGTTGTGATTTTTGTCCAAGTCAAGTGGCAACAGCTGCAGCGAGGACTGGTTTCACTTTTGCCTGTCTCACTTGAACCGTGAGAAAGCTGCCTTATCACATCCTACATGGAATGTTTATGTATTACCGTACTGTTGTAATTCTAGCCTTTGGGCTATTCTCTTCTAGCTAGACCTCGAGCTGGAAAGATGTCTTTATGGCAGCTGTGTCTAAATGAGCTGGCAGCAGAGATTCTCTCTGCACTATTCCTACAATAAATAGTTTTAGCCTTATTTATGGCTTGTGTGTGTTGTTCTTCATTCTGGGAACAATCACATATCACTGCGCCACCAGACTCTCTGTAACCGGGGATGTGCGCACACGGCTGTGCTCTGGCTTTGGGGCAGTCTCACTAACTGCCCCAGGCGGGGTATATGCTGACAAGCGGTACCTATGGCAGGAGCTGGGACCGAGCAACGGGAGCTCACCCCGTCACGGGGAGTCGAACCGCCGACCTTCTGATTGGCAAGCCCAAGAGGCTCAGTGGTTTAGACCACAGCGCCACCAGTGTCACAATAGCACAATAGACAATGACCTACACCCCCCCCCAGCAGCATCAGTATGACTTTGGGCAATAGATATAGGACATAATATTGAAATGAAAGCATCCCTCATCTATGTATGAATGAACTGTGGGAGGTCCTACTTTGTTTTTATCAATGGAAAGGGGCTGGAGTTCTGGGCTGGTGTATCTGCTTTGCATGTAGAAGATACCAGGTTCAACCACCAGCATATCTCCATAGGGCTGGAGATGTCCCCTGTCTTAAACCCTGAAGAGATGTTGCCAGTCAGTGTAGACAGTATTGAGCTAGATGGACTAATAGACTGACTCACTTTAAAGCATGTGCTTATGTTCCAACTCTTTAAAAAAATATTGGAGGGTCAGGGGGCTTCAATTGGTGCCATGGGGTGCTTGTGTGAGGGTGCCGGGGGCCCACAGCAACACCAGATTTAGGGCAGTGGGGGTGGTTCTGCTGCACAGGGCTCTTGGGAGCATGCACAGAGCGGAAAGTGAGAGAGGAGAGGGTGCTTTTACAAACTCTGTTCCGAAAAGAATTCTTGTGAAAACAAGAAATATTTAGAGGGGTGTGTGTGTCGATTTCTGTCCTCACTCAGGGTGCCATGTTACCAAAGTCTGCCCCAGCCTTTTCATTACAAGAAGTCAATTCCACCAAAGCCAGTTGCAACAATAAGGTCTTCGCCTGCCGTCGGAAGGACAAGGAGGAAGCCAGTCTAACTACTTTAGGAAGGCAGCCACCACCAAGAAGGCCCTCTCCATTGTTCCCAGGGTGGTGGGACTGAGAGAAGGGCCTCCCCTGAAGATCTCAGAACCCAGGCAGGTTCATATGAGGGAATATGGGCTTTCAGATGATGATGATGATGATGATGATGATGATGATGATGATAATTTAATATTTGTACCCTGCCCATCTGGCTGGGTCTCCCCAGCCACTCTGGGCGGCTTCCAACAAAAATAAAAAATACACAAAAATTTCACATATTAAAAGCTTCCTTAAACAGGGCTGCCTTCAGATGTCTTCTGAATGTCAGGTGGTTGTTTATTTCCTTGACATCTGATGGGAGGGCATTCCACAGGGCGGTTGCCACTACCGAGAAGGCCCTCTGCCTGGTTCCCTGTAGCTTTGCTTCTCGCAGTGAGGGAACCGCCAGAAGACCCTTGGAGCTGGACCTCACAAAAATATCACATATTAAAAGCTTCCTTAAACAAGGCTGCCTTCAGAAGTTTTCTAAAAGTCAGGTACTGGTAGTTGTTTATTTCCTTGACATCTGATGGGAGGACATTCCATAGGGTGGGTGCCACTACCGAGAAGGCCCTCTGCCTGGTTCCCTGTAACCTCACTTCTCGCAGGGAGGGAACCGCCAGAAGGCCCTTGGAGCTGGACCTCAGTGTCCGGATAGAACGATGGGGGGTGGAGATGCTCCTTCAGGTCTACTGGGCCAAGGTCCAGATAGCCTGGACCTAAGCCATGGAGGGCTTCATAGGTCATAACCAGAACTTTGAATTGTGCCTGGAAATAGACCAGCAGCCAGCGGAGCTGTTGTAGCAAAGCAGTCATATGCTTCCTATGCTCTTAGGGAACTCTGGACCATTTCCTGACCAGCTACAGAAAAACCAAGGTTGATTTGCCGGCTACACAGCCACTCAGCTGCTTTGCACATTCTGGTTCCCTCTTAAAATAGCATCTATGATATACTACCGTTTCTAAACATTACCCACTGAGTCGGTTTCCTCCCGAGCATATTTCCCCAGAAGGCTGGGCCCGCGTTACGTAGGAGTAATCCAGAAAGCATGATGCGAAACAAAGGTGGCATTATTTTGCAAATTAACATTTAACTTTAATTGTTCTTTTCAGCCTTTGTTTGCAGCTGCTCCATCAGAACACACAGAATTGGAGCGGAAAAGGTCACGTTTGTCAAATGAAGACGGGATCAGAAAGCGCCTGGGCTCCAAGTCACCATTTTACCTTCTGTTTGGGGCGGCCGGTGTGTGTTTGTGTGTGCAATGAAAAATGAAGGGCAAAGTTAAAAAATAAATAAAAACCAGGGGAAAGAAAATAACACCCAAATTGCCAGGCCACTTTGCATTAGAATCATACGAGGGAGGTTTGTAATGGCCTCTACCTCAGCACCCCCTGGAAAGGGAGGGAAAAGAATAACCAATTTGCTCCCGTGTGGCTGGAGAGGAAAATAGCCTTGAGGAGAAGTTATTGACGCAGTGTATTTATGTAGGGTTGTAAGACGGATTATGCCATCAGCAAATAAGGTCAGGGTGGCAGATTGTATTACTGGGGGGAAATAGGTAATGTGGAGAAAGAAAGAGGTTAGCTCTGCAGCAGTTGAACCTTGAAGCAAGTGGAGAAAGGGGGGTGTAATTGGGATACACAAAGTAGGCGCAAATGGACGGGCAAAGGGAAAATGGCCTCCCAAAATTCTCAACGCTATTTGTGGGTGCTGAAATCAAGAGGTGGGCATTGGGCGGGTTTTTTGTTTTTTGTTTTGCTGAATATTGTTGTTAGGGGGGAGATTTTCCTGAGAAAATTATTATTATTATTATTTTGGCTCACTTAGGCTACATTCACACCATACATTTAAAGCACTATGATGCCCCTCGCAAAGAATTCTGGGAGTTGTAGTTTGTTAAGGGTTGTTAGGAAATCCCTATTCCCCTCACAAAGTTACAATTTCCTAGAGTTGTTGATCCTTGAAGCAAAAATGAAAGCAATAAGAAATACCGACAAAAGAAGAATGGCAGACGAAGATTATGGACTTTGCGGAACTGGCGAAGCTGACCGGGAAAATCCCAAACCAACGTGATCAAACTTTCCAAAAAGACTGGAGTAAATTTATACAATATAAAGGGAAGCTTTTAATGTTTGACGGAATATTGTATTTTAAGATTTTGTTGGAAGCCATGGGTTAAACCACAGAGCCTAGGGCTTGCCGATCAAACCCGTAGCAGAACAAAACATGGCTTAATTGTGGTAGGTTCCATTGCTCAGCAAAAGAGACATCTCAGAAAGAAAGAGTTCCTTCTTTTCTCCTTCCTTCAGGTTTTTAAACCTTCATCTGTTTCCCCCTTCAGGCTAAACAAATCTTCCTCAAAAATGTATCCTACCTGTAAGAAATCGTCATAGTAGCTACCGATTGTAACTATTATCTAATAGTTACAATAACTATCAATCATTACTATTTACTATTTAATTACTATTAATTGCCAAATAGTTACTATTAGGTTGTTTTTTTTAGGGACGCGGGTGGTGCTGTGGTCTAAACCACAGAGCCTAGAGCTTGCTGATCAGAAGGTCGGCGGTTCGAATCCCCGCGATGGGGTGAGCTCCCGTTGCTTGGTCCCAGCTCCTGCCAACCTAGCAGTTCGAAAGCACGTCAAAGTGCAAGTAGATAAATAGGAACCGCTCTGGCGGGAAGGAAAACGGCATTTCCGTGCGCTGCTCTGGTTCGCCAGAAGCGGCTTAGTCATGCTGGCTGCATGACCTGGAAGCTGTACGCCGGCTCCCTCGGCCAATAATGCGAGATGAGCGTCGCAACCCCAGAGTCGGACACGACTGGACCTAATGGTCAGGGGTCCCTTTACCCTTTACCTATAAATTTGAAAAGTATAAATAAAAACTTTTTTAAAAAAACAAAACACCTGCATCAATGCCACTTCTTACTAGGGTTGCCAGGTGTCCACTATTTGAGTGGACAGTCCACTTTTTTCACATTATGTTCACCATTTCCCCCCACAAAATAGTGGACTTTTTTTATTTAAAAGCTTTATGATGAAATGGTACGTAATCTAAAGCTGTACAGTCTAAGAGAATAAGGACAGGAGAATCGCGTTTTGTCTTTTTTTCCATAAGTAAGAATGAGACAAAGATCGAATATCCATTGAACTCGATTCTCCGAAAAAATTATTAATCATACTCAATTGTTTCACAAGACATTTAAAAAATGGGGGGGGGGGAGGCGCCTCTTGCCGGAGTTCTGCCCCGCCTGTTCCTGACTCGCGGGGAGAACAAAAGGGAGAGGCGCGAAAGAAAAAGACGCCTCTTCCTGTTCCTGAAGCGCAGGAGCAGCAGCAAACCAGCTACCGGTAGAGGCGCGGGGGGGGGGGGGGGAAGGCGGGCTTGGAGGAGACTTGCCGGACGACCTGAGTGAGCGAGATCCTTGCCCCAAGGATCGCCTCCCTAATACAGGAACGGTAAGAAGGAACCCCTGTTGGGAACTTGGGTAGCTTTATTTTAATAAGTGTTAAAATATTTGTAAGAAAATATATAATTTAATTTAATTTAACACACCCACCCTGCTTGTCCGCTATTTTTTGGAAGCAGACCTGGCAACCCTACTTCTTACATACCCTTTTTTCCCTAAACTGAAAGGCCTCAAAGAGAGTTCATTGGGGCTGGGGAGACTTACCCCCACCTCCTTGCTTTGGTTGCCATTTACTGAACCTTTTCTATCTCTGCAATATCCTTTTGGAGTTGCTTCCTTGGATAAATGCACCTCAGTCCCCGTTCAGGACGCCAGCTGGCTTACTCTTGCTCGCTGTTGTTCTCCATCGAAAGGCTGATTGGCTTCCTGTTGCTTCTGCATCCTACCCACTCCATTCCCAGTTTTAATAGAGAAACACACTTTATTTATTTGTTGGAACTTTCTACAAAAACCACTTTTCTGTCCTAACGGGGCCCTCCTAAGGTGGTTGACATAAAAGAGTGGAATCAACGAAATGCCACCAATGAACAAAAATTGGAAATGGAAAGATCAAAAGGAGCAAAGGGTTTTTTTATTTTTTTAAAAAATCATTAACAACCACATGGAATAAGTGGGCCTGGAAAAAGACATAGAAGCCAAATAAATTAGACCTAATGGGGAAAATGCAGGAGCATTTAAATGTGATTACATTGACAAAAAAATTGAGAAATGAGAAACTGTGCATATTAACAGAGCACTGGAACCCTTTGTTGCTATAATTGATTACAGTGCTCAGATGGATTTAAAGTTGGTAAATTTGAGTGGCAAGTGAGAAAATGTATGACAGAAGATAATTTCTGTTATAGAGTCAGACACATTTTTTTGTAGTTTACGTTTGTTTTAGATTGATAATGTGCATGTTTAATATTGATTAAATAAAATTGCATATTTCAACAGAGCAAAACAGCCAAGCAGAATATGAATGGTTTCAATGCCCACCAAACACCATCAGAGATGGGGCTAGTGTGGTGTAGTGGTTAAGAGTGGTAGACTCGTAATCTGGTGAACCGGGTTCGCGTCTCTGCTCCTCCACATGCAGCTGCTGGGTGACCTTGGGCTAGTCCCACTTGGGCTATCCCACTGAAGCTGTGCCTGTGATATTCGCATGTTCTGTTGACCAGAATGTATCATTTAGAACTGATGAAGCAGTGGTGCGAAACCTGAGCAATATCCGGAGGACAGGTTTTCTCCTTCGTTCTTTCGTCGCTTCTTCTTCTCAGATGCCATTTATATTGAGTTTGGATTGATGGTGACACCATTAGATTAAGACTATCTTTTACTTCTATCATCGTGTCCAACAACTGACATTGTCTGGTTCATCTGTTACAGTCTATTCACCATCAACCTTACAGGAACTTTTCGTTGGCACTGGGATTTTGTCATTACACCTATCTATTGCTGAATGGTTCTATTATATAAACTTTATACATTTTATTATACATGCGATATGTACATGGTTTCATTTATTATTCGGCTTTATTGTGAGATTATCGGTTCCTCATAAGAGTTTTGTATGTAATCTTCATTCTAGTGTCAGCCATTGTGTGGGCGTGAATATGGCCTACAACACTGCTGTGCCCAAGCGGTGATGTGCAAGCATTGTTTCACTTGGAAGCCAAGCATGGCTTCTCTCCTTGGTGGCTTGCTAGCTGCCCACCTCCAGCCTCCACCTCTATTTTTGCCCAGGCTCTGTAAAAGGGCCAAAAGTCTCCCGGGGGGCTGCCCCGAGTGTGAATTATGTAGATTTGCAATACAATGCAAACCAAGCTGAAATTCTTTCCCATCCCTACCTCCAGATGTTCTGGCTGCCAACTTTCATTGTTCCTGGCCATTGGCAATGCTGGCCGGGGCTGATTAGGGAAACGGCACAGCCATTCCATTATTATCTCGAAACTCTGGCTGTTGAAATGATCCCAGGGAGCCAGACCAATCAGGGACACCTGAACTAGCTGTGGAAAGAGAAACAGCATTATTTTTAGCTTCCGGCTGTTCCTGTCACTTTGGCAGAGCGTGTGGCGGGGAGTCCTAGCAACATCGGGAAGCTCTTGAAATCACTGCGTAGCAACCAAGTTGCATAAAATACCCACCTATGAAAGGATTTTTATTTTATTTTTTGCACTGAGCATTAAGACAGCCCAAAGAGAAAAGGCAACGCGTAGCCGGCTCTGCTTGTCCAATCTGTATGCATTTAAGGACAGCTTTGCTGCTGAAGTGGAATTTCTGTTAGGCCCGTTGTTAGTAAGGCCAGCGTCACGTACACAACAGTGCAACCTGACCACAAGACTGGTAGGAAGCAGTTAAAGGGGGAAATTAACAGCTGACTGTTAAGAGAAAAACAACTCCATATAAGGTACAGTGGCACATACAGTTAAAAAAAAATGGGTTGAATAAGTTGCATTTCATGGAGTGTGGTTGGTGAAGTGCTGAGGTGGCAAAAAATGGTTGTGTAGAGGATGAACAGCTAAGATGATGTATATTTGGCTATATAGTGTGTGTCCAGTAATTCATCATTGAATAAATTCTGACCAATTGTGAATTTAGTTGTTCTGGCTGTTTCCTCGCTTTAGAAGCCAAGTTACAGGGAAGCCAAGTTACAGGGAACCAAGCAGAGGGCCTTCTTGGTAGTGGCACCCGCCCTGTGGAACACCCTCCCACCAGAAGTCAAAGAGAACAACAACTACCAGACTTTTAGAAGACATCTGAAGGCAGCCCTGTTTAGGGAAGCTTTTAATGTTTAATAGACGATTGCATTTTAATATTCTGTTGGAAGCCGCCCAGAGTGGCTGGGGAGACCCAACCAGATGGGCAGGGTAAAAATAAAAAATTATTATTATTATTACTATTTTGCTTGACCCTTGCTGCCTCTTTTCCAGTTCTCTTCTCGTTATCAAAACACAAATATACTCAGGTCCCCACCGTTGCTTTTATAAAGGGATTGCTGGTCGCCACCAGGTTCACAGCAGAGTTCACAGCTTTTAAAGGATGCACAGCATTATTTCTGTAGGAAACAAGTAGATACCGGTAGTGGACTGGAATCAAGACTCTTGTTTCTTCCTTTATTTCCCTCTGCAGCGAGAGCCTGTTTTAGGCTTGGCTGAATCCTATTTCCCTCTAAATCGTTCTCAGTTCCTGGAGACGGCGCAGCTGAACTTCTATTATTTTATAAGGCGACAATTGAGTGTCTCTGTCGCTCTCCCTTTCTCAATATTTCTCTTCTGCCTCACGGAGCCGGTGCAAATGTTATGAAGATGAATCTGGGCTTGCAAAGGTAAAAAACAAAACAACACTGTGAGTGTGCTGCAGTTATACACAGGCAGGCACATATTACGGGGAAAGATTAGGTCTGGTGCTCTTGGGGCTGAGCAATGGGGGAACAAAAGACCATCTGGGTAGTCCTGATTCCCAGCAAATTTCACCCTTTCAAAAATATTCTGAAGGTCTGCTCTCCAAACAGATCACCACCTACTCACTTACTGGTTCTGCAGGACTGCAGACTTGGTGGGGAAGGGACATAGCTCAGTGGAAGAGCATCTGTTTTTGTGTTGTTGTTGTTGTTGTTGTTGTTGTTGTTGTTGTTGTTGTTGTTGTTGTTGTGTGGTTAGCCTGGATGATGCCCTGAGACCCTTCCAATTCTTGGCTGTCCTGTACTCCGCAAGGGGTAGAAGCTAACACAAATAGAGGACCCTATGGCCGAAGTTTCTTTACACAACAATGGACTTAGTTTGCCACGAAAGTGTCCTCATCAGCATCCCAAAAGAACGAGCCAAGTTGCAAGAGCTACAACTGAGTGATGGTGGCCTCCAGGCTAATGGGTGGGTCTTTCCTTCATCCCACTCACCTGGAAGAACAATAGCCAGTGAGGGGTGGGTGGGGCTGAGCTGGAAGCAGGCTAGAAGCTGGGCACAGAGATGTGCCATAACTAATGGAGAAGCAAGATCCATTGGCTGTTAGTGCTGCAAGACCCTCCAAATTATGCCTGGATTGTATATTTGTGTAAATAAAACCATATATCTTAAAGACAACACAGTCCCCTCTGACCTTCCCTTCAAGGAAAGTGAACCCTGGGTTGGAAACTCTGGAGTCTCTCACCACTCAGAGGAGGAGGAGGAGGAGGAGGAGGAGAAGAAGAAGAAGAAGAAGAAGAAGAGCATGAGGAGTTTGGATTTGATATCCATGGGCCTTAAGTAGGTCCCTCGTTCAACTCTTGGCTGCATCCCATTGGTCTGATTACACCCCAGCAACGAGAAGAAGAAGAAGAGTTTGGATTTGATATCCCGCTTTATCACTACCCGAAGGAGTCTCAAAGCGGCTAACATTCTCCTTTCCCTTCCTGCCCCACAACAAACACTCTGTGAGGTGAGTGGGGCTGAGAGACTTCAGAGAAGTGCGACTAGCCCAAGGTCACCCAGCAGCTGCATATGGAGGAGCGGGGAAGCGAACCCAGTTCACCAGATTACAAGTCCACCGCTCTTAACCACTACACCACACTGGCTCTCAGAGATCAGGGGTGCATGTACGGTAACATTCTTATTAAATTTATTAGCTGCTTCTCACCAGCAGATCCCAGGGTGTGCTGCACCAATTCAAAACAGATCTTAATCACGGGAATAGGGTGGACCTTGAAAACACATATCTCCAGTGTCAAAGGCTAATGTAAAGAGGCATGTCTTTAGCATCCACATGCTGACGGTCCCTGGTTCAGTCCCCAAGTGGAGCTGGAAATGTCCCCAGGATGCAACCCTGGACAGCCACTGCCAGTCAGAGTAGACAATACTGAGGTAGATTGACCAATGGTCTGATTCAGCATAAGCTTTTCTTGGCCAGCTAGCCACCTGAGTTACATGACACCTTGGTAGCCTGCCCCATCAACATTTTGCAAACACAATTATTCCAACCTACATTTGCCTCTATTCATGCTCAGCACTGGAATGTGGCCCTTGTAAAGTTACTCAGAAGAGAATGTGCTCCTCAGAGTGAAAAAGGTTCCCTGGTAGATCTAAGAGCCGACAGAGAACATTGGATACAGCCTCTGTGTGTGTGTGTGTGTGTGTGTGTGTGTGTGTGTGTGTGTGTAACTTATGAATAAAAGTATGAGTCAGGCCAAAGGAGCAGAAAAGACTTTTCATGCATGCCACGATGGCTGCACGGATACTACTAGCCCAGAGATGGAAAGGAGGTAAAGTCCCTACCAGAGAAGAATGGCAAACCAGGCTGATGGACTATGCCGAAATGGTAAAACTGACCGGAAGGCTCAGGAACCAAGAAGACAAAAGTTTTAAGAAAGAATGGGAAAGATTTATAATGCATTTAAGAAACCACTGTACGCAAATGAAAACATTAGCAGGATTTTAACAACACTTGTAATGTAACAAATGTGTTGCATAATATGGAGAGATATTAAAATATTGATGATGAAATAATATGCACTTGAAAAAGATGACCCTAGGAACCATGGAGGGAAGTCTAGAGATTCGGAGGAATCTCTAAATTTGAGTATGCATTTGATATTGTTATAATTCTACACTTGTAAAATCAAATAAAAATTACTTTTAAAAACGTATGAGTCATTGAACTGTATTTCTGCTGCATACTTTGGGAAGTATCAATCCATAATTATTTTTTATGTAGTTCTGTACATTATTGTATGCACCTCTTTATATGCTGCTTACTTTAGGAAACATAGGGTGCATCTGATGCCCTTTTAAAATGTGTTGGGGATGGGGGGAATTATTGGGTTCTTGTTTTTATTATGTATTATGATATACATATGATATCACGCCATTGGCACCTCATGGGATTCCCCTCACTCATCCTGCCGATCCTTTTAATTGCTAATGAACCTGAATCCTCATGCAACACAAGCGCTCTAGCATGGAGCTATTGCCTCATGGTCTCCACCTGATGCATGAAATATGGGCTCTGGTCCCATGGTGGTACAGTCCCTGCGTGAGGACTGTACCACCAGCGGCGTAGCAAGGGGAAGCGAAGGGGGCGGTTTGCCCCAGGTTCCATAATGGAGGGGGTGACAAATTATCAAGGAACAATTACTGCCCTACTAGGGCGGTTCATAAAAAACTTTTTTTTAATGCCTGCTCCAAAGGTCTTATCTTACTATACTAGGGATTATATAGCTATATATGAAATTTCATGCATATCAGTTAATATCTTGACCCTCCTCCACCAAAATAGCTGTTTACTTGGCTGTTTTCCTATGTCATGAAGGCTGAAATTTCAGCCTTCATGACAGAAGTGTGCATGCACACGAAAGCTCATACCAAGAACAAACTTAGTTGGTCTCTAAGGTGCTACTGGAAGGATTTTTTTTACTTTTTTACTTTGTTTTGACTATGACAGACCAACACGGCTACCTACCTGTAGCTGAAATTTCAGTTCAGTGGAGCACTTACTGTTCCCAACCCTAACCCTGTGGAAAGCCATCTAATTAGACTTTAATTTGATTCTGAGATGTTTTTAGGAGGTAATTTAATTATTGTTTGATTTTATACCAATGTTATGTATCTGATGTTAGCCACCCTGAGCCCGACTTCAGCCGGGGAGGGCGGGATAGAAATAAAAGTTTCTTATTATTATTACTTGTTATTATTCCTTTGTAAGAAAATATGAAATAACGTAAAAACCATTTTTGCGGGGGGGGGAATCAATGGGGGGGACAAGAAATTTTCCGCTCCAGGTACCACCTGACCTTCCTATGCCTCTGTGTACCACCTCAGAAACCCACCTGGAAACCAGGTCTCGGGGAGAGCATTTGCACAATTCTGTTGCAGCCTGTTAGCCATTTATTATTATTATTATTAATAATAATAATAATAATAATAATAATAATAATAATTTATTATTTGTACCCCGCCCATCTGGCTGGGTCTCCCCAGCCACTCTGGGCGGCTTCCAGCAAGCATTAAGATACATTAACACATCACAGATTAAAAACTTCCCTAAACAGGTCTGCCTTCAGGTATTTTCTAAATGTCATGTAGTTGTTGATCCCTTTAACCTCTGATGGGAGGGCGTTCCACAGGGCGGGCGCCACTACCGAGAAGGCCCTCTGCCTGGTTCCCTGGAACTTTGCTTCTCGCAATGAGGGAACCGCCAGAAGGCCCTCGGCGCTGGATCTCAGTGTCCAGGCTGAACGATGGGGGGTGGAGACGCTCCTTCAGGTATATAGGACCGAGTATGTTTAGGGCTTTAAAGGTCAGCATCAACACTTTGAATTGTCCTCGGAAACGTACTGGGAGCCAATGTAGATCTCTCAGGACCGGTGTTATGTGGTCCCGGCGGCCACTCCCAGTCACCAGTCTTGCTGCCGCATTCTGGATTAATTGCAGTTTCCGGGTCACCTTCAAAGGTAGCCCCAAGTAGAGCGCATTGCAGTAGACTGAGCAGGAGATAACTAGAGCATGCACCCTTCTGGCGAGACAGTCTGTGGGCAGGTAGGGTCTCAGCCTGCGTACCAGATGGAGCTGGTAGACAGCCGCCCTGGACACAGAATTCACCTGCACCTCCATGGACAGCTGTGAGTCCAAAATGACTCCCAGGCTGCGCACCTGGTCCTTCAGGGGCACAGTTACCCCATTCAGGACCAGGGAATCTCCCACACCCACCCGCCCCCTGTCCCCAAAAATAGTTCTTCTGTCTTGTCAGGATTCAACCTCAATCTGTTAGCTGCCATCCATCCTCCAACCGCATCCCAAAAAAGAGGGGGGGGGGAGAAATGATAAGACGGCCAGTGAGTCAAAGAAATCCATTCTCTGCTTGCTGTCTGAAGTACGGGGAAGATAAGACAGACAAATAAGGTGAAGGAAAGATCAGGGCTCTAGACAGTATCCGAAAGCAAAACAGCCTTTCCGGCAGATTTCTCCCTTGGGGCCGCCAGCTTTCAATTTGCACCGCGCTTCCAAAAATAATGCAGCCGAGTGGTGGCACCATGTTTCCGCATCCCAGGGGGCGGGGGCTCAGCAAATCCCCATCCTAACCCCTGAAGGATTGGTGGCAAGAGAAAGTGATAATTAAAAGACGGTGTGGGAAAGCCGCGGGCATCTGGCTGAAACGTGATCTGATCGAAGAACGGAAAGAACAAAACAAGGCCCCCCTCCCAAAATAAAATCAAATTTGCGGAGAGGGAGAGAGAGAGAGAGCGTCTAAAATAATACAAGCCCCCGATGCTAATAAGGGTCCCTTCATTTCACCGGCGAGGCATAAACTTTAAAAGAGAGCTCTCATCCATAATTAATCGGAATGGGCTGCCTCTAATGTGGCTTTTCAATATTAATCTACGCCAGCCTTTGAAAAAGAGAGAGAGAGAAAGTCCTTTGAAGGCACCCTTTAGACAAAGCGCCATGCCGCTGTGATTTGATGCCTTTAATTTGTTGCCTTGCAATAGACACGGACGCCTCTGCGGCCGACGGGTCTGGCTTAGTTAAAAATTACATTTTTAAAAAACGACGGGATTTTCGCAGACATGAGCCCAGTAGGAACAGCCTCGCTCTGACTGATCGGAAACGACGTGTCCCCAATTTTATCAACTCGTGGACATGGTTTGGCAAGCTATCGGGGGGGGGGGGAAGGTTTCGTCCGGAGAGTCGCCACACTCAGCTGGAGTGACGCGGGCATCACAGGAGGTGGTGCCTGGCAGGGCAAAGGCAAAATCTAGAAGGATTTCACAAGGAGTGGTATCAAACTAACATGTCCACAACTTAGGGTTGTACCCAACACAGTGTTAAGCACTACATCCCTTCGCTGCAAGGATTCCCTGCCTCTGCGCACACCTCTAAGCTGCGCTAGATAAGAAAGAACTTTCTGATGGTATGAGCTGTCACATGGAAGATGGAGCAAACTTGCTTTCTCCTGCTCTGGGACGTAGGACTTGAACCAATGGTTCCAGTTACAGGTAGATAGCCGTGTTGGTCTGTCATAGTCAAAACAAAATAAAAAAAATCCTTCCAGTAGCACCTTAGAGACCAACTAAGCAGGGGCGTAGCAAGGGGGGCGATGGGGGCGGGCTGCCCCGGGTTCCACCCCAGAGGGGGGTGACACTTAAAATAAAAAAAATTTTTTTTTTAACACACCTCACAAAGTGGCACCATCAGAGGGGGGTGACACTTCTTTATTTTTTATTTTTTTATTTAAAAAGTAAATTTCAACTTTATTGAAAAAAAAAGAGATAATAGACACACATACAAAAAAACCCCCACACCTCGCAAAGTGGCACCATCATTTTTTGGGGGTGGGGGTGACTTGCTATGCCACTGGGTGCAGCTCTGCCAGTGCCCTGGCAAAGTGGTGGGGGGGTGACAAAAAAAAATTCCGCCCTGGGTACCACCTGGGCTGGGTACGCCTCTGCAACTAAGTTTGTTCTTGGTATGAGCTTTTGTGTGCAGGCACACGAAAGCTCATACCAAGAACAAACTTAGTTGGTCTCTAAGGTGCTACTGGAAGGAATTTTTTTATTTTGTTTTGAACCAATGGCTTCAAGTTACAAGAAAGGAGATTCCCAATCAACATCAGGATGTTTCTGACAGTAAGAGCTGTTCGACAGTGGAATGGCCTCTCTCGGGAGATTGTGGATTCTCCTTCCTTGTAGGTTTTTAAAGCAGATTTTGAAGGATGGCTACCTTCCAGTTCGCACACCATGTAAATTAGTTAGGTTCACTTTAAAATGCAACGGGAACCAAATCTCTACCTCATCCCTAGTGGACTGGAAACACCCCTGGAAATAACAGGGAGCGTTTTGCATGTCATTCGCTACACCATGTGGGTCAATGGCTGCATTCCATCAGGCTGCTCTGAAATACCTACACAGAGATAATTTCTCAAAGCTTGTTTACCACGGATTGCCGTATTCCAGGTCTGTCCAAATGCTCCCTGACGGATCACGTGAGCACAAACGGCGTATTTTGTTTCAGGCTGCCCGGGCAGCCGTCCAGCCAACCCACTCTTATCTTCCTCTTTGTTTCCTCCCTCCCCCCTCCGCTCTCCACAACTTGAATAAAACCGTCCTCCTTTTCTTGTCCACTTCACTCGCCCACGTGCCAGGAAGTCCCCAACTGAGGAATCACACAGCTGAGCTTTTATCTCCATGCCGGCCAAACTTATCTCTCCCAGCGCCATTCCACAGCGGTCGTTGGCAGCCATCGCAGACTGTGGCTTCCAATTCAGCCAAATGCATTCTTCCATATAATGGTCTCCCTCTTCGCAAGCCCATTTGCAGATATGTCTTCCCCAAAAGGACTTCGCTTTTCTTTCTTTTTTACTCCCTTTCATTTTCACCAGATCTTTCCCAAAAAGAATAAGACTCGCTTGCAACATAAGGCAGAGAATCCCCTCTCCCTTAACCCAAAAGCAACTTTCTCTGTGTGTGTTTGGAAACCAGATTGGGATGGCTATGCCTGAGGGTTATTTTTTTATCCTTCCCCACCATGCCTTATTCATGCCCAAATTCCCCTGAATTACTTTTGGTCCCCCGAAGGCATGATTTGCTTCAGGAAAGGAACACCAGTTTGGGAGAATGTTGTTTGTAAAGGAAGAGGAACAGCCACTCCAATAATGGTCTTTAAATGTCCGCTAAAAATGAAACACATTCTTTATGAATCGCATTTGTCCACGATGTTATGACAATGTTGCTTCATTGTTTCTAGTGTATTGTGTTTTGTTGTGCTCCTACGATGAAATTCGCTCCGGCAGGCTGTCGCCAATGCTCCCAATTTGGGTGCCTTGAAAAGAGGATGAAATATACTTGGAGTCAAGTGTGAATTCCATGCTCTTTATTCAGCTCATAGTAGCAAGGAATGAATCTTTCCCCAAAACGTCTGCTATGTATACATTATTTACACAATGGGCCCCATCTGATTGGCTAATTCCGGGCTACTCCTGTAGGCCAATCAGGTTGCAGATTCACTTCATCCAGGAGCCTGATTGGCTGCTCTTGCAGGCCAATCAGGTCACTGATTCACTTCCACTTGGAGCTGGATTGGGTGGCTCCTGCGGACCAATCAGACTGCTGCATTCTGGATCCTATTGTTCTAGGACCAATCAGACTGCTGCATTCTGGATCCTATTGTTCTAGGATTCAGCTCAGTACATAACAGGATTAGACAAATTCATGAAAATTAAAGCTATCAGTGGCTACTAGCCATAGTCGCCAATGGGGATGGGGCTGAGCCCCCCAATCTTGAGGGGTCAGGCCATGGCAGCAGCGGGCCTTGTCGGACTTCCCAAGATGGCGGAGGTCCCTCCTGGGCCTTGCAGCCTCCTCTCGATTTGTGTAACATCACATGTTACATGTGACGTCACACCTGCTAAAAACATTTTAAAGACAAGCATATCCAGATAGGTAGAAAGTTGCCATGTGTTTTAACCTCTTTTTAGCTTATTGTTGATTTTAATTATTTTTGAACATTTCGGGGGGAAACATTTCGAAGCAACATTTTAAAAAGTTGTTTTAAATTGTTTTTACTGATCGTTTTAATGTTTTTATTCTTTTTGTAAACTGCTTGGAGGTTTGTTTCATTTTTTTACAGTCAAGCAGTATATCCATTTTAAGAAATAAACAAAAATGGTATATTTTAAATTATGGATGTTTATCTTTTAATGCCTGCGTCACTTGGATTTTACACTTGCAAACTGCTTAGAAAGCTGTTTTGACATTAAGTGGTATATAAATTAATTAAGTCACCTACATCCTCATCTCTTGATTTGTTAGCAACTCTGGGGATGAAGGTGCAGATATAAAAACGTCACCGGAATCTTCCTCATTACAATCACCATCTCCCCAAAATATGGACGGCAGTTCAGTATCTGATTTTGTCATCTTCCCCCCTATTTCTGAATTAGACGCAACAGCCACCCATAAAGGAGAAGGCTGGGCTCCACAAAGTAAGGGAATGGTAAATAAGGACAGCTGTAGTATCTATCCTCCTTGTACAGTGGTATTTAGAATTGGCGGACAAAGTGACGATTTCTTGGGACAACGCTGACAAATAACTCTTGGAGAAAGCTTGCCTTGACAGAGCCTGATGAAAATAGACAGCAGGGGTGACTGTGGTGGTGGTGGTGGGGAGGAAGGGGCGGTGGAGAGAAAATGTCAGATTGAGATGAAACAGTTCTGAGGCCTGGAGGAAAAAAAAACTTGTAATGACAAGCACAGCACCACAGAAAGCAACTCCAGACAGCCTTAAGAGGGACGATTGCTGTAGATCTGAGGACTGGAGCAAAGCAAAGTGTTGCAGATTAATTTCCTCGGAACAAAATAGGAAGCTGCTTTCTGCTGAGTCAGACCATTGGTCCATTTGGCTCCACTTTGCCTGCACTGACTGGCAGAGGCTCTCCAGGGCTTCAGGCTCTACCTGCAGGTGCTGCCTGTGTGGAAACCAAGCCTTATGAAAAATGGTTGAGGGAGTTGGGTATGTTTGGCCTGGGAAACAAGCAGACTGAGAGGAGATATGGTGGCTGTCACATGGAAGACGGAGAAAGCTTGTTTTCTCCTGCTCTGGAGTGAAGGATCTAACAGAGAAAGGAGAGTCTGATTAAATATCAGGAAGACCTTTCTGGCAGTAAGAGCTGTTTGACAGTGGAACGGACTCCCTTGGGAGGTGCCGGACTCTCCTTCTTTGGGGGTTTTTAAGCAGAGGTTGGATGACCATCTGTCACGGATGCTTTAGCTGAGATTCCTGCACTGCGGGAGGTTGGACTAGATGACCCTAGATATCCCTTCCAAGTCTACAATGCTATGATTCTATGCTCGGCCCAGTGAGCCACAGCCCTTCCTCGTTTCATTTACATACCCAGACACAACCTGCACCCTCATCCCCTTTTGCATGCTATTGCCAGCAAACTCTTAAACAACTTGATTTTTTTAAATGGCTTTCCGTCTTCCGTGCTATTTGGAAGGTTCAAAGGCATCCCCTACCAGAACAGACTCTGCCCTTGTGGCCAGAAAGTGTCGGACTCTATGGCCCACATGATACTGGATTGCCCTCTTTCTAACATTTTTTATTTTGGCCCTCCGATATCCTTTATGTGGCTCGGGGCCCTCTCCAACAAACAACTTGCAGTCCAGCTCTTGTTGAGGGATGACTCCCCTGAACTCACCAGAATTATGGCTCACTATTTGACTAGGATCTATGAAATTAAAGCCAGTACATCTGGACTACCTAACAATGACTGATGAGGATTCCTTATTTACAGAGGGTTTGTATGTTTTTGTTTTATTTTATATATGCCAATAAAGGTGTTGACTGATTGATTTTTTTAAAAAAACAAAAAGATTGGTCTCTTAAAAGCCTTTGAATGATCAGCTCATTTAGAGAGGGGGGAGGGAATCCAGTAAGGAAACAATATTAAAGACAAGAAAGTGTTATTTCAAATTACATTCCATTGTTTTTGAAATCAACGAGAAAGTCCTTGACCCTCAATCCCAGGGAGTGGGTCTAATCTAATATCTGGTCCATTGCGCTTACAATGGGGCTTACTCACGGCTTAATGAAAACAGGACTGCAAATGCCACAAGTGAAGAAGTTAGGTTCATCTAATATGAAAGGACAGAAGCTACCATCAGGGGGTCGTTGAGGGATCTGAGATTTGCAAATTCCTACTTGCATGAAATGATACGGAAGAGACATGTTTTGTTGCAGCTGAGGCAGATGAAGGCATCCGGTTGTGTTGCTAAACTGCCTTGGTCCTGTATACCAGAATGAGCATCTCCACCCCCATTGTTCAGCCTGCCATGTCCAGCTCTGAGAGCCTTCTGATGGTTCCCTCCATGCGAGAAGCGAGGTTACAGGAAACCAGGTAGATGGCCTTCTCGGTATTGGCGCCTGCCCTGTGGAACGCCCTCCCATCAGATGTCAAGGAAATAAGCAACTATGACACTTTTAAAAGACATCTGAAGGCAGCCCTGTTTAGGGAAGTTTTTTAATGTTTAATGCTGTATTGTGTTTTTAATATTCAGTTGGAAGCCGCCAGAAGGGCGGGGTGTAAATAATAAATTATTATAATTATTAGGGGACGCGGGTGGCGCTGTGGTCTAAACCACAGAGCCTAGGGCATGCCGATCGGAAGGTTGGCGGTTCGAATCCCTGTGACGGGGTGAGCTCCCGTTGCTTGGTCCCTGCTCCTGCCCTCCTAGCAGTTCGAAAGCACGTCAAAGTGCAAGTAGATAAATAGGTACCACTCCGGCGGGAAGGTAAACGGCATTTCCGTGTGCTGCTCTGGTTCTCCAGAAGCAGCTTAGTCATGCTGGCAGCATGACCTGGAAGCTGTACGCCGGCTCCCTCGGCAAATAAAGTGAGATGAACGCCGCAACCCCAGAGTTGACAGCGACTGGACCTAATGGTCAGGGCTACCTTTACCTTTTCATTATAATTATTATTATTGCTACAGATGCACCATGGTGTTTCTTTTCTCTGTGCTCCTCCCAGTGGCATAGCTGTCAACTTTTGGATTTGAAAATAAGGGATTTTTTTAAACTTTTGGATTTGAAAATAAGGGATGCCGCGAGGGCGGTGCAATGGCACCAAGTAGCCTCGCCACCCTGCGCTCCAGAGGCTGCGCGCGAACGGGTGAGCGAAAGAGCGAGCGCATAGACGGCAGGCAGGCTGTCTGTCTGGTTGGGCATGAGGGTCTGGCTGCACAAGGCATGCAAGCTCCGCCCCCAGTCGGTCTCAGACTCCTTATTGGCAGCCGAGCAACACAGCTGAGGAACCTCCCTGGCCGGCAGGGAGGGAGAGGAGCTGCTTCCTTTGAAATCCGGGAAATTTAAGGGATATCAACAATCCGGGATAGCAGCGGGAAACGGCATTGGAATAAGGGAGTTTCCAGCAAAAAAAGGGAGGGTTGACAGCTATGCCCAGTGGTCATTCCTCCTCTTGTCACTGCTATGGATACATGACCTGACTGTCTGTTACCAGGCACTGCGGTCATCTGCAAGGGGTTCCCACCTGGCAGGGTTGATGTTGCCAGGGTCACATTTGCAGATATATTTGCAATGCAGAGTTGGTCTACCAACGGTCCTGGTGCCTGAAGCCAGCTCCCCGCAGATCACGTCCTTGGGGAGCTACCATCATCCATTCTGTGGACATGGCCAAGCCAGCATAGATGTCGCTGAGACAGGAGTGCAAACATGCTGGGAATGTGTGCTTGGGAGAGCACATCTTTGCTGGAGACTCTGTCCTGCCATGTGATGCTCCAAAACTTCCTGGCGCAATGCATGTGGAAGGTGCTGAGGCGTCACTCCTGGCAGTTGTAAGTTGTCCATGACTCACTTTCCTAAAGCAGCATGCCCAACACACAAGTCTGGCAAATAATATAAGATGAGCTGATGCGCACCTTTTGGACTTAACGTTCAGATCGGGACTTAGCTGCTTGCCGGATTTTGCACTTCTCCTAACAGTATGATACAGTCCTTGGCATTTGAAAATAAATGAATAAATATGTATTTTTATTTTTATTATTTTTTTAGCCCCACAGATTAATGCAGAAATGGAATGGGGAAAAAACATGAAAAAGAGATGGACTGCAAATAGACAGATGCACCCGCCCCTTGCTTCAGTCTTCCATTGCCAAGCCAGCAAGGTTACAAGACTGCAAGGTTACCCAGGATATTTGATTTGGGAGGGAGACTGTGGCAGAGACAAGCAAACACTGTCTTGTATATCAGCCAACACTTAGTGTCCACACTGCCTGCTAAATGTAATGGAAACAAATAATGGATGTTGTCAAAAGAGGTTAATTAAGCATTTTATTCAAGGATTACAAAGTTCAAACAGAAACATGTCGCCAGCTCAGAATGCACACAGAACTATGTGGAAAATCCAACTTAATTTGCTAAAAGTCTTTGGTGAGGATCCCCCCCCCCCGCTTCTTCTCCAGCTACTGCTGGCGGTGGTGGAGGAGACGAGGAAGACTTAAATGTTCAAGACAGATTGCCGCCTGTTTATTGGCAATCAACATCATTACGTGGCAAGAATTCAGCCATCCATATTACAGCAGGGCTGGGGAAGCAGTTCGCACAGACGCCGTTTAAATTAACAATAGTCCTTTAAGAAGTAGCAGTGGACCGCCGTTGAAACCCAAGAGAGACATTTCGTCTCTGGAGATACATGCTGTCTTTTGAACTTGGCGGAGACTAAAATCTAAACAGAGTCTGAAATAAGCAGAGAGATAGAAAAGTGTGTGCAGGGGTGTATCAAGCCCCTTTGTGTGGAAAAGGCCTGAACTTCAGAAGAAGAAGAAAACAGAAAAGGCATGAAAGCTGGAGACGGATGCTTTTCAAACTTCCTGCTGGCAAGAAACACTTTGCATGCTAGCCCTATACAGGTGGCATTTTCTTTTAAGGTATTAATTAAATTTATATCCTGCCCTTCTTCCCAAAGGAGCCCAGCATAGCAAACACATTGGTGATGAAACAATACAATTACGAAGAAAATGAAAACGTATTTAAATTAATTAAAAATATCCAATAAGCTTTCAAAACAATCACATATCCTCACAGCTGCAGAGAATAGTATGGTTGAGAGGGGTTTTGTTTTTTTTGGTGGGGGTCAGTTTGAATGATGCCCCTAGACCCTTCCAATTCTTGGGGTCCTGTACGCAAAGAGGGTGGGGGTTAGAATCTAATAAAGGAAATTGCTGAACTGGTCAGGCACATTTCTTTGTAAGACAATGACCTTAGCTGGCCGCAAAGGTGTCCTCATCAGCATCCCAAAAGAATGAGCTGGGCTGCAAGAGCTACGAGGAAGTGATGGTGGCCTCTAGGCTAGTGGTTAGGCTGTTCCTCCACTCATCTCCTACCTGCTAGATAGGAGAAAAATAGCCGAAGGCTTGGGTGGGGGGTGCTGAGCAGGAAGCAGGTTGGAAGATGGAGACACAGAGACATGCTTGCTCTGTGCTGGATCGAAAGCTGTGAGTAACGGGCAAGCAGGATCTGTTGGTGTGGCCATGCTGTATGCCCCTCCAACTTATGCTAAGTTTTCCAAGGAAACTGAACCTGGATAAGTGCTTGGAACCCCTGGATTCTCTCACCACTCAGACATCGGGGTGATTGGTAATAATAATAATAATAATAATAATAATAATAATAATAATAATAAATAAATTTTATTTATACCCCGCCCTTCCCAGCCGAAACCGGGCTCAGGGTGGCTAACACCAATAAAAATTACAATAAAATATAAAAGAAAGAAAAACCGTTAATTAAAATACAGGTTAAAATACAATTTAAAATTTAAATGCAGCTTCATTTATTGCCCATAATCAAAACCATAAGGGGAGGAAACATCAGACTGAGTCCAACCCGAAGGCCAGGCGGAACAGCTCTGTCTTGCAGGCCCTGCAGAAAGATGTCAAATCCCGCAGGGCCCTGGTCTCTTGTGACAGAGTGTTCCACCAAGTTGGGGCCAGTACTGAAAAGGCCCTGGCCCTAGTTGAAACCAGTCTAATAACCTTGTGGCTCGGGACCTCCAAAATGTTGTTATTTGTGGACCTTAAGGTCCTCTGCGGGGCATACCAGGAGAGGCGGTCCTGTAGGTACGAGGGTCCTAGGCCACATAGGGCTTTAAAGGTCAAAACCAGCAGTATATTTTAATCATCCTGGAAGTTAATAATGGTGACACACCTCAACAAGGAGCTACAAGATAGGGGACTCCAACTCAACATCAGGAAGAACATTTTGACAGTAAGAGCTGTTCAACAGTGGAACAGTCTCCCGTGGGGCGTTGTGGAGGTTTTGAAGCAGAGGTTGGACAGTCATCTGCCATCAATGCTTTAGCTGAGATTCCTGTATTGCAGGAGGTTGGATGAGATGAGCCAGTGTGGTGTAGTGGTTAAGAGCGGTGAACTCATAATCTGGTGAACCGGGTTCGATTCCCCGCTCCTCCACATGCAGCTGCTGGGTGACCTTGGGCTAGTCACACTTCTTTGAAGTCTCTCAGCCCCACTCACCTCACAGAGTGTTTGTTGTGGGGGAGGAAGGGAAAGGAGATTGTCAGCCGCTTTGAGACTCCTTCGGGTAGTGATAAAGCGGGATATCAAATCCAAACTCTTCTTCTTCTTCCTTGAGGTCACTTCCAACTCTACAAGTCTATGATTCTGTGATTCTATGATTTGCAACAAGGAATCGCTGATAAGATTCCCAGGTGTTCCCAGGAGGGGGGTTGAAAACCACAACTTAAGAGACAGAAGGGCCAATGGTTTGTACACCAAATCAGATCCAAGCTGCAAATGAAATTCTCCCCCAAACAATCCAAAGATTAAATCAATAAATAAGTTCCATGCTTCTTTTTTAAGATGGATGTAAAACACAAGGAAATACGCCCCCCCCCCAAAAAAAAGAGAGAAAAGAAATGAGAAGTGAATAAACCTTGGGAGTTATTCTTGTGAGAAGGAAAACCTATCAAGATGTGGAGTTTTATGGCCCTGCACTTTGATTTTGAGTGCAGGCTCAAGTTGCTATGGTGATTCAGCAATGTCAAATATGCTGCAGCTTAATTAACTGTGTGATTTTTTATTTAATAAGGTGGGATATTCATTTCTAATCAGCTTCTGGGGCACAGTCTAGTTTCTCTTATAACTTCCTATATTTTTACTTTCCTTTAGAGTCTTGATTCCCTGTACAGGCATGTAGAAATCCTCACTCCATGTGGCATTCTCTAAGAACCCAAGAGGAGCCTGCTGGATCAGGCCAAGGGCCCAGCTTGTCCAGCATCCTGTTCTTAACAGTTGCCAACCACACACCTGTGGAATATTAAGGGCTGACTGCAGGGGCGTTTCTAGCCACTTGGCTGCCCGGGGCAGGAAGCCAAGAGGCACCCCCGACGTCATGATGCATGCGCACAGCGTGATGCCCCGCCCCCGGGGGTGCTGGCTGGCGGCTTCGGGAGTATCTGTAGCCCGCAGAGACTCCCAAAGCCGCCTCCCAGGCTCCCTCGGTGGAGCGCAAGTCGGGGCAGGGAGAGGGGCGGGCCAGCGAGGGGGGGTGTCACCCCTCCTCGCTGGCTCGCCCCTCTCCATGCCCCAGCTCCGCAAGCCAGCCAGCGGCGGAAAAAGCCGCTGGAAGAGGTGGGCTATTTTCGGTGCTCCCGGGGCAGGGGCAGGCTGGCTTGCCCCTGCAGCTCCACTCCGGCAGTGCCGGAAATAGCCTTAATTTTTTTTAAAAAAAAAGCCCAGGGGGGCGGGCCACCGCCCAAAGTGTCACCCCCAGCAGGGCGCTGCCCAGGGCAGCCCGCCCCCCGCCCCCTTGCTACGCCCCTGGCTGACTGTTAAAGAGACAAATGACTCCATATACGGTACAAGGAGGGCTCTGACACTTGCAGTAAAAAAAAAATTGCTTGAGTAAGTTTAATGGACTGTGGTTGGATGAGAAATGGTGATGTGCTGGGGTGGCAGAAGGTGGTTGGCTGTAATCCAACGTCACAGTGTTTCTCCAACTTGGGTCCCCAGGTGTTGTTTGACTACAACTCCCATCGCCCCTGACCATTTGTCCTGCTCGCTAGGGATGATGGGAGTTGTAGTCCAACAACTGCTGGGGGCCCAAGTTTGAGAAAATTTGAGCTTTCTTGCTCCTGCCTTGCATGGCAATACAAGGGGGCTCTCTATGCTGGAGTTTTGTGGCCCACTGCCCTTGCCTGGTAGTGCAAGTTTTGGGTGTTAGGGTTGTTGTTTTGTGCAGGGGGTGGAGGGATGCGATCATGAGCTCACAATAAAAGAGGGGGAAAGAGGAGGAGGCGGCGGCAAACCAAATGAATTCTAAGCCTTGCAAATTCTGCTTTGCCACCTGGGAAGGCAGCACATGTGTCCAGGTGGTGGCGAGCTTTTTAAAAGCTGATTTAATTAAGTGTTTTGATTTGATTTTGGCAATCTTGAAGGCTGAGCAGGTGGGCTCTAGTATTTTAGAGTAATGAGCATTAAAGGAGAATGGCGACAATGGTGCTCTAGGCTCAAGAGGCAATAATGAGAGGGATTCTAAAGGTCAGAGAACTTGAACAAGAAGTGAGGGGGGAAGGTGAACTTCGAAATGCGGCACCGTGCCTCAGCCGCTGTGTCCCAAGTTATCTTCCCCCTGGTGTACTGCGCCCTGCAAAGCTTGGGATCCAGATATTCAGCTACAACTAAACTACAAGTGATCCAGCTAGACTGGTGACTGGGAGCAGCCACTGGGACCATATAACACACAGACCTAAAAGATCTAAATTGGCCCCCAGGATATTTCTGAGCACAATTCAAAGTGCTGGTGCTGACCTTTAAAGCCCTAAACGGTTTTGGCCCTGTATACCTGAAGGAGCGTCTCCACCACCATCGTTTTGCCTGGACACTGAGGTCCAGTGCCGAGGGCCTTCTGCCGGTTCTCTCACGGCAAGAAGTGGAGTTACAGGGAACCAGGCAGAGGGCCTTCTCGGTAGTGGCACTAGACCTTGGACTAGTCACACTTCTCTGCAGTTTCTCAGCCTCACTCACCTCACAGAGTGTTTGTTGTGGGGGATGAAGGGGAAGGAGAATGTTGGCCGCTTTGAGACTCCTTAAGAGGAGTGAAAGGCGGGATATCAAGTCCAAACTACTCCTCCTCCTCCTCCTCCTCCTCCTCTTCTTCTTCTTCTTCTTCTTCTTCTTCTTCTTCTTCTTCTTCACCGCTTCTGGCACAACGGAACACCGTGATGGAAACCAGAGCGCACGGAAATGCCATTTACCTTCCCGCCGCAGCGGTACCTATTTATCTACTTGCACTGGTATGCTTTCGAGCTGCTAGGTTGGCAGGAGCTGGGACAGAGCAATGGGAGCTCACTCTGTCGTGGGGATTCAAATCGCCAACCTTCTGATCAGCAAGCCCAAGAGGCTCAGTGGTTTAACCACAGTGCCCCCCCCCCCCCGTGTCCCTTTTAAGGGACAGTGCAGTCTCTCAAGTAACCTCAGACTTGGATCATGTGGGGGAAAGTATATTCAGTATGATCATACTGCAGATTCTTGTGAGATATTCGTGTGTGTGTGTGTGTGTGTGTGTGTGTGTGTGTGTGTGTGTATGTGTGTACAAGTAAAACTGGTCCTGAGTTTCAGACTGATTTGATTACATTTCTCTTAGCAACGGGTGTCTTGACCAGGGAGGAGACATTTCTCGGTTGTACCTCGAAATGAGATGCATATCCTATTATTCTGATGGCAAAATGAATATGCTTATCTTAAAGCGAAGCAAAAGTCTGCAATAAAACAGATTGGATTGTTTTTGCTAAGTGGAGGAAACCCAGCAAGCCAGGCAAGGTCGTGGACAAGAAAATGTGTTAGTTTCACAACAGGAAGCCAAACGGTCCTTGGATGAGGTCACCCTCGCGAGGAACTGTAAATATTAATTTGCCCTTATTGTTCTGCTCCTCACATCATCTCTGCAGAGTACAACCATTGGTCCGGTGCTTTAAAGTCCCTGCTATTGCTTAGATCCTTTGGAAGAGAGAAGATTTCTTATAAAAATGGGGACAGCAGTTGCAAAAGGAGCACCAGTTTCAAATCTTCCTGGACAGAGGTCAACCGAGCCCTGCAACATCCCATTTGGAATGACAAATGGGCCAAAATCTGCCCTCCAATTTTGTGCAGATTTTTCTTCTTCCTGCAAAGGACTCTTCTGTAAGAGCATAAGAGTCTTACTGGATCAGGTCAAAGGCTCATCTAGTTGAACAATCTCTCTTAGGAAGTGGTGGACTCTCCTTCCTTGGAGGTTTTAAAGCAGAGGTTGGATGACCATCTGTCATGGATGCTTTAGCTGAGATTCCTACAGTGCAGGGGGTTGGACTAGATGACCATTGGGATCCCTTCCAACTATGATTCTATGATTCTGTCTTATTTTTTTTATAGTGGCCAACCAGATGGTTAGGTTACAGGGAACCAGGCAGAGGGCCTTCTCGGTAGTGGCACCCGCCCTGTGGAACACCCTCCCACCAGATGTCAAGGAAATAAACAACTACCTGACTTTTAGAAGACATCTGAAGGCAGCCCTGTTTAGGAAAGTTTTTAATGTTTGATGTTTTATCGTGTTTTTAATATTCGGCTGGGAGCCAACAAGAGTGACTGGGGAAACCCAGCCAGATGGGTGGGGTATGTATGCATGAATGAATGAATGAATGAATGAATAAACAAACAAACAAATAAATAAATTTTACTATTCACTCTGCCTGAGCACAGCGCAAGCACCCAGTTTCTTTTTGAGTGGGCGGGGAGAGCTTTTTTTAGTCCCCAGCCAGGTACCACTAACATGTACGTACATGCAGTTTTATCCCTTATTAAGGGACCAGAACAATTTAGATCAAGCTCTAACTTAGCTTCCCCTAAGAAAAAGAGAGACTGCCTGAGACACGCCAGCGCAAGAGTGAATCTAATCAGAGCTCTCCCTTGAGGAGAAAGGCAGTGTTTAAGCTCGCCATTCTGCAAATAATTTTTATGAATAATACCAATAATAAAAATTCTCTGCACTATCTAAGGCTGAGAGCCAACTCCATATGTCAAAGGAAACGTAAGCAATTGTAATTCACAAGAGGCTGTTTTTATAGACTTGTTTAACACAAGGCCTACAGCAGCTCTCGTAAGAGCGGAGGCTGGGAAATGGACGACATCCGGCATTGCTTCCTAGAGAGTTTCCCCCCCCCCTTCTCTCCGCTACGGCAACTCTCTTGATTCTTCAGGATGCATTCCTGTTTTACAGCTCACCGTTCCTTCATTTTAACCAGGCTCCAGTCTTGGGGGACAATCTAAACCCATTGGATCAGCAGCTTGGCCAGCCAGTTCCTGGAGTGGTCAGCTATGCAGGCATCACTCCCTAACCCCAGTTCAGCCAACTTAAAAGGACCCCTGACAGTTAGGTCCAGTCGCAGACGACTCTGGGGTTGCGGTGCTCTTCTCTCTTTACAGGCTGAGGGAGCCGGCATTTGTCCGCAGACAGTTTTTCCGGGTCATGTGGCCAGCATGACTAAGCCGCTTCTGGCGAAACCAGAGCAGCGCACGGAAATGCCGTTTACCTTCCCGCTGGAGCGGTACCTATTTATCTACTTACACTGGCGTGCTTTCGAACTGCTAGGTGGGCAGGAGCTGGGACAGAGCAACGGGAGCTCACCCAGTCATGGGGATTCGAACCGCCGACCTTACGATCGGCAAGCTCAAGGCTCAGTGGTTTAGACCACAGTGCCACCCGCGTCCCAAGGGTAATTACGCTGGCCTCGGTCCTGTATACCTGAAGGAGCGTCTCCACCCCCCCCCCCCGCTCAGCCCAGACACTGAGATCCAGCGCCGAGGGCCTTCTGGCGGTTCCCTCACTGCGAGAAGCAAAGCTACAGGGAACCAGGCAGAGGGCCTTCTCGGTAGTGGCGCCCGCCCTGTGGAACGCCCTCCCAGCAGAGGTTAAGGAGATGAACAACTATCTGACATTCAGAAGATACCTCAAGGCAGCCCTATTTAGGGAAGCTTTTAACCTGTGATATTTTAATGTATTTTGTGTTTGTTGGAAGCCGCCCAGAGTGGCTGGAGAGACCCGGCCAGATGGGCGGGGTACAAATAAAAAATTATTATTATTATTATATTAATATAAACCAGCATAGGTTCTGCCAGCTTCAGAAATTTAGGGCTGCTTTGCCTATGCAAATTCCTCCCACCCAAGCGCGGAAGTGGTACAATCCAGAAACAGGGTTGCAGCTTCAATGGATGGCCTGGATCAGACCAGAGGCCCGACTAGTCCAGCTTCTTCTTCATCTTCTTCGGCGATCATTCGTAGCCGAGTAAGATTGTCTTCCATAAACACGGTTTTAACAATGAGTCTGTAAGTGACTGTGGAGGCCAAATGCATACTGTTCTCACAATGACCAACCAGTCACCCATGGGAAGCCTGCAAGACACAGTTGCAACCCCAACTCCTCTTGTGGCTCCCAGCAACTGGGATTCAGAGGCAAACCTCCTTTCTATTTCCTATGGCACACACACACCCCACGAGTGTGCCTCAGCCCAACAGTCTTGTAATTACTGTTATATATAGGATTGGAAAATCCATACTGCACTAATGGTGCATAATGTTGTCTGAGGCGCCATACATTGGGTGACAGATATACAATAAGGAGAATCTGGTTCAGACTGCCTTGCGATATCTCTCCTCTCCAAGCAACCAAGGCTCGTTCCCCCTCCAAAGTAATTTGAACTGTCCTTTGTGCTAATTGCCACAGATTAAAGCGAGGCGCTTATAAATGCGGGAAGGCAACCGCAATTTAAAAGTCGCACGCAAAAGGCATTTCTTTTGCTCGATCTCTTTGTTCCATCTCTCGTCAGGTGCTGTTCCTTACCAGCTGCTATGGGAGTCTGGTGGAATCGGTGTGTTTTGAAGTCTTTTATCTCCTTCAGTTCTGGCAAGTTTCCAGACCACAGAGAGGGGGAAATACTTTTGCAAAAGCACACAGACACATTATGTGAATCAGGGGTGGGAAATCTATTTCAGCCCGAGGGCCACATTCTCTTCTGGTCAACTTTCTGGGGAACACATGCGAGGGGTAGGCGTGTCCAGAGGCAAAAGTGGGAGGAGCAATGGATGCAAATTTTGCTTTTGTCCCATAGACTAGTTTCTACCTAGGGCTACCTATGCTCTTTGTCCTCCATCCAGACAAGCAAGAGGCATTGTCAAGGAGATCAAGGAGGGATTCCAGCAGGCCAAAAACACTTGGTGTAGTGGTTAAGAGTGGTAGACTCATAATCTGGGGAACCGGGTTCGCTTCCCCGCTCCTCCACATGCAGCTGCTGGGTGACCTTGGGCTAGTCACACTTCTTTGAAGTCTCTCAGCCCCACTCACCTCACAGAGTGTTTGTTGTGGGGGAGGAAGGGAAAGGAGAATGTTAGCCACTTTGAGACTCCTTCAGGTAGTGATAAAGCGGGATATCAAATCCAAACTCTTCTTCTTCTCCTCCTTCTCCTTCTCCTTCTCCTTCTCCTCCTCCTGCTCCTCCTGCTCCTCCTCCTTCTCCTTCTCCTCCTCCTTCTTCTTGTGGTGCAAAGCAGGACCAGAGAAGCAGGACCCAAAGCAGGACCTTCTTGTGGTGCAAAGCATGGCCTGGAGGAGGTGGAATAGCTAAGGAGGAGACACAGCCTCAGCAGTGTCCTGAGTACCTGGTAGAAACACCTGGGTGATGGGCTGCATTTTGCCCTGGGCCTGAGGTTCGTCACCCCTGATATAAATGTACAACTGGGGTTCTCAGGGTCACCCTTTAAGAATAAAAATTTGTTTGCACCACAAATTTTTTATTGATAAGAAATACATTGGAAAACTAGAAGAAACAGCTCCCAGCAATGCTTGGGAGAACACAATTACTTTAGAATATGACTGGACACCCAGAAAGTCTAAAACGATGCAGCTGTGTAAGAACAGTGATCATTCCTAAAATATAATTATAAACGACCCTCTTCCATATGTACCTCAAGCATGTATACAGACTCAAAGAGAGGTGTGAGCTTGTTTTTGCTGGGGAATCTCATAGGTCTAATCTGAGACAAACAAAGTCTCATCTCCTCATCAACACAAAGGAGCTTTCCACCCCATCCCACCGGCTGCTACTGGTGGCAGGGCCACTGGTCCTTGTGGATCTCTCTGCCCCACTTGGTCCTTCGTCTTTGGCACCCCATCTCATGCTTCCAATGTAGACCTCAACCTCCGCAAGCCCTCTCTAAGAAGCATTCCAAATCACATTGTGTGGAAGAGCAATTACTGTGGTTCTTCTTAGGTGCTGTTATTGGAATTTATGGAAAGGTTGGGGGTGTTGCCTCTCCAGTGGACATCATACACTCCCCCACTACCAAAATCACTCCTGCAAATGTCCCCACAAAACACTTCCCCATACAGTCCCCCCCCATATCTATTCACATTACCAAGTGTAACAATTGACTGATAAATGTATCTATGTACTGGCTCAATAAAAGGGATGCGGGTGGCGCTGTGGTCTAAACCACAGAGCCTAGGGCTTGCCGATCAGAAGGTCGGCGGTTCGAATCCCCGCAACGGGGTGAGCTCCTGTTGCTCGGCCCCAGCTCCTGCCCACCTAGCAGTTTGAAAGCATGTCAAAGTGCAAGTAGATAAATAGGTACCACTCCGGCGGGAAGGTAAATGGCGTTTCCGAGCGCTGCTGTGGTTCGCCAGAAGTGGCTTAGTCATGCTGGCCACATGACCCAGAAGCTGTACGCCGGCTCCCTCGGCCAATAAAGCGAGATGAGTGCCTCAACCCAAGAGTCATCCGCGACTGGACCTAACGGTCAGGTGTCTCTTTACCTTTTACTGGCTCAATGGGAAAATTTTAGAAAGTCATATAAAATCGCTCCAGTATAGGATTTGCGCCATTCCAACTTGGTTCTGTTCAGGAAAGGAATGGCTACCACGGGGGGGGGGGGAGTCTGGGATGTGGGCAGCCATAATCCCTCAAGCCTGAGACCACGTACTCAGCAGCCTCTTGCATGGGAGATAATTGCTGGCATCCTGGCAGATGGGTGTCAGACAGGTAGCCATTCCAGAGACAATAGTAAACCCAACCTCAGTTGATTAGCATCTTGATTAGGAACAGGAACATGTACATATTCACCTTTGTTTTACTTAATGGATGTGAAGTGGAAGTCAAGGGCGGGATGGGGGCAAGCCTGATGATCAGGTTTCTGCCAGAAGACCCCTCCCAGTTTGTGATATAACTATGATGTTATATCATAGTTATATCATAGAACTTATAAAAGAAGAAGCCATCCTTTGTTCCGGGCTTCTTCCTGCTTCTTCCATGTGGTGGCTGGAAGCCTGGTTGCAACAATAAAGATCAGGCCTACAGGCTGCTGTTTTGCACCTATATTCTTGGCTGGTGTTTCTGTTTGGCAATCCAAGTGAGCCCAAGGATTTTCCTATAACAGTGCATACTTACAATCACAATTTAGCAACCCTGTCACTAAAAGAGAGAGGATATGCACATTCAGATCGTGCACCCAGTGCTTTTCTATGCTTCTTTGTTTGGACGCGGTCCCTGTTTACACACCCCTCTTTATTTAGAATCAATCATGGTTCAGAGCAAGCAAGCTGGCTGAAATATACTCGGAATCGAGTGTGGATTTCATGCTCTTTATTCAGCTCATAGTAGCGAGGAATGGAAGTTCCCCCAGAGCGTCTGCTTTATATACATTATTTACACAATGGGTCCCACGTGATTGGCTAATTCCAGGATACTCCTGTAGGCCAATCACGTTGCGGATTCACTTCCACCTGGAGCTGGATTGGGTGGCTCCTGCGGACCAATCAGACTGCTGCATTCTGGATCCTATTGTTCTAGGAACAATCAGACTGCTGCATTCTGAATCCTATTATTCTAGGACCAATCAGACTGCTGCATTTTGGATCCTATTCAACTCAGTACATAACACTGGCTAAAAGGACAGATTAATGCTCGCAAGTTGTCTAAATGGTGACCATGCTGTGGCTGCTTATATTGGAGCACACATAGACATGGGTCTATTGAGAGATGATGAATGGCCAATGGCCAACTTTGCATGGTTCCAAACAACTAGTGTCGTGGTGTCATTTTTTCAAACCTTCAGCAGAATGAAGGGATAATGCCTGCTTCTTTCTTTCTTTTTGCAACCCCCCCATGCTCCTCACAATGCCTTATTCTGTCTCCTCAGGGCCTTGTGGCAGCTACACCCTCTTGGGATGTGCTCTTTGCAATGCTCATCGGTGAGTAACTGTGTTGTTGTCATTGGCTGTGATACATGATCAATGCCTTTTTCTTTCCCTGCCTTTATCTCGACGTAGCCGGCTTCTGCAGATTTGTCACATTTCATTCTTTTTATCATTTGAAACTAGTCACTCACTCTTGACTCTCAGTTTCACTTTCCATTATTTATAAGAATAACAATTTCAGCCCATTCTTGCGGCACAGGCGGGTGTCATTTTGTCTTACAATGAAGGCAAAATGACTTTGGGAGCTTGGCTAGATAAGCGCCGCGAAGATAAGGGTGTAAGCAAAACAGTCAAGAGTCCATTAAGCCCAGAATCCTATATATCTGGCACAGGGGTGGAAGAATAGGGAACAAGGGGAAAAATTGGTTCATTCTCACGGCCCAAACCAATACGCTAGCCAAAGCCAAAAGCTATCCTTTGAAATGGCCTCTGAATGTTGCAGAGGAGCTCTCCGATTAAAAGAAAAAGTGTGCAAAATGTGAAAAACTAGGAAGAAGTGTGCATCGAAACACACCTATTAGTGAAAATAATGTAGTGAAGAATGCATTTTGTTGTTTAGTCGTTCAGTCGTGTCCGGCTCTTCATGACCCCATGGACCAGAACATGCCAGGCACTCCTGTCTTCCACTGCCTCCTGCAGTTTGGTCAGACTCATGTTGGTGGCTTCGAGAACAGTGTCCAACCATCTCATCCTCTGCCGTCCCCTTCTCCTTGTGTCCTCCATCTTTCCCAACATCAGGGTCTTTTCCAGGGAGTCTTCTCTTCTCATGAGGTGGCCAAAGTATTGGAGCCTCAGCTTCAGGATCTGTCCTTCCAGTGAGCACTCAGGACTGATTTCCTTAAGATTTGATCTTCTTGTAGTCTCCTCCAGCACCATAATTCAAAAGCACCAATTCTTCGGCGCTCAGCCTTCTTTATGGTCCAGCTCTCCCTTACATCACTACTGGGAAAACCATAGCTTTAACTATACGGACCTTTGTAGGCAAACCTCTGCTTAAAAACCTCCAATGAAGGAGAGTCCACCACCTCCTGAGGGAGACCATTCCACTGTCAAACAGCTCTTACTGTCAGAAAGTTATTTCTGATGTTTAGTCGGAATCTCCTTTCTTGTAACTTGAAGCCATAGGTCCACGTTTTACCCTCCTGAGCAGGAGGAAACAAGTGTGCTCCATTTTCCATGTGACAGCCCTTCAGCTATTTGAAGATGGCTGTCATATCTCCTCTCAGACTCACCTTATCCAGGCTAAACATACCCAGCTCCTTCAACCATTCCTCATCAGGCTTGGTTTCCAGACCTTTAATCATCTTGGTCGCCCTCTTCTGCACACCTTCCAGCTTGTCAACATCCCTCTTACATGGTGGTGTCCGGAATTGGACACAGGATTCCAGGTGTGGTCTGACCAAGGCAGAATAGAGTGGGACTATTACTTCCCTTGATCTGAACACTGTACTTCTATGAATGCAGCCTAGAATAGGCTGCTGCATCATGCTGTTGACTCATGTTCCGCTTGTTGTCAACTAAGACTCTTAGAAGCTTTTCACATGTCCTATTGCCCCAAGAAGGCAAATCCTCTGTTTCTTTCTAGTCAGATTATATACTGTATTTTGTCCAGTTTCCTCAGTAAAGTGGTATCAGGATATATTTTCTCTATGGACTCTGCCTGCATTATTTAAGTTTCCTTTCCTAACTGTGAGGAGAACTCCCTCTGCCAATCTTAATACTCAAGACATCCTGCAGGGATGGAGACAGTCTTTCAGAACCGAGTCACTGCATGGAATTCAATTGTACAGTATTTGGATAAGCAAGTAAACGTACCGTCAGTTAGAATTAGATTGATAGAGTTGGGCTGTAATTGCAAACCCATTTCCCCTCCCCCCAGAAATAAACCTCTGTCTCTCCCCACCCCCCTCCATGATTAATTTAATGCAATTTGCTTGCCCCCAAATAAACAAACAAGAGACTCGATCCCCGGCAGTCTCGGAATACAACTCTCCCCTCCCATCCTTCGCAATGCAATCACCAACATCCATTTTATTTGTTTCTGGGTAAATTATTCAGATCTTATTTACTATATTATTAAATTTTAATTGTGTGATTGCATTTTCTCAAATGTAAACAAACCCGTAGCAGAACAAAACATGGCTTAATTGTGGTAGGTTCCATTGCTCAGCAAAAGAGACATCTCAGAAAGAAAGAGTTCCTTCTTTTTCTCCTTCCTTCAGGTTTTTAAACCTTCATCTGTTTCCCCCTTCAGGCTAAACAAATCTTCCTCAAAAATGTATCCTACCTGTAAGAAATCGTCCTAGTAGCTACTGATTGTAACTATTATCTCATAGTTACAATAACTATCAACCGTTACTATTTACTATTTAATTACTATTAATTGCCAAATAGTTACTATTAGGTTTTTGTTTTGGGGTTTTTTTAGGGACGAGGGTGGCGCTGTGGTCTAAACCACAGAGCCTAGAGCTTGCTGATCAGAAGGTCAGCGGTTCAAATGTCCCGCTTTCCCTTAGGACACCCCCATTTTCATCGGATAAATGTTGAAGGGTATGGATTTACGCGACCCCTGAGCCAAGGAGATAAGTAGCTATACAACCTTTAGGAGAAATCTGAAGGCAGCACTGCCTAGGGAAGTTTTTTAATGTTCAATGTTTTATTATGTTTTTATATATGCTGGTAGTCAACAAAAGAGGTTCAAAGACAATTTTTAAAAAAAATGTAGTATAAACACCAACAATTGGGAAACACTTGCCTGCGAGCGCTCCAGTTGGAGAACAGCCTTTACCAAAGGTGTCATGGGCTTTGAATAATAATAATAATAATAATAATAATAATAATAATAATAATAATAAATTTTATTTATACCCCGCCCTCCCCAGCCAAGACCGGGCTCAGGGCGGCTAACACCAAGTATAAAAACAATTGATTAAGATACAACTTAAAAACAAGATTAAAAACAATATTAAAGTGCAGCCTCATTTCAGTAGAAACTCAAATCAAAACTATTTGGGGAAGAAACCGTCAAATCTTCACCAAGGCACTCGAACTCAGGACGAAAGGGAGAAACGCACGAAGAGGAAGGCACGCTTGGCAAATCCACACCGTGATCAACTCCTGCCTGGAAACCAATGTCCCCACTGTGGAAGGATGTGTGGATCCAGAATTGGCCTCCACAATCACTTACGGACTCATTGTTAAAACCATAGTACAAAGTAACAAAGTATGGATAAGCATTAGGAAAACATTTCAAGGAAACATCATGTTTTGAGAATGTAATTACAAGTTTCTATAAGTATGTTTGCGGGGTTAAGTACATTCAATGTTAGAAAAATATGTAAGGGTATTGGCAGGAAGTAAGAACCTGATTATTATTATTATTATTATTATTATATTTAGATATGTACCTGCACATTTTTCTTTTTTTTCCGGTTTGGAATAACAACAACAAATAACAAACAACAAACATAAGGTATCTGAAGAAGTGTGCATGCACACGAAAGCTCATGCCAAGAACAAACTTAGTTGGTCTCTAAGGTGCTACTGGAAGAATTTTTTTTAACAACAACAAAATTATTGTAAATAATTTTTATTTATGTGAAATTCACTGATATGTAATCAGAAAATCTTTAATAAAAACTTATTAAAAATAAATAAAATAAAACCATATTTATGGAAGACAACCTTACTCGGCTATGAGTGATCACCAAAGAACGAAGAAGAATATATATTGGAAGCCACCCAGAGCTGCTGGGGCAACCCAATCAGATGGGTGGGGTATAAATATTATTCTTATTCTTATTCTTATTAAATAGGACTTTCCTATTTTCACTGGTGGAATGTTGGACGGTATGGGAATTCTGAATACCATTTGGAGATGCACACACACAAACACAAACATCCTCCACACACTGATTCTCACCTTGTTCTAGAGAGGAAAAAGGAGGACTGGGTTGCACAGTGCCGATATTGGAGACTTTGTAGCCTCAGGCCCTGGGCTTTGCAGAACAGCCTAATAAACTGGCCACCAGAAACGTTTCACCCACTCATCTTATTAACCAGATTCCAGATGGCCCGGGCGAAGTTGCAGGGGGTGAGAGGCTGGAGTCTCAAGCAATTTATTGCCCACAATATAGGCAAAAGGGTAGGGCAAGAAGCAAGGGGAAGGCTAATTTGTTAAATCATAAAAGTGTTTAATAGTGGATGTAAACCCTGTGAATAAGGAAGCATGGAGTTGCTGGCTGCAAACGGCACAGCAAAGCTTGCAAAGGGCTGAGGGTCAAAGAAGTGAGACTGGTATGGAAAATTGGAGATGGATTCTATCCATAGCTGTCAACTTTCGGATTTGAAAATAAGGGATTTTTTCAAACTTTCAGATTTGAAAATAAGGAATTTTTTCAAACTTCCAGATTTGAAAGTTAAACCTACCTTGCTTCTAATTTCTCCCAGAATAACGTGAACCAAAACTCAGCTATCCTTTAAAATTTTCACTTGCCTGAATTTTGGGATGCAGTTCTGCTACCAAATAATGCTTGCAAAAATGTGTACGCCGCAAGAAATTTGTACTAAAATACTAACGAATTTTCAAATTTCCGCAGTCGGAGGCAGTAATGCTTCTGAATACGGGTCCTGCTTGTGAGTTCTCCATTGTGGCATCTTTTGGGGGCACTGTGAAGTCAGGATGCTGGACTAGGTGGGCCACTGGCCTGATCCATGTCAAGTATAGTAATTTAATTCACTGAAATGGTAAATGCTTGCCTGCATTACTGTGTGTTTAAATCTGACTGGTTGGTAACTGAATTCTGTAGAGTTTGCTAGTAGTTCTCATGGGATTGGCTAACGAATTTTTCCGGTAATGCAGCTCTCGGGTAATGTGAAGATTCTCAGCAATCCAGGGAGGTTTTACTCCCCTCTAGTGTTGCTACTAGGGGCGCGGGTGGCACTGTGGTCTAAACCACAGAGCCTAGGGCTTGCCGATCTGAAGGTCAGCGGTTCGAATCCCCGCGACGGGGTGAGCTCCCGTTGCTCGGTCCCAGCTCCTGCCCACCTAGCAGTTCGAAAGCACATCAAAGTGCAAGTAGATAAATAGGTACCGCTCCGGCGGGAAGGTAAACAGCGTTTCTGTGCGCTGCTCTGGTTCACCAGAAGTGTCTTAGGTATGCTGGCCACATGACCTGGAAGTTGTACGCTGGCTCCCTCGGCCAATAAAGCGAGATGACCGCCGCAACCCCAGAGTCGGTCACGACTGGACCTAATGGTCAGGGGTCCCTTTACCTTTTTGGTGTTGCTACCAGAAATCCTCTATCTGGAGTTAGCGGGGCTTGAACCTGGGCCCTTCTGCCTTCTGCATGCGATACACATCCTCCGCTATTCAGCTACAGCCCCGCCGTCACTGTGAAATAAAGGGGCTCCCTGATCCTTGCTGCTTCTACATCTGTCTGGAATTCCTCCGCTGCTAATGTTTATGACCAGTTCTGTATAGCCGCGGGGGCCTCAGCGTCCTGCTGAGCCAGGTGTGTTTCACAATGGTAAGCTAATGGACTCGAGTTGTATGGGGATGAACTGATATTCCCCTTCACTATTGATATGCAACACATTCCTGACCTAGAAAATTAGACCTGAATTTCAATGAAAAACGCCGCCCGGCTCCCAGCAAAGAAAGCAGAATAAATCAGCTGAACTGCTGGTAGCTGTTTACTGAAAATGTCAGGGCATTTTTGCAAGTTGCACTCAAAGTGCCTTTTTAGTCTCTCTCTCTCTCTCTCTCTCTCTCTCTCAAGCGGCACGCATGTGTGAACGATTGCTTTGCAGTTTAGCAGGCAACAGAATCCAGTTTTTAAATTGACAAGAGTGTTTGTGCGGGATGGCGGATTCACGTTCAGCTTCTGGTGTTGGCGCCGGGTGCCAGGAGGACATGCAGAATGCGACTGGAGCTGTGATGGGAAAGGTATGTCAGATCATGCAGGAAGCAGTTTGGGGAGGCTGGAGTGCTGACCAGCAAGCAATGAGTAAGTCAAAGTCCATCACACCAGACTCTAGGGAGGATGTGGCAGAGGTGTGTTGGTAGTCAGGTTCTGGTGAAACGGGCAAAATGTATTTCAGGACACAGACGCCAGGCTGCCCCCAAGACTGGAGGAGACTGACGTGCATATGTGACATCACACCATAGCTGTCAACTTTCAGATTTGAAAATAAGGGATTTTTCCCCAACTTTCGGATTTGAAAATAAGGGATGCCGCGAGGGCGGTGCAGTGGCACCAAGTAGCCTCGCCACCCTGCGCTCCAGAGGCTGCGTGCAAACGGTTGAGCGAAAGAACGAGCGCATAGACAGCAGGCAGGCTGGCTGTCTGGTTGGGCGTGAGGGTCTGGCTGCACAAGGCATGCAAGCTTCACCCCCAGTCGGTCTCAGATTCCTTATTGGCAGCCGAGCAACGCAGCTGAGGAGCCTCCCTGGCCGGCAGGGAGGGAGAGGAGCTGCTTCCTTTGAAATCCGGGAAATGTAAGGGATATCAACAATCCGGGATAGCAGCGGGAAACGGCATTGGAATAAGGGAGTTTCCCGCAAAAAAAGGGAGGGTTGACAGCTATGCATCACACATAACGTGTGATGTCACACATATCTCCCAACACCATGCAGGCCTGTGGAACCTTCCACTAGCTGGTGTGATGGACTTTGGAGCTGTGGGATATTGAGGGGGCCCAGCCCCCCTCCTTGAAAATTTTGGAGGGTCCTCAGTCCCATGCCCCCCCCCAGATGGCTCCCTTGTTTCATGAGCTCTTTGAGCACCAGTTTGAGACTGCCAACTGGGACTAGTTACTGGGAGCATGGCTACCACCCCATTTCTGGGCACGATTTAAAGTGCTGGTTACGAACTGTAAAGCACTATATAGCGTGAGCCCAGCCTACCTATAAGAACCTGCCTGGACACCACGATGACGAAGAAGAAGAAGAAGAAGAAGAAGAAGAAGAAGAAGAGGAGGAGGAGGAGGAGTTTGGATTTGCTATCCTGCTTTATCACTACCCGAAGGAGTCTCAAAGCGGCTCACATTCTCCTTTCCCTTCCTCCCCCACAACAAACACTCTGTGAGGTGAGTGGGGCTGAGAGACTTCAGAGAAGTGTGACTAGCCCAAGGTCACCCAGCAGCTGCATGTGGAGGAGTGGAGACGCGAACCCGGTTCACCAGATTACGAGTCTACCGCTCTTAACCACTACACCACGCTGGTGTGGTGGATAAGATCACCAAGATCCCATGAAGCCCATTGGGTGACCCTGAGCCACTCACAGCCTAAGCTACCTCACAGGGTTGATGGCGGGGATTAAAAGAGGAAGGAGAGAACCATGTATGCCACCTCGAGCTCCTTTGTGAAAATGAAATAAGTAAATGGATAAAGAAATAAGAAGTTTATAAAAACACAAACACCATTAACATGGATATCCCTTATTTTCAAGAAGGATGGACTGCATTTCCAGCAGACTGACGTTCTGCATGTATTCCCACCTTTTGCCTTTTTACCCTGATTTGTTTCAACTGGTTTTGATTCTGAATTTTGAATTGCGGAAAGCTGACCTGTGACTTGCTGGTGTACATCAGGGGATCATAGAAACTTAACATTGTAGAGTTGGAAGGGACGATGAGGATCACCACTCTAGTCCAACCCTCTGCAATGCAGGAATCTTTCTCCCAACGTGGGGCTTGAACCCACAACCTTAAGATTAAGAGACTCATGCTGAGCTATCCCGTTATATGAATAATTATGAAGAATAATTTGCGTTCAATATTGTGTTTTAATTGAGTAACTCGTCCTGGGACTCATAGGAGCCAACTCCTAGGGGCTGAGGTCCCTTTGGCCCCCTGAATAAAATATTTGCGGGGCTAGGCCCCCCGCAAAGTTGATGGGCATTGCCTCGTATTATACTACTTTTGATGAGCCAAGTATTTGCCATCTCTGACCATCTCAGGCATGGAACCAACCTTCCATCTGTACAGCAGTAAAGGTAAAGGTAAAGGTAAAAGGTAAAGGGACCCCTGACCATTAGGTCCAGTCGTGTCCGACTCTGGGGTTGCGGCGCTCATCTCGCTTTATTGACTGAGAGCCGGTGTACAGCTTCCAGGTCATGTGACCAGCATGACAAAGCCGCTTCTGGTGAACCAGAGCAGCGCACGGAAATGCCGTTTACCTTCCCGCTGCAGCAGTACCTATTTATCTACTTGCACTTTGACATGCTTTCGAACTGCTAGGTGAGCAGGAGCTGGGACCGAGCAATGGGAGCTCACCCCGTCGCAGGGATTCGAACCGCCGACCTTCTGATCAGCAAGCCCTAGGCTCTGTGGTTTAACCCACAGCGCCACCTGGGCCCCATCTCAGGCAGCATACCAACCTTCCATCTGTACAGCAGTACCAGGAGATTATTCTGTTACTGTGCCATCACCATAGTAGCTTTTTTAAAAAAAAATGTTTTCAGGAACAGACGAGATGAATTCAAGAGGAAGGAAAAAGACAGATGTACTGCTCTCAAGTTGACCTGCTTATTCTACTCTGCCCTCTCCAGCCAAGGGCATATCCTTGAAATATTACTCAAAGCTCTTACGTAACAGCCTTAAGTTTAAAGGGCATCAGATTCTGTCATTGCTCCTGGTTTTGCTTCCAACTGGCTCCCAACCCTGGGCGAAGGAAAAGAAAGCTAACAGAGGGGGGGAAATTACGAGAAATTCTTGCACAGACAAACACCCATCTGGAGAGTTTAATTGCCATAACCGTATCAACATCTGCTATAGGGTTTTGTTTTGTTTCGTTTGAAAAAAAGAAAGAAAGAGAGAAAAGAAATGGAAGCCAATCAGAATCTGACAATGTATCGCTTGCAATCTGGACAGATTCACCTTGTGGCCTAACATCACAAATGAACCACACGTCTTCCTTGGCCTGGAAAACTCCTGTCAAGTGTCTCTAGACAGCGTTCGCCATTAGACAGCATTCCTCCAGTCCCTGCATCTCTATTCCAAGTGCATTTTCATATTAAGGGCACATGAGAAGCCAAATAGCTGGCAAATCTGACACAGCTTACACCCTTTAGGAAGGAAGGAAGAATTGACCAGCTGTCCAGATTAGACCTGGGACAGATAAAAGGAAGTAGTTCTTCATATGGCTATTATTATTATTATTATTATTATTATTATTAGCCATTCATCTTACTGCGTTGCCCCAGCCACTCTGGGTGGCTTCCAACAAAATATTAAAAGACATCTAGTTAAGCTATGGAGTTCATAGGAGGCACTGATGCCAACCTAAAGGTAAAGGCAAAGGGACCCCTGACCATTAGGTCCAGTCGTGTCCGACTCTGGGGTTGCGGCACTCATCTCGCTTTATTGGCCGAGAGCCGGCGTATAGCTTCCGGGTCATGTGGCCAGCATGACAAAGCCGCTTCTGGCGAACCAGAGCAGTGCACGGAAATGCTGTTTACCTTCCCGCTAGAGCGGTTCCTATTTATCTACTTGCACTTTTGACATGCTTTCGAACTGCTAGGTGGGCAGGAGCTGGGACTGAGCAACGGGAGCTCACCCCGTCACAGGGATTCGAACCGCCGACCTTCTGATCAGCAAGTCCTAGGCTCTGTGGTTTAACCCACAGCGCCACCTGGGTCCCTACCTAGATGCCTTTAAAAGAGACTTGGACAAATTCCTTACTGTTGTGGTGGTTGTTGAAATTTGTTTGCTGCCCTATACCCGCAGGTCTCAGGGCAGTTCACAACATGAGATCACAATATAAAAACCACAAAATGCATAACAAAACCAACCCAATAACCCACCCCCTTTCAAAACATTTTAAAAGGGCATTGGATGCCAGTCAACCAAAGGCCTGGTTAAAGAGGAATGTTTTCGCCTGGCTCCTAAAGGTGTATTATGAAGGCGCCAGGCAAGTCTCCCTGGGGAGAGAGTGCCACAAACGGGGAGCCCCTGCAGAAAAGGCCCCGTTCTCGTGTTGCCACCCTCCGGACCTCTCAAGGAGGAGGCACAGGAAGAAGGGCCTCAGAAGATGATCTCAGGGTCAGGGGTGGTTCATATGGCTATGCTGTGCTTCCATGGTTGGATGCAGTAATGCTTCTGAATGCCACTTGGTGGGGGCTGCAGGAGAGGAGGATTGCTCTTGCGCTCATGTTTTGCTGGTTGGCTTCCCATAGGCATCAGGTTAGCCACTGCAAGAATAGGATGCTGGGCTAGATGGGCCATTGGCCAGATCGCGCCAGGTTCTTGCTATGTTCTCAGGAGCATATTATGCAGGGATATAGGAAGCAATGGCGTCACAAGGCGGGGTGGGGTGGGGGGAGCGGTGCGCCCCGGGTTGCCATGTCTGCAGGGGTGACAAGAAGGCACCCCGCGGGGTGCTCGCTGGGCTCGGCAGCACGAGCAGCCATTGCGCTACCACAGCCGCATGTGGAGGATCCTCCATTCACAGCTGCAGCTGCGAGCAGAGGATCCTGCCACCGTCCATATGGTGCTTGGGTGGCGCCGGCGACAAATTGCTACTTACAAGGCATGCGCGGTGTCGCATGCATGCGGTGTATGTAGTGACACCGCACATGCGCTGTATGTAGCGGTTTGCTGCCGGCGCCGCTCGACCGTCGTACGGACGGCGGTGGGATCCTTCCGTCGCCACTACAGCCACAAGCGGAGGATCCCTCTGCAGTCACGAGCAGAGTATCCCACCACCATCCGTATGGCGCTCGGGCGACGCCGATGGCAAACCGCTATGTGCAACGCAGGTGTGGTGTGGCATGAATGCGCTGTACGTAGTGACGCCACACATGCGCCCTACGTAGCGACGCCACACCAGTGTGGTGTAGCGGTTAAGAGCGGTAGACTCGTAATCTGGTGAACTGGGTTCGCATCTCCGCTCCTCCACATGCAGCTGCTGCGTGACCGTGGGCTAGTCACACTTCTTTGAAGTCTCTCAGCCCCACTCACCTCACAGAGTGTTTGTTGTGGGAGAGGAAGGGAAAGGAGAATGTGAGCCGCTTTGAGACTCCTTCGGGTAGTGATAAAGTGGGATATCAAATCCAAACTCTTCTTCACGCATGCGGTGTATGTAGCGGCGCAACGCGTGCACAGCCAGCGGTTTGCCCCGCCCCAGGTGTCGGTTAGCTTTCGTTCTCCCCTGATAGGAACATAGGAACCTGCCTTATGAGTCAGATCGATGAGCCATTGATCTCAGTAGTGCATGCACTCCCTTGACAGCCTGTAACTTGGACCTCCGTTGCTCAAAGGGAGGAGCTGCCTGTGTGGGATTTGGTGCTGGTGGTAGGATGCGCCGGCGAGCAACGAGAACACATTAAACATGTGGCAACGAATTGACGACAACACCCAGCAAATGGAAATATGAACCCCGTGGCATACGGATAAAAGAAGCATCTGCAGAATGTGTGCGGGAAATTGCAAATACAATCGCGGCAATTATGATTATAGCATTGTGGATGCTCTTGCATTTAATTACCATTTGTCATTCTTCTCCCGCGATGGGGATGGACAGAAATGGACCGCAAACTATGTTTGAAAAGACAAGCAATCTGCACTGTGAATAGGAGCCTCCTTTATGCGAATACAATGGGCCCCCGTTTCCCCAAACATGGCAGCATCTCGAAAACCATTTTGACGACAAAATGAATGTGATGTGGGGTGGAGAAAGAAATTAGCCAGTTTATTATTTCATCTAAGAACATGAAGAGCTTATTAAGAGCTATTATGAAGGTTGTTGTTGTCGGGTGTTTTTTTTTTTTTTAAGTTCTTTTCTAAAATTACATTTAAATGGAAATGCTTTTCTTAGAGTTGACTTTAAGGAGAAGGAAAGAAAGTTGATCTTCCATTTTTGCCCATATCTTTCCAGCTGCCGTCAGACTATATCTCTCATCATATCCCTAAACGGCCTCAGTCCTGTATACCTGAAGGAGCGTCTCCACCCCCACCATTCAGCCCGGACACTGAGATCCAGCTCCGAGGGCCTTCTGGTGCTTCCCTCACTGTGAGAAGCAAAGCTACAGGGAACCAGGCAGAGGGCCTTCTCGGTAGTGGCGTCCGCCCTGTGGAACGCCCTCCCAGTAGAGGTCAAAGAGATAAACAACTATCTAACATTCAGAAAATACCTCAAGGCAGCCCTGTTTAGGGAAGTTTTTAACCTGTGATATTTTAATGTATTTTAATATCCGTTGGAAACCACCCAGAGTGGCTGGGGGGACCCAGCCAGATGGGTGGAGTACAAATAATAAATTATTATTAATTATTATTATTATTATTATTATTATCATCATCATCATCATCATCATCATCATCATTCCATTGGCCATTTGCCATGATGGCTGGTACTGGTCTGCAGAGCTGGGGGTTCCCCATGCCAGTTTGAGGCAACAACAAACAACAACAACAACAACAACAACAACAACAACAATAAATGGGTCAGGCAATGCACCACTTTTCTGCAATATTCCTTGCAATGCAAGCTCAAACACTCCCCCCTTGAAGAAAAGTCCTGCAGATGCAGACTTCAAATGCCAAGGACAAAGTTTTGGGCTAGAAGTCTCCTAGAGATGCTATTTTCAAGAAAAGCCTGCTGGATCAGACCAAGCGCCCATCCAGTTCGGCATCCTGCTCTCACAGTGGCCAACCAGATTATGATGATGGATATTTACTAAATTTATATACCGCCTTTCATTCAAAGGATCTGAGCCCAAAAGGACTCTCCCCTTCTGTGGTTTTCAGAAGCTGGTATTCAGAAGCAAAACATCGCACATCGTGGCTAGTTGCCACCTATAGCCCCTTTCACCAAGTGGATTTTTGCCCAGTCCTCTTTTAAACCCAGGTTGGTGGTCATCTTTGTGCTCCATAGTTTAACTCTATGCCATATGAGGAATTCCCCTATTTTAAGACGTAGTCATAAAATAAGCCATAGCAGGATTTTTTCGCATTTGCGAAATATAAGCCGTACCCCGAAAATAAGCCATAGTGATAGGCGCAGTTCTGGAGGGCGCCAAGGAAAAGGCGGGGCGTCCAGTCCCGCCACCAAAACCAGTCAACCCCAGAAGCAGCGCTCAGGAACTCTGCAGAGCAGGGCGCACAGGAAGGGGCAGCGGGCGCGACAAAGGCACTCCGAAGGTCTCTTCGCCCGCACGCTCGCCCAACTGTACTCGACGCAGAGTGCACAGGGTGGCCGCCATGGCGGAGAAGGAAGGCGGCACGGGCTTTCCCTGCTCGCCACCGCGACGAAATCCCCCAAGCCACCCCGCATGTCGCCCAAGAGGCCCCTTGGAAAACAAGGCTTCTGTCAAGTTTCGAGGAGGGAAGGCGGCGGAGGAGGAGCAGAAGAGAGCGCCCAGCGAAAGCAGGTCTCTCTGGTGCCGGTTCCTCAAAGCTCAGCTTGGATTCTCCCCCCGCTGCCAGCAAGGAAACAAAGAGCTCCGCCCCCGTCACATCCTTCGCAGCTGTGCTGGTCCCGTGGGGTATCCAGAAGGCGAAGTCTAAGTCCGGTCCAAGGTCAGAGGTACACGTAAAGGCAGTCCGAATTAACTGGAGCAGGGTACAGGGCAGGGAGTCAGGCGAAGTCAGGAACGGGTGAACAAACAGGGAACCAAGGCAGGTCAGGAGCTGAGGCAGAATAACAGGACAGGGAACAAGCAGGAACTCGTCGGCAAACGATGTTGCTCCTGCAACTTGGGGCTGGGGCTGGCCGGCTTTTATCTGCCCCGAGGCATAGGGTGGCCCCGATCCTCAGGTGACTCGCCTCTCTTGGCTTGGAGGCGAGCACTCCTCCTGTGGGAACTTAGTTCCCTTCGCCTCTCTGCCCTGAGCCTCTGCAGCTCAGGAAAAGCTGGAGGGTTACTGGACCAAGAGCTTCCCCTGACTGGGCGGGGAGTGGAGCACCTGCAGGCAATGAGTCCTCCATCCCATCAGAAGCCAGATCAAACTGGCTGCACCTGAGGATCTAGCACAGGTGAGTCCCCTTCAGACTCAGGCCCCAGCCCTGGCTCTGCTGGTTCTGGAGGCAGGGAATCCTGTGCCGGCTGGGATCCCTCAGGTTCAGCATCTGAGTCTGAATCCCAGGCCATCACAGCAGCCCCGGAACTCGAGCGTGGCCTTGCCAAGGTGTGCTTACGTAATAAAAATAAGACATCCTCTCAAAATAAGCCATAGTGCATTTTCTTGAGGGAAAAAAAATAAGACGTGTCTTAAAATAGGAGAAACACAGTACTTTCCGTTATCTGTCCAGACTCTTCCAGCATTCGGCTTTGTTGGACGTCGACAAGTTCTACTGTTGTGACAGGGGGGGAAATCTCAGAGCGGCTTGGCTGGTCAATGCTCCTACCTTGCCTGGAAGACTCGCCATGGGAGAGCTATTTGCTTATGCACAGCATGGTGCTGTTTCCTTCCTCCAGGCATTAATGCTTTCTGTAGCCCTCGCTTGTTCACCTCTGCTGTGATATGAAGCAAAACTCCCACTAAGATAGCTATTGTGTTTGTAGTTAAAAGACGGGCGCTTCCTCAATTCCTCTGCCTTACTACACAGCTTTAATAATACATTTTTTAAAAAGAAGAAGAAGAAGAAGAAACCATTTTTTTCAAGCTTAATCTTTTCAGGGTGCATTTTCCTGGCTCCTGTTGACAAAAGCTTTTTGTTTTAAAATTATCTATAATTGAAAGAGCTGCTCCAGAGCCCTCTAACAGCAGCAAAGCAAAACAAGGTCCCGCGACAAATCTTATCGCTTTGCCCCAAAGAGCGAGGGAAAGCTCGTTCCCAAGAGATGCTCCGCTCTTCCAGTCCTTTTTGCATTTCTGTATTTTAAAATGGAGGAGGAGGAATCAAAAGTTGTTTTAGCTGCATCTCCCAGTATTCGATAATAAACCCAGGCGCCGTGTCCCTGCTTGCTACACCCAGTCGCAGATGGGAAGAGGATGATGAAAAGTCAGCCTGGGAGGACTCTTTGAATCTGTATAATCAGATTATGCTAATTTCCTGAAATCCCCATTTCCAAAAGCTAACATTTATCATTAGCGTGTGTGCTTGCTAATTGTTTTACGGCCTGTCATGAGGGTGGAACGCACATTGGAAACCTTCTCTCTCTATCTCCCACTCACTCTCTCTCTCTCTCACACACACACAATTCAGAATATATCAGGACCGCTTTTGTTGTGCTTGTTTTGTTTAAAGAGACAGTTGTCAGATCCGCCAGGAGACGATACTTCACGGGAGAAAGGTTTGCTTATAAAGATGTTGAGATCACTCCGCTGTCGTTACCAGCGATGGAGAAATCTGTCAATTTTGGTTTTTCTTGGTTTCTCACTTTCCCACATCAATAGGCAATACTGTGTGAAGATTGCTAGGAGTGCATGTGCCCATTCTAGAATGGTTCACCAGCTCTGGCCATTCCTGGACCAGGATTGCCTGGCCTCAGTTCTCCACACTCCAGTGATCTTACACTTTGACTACTGTAACACACTCTACGTGGGGATGCCCTTGGAGACAGTCCACAGACTGCCGCTAGAGCAGAATGCAGCTGCTAGGTTGGTAAATGGAGCAACCTGATGGGACCGTGTGAAGCTGGTCCATGGAACTGGCTGCCAGTGTTAGGACGCCAACAAGTTGGTGCGCTGAAGAGCAGCATTCAGTCTGATAAAGCCGAGGTTAAACAGTCCGGGTCAGAAGCCAGCCAAAGTCAGTTCAAGCCAGAAGTCAGGAAGCCGAGGTCAGGTTAAGCCAGGAGTCAGAAACCGAAGTCACAAAGCCGAGGTCAGGAGGAAGCCAGGAGTCAGGAAGCCAAAGTCAGGAACACAGGAACCAGGAACAGGATGAGCAGGCACAACTACGTGCTTCAGCACAGCAGTTGCAGGTGCTGGTGAGGGAAGCAGCTGGCCTTCCTTAAGTAGCCAGCTCATCACCACGCCTTTTACGAGCTGCAACTACCTCCAATTGCTCCCTCCGTTTCTCAGCTCTACGCTCTACAGCTGAGATGGGAGGAGGGGAGGGGGCCCTCCGGCTCCTCTCCTCACAAGGGACTGATTCTGGCTCAACTTCTTCCTCCTCCTGTTCTGGCCTTCCCTCTTCCCCATCTGCTTCTTCCTCTTCTGAGGAGTGTCGCCACCAGTCTTCTTCAGGTAAGAATCCCTCCATTTCTCTGGACTCTTCCGTGGTTGCCGCTTCGCCTAGGGGGGCTTGCCACCACTCCTGCTCATCTGGTGCAACCCTGACATCCAGTGAGAAACCTGGCCCAATTCAAGGTGTTACATATAAAGCCTTTTAGGGTGCAGTAACAACCACCTTGCACCCTATGATTGGAAGGTGAGGACTTGTTGTTGGTGCTGCCAATGGGGCCTGACCCATGAGAGGGCTTTTTCAGTCCTGCTCAGAGTAGACCCATTAAAATCAATGCACCTAAGTTGGTTGTGTTCAATCATTTCTGTGGCCCAACTCTGAGTCTTCTTTGGCGATCACTCATAGCCGAGTAAGATTGTCTTCCATAAACAGGTGGGATGACGTCCCTGACAGCTGTCCAAGGATATCACATGCTAATGTGAGTCCTGTCCCCAAACGGTTTTTATATGGTTCTATCTCGACTCCCACCACTGCCACTTTAGCTTGGCTGGCAGCCCTGGATTGATCTCAGATGACATCATCCTTTGGTGCCGAGCCAAACAGAAGCCCTTGATGAGGGGTGTGGAGAGAGAGCAGATGGTTGACAGTGGCAGATGGTGCATTGCCTTTATTATTTAAATAAATGCCAAGCTTCTCTTGCAAAAAGATGGGGGTCCACTTTCCACCTGGCACATAGCCTGGGCTCCTACTCAAACAGCCTTCACACGTTACATTTCTTTAAAGTGTATGCCTAAAAAGGACACAATTGGTTTTCTTTAGACATGGGGGAGGACTGTAGCTCAGTGGAAGAGCATCTCCCTTGCATGTAGAAGGTCCATCTTTGGCATCTTCAGGGAGTCAGTGGAGACAATACTGATCAGCGTAGACGATGCTGATAGAGGACCATCTAGTCTGGCCCCATGCAATGCAGGAATCTCAACTAAAACGTTCATGACAGATACCCAACCAACCTCTGCTTAAAAACCTCCAAGGAAGGAGAGTCCACCACCTCCCCAGAGAGACCATTCCACTGTCGAACTGCTCTTACTGTCAGAAAGTTCTTCCTGACGTTAGTTGGAACTCCTGTGTTGTAATTTGAATCCATTGGTTTGAATCCTACTCTCCAAAGCAGAAGAAAACAAGCTTGCTCCATCTTCTATGTGACAACCCTCGAGATATTTGAAGATGGCTCTCCTATCTCCTCTCAGCCTCCTCTTATCCAGGCTAAACATCCTTAACTCCCTCAACCGTTCCTCATAAAGCTTGGTTTCCAGACCCTTGACCATCTTGGTCACCCTCCTCTGCACACGTTCCAGCTTGTTGATATCCTTTCTTAGAATGTGGTGCCCAGAACTGGACACAGTTCTTCCACTGAGATGGACCAATATTTTCCTACACACACACACACACACACACACACACACACAAATTGTTTTGCAATAGTGGGTTGATGATAAGCGGAAATGAATACCCAGCACGGTTAATTAAACATGATCCCCACTTTTGTTGCTGCCAGTCAGTTTAAGCAATACTGAGATCAATTGAGCTATGTTCATGTGATAAAAAGGACCTCAAGCATATGTCCCATGCTGATACACATTTAAAGAGGCTGCAAAAGGTAAAGGTAAAGGTAAAGAACCCCTGACTGTTAAGTCCAGTCAAAGGCGACTATGGGGTTGTGGTGCTCATCTTGCTTTCAGGCTGAGGGAGCCGGTGTTTGTCCAGACAGCTTTCCGGGTCATGTGGCCAGCATGACTAAACCGCTTCTGGCACAACGGAACACCGTGACAGAAACCAGAGTGCACGGAAACACTGTTTACCTTCCTGCCGCAGTGGTACCTATTTATCTACTTGCACTGGCGTGCTTTCGAACTGCTAGGTTGGCAGGAGCTGGGACAGAGCAATGGGAGCTCACCACCGTCGAGTGGATTTGAATCTCCGACCTTCTGATCGGCAAGCCCAAGAGGCTCAGTGGTTTAGACCACACTGCCACCCGCGTCCAAAAAAGGCTGCAACTGACCGTTGAGTGCACCTAGTGCCACACCTGTTTTGTCTCTGTGGAATGTGTGAAATGATCCTACAGGTGGCACTTCACTGGGGACCATTTTCCATTGGCCAATGATCCCACATTCTGGTTTCGCTAGCGGGGCTCAAAAGGAATAACCCTTTCCAGCTTTTGCTCCACAACAGCTGGGATAGAAGAAGCTGCCTTATTCCAGGTCAGACTATTTGTCGGTTCAACCCCGTGTTGTCTACTCTGAGTGGAAGCAGCTCTCTTTCTCCAGACCAAAGGCCTTGGCCGAATCTCTACGTTGAAGCTAAGGATACATGCTAAGGAAGCATCATGTGATGTGCTTCTCCCGTTCACCTCTTGTTTTGAGTGTCATGCTGAATACCGTGGAAATCCCCTGCACACAAGCCAAACTGGGGCACTGCCAGTGGAAACGGCTTTATCCCAAAGCATAATCGACACATGCTTTAAAAGCTGGCATTCGGAAAGGCTTGCCTTGTACCTGAAGAACCATATGGTCAGTCCACGGAGCCAAACCATTTAAACAGATGGGCCTAGTTTGTATCCGTGGGTTTTTTTCTTCTTAAAAATATACATATTATTATTAGTTGGGGGTGAGTGGGACATGATTTGTCCCAGATGGTAGGAAATATCAGTTTCTTGAGTTGCTTTAGCATGATGGAGTGTAGCACAAAAGGGTAGTTTAAATTTTCAGGAAAAGATTGTGGTGCTGACATTCCTAACCCGTTTTGTGACCCCTTAAAAATAGGGAAGGGGTGATATTACCACACCGACCCTACCCTCTTTTTTATGATGGCAAAGTATTTTAATAGGATGATTCAGTTGTGGCCACTTTGGGGCTGGTGCCATTTAATTTCTCTCATCTTTTCCCATGGATGGATGGCTAGATCTCACTATATCTTCCCATGTCAAATTCACATGTGGTTATTCAAAAATCTGCTCTGGCCCATTTCTGCATTAATCCATGCTTTTTAAAAGTGTGTTTTTACATAGTTTTTGTTGTGTATTGATTCAGAGTGTTATCATATCTGTATTACTATTGTCTGTAATCACATTAGGGTAAAGTAACTGCCTTCCTGTCCCAGAAGGAACAGTTACTATTGGTGCATTCAAGTTGCTGCATTGGGATCCTCTGTCTTATTGGTTCCCACCAAAAAGCAGCTGTGTGATTGCTTGAGATTGTTCCCTCCAAAATGTATCTTTTCCTAGTCAGTCCTCTGTCCCTATAAATGTAGCTTCCCTACCCTCAGTTCCTCAGTCTTGTTTGCCTGAATAAAGAGTTGTTACATGAAGAAGCTGTCTCCTGCCTGCTATGTCAGAGAGCTGAAATCACTTGCTGAAATCATTAACCCACGCTACAACAGTTTTAAATGAATAGGCGAATGCATATTTTTACACAAGACACCTATTTTCCGCTCAGTGTATTTCTAAACACATTCCATCCTAATATATGCCATTTCTGACACATTTGGTTACATTTTTGAACTAGATTGCAAAACTCGAAGTGTGAAACCCAAAGCGTCATTACATTTTGATCTTATATTTATGTCATTTATTTATTATTACAACTCTGCCACGTCTTTCTGCTAAGGAACTCAATGTGACATACACAGTTCTCTAGTCCACCCCACCCCCAATTTTATCCTTACAACCTCCCAGCGAGGGAGATTAGGCTGAGATGTGAGGACTGTCTAAAGGCCCCCCCATGAACTTCATGGAAAACTGGGGACCTGAACCCAGAACTCACAGGTCTTAATCCAGCTCTCTCTCTCTTTTAAATTTTTAATTTTTGATGCATCATCAACAACAACAAAACAGAAAATAAAAGAAAAACATGAATACAAAACTACACTCAAGAATAGCAACAAACACAGAACTCTCTTATCAAACAACAAAACACAAGTTGATCTTAACACTATAGACCCAACCTCCTGTCTATTCCTCATTTCGATTTCATATTACTTAGGAATAATAGGAATAGGAATAATTTATTGGCCAAGTACATTTTCCGACATACTTGGAATTTTGCTTCGGCTACATTGCAATGTAAACATACCTTATACAAACACTGTTCCACCCACAATACAATGACACAGCAAAGAAACCCCACCCATAACTGGCCTCCCCTTCCGCTACACAACTACGAATTTAACAATTTAATGGCACAAGGGAAAAAACTGTTCCTGTGCCTGGCCGTTTTTGTGTCCTGTAGCGACGTCCAGATGGAAGTAAATCAAACAGATGATGACCGGGATGCAAAGGACCTGCGACAATATTACTTATTGCCAAATAAAACATGTTTATTATAATTTAACATCTTCTTGATATATCATAACTCTTATATCTAGCTTACAATTATCACTGAAGTTCCTCGAATGCTGCAACAGAGTTTAAACCACTGTAATTATATTTCAGATATTTTTTGTAAACCTCCCATTTTGAAGCAAAATCCTGTTTTGGTTTACCCTATATACTCGAGTATAAGCCTAGTTTTTCAGCACATTTTATGTGCTGAAAAAGCCGCCCTCGGCTTATACTCGAGTGAGGCAGGCAGTGGCTCCTATGAAGCTTTCCCAGGTTTATTGTGGTAAAATTGGGTGCATTGGCTTATATTCGGGTCGGCTTATACTCGAGTATATACGGTATTCTTTATTTTCTCTGCTAGACCATCTAATTCAGCATATTCTGTCAGCTTTTGGACCCAGCCAACAAAGGTCCGTATAGTTAAAGCTATGGTTTTCCCAGTAGTAATGTACGGAAGTGAGAGCTGGACCATAAAGAAGGCTGATCGCCGAAGAAATGATGCTTTTGAATTATGGTGCTGGAGGAGACTCTTGAGAGTCCCATGGACTGCAAGAAGATCAAACCGATCCATTCTTAAAGAAATCAGCCCTGAGTGCTCACTAGAAGGACAGATCCTGAAGCTGAGGCTCCAGTACTTTGGCCACCTCATGAGAAGAGAAGACTCCCTAGAAAAGACCCTGATGTTGGGAAAGATTGAGGGCACAAGGAGAAGGGGACAGCAGAGGATGAGATGGTTGGACAGTGTTCTCGAAGCTACTAACATGAGTTTGGCCAAACTGCGAGAGACAGTGAAGGATAGGCGTGCCTGGCGTGCTCTGGTCCATGGGGTCACGAAGAGTGACCAGTCCTCGGAGTTGGCCAGATTGAATCCAATCAGAATTCAAGAGCAAAGACTGTTCACCCACTTGAAATTCCTATTCCTCCCCCTTAATGGAAATTTAATTCAATTGAACCTAAATTCTGGAATGGGTTGCAGCTGTAGGAATGGATGCTGTAGCCCACCCTGGGAAAGTACAGGGTAGAAATGGTGGAGGGGTTTGTTTGGCCATCTTTTTGTACAACCCGATACCCTGAAACTTATTTGCGTGTTTAGACCTTCTAACCCCACCCAAAGAAATTCAGACAAGACTCAAATTTTGGTTTGGTTTTTGCCAGAATTTAGACCACAACTTTATTGATTACAGCAAGTGAGTGGTTGCATAGGCTCTGGTTCGGCTAGCTCCCTGCACCGTGGCAGGTAGTGCTGACTCAGGGCACCAGCATAGGTCAGCCTAGGGTGAACACCTGGAACAGCGGAAAGCCGGGGTCAGGCTAGTCCACCACCCAAATGGGACAAAAACGCTAGCATCATAACTTGGAAAATTAACTAATGTACTAGCATGGTGTTGTCGTGAGTAAAGTGTTGGCCTAAAAAACCTGGGAGAATTTATTTGTGTTTTTAAATTCTTTATGTCTACTTAAAAACAGCTAATTTGTTTTAAATACACTGTGTACACTGTGCTATTTTTACTTGCTGTTACTTTGGCCGGGGAGGGCAGGATACTACGACTACTACTACTACTACTACTAAAATAATAATAATAATAATATATAATAAATATACTATATTTTAAGTGAAGCATTTATTTATTTACTTATTATTTCATAAAATATATACATCGCAGGCTTCAAGTTCACCTTGCATTCCCTCTTGTGTTTTACCACTGCAATCTCCCCCTGAAAAGAGCACCATTTCGGGGTCGTGGTTTCATGCGGCGCCCCCCAAATGTGGGGTTTCTGGGCCCCGTGCCCAAAAAAAGCGCTTGGGGGGAGGGAGGGAAACCGCAGCGTGAAATCTCGCGAGATCACGGCAACCAAAATGGCTGTCATGCCACCGCAATAAACAACGGGGAGATGGCATCTGGGAAGATGGCGTCCCATATTTTGGCTTCAAAGTGTTGGAAGGTATGAGCTGCCGGGGCTGGGGGAGGTGTCCCAAAAAACTCTCTGAATGCTACTTTCTGGACATATTCCCAGAGGTAAGATCAGAACCACTGAAATAGGTCCACCGATTCTCATTCCCCAGAATCAGTCCAGGAAGATAAGCTGTCAATGGTATCAAAAGTCAACAAGAGATCAAGTAGCAGGAGCGAGGCTGCGCTCTCTGCAAAGGTAACCCGTCAGGTTGCTACAATTAAGCAGCATACAAATTCTGTTAAATAAATGAAATACATATAAAGTCAGCCTTAGCAAGAACTCCCATCAACCAGCATGAGAAAGTCAGTTCAAAAACAGCAGGAATCCTTTATGGCCTTCCAACCACTTAAAAACCGGTTGGTCTTTGGCTGGTACGAGACAGACTCCCTCCTTGTGTCACATTAGACAGGTTTATCTATAATTTAACTCAATGTTTCAGATGGGATTTGGCCTTCCTATGACACTGGATATTGTGGGAAGGCAACCTGATCTTCTGCTTAATCCAAGTCCTTCTCCAGTCGGAGTCTTCCTTGCCCATAACATCCGATAATGACAGAGGGAGAGAAACGTCTTCATGTTCTCTCCATCAGAGAAGCATCCTGATTTTGGACCCACGAGCCTGCAAAATCCTCACAATTGTAGAATCTGGGGTTTCGGTTCTTTTTCTTCTTCTCCTGAGCGAAGGCTCTCCTTATAAAAAAACAAACGGATTGCGGGCAAAATGATGTAGGGGTTCGATGGGAAGAAGAAAACTTGAAGCCGGGGCAAAGATCCATCCCAAAAGTAGTTTTTTATTGCTTGCGGTGCCTGGCTAGAGCAATCCAGGAGATTTACTGCTCAGAATGATAAGCGGATAGGGTTGCAGAAAGGAAAAAAATAAATAAGAAAAAAGGCAGAAAGGTGTTCTTTGAGCAGGTGAGACCTGACATTGACCAGACATTCGAAGTCAGATTTCTGAGTGGGGGTGGGACTGCGCCCCCACCACTTATGCTCAAAGAGCTTGGTATGACCTCCAGCTCACCCATCAAGGAGCAGGCTTACGTTACATACCAGAGCAGAGCAATTGTCTCAATAACAACCGCCCAGGCTTGGCTGCACATCTGCTTTCCCTATTTGAGCCTCCTCTCCGTGCCCTTCCTTGCTTTCCTTGCCCACCTTTTAAGATTAACCCTCAACCTCGCTTTAGGACGACTCTTTCAAAAGGATAGGTGTACAAATGTGTAACTGAAGCCTCTTAACGCCAGTAATGGTAAAAAAAAAACCCCCAGATCATTAGGTCCAGTCGCGGACGACTCTGGGGTTGCAGCTCTCATCTCGCTTTATTGGCCGAGGGAGCCGGCGTTTGTCCGCAGACAGCTTCCGGGTCATGTGGCCAGCATGACAAAGCCGCTTCTGGCGAACCAGAGCAGCGCACGGAAACGTCGTTTACCTTCCCGCCGGAATGGTACCTATTTATCTACTTGCACTTTGACGTGCTTTCGAACTGCTAGGTTGGCAGGAGCAGGGACCGAGCAACGGGAGCTCACCCCGTCGCAGGGATTCGAACCACCGACCTTCTGATCATAGCTGTCAACTTTTTCCTTTTTTTGTGGGAAATTCCCTTAATCCTGTTATGGAAAAATCCCAGGCTCGAGTCCTCTCAGCAACCTGGCCCTTCGGACAGGAGGTCCGTGGTACTACGGAACTAAAGATGAGACCAACCAGCAACTGGAGCAAATGACAAAGTCACTTTATTGCGCAACAGGTTCGAGTACCAGAGACTGAACCCTGAACAAAGGGTGACAGAAACTTTTAAAACTTCCTGCTATAACCCAGAATACAGTTCGAAATACATCACAACTATGTCATTAAAATGTCAAGAAGGGGTGGAGAGTAGGAGGGTACAACAAGATTAACATACAGGTGATGGGTTACAGGACATGTAAATGGCCCTTGGGTGAGTCTACTATACATCTTGAGTATCTACTGGGGAAGAACAATGGGAAACATCTTGGAGGCTGTCTGGCACCTTGGAAACCTGAGGATGGGTGCTTGAGAAAGGATTACCCAGGTGTGGCATTTCCTGGAGCACTGGGTGTGTGTACGTGGTCTCCTGTTTAGGGGGCTAGGGCTGACCTGGGGGGGCAAGTGGCAGTCAGAGTAGAATGGCGGAAACAGAGAGAAAATCCATGGAGGCTACGGTTTTAAATGAATTTCTAAAGGTTTAAAGGCTCTGTACATGTTCAGAGTTCAACCTGATCCAAATAGTATTAATAAACACGCGAAACTGAGTTTCGCGAGGGTTTGTGTGTGTGCTTGTACAACATGGTGTGGGGAGAGAAGGGGAAAGCAAAGTGGGTAAAGGGGTGCAGATCAGCGGGAAGGGAGGTCCCGCACTGGGTGCTGCAGTCGTAATGGGGGGGGCTGTCCCTCCGAAGTTTTCCGTATCAGTCCGAATAGGATTCCTCGCAAGAAAAGGGAAGGGTTGACAGCTATGCTTCTGATTGGCAAGCCCTAGGCTCTGTGGTTTAACCCACAGCGCCACTCGCGTCAGCATCGGCTGCCGTCATTGCTACCACGCTTCCATCTTCGGGGGTCCCTCTTCCCCCATATTTTTTTATACTGCCATCACACAACTTTGTGCCAGTACCATTCCCCATGCTTTCGTAAGTTGGACTTCTGCAATAGGTTAGCTGTAGAGCTGCCCATGACAGCTATCTGGAATAATAATAATAATAATAATAATAATAATAATAATAATAATAATAATTTATTATTTATACCTCACCCATCTGGCTGGGTTTCCCCAACCACTCTGGGCGGCTTCCAACAGAAGATTAAAAATACATTAAAACATCAGTCATTAAAAACTTCTCTAAACAGAGCTGCCTTCAGATGTCTTCTAAAAGTCAGGTAGTTGTTTATTTCCTTGACATCCTTGACATCTGATGGGAGGGCATTCCACAGGGCGGGCGCCACTACCGAGAAGACCCTCTGCCTGGTTCCCTGTAACCTCGCTTCCCACAGAGAGAGAACCACCAGAAGGCCCTCGAAGCTGGATCTCAGTGTCCTGGTTGAACGATGGGGGTGGAGACGCTCCTTCAGGTATACTGGGCCGAGGCCATTTAGGGCTTTAAAGGTCAGCACCAACACTTTGAATTGTGCTCGGAAATGTAATGGGAGCCAATGTAGGTCTTTCAAGAGCGGTATTATGTGGTCTTGGCGGCTGCTCCCAGTCACCAGTGTAGCTGCCACATTCTGGATTAGTTGTAGTTTCCGGGTTCCCTTCAAAGGTAGCCCCACATAGAGCTCATTGCAGTAGTCCAAGAGGAAGATAAGCAGAGCATGCACTACTTTTGTATGGAACTTACACAATTGTGCAAAGCAACGTTTTTATCTTATTTTCACTAATATATGCATGCTTAATCACACTTTGCCCCGATTATTGGCTTTTTGTACACCTTACTTGAGTGCAGGCAAAATTTGGAGGACTGCGCCTCTCAAAGGATGTCAGTGTTTTGGTTCGTGTACTGTTTTGGAAAATGCGAATTGGGGAGGTGAATTGAATTCCCCCCAGCCCTATTCTTAGTTACTGGTAACACCAGGTCTGAGGCTTGGCTGGTTTCAGTAGACTGAACTCCATCATTTCATAGATCCCTTTTGCTTCCAAACAATGCATTCAACACATTCTGAGCCAAGAGTGTGAGAAATTGCTCCGTGGAAAGGATGTGCCCTTAACTCGTCTCTCCCTCAGGCATCCTACTCGACCTCTGCTCCCCCTTCCCTTCAAACGATGAAGGGAAAAAAAAAATATGTTTGGGTCATCCATTCTCCTCTTATTGCCGTTTCATTTAATTGTCTTTAAGGAATGCCTCATTGATCTCATGTTTCCCAGACACATGTCTTCCTTGAAAAGCAGCAGGGAATAAAGTAGAAGGGCAGGACCGGGTTCAGGGATATGAAAGGGCATATGTAAGAAGATTGATTAAACAGAAAACAGAGAGTTCCCCTTAATTGGTGATTGAGAAAGTCGTTTGCCCAGTAATTGGCAAAAACAGAAGGAGTCACAATAGCCTCTGCGGTGCGTGTTTGCATTGGGAGAGGGAGGGGAAAGGAACAAGACAAAACACCCCACCAGCACCCTTAATGCGCGTGTTTTATTGCTTGCTGTGTTTAATGAATTCCCTACCAGAGTGTTTCTTTAAAAATAAAATTAAACCGGTGGTTAAATCAATGCAAACAATTAAAAAAAAAAGCCCTTATTGGAGAGAGCACTCAGAAATGTTGATTGTTGTGTTCTGAAAAGTGGTCAATGGATCTGCTTGCAACCATCTCAGAAGCGGGGCAGTGACTGCATAGAATGGGCTGCAAGGATTGGATCCCTCTGCAATATTCTACGCCATGTCCTCAAAATCTTTTCTTTCCCCTATTAAAACTAGATACCAGTAAGTAGGGCCAGAGAACCTCAGGATCAGAGGCCAAATGTGGCCCTCATATCTGGCTCTTAGGACAGATTGTCCTCTGAAGCATTTTAAGGTGATATAGTGAGAAGAAAAGGGGACGACAGAGGATGAGATGGTTGGACAGTGTTCTCGAAGCTACTAACATGAGTTTGGCCAAACTGCGAGAGGCAGTGAAGGATAGGCGTTCCTGGCGTGCTCTGGTCCATGGGGTCACGAAGAGTCGGACACGACTGAACGACTGAACAACAACAAGTGAGAAGAAAGCAGGCTGTATTTTCCCAGATCAGCTGACCTGCCCCTCCCACCCTCAACCAACAGTATTTCCATCTCATCTTTTTCCATCTCAGTCTTGTTTGTTGGAACCTGATCCACTGCTACCCTAAGTTCAGGACGTACAAGGCCTCCATTGGATTTGACAAAAATGGGAGTTACTGCTGGCTATCTATACTGGTGACCCCCCCCCCCAAACAAAAAAAAAATCTGTACCACCTCTTCTAGAAATTTCATGAAGATCAGGAGTGAGGAATCTCTGGCCCTAATGTTTTTGCTGGACTCCCCCTTCTACCATTCCTGGGCTTTGGCCATGCTGGCTGGGGCTGATGCGAATTATAATGCAACAATATCCAGTGACTCATCTGATGCCAATGGTGAAAAGCAACAGGCTCCATTCCATATCCTACACACATCCAAGTGTACGCCTGCAATGTTGTACATTGGGATGGGGAACCTAGATGTTGTGGACTCCAACTGTCATCAGCTTCACCTTGCATGGCCAGGTCAGGGATGATGGGAGCTATAGTCTGACCATAGGTTTCCTGCTCCTGATCTACCTGAAACCATTGGGTGACATTGCCCAGATCAACTGACAGTAAGAGCTGTTTGACAGTGGAATTTGCTGCCAAGGAGTGCGGTGGAGTCTCCTTCTTTGGAGGTCTTTAAGCAGAGGCTTGACAGCCACCTGTCAGGAATGCTTTGATGGTGTTTCCTGCTTGGCAGGGGGTTGGACTGGATGGCCCTTGGGGTCTCTTCCAACTCTATGATTCTGTGATTCTATGATTCTATGAACTGTACCATCAGTGCTTGGAGGAAGCCATGTGAGGTCCTACGCCAAGCAGGTGCTACTGATCAGCTGAACAGGAGTGACCAGCACAGCTGGGCAATATCTGGTTTTCAACATCACAATATATCACCAGCTAAATATCACGAGATCTCGATATATCACAATATATGTCTGCGGCAGCGGAGGGCCTTGCTGGGCATCCCCATGGCGGCAGTGGGTCCCGCCATACCTCCGTGCAGTAAACGTCTGAGCTCAGGTTAACCTAGGTGTAACAATAGATGAAGGTGCCTGAGCCAAGATACGGTATCAGTGAAGCCTCCTATAAAGACCATTTTGGCCAGGGGGCAGGTAATGTTTCACTGGCACTGGGCTCCAGTCAAGCAATCTTTCATTCCCTCTGCAACGTCATCCCAATGCTGGTGGGGCTGTAACAAGAGATGGACCCTTTTACATTGATGATGGGAGCATAACAAGCTCCCTGGGCTTTGGCAAAGCATTGTTGATGTTGTTTCTCATATTATTGATCAACCATTACTGTGTCCAGTTCTGGGCACCACAGTTCAAGAAGGATACTGACAAGCTGGAATGTGTCCAGAGGAGGGCAACCAAAATGGTCAAAGGCCTGGAAATGATGCCTTATGAGGAACGGCTTAGGGAGCTGGGTATGTTTAGCGTGGAGAAGAGAAGGTTAAGGGGTGATATGATAGCCATGTTCAAATATATAAAAGGATGTCATATAGAGGAGGGAGAAAGGTTGTTTTCTGCTGCTCCAGAGAAGCGGACACGGAGCAATGGATTCAAACCACAAGAAAGAAGATTCCACCTAAACATTAGAAAGAACTTCCTGACAGCAAGAGCTGTTTGACAGTGGAATTTGCTGCCAAGGAGTGCGGTGGAGTCTCCTTCTTTGGAGGTCTTTAAGCAGAGGCTTGACAGCCACCTGTCAGGAATGCTTTGATGGTGTTTCCTGCTTGGCAGGGGGTTGGACTGGATGGCCCTTGGGGTCTCTTCCAACTCTATGATTCTATGATTCATTGAACCCCAAACCTGCTCTGGCCATTTGCCACCAGATGCCAAATATATAAAGACCTATCTGTTGTGCTGTTTACTGCTACCTATTTAGAGACCATTCCCCATTTGAAAAACCTGCAAAGGTCCACCTCTAATGGGATGGCAAAGGAAAGCTTGGGATCTTGCTAGTTGGTGGCCAAGCTGAACATGATCTTTTTGATGAGGTATGTTCCCTATATATTGGTCATGTAAATACATGTGACATTAATGGTAAACCTGCAACCACTCATGCTTACTGATGGATAGGCTATGTCATGGACAGTTAAAGCCGGGGCAATGGATTCAATGATTCAGTTATCTGAGTGTCTCTAGTCAGTTTTTCTTCTTATATGGGCCTGCAGCAAGCATGCAGCCCTCTACAGGCTTAGCTGGAATTGATCCTCTACAGGCTTAGCTGGAATTGATCAATGCTATTTTACTAAGAAGTTAATATTACACTCTACAAAAAAAAGTCTGAGCCACTGTTCTGTGCCTCCTCATTGGTTCGGTGGGCTTTGCACAGGAGAACATCTTGATGGAGCATGTCCAAAATTCACCATCAAACAGCCATGCAAACCATCCAATATCAGCCTTTCACCTTGTAACAAGCTGGTTTTTATTACTATACATCTGTAAGAACTTTGCATATTGAATGTACTACTACTTCTTTTTGACTTTATATACCATAGATTAATGTACACCCCCTGAACGGTGGTCTGTTAACACACCTCATTAAGCTTCAAGGATACTGACTCCTTATTCAGAAATAATTGGGTTTATACACCAGAAATATTATTACAAGGCATAGGTATATATATATATTTAATGGGATTCGGATTATAAACTCTTGTTCCTGAACCTAATCACTCCTTATACGGAGAAACAGATGGATTTCGGAATAGACCCTGCAATTGGAGAGATCTTCAAATTTTGATCTCAGCCACATTATGATTCAATATTGAGCTGGGCTGAATCCCTCAGTCCATTATTTTTTCAGGGCTTCATGGGGTGGAGCAACAAGAAAAGGCCCCAGAAGAATGGGGCTATGCAAAAGAACCCATCCCACTCCTTTTTGTGGTATTTAATGCATTGTGGATTGCAGCTATTTTTATTTATTGTAGTTTAGTAATTATTTATTGTAATTGTTAAGAGTGAATTTATAATAATAATAATAATAATAATAATAATAATAATCCTATATAATAATCTTCAAGTGTCCCCTGCGTCCACTTTCTGTGTGTCACGGAAGTGCGCTACTGCGCATGTCAGAAAGGAGACGCAGGGATTGGACAGCAGAAGCCACTTCCGCCGCCACCTTTACTGGAGGCTCCCGCTGCCGCCATTACTGCCTGGAAAGCGCGGGGGAAGCGGCGCGAAGCGCCGCTCCCCCCGCCGCCGGCCACCTCCTCCGCCTCCGCCTTCGGGCGGCCCGCGCTCACCTGTCTCGGCAGCGGGCGGCCCGGCCCTCTGGCGCTCCAGCTCTGCCCCGCGAAGTAATGGAGATTCGGCAGCCGCCGATCCATAGCAGCCATTGCTGCTGCTGCTACCACCGCCGAGCCTCCAGGGCCTCCGAGGGCTCTGCGCCTACCGCATGGTCCCGCCCTGCCGCCGTTCGCCGGAGGAGGAGGAGGGCAGCCCGGCTGAGGAGGGGCGGGAGAGCTGAGGCAGGCAGAGGCGGCGCACTGAGGCGGCTCCTGCTCCTCCTGCTGCTGCTGGCTGTGGAGCGGCGGTGGTGGCAGCTCCGACGCTGCCGCCGCATGAATAAAGAACCGGCCTCCGAGGGCGCCTCAAAAACACCCTCCTTTTTTTTTCCCCCTCCCCTGCTTCCTCCTCCCTCGCCTCTGCTTTTCTCCTCCTCTGGAGTAGCGGCCGAGGCTGGAGCCGGCAGCGGGGAGAGGCTGTAGGAAGCGGGGAGTGGGAGACGCCAGCGGGAGGCGGAGCCAGGTCCTCTCCGAGAACGCCTCACTCACCTCACGGCCCAAAACGGAGGAGCCCGGAGGCGGAGGAGGCGTCACCGCGCTCTCGCTCTCCCTTCGCCCAAGCTGAGCCCTGCTGTCACCACCAGGGAGCCGGATTTTTACCTCCCTCGCCACCGCCCGCACACCAGCCTCCCCACCCCCCCTGCCCGCCTCGCGCTGCCGCCCAGTCGCCGGGGATGGGGGGGGAGGTGTGTGTGTGTCTGGGAGGGAGAGAGAGAGGCGAGCTATTTCTGGAGGTGTCGGAAGTGGGGGGAGGTGGGGGGGAGGTGTGTGTGTGTGTGTGAGAGAGAGAGAGAGAGAGAGAGAGCTGAGCTGTGTTTGTGGGTTTCCCAAAGGCATCTGATTGAACAGGCTGCTGGGGAGGGGAAGGGTTAATGGGAGGGAGAGGAGTCTGGGGAGGGAAGGGTTAATGGGAGAGAGAGGAGGCTGGGGAGGGGAGGGTTAATTGGAGGGACCGCTACACCCCCGAATGGCCCCATATGTTCTAGGGCCCGTTATCTGATAACGGGCTTAATTTACTAGTAATAATAATAATAATAATAATAATAATAATAATAATAATAATATATTATTTGTACCCCGCCCATCTGGCTGGGCTTCCTCAGCCACTCTGGGCTGCTTCCAACAAAGATTAAAAATGCATTAAAATGTCACACTTTAAAAACTTCCCTAAACAGGGCTGCCTTCAGAGGTCTTCTAAATGTTGTTTATCTCTTTGACATCTGATGGGAGGGCATTCCACAGGGCAGACAACACTACCGAGAAGGCCCTCTGCCTGGTTCCCTGTAGCTTTGCTTCTTGCAGTGAGGGAACCACCAAAAGGCCCTCAGAGCTGGACCTCAGTGTCCGGGCAGAACAATGGGGGTGGAGACGCTCCGTCACGGATTACGTCCGTCACGGATTACGTCCGCAACCCGAGGTTCCACTGTAGTTCTCTGTTGTATATTTTGTTGCTGTAAACCACCTTTACTATATAGGGACCCAGGTGGCACTGTGGGTTAAACCACAGAGCCTAGGGCTTGCTGATCAGAAGGTCAGCAGTTCGAATCCCTACGACGGGGTGAGCTCCCGTTGCTCGGTCCCAGCTCCTGCCCACCTAGCAGTTCAAAAGCATGTCAAAGTGCAAGTAGATAAATAGGAACCGCTCCAGCAAGAAGGTAAACGGCGTTTCCGTGTGCTGCTCTGGTTTGCCAGAAGCGGCTTTGTCATGCTGGCCACATGACCTGGAAGCTGTACACCGGCTCTCGGCCAATAAAGCGAGATGAGCACCGCAACCCCAGAGTCGGACACGACTGGACCTAATGGTCAGGGGTCCCTTTACCTTTACCTTTAATATAGAAAAGCGTTATACAAATTTAAAGTGATTCAGCTTCTCATGTTTTCATGTTCTGCTCTTCTCATGTTCTTAAGCTTCCATAGAAGGGACTTGGTGAGCCCTCAATCTCTGGCTTTGACTTTTGAAAGCCTGGCTTTCCTCTTCCCTGTGGCTGTGAGAGCAATGCTCAGCACCTAGGCAGCTTTGTGTTTGTACAGGATGTGCTGTGTTTTGCAAGCTGTTAACACGCAAGTCAGCATTTCCCAAAGAATGATGCATGCAATATTTTAAACCCTTCCACTCATGCTCTCAAAGTGGTGGATGATTACATTTGTAAATTGCCGTCTGTGTCTCCATGTGTTGTTCTTGCTGCGGGCGAGAGATATTTTGAGGGTTTCCGGAGCACCCAGCTAAAAATGAATGATAACACTTTTGTCCTTCTGGGAGAGTTCAGCATGTGTGGTTCCCCCCATTTGTTAACATAAACCCTCCGTTAAAATCTCCTGGTTATATCCAGGTACTTTTTGTAGACGACCACTTCTCCACCACCTTGAATTCTAAGGCGATGTGCCCAGAAATGTGCTGTTATGTTTAGCCACATTGATTAAGCAACATGGTCTTACCTTAAAGTGTCACCTGATGGGGGGGGGCGGGGGTTTAAGAAGAGAATATTAATGTTCCTTGACAGCTGGTGATGAGCAAGACCTGTGGAAGAGACCTAACTCAATGGTATAGTCCAGGCATCCCCAAACTTCGGCCCTCCAGATGTTTTGGACTACAATTCCCATCATCCCTGACCACTGGTCCTGTTAGCTAGGGATCATGGGAGTTGTAGGCCAAAACATCTGGAGGGCCGCAGTTTGGGGATGCCTGGTATAGTCTCTGCTTGCATGCAGAAGTTCACAGGTTCAGTATTCAGCATCTCTGGGTAGAGCTGGGAATGTCTGCTGTCTGAAACCCCAGAATATTGCTGCCAGCCAGTGTAGACAATACTGACCGAGATGGACCAATATCTCCCCCTCTTAATATTTGTTTTCTGATCACTTTGAGTTGTTTTGCAAGAGTGGGCTGGTGAGAAGTGGAAACAATTACCATAGAATCATAGAATCATAGAGTTGGAAGAGACCACAAGGGCCATCCAGTCCAACCCCCTGCCAAGCAGTAACACCATCAAAGCATTCTTGACAGATGGCTGTCAAGCCTCTGCTTAAAGACCTCCAAAGAAGGAGACTCCACCCCACTCCTTGGCAGCAAATTCCACTGTCGAACAGCTCTTACTGTCAGGAAGTTCTTCCTAATGTTTAGGTGGAATCTTCTTTCTTGTAGTTTGAATCCATTGCTCCGTGTCCGCTTCTCTGGAGCAGCAGAAAACAACCTTTCTCCCTCCTCTATATGACATCCTTTTATATATTTGAACATGGCTATCATACCACCCCTTAACCTTCTCTTCTCCAGGCTAAACATACCCAGCTCCCTAAGCCCTCATAAGGCATTGTTTCCAAGCCTTTGACCATTGTGGGTAATTAAAACTGATCCCCACTTGTGCCTCTGGTCCTGCAAAACCCATATGAAGAGAGAGGGCAAAGCAGGATGGAATACACAGCAGTGACAGGGAGCCTTTATCCAGGCTAGCCTAGGCTACATTCCCACCTGGGAAACCTTCAGAGGGCTGCATGCCAGCGGTGAGTGCGGCCAGGGGAATGTAACCTGTACTCTCATAGTTTCTACATGCAGGGCTGTCTTTAGCATATGCAGCACCGGGGTGCAAAAAACAATCCAGTGCCCCCAATTTTTTTGGGGGGGAGGCCAAAGTTGTTGAGCTTTATTTAGGGGGGCAGCTCAGAGTTGCTGGGCTTTTGGGGGGGCACGCAACTCTCTCCCATGCCGCTGCAGGTGGAGGGAGGAGAGCATTTCCCGCAGAGGCTTGGGAAGAAAGCTGCGCACCCTGGAAGGGAAGCTGCACGCCTCATGTTAGCAGCTTGCGTGTGCTGGGCACACCTCTCGACGGCCCGCCAATCCCAGGCACACAGGAGAGCAGAGCCGGCCGGCTGGCCGCCTCAGTGTCCACAGCAGAAAAGCCTGCAGAGCTCTGAGGGGCTCTGCTCCGCTCAGCAGCGGCTGTCAGCTGGCCTGGCTCTTCAATCCCCAGACTCCAAATCTCGGCCCCGGACACTCGGCCTTGCGCCCCTAAGAGCCCAACGCCCGGGTACGCCACACCCCTAGCACCTATGGGTAAGCCGGCCCTGTCTACATGCACAGCCATGCATCCCTCTCAATCTTCCAGCTCAACAAGCAAGATATATTATCAGGACATATTCCAGACAGGCAGTAACACTTGAGGTGTGAAGGGCATGTTTCAAGGGCCGGATAGAGAGGGCTGGGGAGTATTTGGCCCCAGGTCTGAGGTTCCCTACCCCAGTATAAATCATAGAGGGGGTGAAGTGGACATGGGTTTCTATGAGGCGAGGCATACTGATTACAGCAAGAGACTTAATTGAATGAACAGAACAGAACAGAAGAGTCAAACAGAGGCAAAGCAACTGCTTATATGTATTTCTGAAGGCCTGGGCCACTCCCACTCTCAACGTGATTGGTTGTCTAAATCTAAACCCCCCAAGCTGCGAATCGTAACTCAGCGCTTAAGAGCCTATGACAGTAGCCCAAACCCTGACAATATTACGTGATTGGATATCATGTATTGAATCAAAACGCAGGGCTCAGAATTCTATTCCAAATTCAAGCTCAGGCAAACACAGACCACTGCACACACAATAGAGGGAACTTGTGGTCCTTTGTGCATTGTTGAACTATAATTCCCATCATCCCCTATCACTGGAAGTGCTGGCTGAGGCTGATGACATACCCTCCAACATTTCTCCAATGAAAATAGGGACGTTGTCATCATCATTTACTATTTATACTCCGCCCATCTGACTGGGTTTCCCCAGCCATTCTGGGCAGCTTCCAACATATATAAAAACATAATAAAACATTAAACATTTTTAAAACTTCCCTATACAGGGCTGCCTTCAGATGTCTTCTAGAGGTTGTATAATTTCTTATCTTCTTGGCTCGGGGGTCGCACAACTTCATACCCTCCAGCATTTCTCCAATGAAAATAGGGACGTCCTAAGGAAAAGTGGGACATTCTGGGATCAAATCAGAAACCAGGATGGCTTCTGTAAATCTGGGACTGTCCCTGGAAAATAGGGACACTTGAAGGGTCTGTGATGAGAGTTGGGGCCACAGGTTCCCCATCCCTGATATACCTGAACAATGATTATTAGTTTATGTATTAAATTTCTATCCCACCCTTGCTCCTAATGGAGCCCAGGGCAGCAAACACACAAATGAGAAAACCAGTAAGACATCTGTTGTATTGTTTATTAACTGTGTTGGAAAATGAAAAAAAAATTATTATTATTATTATTATTATTATTATTATTATTATTATTATTTGGGGGGTGGGGTGGGGTGGAAAGACATCTAAAAACAATTCCAGTACAGATGAAGACCGGGAAAGTATTGTTGGAAGAGAAGGAAAGACAACAGGAATGGTGCCTTTCTGATATTTAATGAGCAGGAATTGCGAAGGGCAGGGGCCAACACACAAAAGGCCCCCCCTGCGAAGGGCAGGGGCCAACACACTATTCCCGTGTTGTGTGGAACACACCTCCCGATATAATGGCATCTGCACTAACCTGAAGAGTGTGGCATATAAGGGATAAGTATCTTTCAGGTATTATGGCTCTCTCATAGGAGCCTCAACCATCTGACAAAAATCTCCAGGGAGGCGGGGAAACAACAGGCTTCTTTCACCTGGGCATTAGTACCCCTCCATCCAAGGTCAGAGAAGTGAGAGAAGATTGCAGCTTTTAGACATAAAGCTGTTCAGCCCTCCGAAAGATGACTAACATTACGGAGTGCCTTTTATCGGCACAGTACAGTTCCGCATAGTTAAAAGAATGATGAGAGCTGAAGTTATTAGGATTTTGTGGGCTGGCTATTCACACGTTGCGTTCCTTCAAAATCAGGTGGCGGGTTTCTTTTTTCTTTTTTAGTTCAGCGTATTCTTAATTGAATCCACCGAGATGGAGGAGAAGGAGGAGGAGAAAGAATCTACCCAAACAATCTAATAATTTAGGAGCAGCCTTGCTAGATTAGACCAGAGGCCCAACTAATTCAGCCTCTTCTTCAGTCAGATGCTTCTGAAGAGGAGAAGAAGAAGAAGAAGAAGAAGGAGAAGGGAATAGGACTTCCCTATTTTCATCAGATAAGTGTTGGAGGGTATGCACTTGAGGTATTCTCTCTGCTGCCACCTGCCTGCACATCCCAGTATCACAACTGTCTGGAACTCAGCCCCGCAACGGAGTGAGCTCCCGTTGCTCGGTCTCAGCTCCTGCCAACCTAGCAGTTCGAAAGCACGTCAAAAGTGCAAGTAGATAAATAGGAACTGCTGCAGCGGGAAGGTAAACGGCGTTTCCGTGTGCTGCTCTGGTTCGCCAGAAGTGGCTTAGTCATGCTGGCCACATGTCCCAGAAGCTGTACGCTGGCTCCCTCGGCCAGTAACGCGAGCTGAGCGCCACAACCCCAGAGTCGGTCACGACTGGACCTAATGGTCAGGGGTCCCTTTACGTTTACCTATATATATATACACATATACATACACACATACATACATACGTGTGTATATATATATATATATATATATATATATATATATATATATATATATATCTGAGAGCTTGATTATATATATATATAATCAAGCTCTCAGATGAGAAGTGCTTTTCTTTCTTTCTTTTTTTGACTGGGTCCTTCATGATCAGTGAAGCTGAAAGGTAGTGAGAATGCATAAAGTCCACCAAGCCAATTACGGAACAGCGATAAAGTCAGTGGAATACACGCTGCTGTTATCTTTCCCTGGCTGCATGATACCTCATTCTCTCTGGCAGAGACGAACGGAGCAGGAAACGAACCCAGCATAAAGCCATCGTCACTGAAAAGTAATGGGAACCATGAACAAACACCAATCCATTGTTTCTTCCATATCCAAGGCAACGGGACAGGCATCTGGGTCATGGTTTGTCTACAGAAAGAGCTCATTAAAAGGGGGCATGGTGTAAGGTGAAAGGCAAGGTAAAGGACCCCTGGACAGTTAAGTCCAGTCAAAGGTGACTATGGAGTTGCAGTGCTCATCTCACTTCAGGCCGAGAGAGCCGGCGTTTGTCTACAGACAACTTTCTGGGTTGTGTGGCAGCATGACTAAACTGCTTCTGGCGCACGGAACACTGTGACGGAAACCAGAGCGCACGGAAATGCCGTTTACCTTCCCGCTGCAGCGGTACCTATTTATCTACTTGCACTGGTGTGCTTTCAAACTGCTAGGTTGGCAGAAGCTGGGACAAACGTGTATCCCTTTCTGATACACGTTTAAAGAGGCTGCAAAAGGTAAAGGTAAAGGACCTCTGGACAGTTAAGTCCAGTCAAAGGTGACTATAGGGTGCGGTGCTCATCTTGCTTTCAGGCCAAGGGAGCTGGCGTTTGTCCACAGACAGCTTTCCGGGTCATGTGGCCAACAGGACTCAACTGCTTCTGGCACAACAGAACACCGTGATGGAAACCAGACTGCATGGTTTCAAACTGCTAGGTTGGCAGGAGCTGGGACAGAGCAACAGGAGCTCACCCCGTCATGGGGATTCGAACCACCAACCTTCTGATCGGCAAGCTCAAGAGGCTCACTGGTTTAGACCACAACACCAGATCGGGTGGGCGGGCGGTTGTGTATTCCCCATCCACATTTCAGGTTGTGTTGTGGCTAATCCTCAGGGGAACTGATGACTGGTATCCATAGATATAGATGGCTATTAGTCACAGTGGTTATGCTCTGCCTTCACAGTTCGAGGCAGCAATGCTTCTGAATACACAAGGGGGGAGAGTGGGCTCTTGCGCTCGGATCCTGCTTGCGGGTTTCCCACAGGCATCTGGCTGGCCACTGTGAGAACAGGATAGTCTTATGTCCAACTCAGAGCTAGGTCCAAGGAAGTCTACTCAATGGGTCAACTCTGAGTACGGCTTAGTTGGACAGCCACCAATATTTCTGCCCAACTCATCATTCTAAGCGTGACATTTTATTTATTTTAGTTCAGGGAGAATTCTGGATATCTTAGAGATTTAGTGAGGAGGGAGAACAGGTAAGATGGCACCTCCCACCTTTGAAATGCACCCCAATCTCATGCAGGAAAAATGGGGAAGCAACTATACTCTCCCTTTTTGCTACTCCCCATTGTAGCTGAAACTCTTGGGGTACCAAAAATTAATCCCTGCCCTGTTTTATACCATTTGCTATCATGAAATCTGTGAATGATTCACCAAGGTGGAATTAGGCTGCAACTGTATACATGCTTCCTTGGAAGTAAGTGTCATGCACTCATGGTGTGGATAGACATCCTTTGCTGGATGAATCTAACCGTTTTGGATTTCTCTCAGTTCCTCATTTTTCTACTTCTTAAGTTCAGTTGTGCACATTTCCACATCAGTTTGCATTTTTGGGGGGAATAGGGAGAGAGGCTTCTTGAAAATTCATCAGTTTAGTGAATTTTTCCCCTAATACTGTACACACATTTTTGTATGCAATTTTGCCTAATACACACATTTTTTTGCACCTTTACCTGAGGATGTGCATTTTTGTACATGCTGCTTGGTTGGAGAACTGCACTGCAAAATTCAGAGACGCAAAAATTTCGAAGGATGGCTGCATTTCAGTTTCCAATGGTTTTGGAATGTGAAAATTTGGTAGGTTTACCTGTTAGGATTCATGCTCTGTGTCTGCAGTCATGAAATTGTTGTCTATCACATGACGGTGTATGTTTTCATTCCACAGTGTGGGAAGTGATGGAGACAGGATGTTTGTGTTACTGTGTTCCATGAAGTGGGACTATTGTTCTTTGTTCTCTCTCTTTGCTGTCTGATGAGAAAGAGGAAGGAGCTAAGGCAGAATGCTCCGAGTGTATTATATATAAATAAACGTAGATTAGCCAAAATGCTGAGCTACTGAGGTCTGTTATGCAAACTGTGAATACTCTGCAGATCCCTAACTGTGCTGATGTCTCCAAGGCATCAGTCGCTGTGATGTTCGGGCAGAAGAAAGCTTTTGAAGCTCCTTAACAACCAACCAGGAGGGATAGAACATGCCAGTCGGGCATGTGTCTCTGCCAAGGCTCCTACACAAGAGTAGGACGCTCCCAACATTACCTTCAAATGTGAACTGAATTGAATTTCTGCTCAAAGCCTAGTTAGCAGGCATACCTATTTGGTTTGGTTTTGTGTGTGTGTGTGTTGTTGTTTTTTAAGGTAAGGCCCTACATGGTGGATTTCTGCTTTATCTGTACAAAATTGGCTTAATCAATCAGAGGACAATTCATCACTTGCTGCTGCTATTAGTAATTGTGATTTACTGATTTGTTATGAGTTGCTGTGCTGCTGTTTTAAGGGATTGCACTATTTTCTGGATTTTATGTCTTCTTTCCATCTCAACTGATTTTGTCACGAACCTCCTGGTGGCTTGTGCAATGGGTGGTGCATATATCGCCTAAAGAAATAAGTGTGTGATCCAGGGGATACTCTCCGACAGGTTCTTGCGGGACTCAAGGCTACTGTCGCCCAACTCAGAGTTATGGTGCAAACCTCTACATGCTTACCTTGGGGAGTAGTGGCTCACCCGGTGGGGTGGAACCGCCATGCTAGCTTCCTTTCAGGCTTTGGGGACTCAGCTTCCTCCTCCCCTTTGGCCGTAGATAAGCAGGACTAAGCGAAAAGAGTCGCTTACCATTTAAAGAGTCTTTAATGATCACAGCAAAAGAACAAAGCAGCCATTCTCAAAATGAAGGTGTTCCCAATTAAGGTTTCCACCCACTTCCTCCCAGTCACTTCTGTTCTTTGCAACCTGATGTCGCAACCACTGTGCTTCTTGTGTAGCCAACTTATCTGCTCTACGTGTCCTTGGACTGATACTCTGGACACTTCCCAGCGAGCGAGAGAAAGAGAGTCTGTTAGCTCTCTCTCTCTCTTCTAATTCTTCACTTTGCTGTTCACTCCCCAGTTCATCCCAACTTTTGTCTTCAGAACTATGCCCCTCTGCAAACCACTGTTCCAAATCTATACAGCTGCACTGCTCCTGAGCAGCTTCGGGATCCTGGCCAGGAGCAGGGGGAGGGGGGAGGCTCCCACCATTCCTCAGCAGAGCAGCACTCCTCAGCCTGGTCTCTGACACTTCCTGGAAGTCGGCGTGGTGCACATGCACTGGCAGAACCAGTCCTGCTGGTGTGTTTGCACCACACTAACCTCCCTGCCGCCTCACCCACCCTGGTTAGCAACAGTGCCCCATCTTCTGGGAAGGTGACATAGCAGCTGCACCTCAACCAGGCATCTGCTTCTGCTTGGGAATAAGCCTCACTGAATACAGCGGGACTCCCTTCTGAGTATCTGTTCACAGGCTTTGGCTGTCGATCCCCATCGACAAAGGACCCTTGTTCTGCCGTTCCCTTGTGGCATTGCATATAAACCCCACTGAAAGCGCAGGAATAAAGTCATTGTTAAACAAGGAAGTGACAGATCCATCAAAGGAGGCCTTTTCGCTCCCTCCCCTCCTCCCCCCCCCACACCCGCGTTCTTGATAGGTGTCAGTAGACTTTGATGAGTGCGGAGGCGAGGACTCTTCTCCAGAAGGATTTTAAAATCATCGTATTGACATTCTCTGAAGCAAGATGACTCTCTAAGTCAGGCTGCCAGGGGAGGCTTTTCTTGACAAAGGATAGGGAATTATGCCATGCCTCTCAATAGCATTATTTACAGCTGTTCCGTGTGCAGTGAGCAATGCCACCGGGCCTTCGAGAATGTCAGGAACTGGGTGTTAAATATCAAAGAAGCCCTGGATTCGGGAAAGGAGCAGGATGTGTCTCCTTCTTCACATTATTATTTATTTATTTTTAAACACAAATCTGTCTGGAGGCCTCCTTCTCCCCCTTGACTGTGCCTCACTATGTCACAGGAACATAGGGAGCTGCCTTATACCTAGTTAGACCATTGCTCAGAACTGCCAACACTGAATGGCAGCAGTGCTCCATAATTTTTTGGAGAGCTGCTGCCAGGCGCCATTTTACCCGTATGTATGCCAGTTCTTAGGGACCCAGGTGGCGCTGTGGGTTAAACCACAGAGCCTAGGGCTTGCTGATCAGAAGGTCGGCAGTTCGAATCCCTGCGATGGGGTGAGCTCCCGTTGCTCGGTCCCTGCTCCTGCCCACCTAGCAGTTCGAAAGCATGTCAAAGTGCAAGTAGATAAATAGGAACCGCTCTAGCGGGAAGGTAAACGGCGTTTCCGTGTGCTGCTCTGGTTCGCCAGAAGCAGCTTTGTCATGTTGGCCACATGACCCGGAAGCTGTATGCCGGCTCTCGGCCTATAGAGCGAGATGAGCGCCGCAACCCCAGAGTCGGACACGACTGGACCTAATGGTCAGGGGTCCCTTTACCTTTACCTTTATGCCAGTTCTTGACATTCCCAGTCTACTAACATTACTAAATATTACAGAAGCAGGAGTTGGTGAAATGCTGCCTTATCCCAAAGACTGGAATGACAGAAGGAAGCTGGACAAATCTGTTAACTTAGATTTCTCTCTGTTTCCCAGTCTTACGTTCAGTTCTTCCAATCTGCTCACCCATTTGTGATTTTCTAAAAATCCAGCCCAAAGTTCCCATGCAGCTTCACCAATATTTTATTTAAGATGCACATGGCTGGGGCAATTTTGTTGTATTTCTGCATATCTTGCCTAATAATACAATGCATTTCTGTACATTGTTCTTTACCTAATGTGCTGCATATTTGTGCATTATTTTCAGCGACATTCCTACATTGCAGGAAGTTGGCCAAATGACCCTTGGGGGGACCCTTCAACTCTGTAATTCTACGATTCCTTTTTTCTAAATGTTATTTTATTAAAGTTTTCTGGATTTACAGTAGTATGTGCAATGTCCCCCTCTCGTATTTTTCCCATGTATCATTTTTACAAATCAGTTTCATTTGTTGAGACATTAGGAAGAAAAGGGGGAAAGTGGTGGACATGGGGGGAGGTGGGTGGTGGTGGGGTCGGGTGACAATGTTTCTATTGCACTTAATATATGTGGGGTTTGATGTCAGTGTTGCCTGTGCAGGGTCTCTGTTGTTCGCTTGTGTTCCTTTGGCGGTGAGAGAGGTTGGGGTTGGCCTAGGCCCTAGGGCAGTGATGGCTAACCTTGACACTCCAGATGTTTTGGAACTACAACTCCCATCATCCCTAGCTAACAGGATCAGTGGTCAGGGATGATGGGAGTTGTAGTCCCAAAACATCTGGAGTGGCAAGGTTAGCCATCACTGGCCTAGGGTGTGGTTGTTCATTTGTGATTGGCTGTGGTGGTCTTTGTTTTCATGTGTGAGTGGGGTGGGTGGGTGTTTTGGATCAGGTTAGCCATATTGATTTGTATGCTCTTGGTGGATTCTTCTCGTTGTCTTCTTGAGCTGTGTGTGTGATAAAGGGGAGCCATACCGGGGTGAAGGCGTGTGTGGAGCCAGTGTGGTGTAGTGGTTAAGAGCGGTAGACTTGTAATCTGGGGAACCGGGTTCGCGTCTCCGCTCCTCCCGATGCAGCTGCTGGGTGACCTTGGGCTAGTCACACTTCTCTGAAGTCTCTCAGCCCCACTCACCTCACAGAGTGTTTGTTGTGGGGGAGGAAGGGAAAGGAGAATGTGAGCCGCTTTGAGACTCCTTCGGGTAGTGATAAAGCGGGATATCAAATCCAAACTCTTCTTCTCTTCGTCCCCGTGTCAGTTTCAGCTTATTGGTTAGTTTTTCTAGTAAGGCTGTTTCCCATACTATTACATATGCAGATTTATGCACATTTCCCCCTTGTGTGTGATTTTCTGAAAACTTTTTTTGTTGTTGTTGGGGGCAGGGGTGGATAACAGCATCGCAAAATTCAGAAAAGTACACATTTTAAAGCACACATAGATGCATTCTGGTTTGTGTATTGGCCTGGTGTGCCTGAGTCAAACTGAACCAAATGTATCCCTCATCCTTACCTGCACCAGGGAGCTGAGGTTTCGCCCCCCCACTCCAAATGGAGACCCTGAATGTATCCTGGTACTTCATAAGTAGTCAACATGGTGCCTTCTAGAGGTTGATGGACTCCAACTCCCATCATGCTCAGCTATTGTGGCCAGTTGCCAAGAAGCTGGGAGGTAGAATTCAGTAACATCTGGTGGGCACTGGTCTGGCTACACCTGCTTTAATTCTTCCCAGGCCACATTCACAGCCTACATTGAAAGCACTACGATATCAGTTTAAACTGTCATGGCTTCCCGCAAAGGATTATGGGAAATGAAGTTTGTTAAGGGTGCTGAGAGTTATTAGGAGATTCCCCTATTCCCCTCACAGAGCGACAATTCCTAGAGTTCCCTGGGAACATTGGTGCCAACTCTATGGCACTGACGACACCTCAGCCCCACTCCCAGTATGTGGAGATGGGGCTGAACCCCCAATCTTGAGGGGCTGGGCCTTGTCGGGCCTCTCCACGGTGGTGATGGGCCTCATTGGGCCTCGCAGCCTTTTCTGACGCATGTGACGCCACGTGTGTCACACGTGTGATGAGCTCCCCCAATGTCAGGCAGAACTTGGGGACTCTGCCTGGGAAGGGGGAGTTGACTGTTAAATTGTAACTCTGTAAGGAGAAAGGGGGCCTCCCAACAACTCTCTCCATTTTAAATACATTTTAAAACTGCTTGCAGTACTGAGCTAAGCACTATTCAAGCAAACAATGACCTGAGGTTTCTCCCATGTCAGATATTTTTTTCCCCCTTTTTCTCCCCAGGAGTCTACCAGTGATATTCAGTTTACGGCAGAAGCAGCAGCTTGTTCCCCTTTGACAATAACTAGGCAAAGGAACCCTCCAGTGGTTCTGAAAGCAAGGGCAGTAAAAGCAAAGCCGTCGTGGTGGTGTATGTTGCAGCTAAAAAACCGTAAAAGATTATGGAATCTCTAAAATTCAACTGCTGGAAGGGCGATGTGCAAGGTGACCCCAGAAGGTGTTGATTATACCTAGACGGTGCTCAGTAAACTTGTCTAGCTTTCAGTTCCAGTGTTGGAGCTTCATCAGCAAACACAGACTAATTATTACTGCTGGAGAAAATAATATATATCTGGAAATTCAACTTGGGTTTTTAACTTCCAAAAACCTAGCTGGCTTTTCTTTCTTTTTTTTTACTTCTGGCCGCTTCAACCTGAAGCAGAGGAAAAATTAGTTGCTGTGAACCACAGGATTTAGTAGTATATATTAGGGGCATGCACATACCCCAAGATTCATTTTGTACCTGTGCGCTTTTAAAAATGCCGCTCTGTTTCTGAGTGGCTCTGTGTTCTTCCTGCTTTGATGGGTGTTTTTGCTTCTGGGCCTCTGCCCCTGAAACAGAGCTCTTTGTTTTTCCATTCATGATAAGGGGGCATCTAAAAACTGTCATAACTCGCCCCCCCCCTTCGGCAGTGGCGTAGGAAGCCACTCGGGCACCCGGAGTGGCAAACATGACGTGCACCCGGGGGCGGGGCGTCACTACGCAGTGTGCTTGCGCAGCACCACTACATACGTTCATACATTGTACGTAGTGACACCACACATGTGCTGTACATAGCGGGTTGCCAATGGTGCCGCTCCAGTGCTGTACGGACGGTGCCGCGATCCTCTGCTCATGGCTGCAGCTGCGAATGGAGGATCCTCTACATGTGGCTGCAGCTGCGAGTAGAGGAACCCGGCACCATCTGTACGGTGCGGGAGCCCCGCCGCCGCCAAACCGCATGCCTTGTCACCCCCGGAGACGTGACACCGGGAGCGCACCGCCCCCACTGCCCCCTCCATTGCTGCGCCACTGCCCTTTGGGCTAAAACCAATAAAAATTACAGGCACAGGGGTCTCTCCTGAGTGGATTAAGCCTGCCAGATTGCAGGCAAATAGGTCTGGGAGTTTTTAATTGGGGGGGGGGTTAAAGTGGGTTAAAAGATAAAGTAGATAAATAGATACCTGTTGTTCGGTCCCTGCTCCTGCCAACCTAGCAGTTTGAAAGCACATCAAAGTGCAAGTAGATAAATAGATACCACTCCGGCGGGAAGGTAAACGACGTTTCCATGTGCTGCTCTGGTTCGCCAGAAGCGGCTTAGTCAATACAATACAATACAATACAATACAATACATGACCGGCCACATGACCCGGAAGCTGTACGCCGCCTCCCTCGGCCAATAATGCGAGATGAGCGCCGCAACCCCAGAGTCGTCTGCGACTGGACCTAATGGTCAGGGGTACCTTTAACTTTTAACCGCTGGTGTGGCGCGTCTTTGGTAAATGAGCACACAAAGTTGAAAGTCCTTTAGTGAAATAGCAGGTATACATTTCGGTAATACCTTGGTATATATGTATTTTGTTTTTCTAGCTTGATCAAAATTATTTATTATTTCATATCAGGCACATAGTTAAGAGCTTAGACGGCGTCAGCAGCAGGCGCCCCCCCCCCATTCGGCGCCCAGGTGCCCCGCACCCCTTGCACCCCTGGGTAAAGACGGCCTTGGCTACTTTGTTCTCGGTGTGTTACTGTCATAAAATGTGACAAAGACAATATTAACAATAGCCACGCTTTTAAGTAACAAGTGGTAGTGTTTATGTTACATCTCACAGCAAATTCAGTTTCACAAAAAGGCACCTTTGTTTCTTTATAAAAGTATATACCACCTGTTCATAAAATATTAGATTTCTGCTGAGTAATATAAAAACATTTATTCAAGAGACTCCTGAAAATTAGCAGCATGGATGCCTGCTGATTTTTTTGTGGGAAGCAAGAGATCAGGCAGTCCTTAAGGTATCCATAGGGAGAACTTTCTGACAGCAAGAGCTGTTCCACAGTGGAGCAGACTTCCTCAGAAATGGTGGACTTTCGTTCCTTGGATGGCCATCTGTCTTGGATGCTTTGTCTGAGATTCCTGCATTACAGGGGGTTGGACTAGATGACTTTGGGGGGTCCCTTCCTACCAAAGGACCTGGGTCCAAGTTGTTCTGGGCATTGTATATAAACACAAGAGCCTTGAACTGGGCCCAATAACGTATGAGCAGAGGTAGTGCATTAACAGTTGGAAACAGAACCCCGGACAGAATGGACTCTCGGCCTAAGCCAGGGGTCAGCAAACCTTTTTGGGAGGGGGCCGGTTGACTGTTCCCCAGACCGCGTGGTGGGCCGGACGGTGTGTGTGTGCGCACACACACGCACACCAGAGGGGACTTCTCTCTCCCCCCCTCCCCCCAGCCTACCTATGGTGTGAGTGGCAGAGGCGGGCAGCGGCCGAGACGGCGGCGGAGGGAGAGGCACCAATTGTGGGTCCTATGCCTGCCCTTGCGAGTGGCGGCGGCGGAGGGACCAGCGGCAAGAAAGGGCTGCTTTCAGCCCTGGAGAGGCGATGCCCAAAATGGCGCTCAGCCATCTCAGCCCAAGCCTTTTCCTCCTCTATGCAGGGCGGGGAGAATCCAGGAGGAGGGAGGGAGGAGGCAAAAAATGGCGGCGAAATAAATTACCGGGGGGGGGGAGAAACCAATCAGAATTGATCCATGGACCGTCCGCGGGGCGGATCCTGGGGGCAATTGGGCCGGATCCGGCCCACGAGCCGTAGTTTGGCGACCTCTGGCCTAAGCCATCAAGGGAACGGTGCATTCTTACTTGAAACAGCTTACTGGGTTGAGTAGTTTGACCACACTAGATTCCCAACAGGTGGATCATCTGTTCTTTAGTGGGAGGGAAGTACAGCATGGTGCAAACAAATTGGCAGGAGCACCTGACTGGCTCTGCTGACGCATTTGCACTACACCAACCTCCCCTCCACCTTGACCATCCATGTCCTGGGAAGCAACAGTGACCCATCTGCTGGGAAGCTAGCATAACATCTCTGCCCCACTGGGCAACCCCGTTCTGATTTTTTATTTTTTATTTTACTTTTATTTTCCCACCCCCAATCAAACTGTGACAGCTTTTTCTTGGACCAGCCAAGATTTGTGTGCCAATCATCTCTCTCTCTCTCTCTCTCTCTCTCTCTCTCTCTCTCCCCCCCCCCCCCCCCGGGCACAGGAATTAGTTACCCGGTCTATCTGTGCAAATTCTCCGCCTTAAGAGGCAAATCTTCACACATTGCGATCAGTTATCAGAATTGCCAAGTGACAAGATACATTAGCGGCAGTGTAATTTTAGGTCGTATGCTAATCTGCCATTGCCTTGGTAACAGAAAGATACATGGATGGTTTTTGTTGATGTATGAAGCTAATCCTCCCGGATAACGATGCGAGCTTGGAGATTCCTCACCCCCCCCCATTAAATTGCTGACATAACAGTGAGCCTGAAACTCTTAGGCCCTAGGTCATTCCTTGAATGTGTGGGATGAGTCGGATCTCACCCCCCCTCCCAAGGTAAGCCACAGCAGCTGGAAGGAAAGGAAGTGGAAGGCCACTGTGGGGGCTGATTGCAGATAATTAAGTGCTTCTCCAAAGTGCCATGTGTGTAGGAGTTTATGAGGAAAGGGAATGTAGATGAGAGTTGTCCTGGGAAGGCGCAATTATGGAAAGTTTGATTTCTGTAATGGAGCCGTAGTGGATAACCCTTATCACAGAATGTCGTAGGCTTACACATGTGTTGTTTGGGGGGAATACTCTTTGTTGTTGTTGTTCAGTCATTCAGTCGTGTCCGACTCTTCGTGACCCCATGGACCAGAGCACGCCAGTCACGCCTATCCTTCACTGCCTCTTGTAGTTTGGCCAAACTCATGTTGGTAGCTTCAAGAACACTGTCCAACCATCTCATCCTCTGTCGTCCCCTTCTCCTTGTGCCCTCAATCTTTCCCAACATCAGGGTCTTTTCTAGGGAGTCTTCTCTTCTCATGAGGTGGCCAAAGTACTAGAGCCTCAACTTCAGGATCTGTCCTTCTAATGAGCACTCAGGGTTGATTTCTTTAAGAATGGATAGGTTTGATCTTCTTGCAGTCCATGGGACTCTCGAGAGTCTCCTCCAGCACCATAATTCAAAAGCATCAATTCTTCGGCGATCAGCCTTCTTTATGGTCCAGCTCTCACTTCCGTACATTACTACTGGGAAAACCATAGCTTTAACTATACGGACCTTTGTTGGCAAGGTGATGTCTTTGCTTTTTAAGATGCTGTCTAGGTTTGTCATTGCTTTTCTCCCAAGAAGCAGGCGTCTTCTAATTTCGTGACTGCTGTCACCATCTGCAGTGATCATGGAACCCAAGAAAGTGAAATCTCTCACTGCCTCCATTTCTTCCCCTTCTATTTGCCAGGAGGTGATGGGACCAGTGGCCATGATCTTAGTTTACTCTACTTGACTGTAAAGGACCCATCTACCATGGGAATTTCCCATCTTGTCTATCAAAATGAATGCAACTTCTCTGCAGCTCTAATTAAACAGTAATCGCTTATTTTAATGGTGTCAATGGATAAGCCACCCCCTGTCTGGAATTAGGGGAGTAGAAATGTCCTTACGAAAAATTCTCCTTCCGTTATTAATCAGGAGTACCTAATTTTTCGGCCAGCTTCCTTGATCATGGAGTCACACATTTGTGCCTTTTTTCTGTTGCTTTCTTTTGCCTGCCCTGTACCTTCCAACATTCAGCTTCACTGGTGTTGGGAGTAAAGCAAAAACACTTGCAATAAGTTGTCCAAACCAGTAGGGCGGCGATAGGGAGAAGGTCAACCTGTTCTTCCTCCTCTTTGTAGGAAGTACTTGTTGGTAAAGTAGACCATTCCCTTTCAGGTTTTATTTCCTTCCTGCTTCTTCCTGAAATTCAGCCAGTATGAGTTAGCAGGTGCTAGTATGAACTTGGCTCCAACTTGTCCACATTTAAACCTTATGCTTTGATTGCCAATGTAATGAACATTGCATTTTCTTTATCCCTTCAACCAGCAGTTTTACCACACTGTTTCTATCTGCATTGTGCTACAATATATTAACTCCAACAACTCAATGGATTAAAAAATATATATTGTTGTTACCCACCTTGGACATTTAACACAGACACGCAGGATTCAAAGTTGCTTAATATATGGAATCATATGATTGTAGAGTTGGAAAGGACCCTAAGAATCATCTAGCCCAACCCCCTGCAATGCAGGAACCACAGCTGAAGCATTTGTGACAGGTGGCCATCTAACCTCTGCCTAGAAACCTCTAAGGAAGGAGAGTCCACAACCTTCTGTGGGAGTCTGTTCCACTGTCGAACAGCTCTTACCATCAGAAAGTTCTTCCTAATGTTTAGTTGGAATCTCCTTCCTTGTAACTTGGACCCATTGGTTTGGGTCCTACCTTCTGGAGCTGCAGAAGACGATGAATGAATGAATGAATGAATGAATGAATAGGATGGGGATGATAAGCGATGCCCCCCAAACTGGCCATAATTATGAGCGTTGGTTCCTCAAACTGTCAATATTTTTTTTGGAGCATACGCTTGATCTTATGAGGCTAACAAAGGAGACCACAAGTAGCTGGGCATCACAGTGACCCACAGACAGAACTCCTCCCTGAACAAGCACTTATCAAATTTCAGAACCAGTCGCTGCCATTTCCTGTGAAGGGTCAGGGCCTTCCCTTGTCCCTGACAAAGAAGATGGTGACAGGTGCAATTGATGCCCCAGTTAACCAAACAGCTGGCTAATAGCAGGGTTTGTGGCTGACAAAGCTTTGGCTGAAGACAATGGAATGAAAGCTCTTTTCTCAGAGATCTTGTTCCTCTATGACTGTTTGTTTTCATTATGTTCAGCAGCTGGGTCTTACTTGACACAGCTTCCCAGGCCCTCCCCGTCTCCATTTCCAACACACTGTTGCATTAGAAGACATTGATTTCACACCCTCTGGTATTTTACAGATGAAAACAGGGCTACTCTTGGGCATTCATGTCTACAGTGGAGACAAGTTCTTTTAAGCTGTGCTCAGACCCACAAACAAACAAACTTTTCACAAAACCCTTCTCTGCCCCTCAACACCTGAAAAGAACATAAGAAGCTTTAGATTGCTGAAGATAATTCTGTTTTCCAGAAATGCAGTTTAGTTACCTGATTTTTGTTTTGAAAACTGTAGGGTGTTTTTTTAGTTGTTGTTTTTAAAACCGTGACAGTTTTATGTACAGGTATATTTGTTTTGGGGACTTTGGCTATGCATTACCATTCCTTTTTATTTGCATGCTGTCTGGAGGACTTTAAAAAACAAATCAAGCAGGTTATAAATTTTATAAATAAATAAGAGCCCTGCTGGACCAGAACGAAGGCTCACCTAGTTCAGCATCCTGATAGACCAGCCAGCTGCCTTGTTGTTATTTGGTGCATGTGTATTCTTCTAAATAACGCAGATTATAGATGGAGTTCTCTTCTTTTACCCACAGAACAAACCTGAGCTGTGGATTAGGGTGCAAGATACCGGTAGTAATTGGCCCAATGTCACCCAGTGAGGAGGGGCTTGAACCCAAGTCTCCCCATTACAATCTGCTCTGTCACACTGTTGTCATACACATGGGTTGCAAGGCTGGTGACATCATTAGAACTCCAGTTGTACAAAGGTTCCACAGAAGCTCGACTGATGCTAAGTTTAGGCAAGGATAAAAATAATAGGAAGGCAAGACCAGCTTATATAAAATAGTAAAAATAGGTGGCAGTATGAATCATCTTTCTCTGTGTTATGGGGATTTTTTTTTAAATTTTTTGCTCACGAATCGACATGTACAGATGAATATAGCACACAGCTTGAATGAACACAGGATGCACTGAAAGTTCTTGGGTTTGTCCCATTTTCTGTAACTTAAAAAAAAAAAAAAGATGAAAAATTCACACTTAAAGAGTACAAATTTCTAGGCTTTCTGTATGCTTTGCCATTCAACCCAGCGAGGTGAGAAATGGACAGGAGGATTTTGCTGGACTGGTCAGAAAGGTTTCTTTGTAAGACAGTGGCCTTAGCTGGCCACTTAAGTGTACTCATCAACACCCCAAAAAAATCAGCTAGGTTGCAAGAGCTACAACTAAGTGGATGGTGCCCTCTGGGCAAATGGGTGGGACTTTCCCCACAACCCACCCCCACCTAGCTCTTAGGTAAAAGAATAGAGGCAGTGTTGCTGTGTGAGCAGGGCAGGAAGCAGGCCAGAATCTGGAGACACCAAGCCATGATTGTTCTGTGCTGGAACCAAGACTGTGGCTAATGGAGAAGTTATATCTGTTGGGGTGTTAATGCTGTGAGCCCCTCCATCTTATGTGTGTAAATAAAAACACATATCCTTAAGATACCACAGTCTCCCTTGAGCTTCGTTCCCAGGAAACCGAACCCCAAGTAATTGCCTGGAACCCCTGGATTCTCTCACAGCTCAGTGATTGGAGCAGCCGCTGAGACCACATAACACCGGTCCTGAGAGATCTACATTGGTTCCCAGTACGTTTCCGAGCACAATTCAAAGTGTTGGTGCTGACCTTTAAAGCCCTAAATGGCTTCGGTCCAGTATACCTGAAGGAGCGTCTCCACCCCCATCATTCTGCCCGGACACTGAGGTCCAGTGCTGAGGGCCTTCTGGCGGTTCCCTCACTACGAGAAGCCAAGTTACAGGGAACCAGGCAGAGGGCCTTCTCGGTAGTGGCACCCGCCCTGTGGAACGCCCTCGCTTCAGATGTCAAAGAGAACAACAACTACCAGACCTTTAGAAGGCATCTGAAGGCAGCCCTGTTTAGGGAGGCTTTTAATGTTTAATAGATTATTGTATTTTGATGTTCTGTTGGAAGCCGTCCAGAGTGGCTGGGGAAACCCAGCCAGATGGGTGGGGTATAAATAATATATTATTATTATTATTATTATTATTATTATTATTATTATTATTATTATTATTGCAGTGGTGTGCAACAGTTTGGATCATTGCAGGGGGGTTGAACTAGATGGCCCTTGTGGTCCCTTCCTGCTCCCGTGATTCTGTGGCATTGGAACCGGGAACGTGCATAGCTGCCAGCCGCTCTTCAGGGTTAACACAATGCAGACCAAAGCCTGGAGCTACACGGACGGTAATTGCCCTCTGAGCTCTCATTTTGCAAACGGTTTCCCTTAACAGCAGCCCTTTCCTTACCCATCAGCACTTGATCTTTGCTGGGTCACAGTCAGATTTACAGAGCAGAGCGAGAGCTCCCGCCTGTCTCGCAGTGCATAAAGAATTCTGAAAAGGGATTATATTGCAGATTTGGCCTTCTGTAGAGTCATAACATTTAAAATGCCATTAAACCTGCGCTTTCACTTCTCCGTAGGCTGCCGTGTCCCACGGCTTGCAAAATTTCAGTATCTGCAGGGGTCCCCATTGTACTCAGAGCTCTTTGCAAAGCGACATGGGCTTTTCCACAAAGCCATTACGGAGGGAAAGGGGGCCTCGATTTGTGTTCCTTTATAAGAATTTGGCGTGACACTTATTTATATACCTTATTATGCACTGTAGTCCCTGGTGATCACTTTTCGCAGCGCTCTCGCTGGCTTTGTATTCTTAACCGCCTGACGTCCCAAAGCATGGCAGTTTCAAACTATTTAAAAAATAGCAGGGAAATTAAATAAATCCTCACGTGGTTTTAAGGATGCCAGGACAGGTTTCGGAGGCTCTCTGAAGTAGTTAAAGCAGGGCTACATTTCCTTCATTGCAAAAAAAAATGGGTGAGGCAATGAATGCAAATGAAATGCAAATTTCAGCTTTGCCCAGTAGTCTGATTTCTGTATATACTCACATGCCCTTCTTGTTATCCTCTGCCCAGGTGAGCAAGAGGTTTTTATCAGAGTTCCTCAATGCAGAATTCATTTGCAGAATTCAAGGACACATTCCAGCCACACAAAAACAATCAAGGGGAGTGTGAAGTCAGGCCACTGAGGGCTGTGGCCTGTCAAGTGGGCATGCGGCCTGGAAGAGAGTCCCAGGGTTCAAATAGAGAGGCATTTGCTCTTCCCTCTGGGCTACCAGGAAGTAATTCCACTCAGTGGCGGCTGGTGCCCATTGAGACTGGTAGGCCCAAAGGCAGGGAGCCCAACTGTAGGTGGCGCCAGAGCCTATTCTTGCTTCGTCTCCACCCTCCTCCCTGCAGAGTTCTCCAAGGGCAGCACTAAGGCTGAGGGGGAAGAAGCAGAGAGCCAGCTGCTGCCAATTCCAGGACTAGTTTCAAGAAAGAAGGCAGGCAGGAGGCCGAGGTTGGTCCAACTTCTGCATGGCTGTAAGAGAGCCACACCCCTTGCTCCACCCACTTTTGCCTCTTGCCCCGCCCATCACTGGGCATATGCACCTCGAAAGGGGCGAAATTCCCTACGTGGCTTCAGTACAGAGGGTCAAACCAGATTCTTAGATAGTCAGGCTTTTCATTCAGCACAGAAAAACATGTCCTAAAAAAGCCAATGCAATTCTGGGCTGCATCAACAGGAGTATAGCATCTAGATCAAGGGAAGTAATAGTACCACTGTATTCCGCTCTGGTCAGACCTCACCTGGAATACTGTGTCCAGTTCTGGGCACCACAGTTCAAGAAGGATACTGACAAGCTGGAACGTGTCCAGAGGAGGGCAACCAAAATGGTCAAAGGCTTGGAAACGATGCCTTATGAGGAACGGCTTAGGGAGCTGGGTATGTTTAGCCTGGAAAAGAGAAGGTGAAGGGGTGATATGATAGCCATGTTCAAATATATAAAAGGATGTCATATAGAGGAGGGAGAAAGGTTGTTTTCTGCTGCTCCAGAGAAGCGGACACGGAGCAATGGATTCAAACTACAAGAAAGAAGATTCCACCTAAACATTAGGAAGAACTTCCTGACAGTAAGAGCTGTTCGACAGTGGAATTTGCTGCCAAGGAGTGTGGTGGAGTCTCCTTCTTTGGAGGTCTTTAAGCAGAGGCTTGACAGCCACCTGTCAGGAATGCTTTGATGGTGTTTCCTGCTTGGCAGGGGGTTGGACTGGATGGCCCCCCTTGTGGTCTCTTCCAACTCTAGGATTCTATGATTCTATGTCCTCTCGGCTGCTTCTTCTCCAGCCTGACACCTCAGCAACTCATCGCCTCCTCATGCAACCACAATCCTTGAAAACACTGACTGAACCCAAGTCTTTGCTGTGCATAGAGGCCTCATTACTACTACTACTACTATTAGTTTCATTATTTGTACCCCGTCCATCTGACTGGGTTGCCCCAGCCACTCTGGGCAGCTTCCAACAAAACATAAAAACCCAGTACGACCAACATAAAAAACTTATCTATACAGGACTGCCTTCAGATGCATACCCTCCAACATTTCTCCAATGAAAATAGGGACATCCTATTCAATAATAATAATAATAATAATAATAATAATAATAATAATAATAATAATGCCCCATCCATCTAACTGGGTTGCCCAAGTCACTCTGGACAGCTTCCAACATATATAAAACATAATAAAACATTAAACACTATACAGTATACTGTAGTTACTTATCTCCTTGTTTCAGGGTTGCCTAACTCCCTCCCCTCCAACATTCCTCTGATGAAAATAAGGATGTGCTAATCCAGTGATGGCTAACCTTGACACCCCAGATGTTTAGGAACTACAACTCCCATCATCCCTAGCTAACAGGATCAGTGGTCAGGGATGATGGGAGTTGAAGTCCCAAAACATCTGGAGTGTCAAGGTTAGCCATCACTGTGCTAAGGAAAAGCAAGACATCCCAGGATCAAATCAGAAAGCAGGACGGCTTCTGTAAATCTGGGACTGTCCTTGGAAAATAGGGACACTTGGTGGGTCTGCAGATGTCTTCTCAAAGCCATGTCGTTTTTCCCTGTTAGTTGTTTTTCCCTACAGCAATCAGCATTAGTCTCCTCTTAAAAACTGGTTATTACCAGTTTTGTGGTCATGCTGTACCCGAGCGTTTGTGAAGCTGGCTTTCCTGATAATGGATATTGCAGAATTTCTGCCTCAGCAGCCCACAAGGGAATGTGACCCTGAAAGGTTTCACATCCCTAATGTTGAAAGGCCCCCAATTAGCCCCTCATTTTTTAAAAAAATCCTTGGGCTTCCTCAAAAGCTTTTCTATCGCGAGCATTTGCCGTGTGATCCTTGAACAAAAGCAGTCTCCCCAGGTGTGTGTGGGGAAAAGTGGTTGTTTCGTAGCCACTTCCATTTGTTTCTTCTCTTTTCCCCCTCCGCTGTCTCGTAGGTTTTACTCGGTGCCTCAGGCGAGGCCTTAATAACGCCAGGCCTAGTCTCCTCGCACTATTTATGTTCCTAAATACTGTAGTGGAAACACAGGAGTGAGATTTTCTTCTTCTTCTTCTTCTAAGAACTCATAAATCGCTCCCAGAAGCAATAATAAAAGAGACATTGCAGAGTCTGGGTGATGTGGGGACACGCAGAGAGAAATGTAAATAGTTTGAGAAATCCTGCGCGAGTCTGCTGTGTTGTTCCTAAGAGAACAAAGCATTTATGCAGCTCTTCGTGTGTGTCCCCCCCCCCCAGCGCAATGCAAAAGAGTCATTTTGGGGTGTGGGATGCTGATCTAAGTGAAAGAGAACGCAGTGAGAAAACGACACGGAAGTTCAGGAAATCCCTGGAAGTAGGAAAGGGAAGCTGAATGTTGGTACACCAAAGAAATACCTTTGTGCCTAGTTAACCTATGGAACTCACTCCCACTAGATGTGGTGTTGGACACAAGCTCAGATGGCTTTAAAAGAGGATCCGACAAATTCATGGAGGGTAGGGTTATCGAGAGCTGGACCATAAAGAAGGCTGATCGCCGAAGAATCGATGCATTTTAATTATGGTGCTGGAGGAGACTCTTGAGAGTCCTATGGACTGCAAGAAGATCAAACCTCTCCATTCTGAAGGAAATCAGCCCTGAGTGCTCACTGGAAGGGCAGATACTGAAACTGAGGCTCCAATACTTTGGCCACCTCGTGAGAAGAGAAGACTCCCTGGAAAAGACCCTGATGTTAGGAAAGATGGAGGGCACAAGGAGAAGGGGACGACAGAGGACGAGATGGTTGGACAGTGTTCTCGAAGCCACCAACATGAGTCTGACCAAACTGCGGGAGGCAGTGGAAGACAGGAGTGCCTGGCGTGCTCTGGTCCACGGGGTCACGAAGAGTCGGACACCACTAAACGACTAAACAACAACAACAACAGGGTTATTGATGGCCATGATGACTATGCTCTGTCTCCATGTTCGGAAGAAGATTCCACCTAAACATTAGGAAGAACTTCCTGACAGTAAGAGCTGTTCGACAGTGGAATTTGCTGCCAAGGAGTGTGGTGGAGTCTCCTTCTTTGGAGGTCTTTAAGCAGAGGCTTGACAGCCACCTGTCAAGAATGCTTTGATGGTGTTTCCTGCTTGGCAGGGGGTTGGACTTGATGGCCCTTGTGGTCTCTTCCAACTCTATGATTCTATGATTCTATGGAGGCAACAATACCAGTTGCTGGAAACAGGGGAACCTCGTAAAAATGGAATGTGAATGCAGTTTCTGAATGAACACTCCCACTTCTGGGTTCCAAAGTGAGACAGAAGCTAGCGACTGTGTGCAGTGTGGTGGCGGCATTTACTTCCTTTCCCCCAGACAACAGCCCCAAAAAGAGACAGGAAAGAGTTATATGATAAATGATAAATCTGGCCAGCACAAGTGGCTCGGCTGTTATTGGCAGAGGGAAGTTTTGATGAATGTGTTTGTGTATTATAAGAGATAGTCACATTTTATTGCTTTTCCTAACAATCCTCTGTTGGCTTTCACATCCAATCTTTCAAGTGCTATCTTCAAGTGTTGGGGTAGCTTGATTGTGAATACTCTTTCCAATGTTCAGAGGTGAGTGTTGCCTCTTGAGAGGGTGATATCAGAAAGCATGGGGAAATATATTTATAGGGGGATATAACCCCCCTCACCCCCAAAAAACACAATCCAGTGATGGCACCAGAAAGCTGGCTGGCTGTTGGGAGGAGGAATAGGAAACTGAATGGACTGCTCTGGAGGAAGATGTGACTGGCTGACTGAAGCACTTCACATTCCGCACTGCAACATTTTGTTGCAGCTCTGACGCGTACTCTCGTAATGACAGTTGGCAGGAATCAAGAGAAAATATCAAATTCATACTTATAATTTAATAATTCTGGTGTGGCATTAGCATTTGGTATCCTGGGAAGGCATTGCCAGGGCCTCAGGGCCCCAGTGATGCATGTCTTGGGATCATAGCATCAGAGAATGGTAGAGTTGTAGAGTTGGAAGGGACCCCAAGGGTCATCTAGTCCAACCCCCTGCAATGCAGGAATCTCAGCTAAAGCATCCATGACAGATGGCCATCCAATCTCTGCTTAAAAACCTCAGTTGAAGGAAGTTTTAAAATCTGACAAAGCACTCAAGCAGCACTAGGCAGCTGGGTGTGGTCACTGTTGAAGCCTCTCCTTCCCTAGAGACCCTGTCAGGTGTTGAGATCAGCAGAGGCAGCCATCTTGGTTGTATCACTGCCTTCAGAAGCTAGAGTAGCGATGGCTTGGGAGAGGGCCTTCTCTGTGGCAGCCCCTCAGTTGTGGAATCCCCTCCCCACAGAAGTGTGTCTGGCCTGTGTGATTGCCACACTTCCCACCATTGTTGCAGCAAATCCCACACCTGGAGCTGTCCGTTGTGCTGAAACGCCTGTCCTAACTTTTCCCCATGGGCTTTGGGACAGGGGAGGGCACTTTGCAGGGAGGCTACACAAACATTGGTGACAATTGACTTATGCACACACAGAGAATTTGCCCAGCTCTAACATAAAGTGAATTCTCATGCAGACGATTACGAATGAAGCGGAATGAAGAAAAAAGCTGCCTTCCCTTTCAGACATTCGCTGTTTGCTTTCCTCCCCATCGGATCAGTTTGTCTTAGACTATCAGAAGGCCCATCGGAAAGAAAGGAAGGGTGGAAGCCCAAATGTGTGTGTGTGTGTGTGTGTGTGTGTGTGTGTGTGTGTGTGTGTGCAAGCTCTTCCCTTTGCACGGTTGCCAACTCAGTTCGTGTGGCATTAAAAGGTGTCATGTCGCATCAGGCCGTACATCAGCGATTTGATAATGCAATGAGACGTGCCAGATGTAGATAGCAGGAATCCAATCTGAATTCATTTGCATACCCTGATCAGAGATATTAAATGGCTGGGAGTGCAGCACAAATCTGGAGAACAAGGACATTCGCTAGGAGACAAGGAGTAAGCGGAAGTTGACTCTGCAAAGTAGAACGACAGGTTGTGGGGAGCGGTGAACACAAAAGCATAGGAGGAGAGCGAAGGGGAGTGCAAAGGTAGTACTTTGCAACTTTAGAATAGAAAAGAATAGAATCATAGAGTTGGAAGGGACGCTGAGGATCATCTAGTCCAGGCATCCCCAAATTCAGCCCTCCAGCTGTTTTGGGACTACAATTCCCATCATCCCTGACCACTGGTCCTGTTAGCTAAGGATGATGGGAGTTGTAGTCCCAAAACAGCTGGAGGGCCGAGTTTGGGGATGCCTGATCTAGTCCAACTCTTTGAAATGAAGGCATATGCAGCTGTCCAGGATCGAACCTGCAACCTTGGTATTATCAGCACCATTCTGTAACCAGCTGAGCTACCTGCTTATACAGTTATGCTCTACTTTTTAGAATGAGTTGGGGAAACCTCTGGCCCATGAGCCAACAACAACAACAACAAGAACAACAGTAATAATAATATATGGTAAAGGACCCCTGGGCAGTTAAGTCCAGTACTTTTGTCTGGGGGGGGGGATGCAGGGGTACGTATACCCCTAAACATTTTGTGAATCTAACGGGAGAAACTTTTTTTTAAATTTTTTTAAAGTTTCTTTTCTAGCATGGTGAATCGTCAGTTCCATTGCGGCCTCATTTCCTGTCATGGCGTTTCCCGAGTCTCAGACAGAAGCGAGCTTTCAATGTGTGAAGTAGGAGTTGGAATCTAGCACAGTGATTGGTCAGTTTTGTTGTTACCACCTCCAATGGCGGCTTCCTTTCCTTTCCCGGTGTTTCCTGAGTCTCAGACAGAAGCGAGCGTTCAATGTGTGAAGCAGTGTGGAATGTGGATGTGTGATAATATGAGGTAATGCATGTTCTTTGTCCATTTGTCCATTTACTGTATTTATTTTTCCCAATTTGAACTGTAAAAATTGTGATTTTCTTGAGTCAAAATCAGAGTACCCTAAACATTTTTCTTTTAAAAGAAAAAAAAAAAACACTGGTTAAGTCCAGTCAAAGATGACTATGGGTTGCGGCACTCATCTCCCTTCACGGTAAAACATCAAACATAATAAAACTATCCTGTACAGGGCTGTCTTCAGATATCTTCTAAAAGTCGGATAGTTTTTTATTTCCTTAAAATCTGCCAGGAGGGCATTTCACAGAGTGTGCATGATTACTGAGAAGGCCCTCTGCCTGCTAGAAGACCCTCTATCCATCTTGGCTCAAAAGGGTTTCCCCAAACCACACCCACCAACCCAATAGCTGGCATCTTGCATTGGCTGTACTTGGGAACAGGGCCAGGCAGCCCAGGGAGCAGGATTTAATCCTCTTCTCACCGTGTCCACTCAGATGCCTGCAAGCAGGACCCGCAATTCCCACCCATGGGTATTCAGGGACACGCTCCCTCTGATTTAAACAGCAGTCACCAAATGCCTCTGGACACTCAGGAAAAAAAAAAAACATTCCCTAAGTACACAAGAAGAGTGTACTGGATCAGGCCAATGGCCCATCTAGTCCAGCATTCTGTTCTCACAAGGTCCAGATGGATACCAGTTGGGAACCCTCAAGCAGGATCTGGGCACAGAAGCTCTCTTCCCTTTGGTGGTACCCAGCAAATGGCATTCAGAAGCATCACCATAGAAGAAGAAGAAGAAGAAGAAGAAGAAGAAGAAGAAGAAGAAGAAGAGGAGGAGGAGGAGGAGGAGGAGGAGGAGGAGGAGGAGGAGTTTGGATTTGATATCCCGCTTTATCACTACCCAAAGGAGTCTCAAAGGGAGCGGCCCAGCCCCCCTCCTTGAACATTTTGGAGGGTCCTCAGTCCCATGCCCCCCCCAGATGGCTCCCTTGTTTCATGAGCTCTTTGAGCACTAGTTTGAGACTGCCAACTGGGACCAGTTACTGGGAGCGTGGCTACCACCCCATTTCTGGGCATGATTTAAAGTACTGGTTACGAACTGTAAAGCACTATATAGCGTGAACCCAGCCTACCTATAAGAACCTGCCTGGACACCACGAAGAAGAAGAAGAAGAAGAATAGGAAGAAGAAGAAGAAGAAGAAGAAGAAGAAGAAGAAGAAGAAGAAGAAGAAGAAGAGGAGGAGGAGGAGGAGGAGGAGGAGTTTGGATTTGATATCCCGCTTTATCACTACCCGAAGGAGTCTCAAAGTGGCTCACATTCTGCTTTCCCTTCCTCCCCCACAACAAACACCCTGTGAGGTGAGTGGGGCTGAGAGACTTCAGAGAAGTGTGACTAGCCCAAGGTCACCCAGCAGCTGCAGGTGGAGGAGCGGAGACGCGAACCCGGTTCACCGGATTACGAGTCTACCGCTCTTAACCACTACACCATCCTTTTTTTTAAAAAAGACTGGGAATTGTTTATGATGTACTTACAAAAATACTGTAAAGAAGTGAACTCACTAGCAGGGTTCGAGTAAACACTTACAATTAAGAAAACTAATGTTAAAGTTAAGGAGCAATAACAGGGAAAATAAACAAAAGTGTAAGATGGTATAAAAATGGTAAGAATATAAGAACATTTAGGTAAAAGATTTCAGAATTAAGGTGAAATAAAATAAGCAGGAGAAACTAATGTCAAAACAAACCAGAAGAGGAGGTTGAGGGAAGTCAAGGGGGGGGGAGGGAGATTTGGATTTACATATTTCTTCTTGTGATGCTGGCAACTATGTTCACTATAGAATTGTAAAATTCAATAAAATATATTTTAAAAAACTTAGTAGGCACTTATCAGCTGACCATTCTAACTTTTTGAGAGTGACAGACCATAGTAGTAATTATTATGGTTGTTGTTATTACTGAGAAGGCATAAATGGCAGCAGATGCATGATTTGCACTTGAACATTCTCCAAACTGCGTATGCTATAATAAGCATTTCGCTGTACATCATTATGTTGGCCACAATCCAAAACTGAGCTAAACACACTGCAGCCCACTGATTTCAATGGGCTTTAATATGCTTCGCTCCATGTATGACTGCAGCTTTTGTCTTGTGGAATGTGTTTCCCCCTTATGGGATGTGTAGTCTATCTGCTCCACTGACTGGTGCAGACACAACACTGTGTTAAGAAAAGCAAGCTGTCCAGAGTTTGAGCCTCTGGGCTATGATTAAGGTTTTTTTGCTAGATTGCAGGTGGCTTTGGGAACAAAAAATAAAACCATCACAAGATCTTGCAATGATATACTTTCAAGGTCTATTTTCTTGAAATGACAATGCTTCTCTGCACATAAGCTGGCTAATATAGACCAGGTACAGTACTGAAATCAATGTGAGAAGCCCATTTAGACACAGGAGAGTTTTTTTGGGGGGAGGGCACATTTTCCGCTCTGGTCAGACCTCACCTGGAATACTGTGTCCATTTCTGGGCACCACAGTTCAAGAAGGATACTGACAAGCTGGAACGTGTCCAGAGGAGGGCAACCAAAATGGTCAAAGGCTTGGAAACGATGCCTTATGAGGAACGGCTTAGGGAGCTGGGTATGTTTAGCCTGGAGAAGAGAAGGTTAAGGGGTGGTATGATAGCCATGTTCAAATATATAAAAGGATGTCATATAGAGGAGGGAGAAAGGTTGTTTCCTGCTGCTCCAGAGAAGCGGACACGGAGCAATGGATTCAAACTACAAGAAAGAAGATTCCACCTAAACATTAGGAAAAACTTCCTGACAGTAAGAGCTGTTCGGCAGTGGAATTTGCTGCCAAGGAGTGTGGTGGAGTCTCCTTCTTTGGAGGTCTTTAAGCAGAGGCTTGACAGCCATCTGTCAATAATGCTTTGATGGTGTTCCTGCTTGGCAGGGGGTTGGACTGGATGGCCCTTGTGGTCTCTTCCAACTCTATGATTCTATGATTCTCTCTGTCCACACAGGAGTGCTGTGCATTCTTTGCAACTCCGGCACACATGCAACGCCCCAAGATCTGGCTGCCGTGTTTGATTAAATTAGGCTAAAAATAAAACGAGTTTTCATTATGACTCAGAAGGGTGATTGGTTCTGACAAATTAGGAGCTGAATTGATTTGATGCTGTCCCTCAAAGACGAACGCGCAAGCTCGTGAGTCATGGCGCAAGTTGTGCAAGTAGGATTATGAGCCCTGGTGTCGCCCATCCTTCCTCCAGTGTAAACTTTGACTCAGGACCTGCAGCAGCTGGCAAAGCAATTGCTCATGGTGGGAAAAGGCACACCGTGACCCCCAATTGGAATAGTACAGAAACATAAATGCACTTTATATGCATACAGTCGACGCACAACTGGCACACATTTAACTTGTGCAATCGCAGCATTGTGTGCTTGGAGGCTGGTCAGTGTGCAATTGCACAAATTAAATGCTTGCAAGGCCGGAGGAATATCCACAGACAGCCCAATGGTGTCCAGGCTTGCTCAGTGGCCAACAAAATGCCAACTTGTGTGGAGGATGTGTGTGAAATTGGTGGCAGGGAAACGGAAAATAATCAGGGAGGGGGATGGAATAGAATAGTTCAAAAGATGTAACTCAGGCTTCCTCAACCTCGGCCCTCCAGATGTTTTGAGACTACAATTCCCATCATCCCTGACCACTGGTTCTGCTAGCTAGGGATCATGGGAGTTGTAGGCCAAAAACATCTGGAGGGCTGAGGTTGAGGAAGCCTGATGTAACTACCAACTCGCATCTGACCTTGCTTATTTCCTCCTCCCTCCCAATCCACCTTCCTCTAGTGTGGTGTCTTTCTTGATTGTGAACTTGAGATCTTTTGCATGCAAAGGAGGTATGTGCTATGGACGTTAGCAATATTATGTGTTCCACAATAGCTTGCATGCAAACTACTATTTTATGCATACGGATTGGAGGCTGTTATTTTTGATTAAGCGGTCTATAAGTCTTGTTAAATAAATAAATGAATATTAAATAATTAACAGCCATTTAACCATTCAGTGCTATATACGCCTACTCAGAAGACCCACTAAGTTCAGTAGCACTGATTCCAAGGTTTGTGAGAATAAGACCTCAGCCTAAATGGAAGAATAAAATAAAATTTCCATGGGGATGGCAGATGGGGGGGGGGGAGGCATTTCAAATGCAGCTATTGTGAATGTATACCATGGAAGTCAAATCTAAGCACAGCACCATTCACATTAAGAGTTCGTCAGATCTGGCAATTACAAGGGGAGTCTGATCTACACAAGATATAAATATTTGTGAGTGCGATTATACTGGTAAAATGATCAAGGGGCTGCCTCACCTTTCCCTCACGGAAGAAAAAAAAACCCCTAAAGTGTTTGGGGATGTTTTATTTCAACAGAAAGTGTTGAGGCCCAGGGAAGGCCTGTGTTTATAAAACTATTTATGGTGTTGAGAGATGGATCCCCTCCCCTCTCCTGTTCTCATAATACTGGCGGCAAAAGAAAAGGAAAAAAAAAATACTGTTTCACACGGCACATAATTTAATGGACAGGATTTTCTAACGTAAAATCTGGGTACCAGCTTAGATGATGTTTTTGAAATGCTTTCATCCATGCAGAAGGGGTGAGGCTTTTTGATGGCTTTAAGCAACGATAGCTAAATTGAAACTCCGTTTTTATATGTAGCACACCTCTGATGACCAGCGGCTGAAGACAAACCACAGGAGAAAGCCATCATAGCTATGGATGAGAGCCAGAGTGGTGTAGTGGTTAAGAGCGGTTAAGACACTTTTAAATGCAATTTTGCCTAATACCAAATTGATGCAATTTTGGAAAGCAGAATAGAATGCATTTTTGTATGTATTTGTGTGTGTAGGTCACCCAGCCATTCCCACCAATAACTCAGACAGGAAACATAATTTTTGGTTTGGGTTTTTGGCATATTTTTGGCCACAACTTTTATTGAAATACAAATCACGTGAGTGGTTGCGTAGGCATTGGTTCACGCTGTCCACCGGGACAGAGCTGACCCTAGTCAGCAGCAAGACTAGCTGTCGCAGCGGGACAGAGCTGACCACTTGTCAGCGCTGGGAAACCATTAGCTGGGGAGAGTTAACGGGGCTGGTGAAATCAGAGCCTCCCCCTCCCCAGGGGTTCTCAGGGGCTCTTGCGTGGGCCCTGCAACCCACCGGGTTCGGACAAGCATGTTGAGCCCCTGGCTTCCTTTAATGGAATTCCCATTACCGACATCACTTCTTGGAGGGCACTGGCCTCCCATACCACAGAACCAATGCCAACCTTACAAATTGTGACTAGTTGCTACGTAGTAGGCGAAAACCAAGTGGCACGGCCAAATCAGCCAAATGGAAAAATTCCTACTAGGCCTCTACCTTAAGCGGAGACGACCCCATGACAGGCACAGCAAGGTCAACGCACAAGCCTATACCAGGGAGGGGGGGCGGGAGATCCGAAGCTCCAGACAAGAGTGACCAATGTATCACGTGCCGATCCATTTTAAAGGACGCTGGGCTGTCAATCACTTGCAACATGCAAATTTTGGCCAGCACAAGCTGGTCAATAACTGCTGTGGCCATAAGCCCTTTCCCCAAACCAAGAGGAATGGCTTCATGCCCACCCCGCAACAAAGGCTCTCTCCGAGAACCCTTTTTGTAGGCACATTGCTTGGCCGGAGCAGTGCGAATTGTGAAATTAAGGGAACGGTGAATTTTGAAGGGCGGCCGTGTTTCAGTTTCCATATCGTTTTGGAAAATTCAAATTAGGTATGTTCACTTGTTAAAGGCAAACTGAGCTGATTTTCTTCCAGCCCCTACTCGGAAGTTAAGTCCCAGTGTCTTCAAAACAACTTACTCCCAAGTAAGTGTGTGAGGATTTCAGCCTCAGATTAAACATTACGCAAAATAACATTCTTGTCCCACAGGGCTAGCCTTTGATTGCTTAACCCGGATAGAAGTCCTGCTGTATTCAATGGGGCTTAACTCCACTTCCACTTCTGTGATGCTATGCTATGTTGAAGGAAGATAAAATGAGGCCGTCCGCCTTCTCATTTTCTTCCCTACATCTCTCTGTGCCCCCCAACGTCCACGCTGGCCTGCTGTGCAGAGATTAAAAGAAGCAAATATCTCCTAATAGCAAGAACGGGGGGTTGGGGGGGGGGGTTGGAATAATATATGCTGCAGCACAAATGTGCCAGAGGCTTTTATACATATAAAAAAAAGAACTACCAAGGGCATCTCAGAACGTGATAATTAGTGATCTTTACAGCGCACATTTGCAGAGAAATGTGTGACAGAGAAGTTAACACTTTAGCCCCGAAAACATCAGTTCAGGTTTGAGCACGACTGTTTTCTGAGAAGGTGGGACAGTGACAAACATCCCTGAGAAGGTGCTACAGTGACAAACAAGTCTTCAACGTGCCGGAATTGTAGAGGGAAAAACCAATTCAGGTAGTGATGGAAATTCCATTTGATGATGATGATGATGTTATCATGGTGAGCAGACATTGACAACCCTAATAACAATGGTGATAATATCCCATTGAGCTCCGTAAATCTGGAATAATAATAATAATAATAATAATAATAATAATAATAATAATAATAATAATAATAATTTATTATTTATACCTCGCCTATCTGGCTGTGTTTCCCCAGCCACTCTGGACGGCTTCCAACAAAAGATTTAAAATACATTAAAACATCAGTCATTAAAAACTTCCCTAAAAAGGGCTGCCTTCAGATATCTTCTAAACGTCAGATCGTTGTTTATATCTTTGACCTCTGCTGGAAGGGCGTTCCACAGGGCGGGTGCCACTACTGAGAAGGCCCTCTGCCTGGTTCCCTGTAACTTCACTTCTCACAGGGAGGGAACCGCCAGAAGGCCCTCGGAGCTGGACCTCAGTGTCCAGGCAGAACGATGGGGGTGGAGACGCTCCTTCAGGTATACTGGGTCAAGGCCATTTAGGACTTTAAAGGTAGGGTTTATTCATTATTATTATTTATACCCTGCCTATCTGGCTGGGTTTCCCCAGCCACTCTGGATGGTTTCCAACAAAGATTTAAAATACATTAAAACATTAAGTCATTAAAGACTTCCCTAAACAGGGCTGCCTTCAGATGTCTTCTAAAAGTTGTCTAGTTCTTTATCAAACAGGAACTGAGTAAAAAGTACCAACCATCTCATGTGTAGTATATTTTTGAGAGGATATATACATTGAAAGTGGGACCCAGGTGGCACTGTGGGTTAAACCACAGAGCCTAGGGCTTGCTGATCAGAAGGTCGGCAGTTCGAATCCCTGCGACGGGGTGAGCTCCCGTTGCTCGGTCCCAGCTCCTGCCAACCTAGCAGTTCGAAAGCACGAAGTGCAAGTAGATAAATAGGAACCGCTCTGGCAGGAAGGTAAACGGCGTTTCCGTGCGCTGCTCTGGTTCGCCAGAAGTGGCTTTGTCATGCTGGCCACATGACCCGGAAGCTGTACGCCGGCTCTCGGCCAATAAAACGAGATGAGCGCTGCAACCTCAGAGTCGGACACGACTGGACCTAATGGTCAGGGGTCCCTTTACCTTTATACATTGAAACCTTCCACAGGTCTCATAGGAAGTATTGGTGGGCAGAGTGTTGCAGGTGGGCACCACCTTGGCGACCCATGTTGTACTAGCTCAGGCATCCCCAAACTCAGCCCTCCAGATGTTTTGGGACTACAATTCCCATCATCCCTGACCACTGGTCCTGTTAGCTAGGGATGATGGGAGTTGTAGTCCCAAAACATCTGGAGGGCCGAGTTTGGGGATGTCTATACTAGCTAAAGGAGTAATGCAACTCATAGTAATGCACTTTTTAAAAAAGCAACTGCTTCTCCCCCCCCTCCCCATTAATATTCTGGAATATTTATCAATGGAATATGCATGGAATGTATTTCCTAATGTGTTGAGTCTATTAACTCGCTCTTTGATAAAGAAAGAAGAAAATCAGTGCTGTCTCTCAAGGAAAAAAACATGTATTTGCAACTCAGCCAGCCTATTAAAAGAAGCATTTTGATTTCCGCAAACCCTTCCGCAACACGGAAAAGCGAAGCAGGGTTATCTGATCGTGCATTCATGTCTGAAAAGATCAGTTCTTACTTTACCACGACTGGCTGTCTTTGTAGTAAACGGTGTTTTCATAGTTTTACATCACTTCATACTCCACGCTCTTTTGATTTACTTTCAAAGCAGCCTTAATAAGGTAAAGGAGGCTGATGGTTTTGCAGCGGCTCTGAATGTTCTCTGCGGATGAGCGGGAAGAACAGATAAATACACCCCCACCCCCAATTCTTAGTACTGCGCAAAAAAACCAAAAACCCTCATTCCACTTCAGTTGGCTGGGCATTGCAGAGGCAGGCCAAACTCGACACACAGTGATGTCGTGATGATGTCACACCACACAGTGAGATTGGGGGGGAGAGCGTGGACCTCATCTGAACCATACTGCTTAGCTGCAGCCTGGGAGGGAAGGGATTGGGGATCAGCCAACACCGTCAGAAAAAGGCAACAAAAAATGATCAATAAGATGAAGTGACTTCCCTGTTAAGAAAGGTTGCAGCATTTAGTTTAGAGAAGCGATGAGAAGTGTCCGAGTATGCGGAATTGGACAAAATGACGGGAAGAATCCAAGAACAGCGGGACCAGAAGTTCATCAAAGATTGGACTAATTTTGCAGATTATTTGAAAGACAATTGCACTCAATTGAACACGTTGGTAGGACTGCGAGAAGCTTTGTAGATTAAAAAAGGAATGTCATTGTATATGGATTTTCAGTGAGAAATTTAGAATCATAGAATCATAGAGTTGGAAGAGACCACAAGGGCCATCCAGTCCAACCCCCTGCCAAGCAGGAACACCATCAAAGCATTCCTGACAGGTGGCTGTCAAGCCTCTGCTTAAAGACCTCCAAAGAAGGAGACTCCACCACACTCCTTGGCAGCAAATTCCACTGTCAAACAGCTCTTACTGTCAGCAAGTTCTTCCTAATGTTTAGGTGGAATCTTCTTTCTTGTAGTTTGAATCCATTGCTCCGTGTCCTCTTCTCAGGAGCAGCAGAAAACAACCTTTCTCCTCTATATGACATCCTTTTATATATTTGAACATGGCTATCATATCACCCCTTAACCTTCTCTTCTCCAGGCTAAACATACCCAGCTCCCTAAGCCGTTCCTCATAAGGCATTGTTTCCAGGCCTTTGACCATTTTGGTTGCCCTCCTCTGGACACGTTCCAGCTTGTCAGTATCCTTCTTGAACTGTGGTGCCCAGAACTGACACAGTATTCCAGGTGAGGTCTGACCAGAGCAGAATACAGTGGTACTATTACTTCCCTTGATCTAGATGCTATACTCCTATTGATGCAGCCCAGAATTGCATTGGCTTTTTTAGCTGCTGCATCACACTGTTGACTCATATCAAGTTTGTCGTCTACCAAGACTCCTAGATCCTTTTCACATGTATTTAAGTGTGATAATTTAAGCAGTGATTGATATGTGAAGTATAGATGTTAGAAATGAATATTAGGATATCATAAGGAGGGTTTGATGGAAGTCACGGCTTTTAAAAAGCCAAAATGTAAAGATTTGAAAAAATAATGTGATGGATTTCAATAATGTATTGTAAAACTAAAAAAAAAAAAGATATGGCAAGAGAGAGAGAGAGAGAGAGAGAGAGAGAGAGAGAGAGAGAGAGAGAGGTGTCCAATCTTTATAAAACTATGCATGGCTCCCTCTCCCACAACACCAGAATTCATTGGCATGTTTGATTATTGTTATAGACCGAATAATAATAATAATAACAATTATTATTATTATTATTATTATTATTATTATTATTATTATTATTATTCATACCCTGCCCATCTGGCTGGGTTTCCCCAGCCACTCTGGGAGGCTTCCAACAGAACATTAAAATACAATAAGCTCTCCCACATACATATGCTTAAGGAATTTGTGTTTTTTGTATATTTTTGTGAATTTGAATTTTGGTCTTATATGCCCCCACCAGACTTGTGTGCAGATGAGGACTTAGTTACAGTATTTCTCCTGTTTCACACTTCCTGAAAGCATTTTTTTCCTTTTAAAGCAGAGAGAGAAATGTGGAAAGAAGACACATTTTCAACTCTGTATTTAACTACATATTTATTGGCAAATTTCCATGCAGAATTCATCTATTCATTTATTTTTGCAGTTTGATGTCAAAAAATGACCAAAAGGACCTTTGTGAGCATTGTGTGAAAGGGAGGCAGACTAGGAACAGACTGATTTAGTTCAACCCTACCTTTTTTGTGGTTATAACTACAATTTAGAGAGAGATGGAAAATGTGCATCCGTGTTTACTCTTGCGACTCTTCCCTTTGTCCTTTTGAGGAAACGATTCCTGGGCAAGTTTCTCCTCCAGAAAAGATTTAACTGCTTCCTACAAGTTCGTTTTAGGAACAAAATGATGGATTTCCTAGAGTGCTTTGTCTCCCATAAATAATCTTCTGTTCCATAGACAGAAATTATTAGCTGGGCACATTTGATTTACAGAGCTATTAAAAAACACAACTTCTGTGCTAGGTAGAAGACAGAAGAGTCTATGTGTTGCAGGGGACAGAATACTGGAGCTGGGTGTCACAGATATATGCCAATAGCCCCTGTTCAACAGAAACGCTATGGATTTCCTGATAGCATTGTGCGTTTGTTTTGGTAAGAAAGAAAAAAAACGCAACCAAAGTTGCCAAAGGTGCCATTTTTCTTCATTCTGAAACACATGTCCAGAGCAATAAATGTGTAGAAATGAGATTACATAACCGAGTACCAGTGAAATTGGCACAGAATGGAATTAAAGTGGTTCATACATCCTTATCTGCTGATGGGATGAGCCATGGAACTCCTTGCCACAAGGAAAATGCAGCAGCCAATAATTTAGGGGATTCCATAGATGGATTAGAAAGTGATGTCAGGACTTGCCAGCTGATTATGCCAAACTCCACCTCCATCGGCTGCCATTTTGTGGCTGGCTCTGCCCCTGCACACCCCACACCCCCCCCCCATTTTATGGCTGGTGGGCCTCAGTAATTCTCAACCATATCAAGTACGCATAAGGAGTAGAAAGTCTGAAAACCCCTGCTCTATAGGATGTCCGTAAGAAAGATAGGAACACACAGATCAGCTTAAGCTGAATTCTCTGTCAGTTTCATCGATCTATTTCGACTTGATTTTGGCAAGTTTTCGCAGGACAAATTTCCATGCAGACTGTATCCATTTTGTGTACACCCTTAGAATCATAGAATCATAGAGTTGGAAGAGACCACAAGGGCCATCCAGTCCAACCCCCTGCCAAGCAGGAAACACCATCAGAGCATTCCTGACAGGTGGCTGTCAAGCCTCTGCTTAAAGACCTCCAAAGAAGGAGACTCCACCACACTCCTTGGCAGCAAATTCCACTGCCGAACAGCTCTTACTGTCAGGATGTTCTTCCTAATGTTTAGGTGGAATCTTCTTTCTTGTGGTTTGAATCCATTGCTCCGTGTCCGCTTCTCTGGAGCAGCAGAAAACAACCTTTCTCCCTCCTCTATATGACATCCTTTTATATATTTGAACATGGCCCTTAACCTCACCCCTTAACCTTCTCTTCTCCAGGCTCAACATACCCAGCTCCCTAAGCCGTTCCTCATAAGGCATCGTTTCCAGGCCTTTGACCATTTTTGTTGCCCTCTTCTGGACACGTTCCAGCTTGTCAGTATCCTTCTTGAACTGTGGTGCCCAGAACTGGACACAGTATTCCAGGTGAGGTCTGACCAGAGCGGAATACAGTGGTACTATTACTTCCCTTGATCTAGATGCTATACTCCTATTGATGCAGCAGACATTTTTCAATGCTTTTCAAGGCAAGGGAAGTTTCCGCAAGACCCGACAGATAAAGTGCCACAAGAACATTCAACCACCTTTTTCATGTGCTGTAATTAGAATCTCATATACTATAATTTCTTTCTGGTGAGCTATGAAATGCTTTGGCACCTCCCCCTGAGGGAATTTCTGAATATGCATATTGCTCTTGCGAGCCAAGAAGAAGAAGAAGAAGAAGAAGAAGAAGAAGAAGAAGAAGAAGAAGAAGAAGAAGAAGAAGAAAAGAAATAGTTACATATAATGGTTTTCTCAACCTCTGATCTAACAACGCGAATCTGAACATTTCTCGGTATTTTTTTGTGTAGAAGTGCTTTCATTGCATTTTGAGAGTTTAGCGACATTATAACTGAACACGCACTCAAATAAGAAACCTTTGCTGCTGTTGGTATTTCTCTCCCTCTGTGTTCCACTCGTCAAAGCCTTCCTTAGATCTGGCTGGATTTCCACACAAAATCCTATTTCCGTGACTTACTGGGTGATCTTGTCTATCATAATTGAACTCGTGTGATGCTCTCGGTTCCGTCGCAGCATTTGGGGGAAGGAAAAGGAAGCCAAGCCACCTCCGCTTACAACTGGACAACGATAAGAAACGTAGGGCCAAACTAGGTGTCAGTATAGATTTGGAACAGTGATTCGACGAGGGACATAGTTCAGAAGACAAAAGTTGGGAAGAACTGGGTGGTGAACAGCTAGGAGACGAAGAACTGGGAGAGAGAGAATTAACAGACTCTCTTTCATTGGAAAGCCTATATCTGCCCAGCCCAAGGTCATGACAAGCAGATAAGGTGGCAGCACAGAAAGCAAAGGAGGGTGGATTTGATTTAAAGCAAACTGATTTAAATAACTATTTAAATCACTAGACAGTAAGGCTCAGGGTGGATAAAAATCAAAGTTTTTTTTTTTTAAATTCCGATTTAAATTTTAAAAAATCCGATTTAAATTTAAAAAATCTGATTTTTTTGATTTTTTTTTTAAATCATTGATTTTATCCACCCTGAGCCTTACTGACTAGTGATTTAAATCATGATTTAAATCAGTTTGATTTAAATCAAATCCAGCCTGAAGCAAAGTGATTGCGGGATCAGGTTGCAAGATGAGGAAGTGACTCAGTTGACTTGGGAAGAAGTGGGTGTAAACCTTAATTGGGAGATCCTTTACTCCGAGAATGGACTCTTTGTTCTTTCACTGTGATCATAAAAATCTCTTTAAATGGCAAGAGACTATTTTTTGCTTTGTTCTGCTTATCCACTGCCAAAGGGAGGGAGGAAGCCGCTTCCCCGAAACCTGACAGAAAGTGGCGTTAAGAAGCATTATTGCCTCCAACCATAGCCATCGTGGCTAGGAGCCATTTACTGTCTTATCCTCCATCATTTTGTCCAGGGGTCGGCAAGGCTTACCTTGCCTGGGCTGGTTCACTGCCGCGGAGCCCCCTCCGTGGGCTGGATCGCGGGCGCACGTGAGCACATGCGTCCGCGATTTCCGGCATCTGCATTGTAGGGGCAGGTTAGCCTAACCTGAAATTCCTATGTTACAGTGCTACCTGAAATCATTAATTTTACAGACCCTTTTTGCATGAGGCACCACATAGATTCATAGGGAAAGGCAGTGTAATGAACTTTCACTTCCTTAGTTCGAGGCTGGAAGAACATAAAACCAGACATAGGATGTCAGCATGACTCTCTTATCAGCATGGCCTTGCCAGTCTGGAAGGATGGCATTGACAGCCCAAGTACAGACAGGGAGTTTGTACAGGGAGTCGGGGTGCAAATATCCTTATCACCATGACGTACAAAGGGCCCAGCCAAAAGTTCACAGGAAGGAACTCCTTATAAGGTTTGCAGAACATCATAAGGCTCTTCCTTATATGGGTAGAGGAAGGATCTCCTAATAAGGTCATAGCTCCTGGGCAGGAATGTATAAAAGCTGGATGCAAACTCCATTTGGTGGGCTTGATCCCGCAAGTGCCCTTCTACAGTTCTAGGATGTAGAATACAGTAAAAGCTTTTTCTCTGATTCAAACCTCGGTGACATTTTTGTCTCCTTTTATTCCTCTCCCTCTGGAGCAACGTTGAACCCTGCTTTGCTAAGGCTACAGCATCTGCAAGGATGCGATCTCCGGCGCCGTGGAAGCGAGTCCCCACGCCGCGCTGCGCCAGTTTAGCGCAGAGCATAGGGACTCGCCAAGCGGGTGGCTCGGTTTGGGGGCGGCTTGTGGGCCGGTTAAACGACCCTCATGGGCTGCTTGTGGCCCATGGGCCTGAGGTTGCTGACCCCTGATTTTGTCCAACCTTCTATTAAGGCTGTCTAAGTGAATGGCCATCACTCCTGGTGAAGCAAGTTCCATAGTTAAACCACGAATTGTGTGATGATGAACTTCCTTTTATCTGTCCTGAATCTTCCGGTGTTCAACAAGGATGGAGGCTGACCTGACCTGAAAACACCATTCACACAAACAAATGTCAAATATCTGGAATTCTAACTGCATAGGTCCATATTCCCTTTTTGGACCAGGATGGTCAACCGTCCCCAATCTCTACCACAAGCGCTATATCTGCAAAAGGAAAGCAAGGGGATGAAACCCCTTGACAAACGCCAACAAAAAAAAGGAAATAACAATGGAACTTTTCAGAGAAACTCCTGTTTGACAGGCTCTAGGATGTTTCCCAGTCAAGCGAAAGTACAGAGTATGTTCACTGATTTTTAAACTATTACCCCAATAAAATGTAATTATAGTGATTAATTGCATAATGATGACTGTAATCACAGCCTATTCTTAGTTGATTAAGAAAGACAGAAGAAGCTTGTTAAAGAAAAGGGAAAAAAGCCTTCCAGAAAAAAAAGACCTGTCTATTTTTATGTTATTCGACATTTGCAATTATTAAGTCTCTCCTGAAGATCTTTTTTAAAGTGTGTGCTTGAAAGGTGAAGGTACAACACTCTCTCTTCGTCGTTCCCAATGATGACTGAAATATGAGTCCCTCCAGATATATATTTATTTTAAATAGGAAGAGAGGGAGCTGTCTTCGACGAAGCCACACCATTCAGCTAGCTCAGAATTGTCTACACTGGTGATGGAGAAAGTTTACAAATGTGCATTTTTGAGATAAAGTTCATTTAGAAGTGTAGGTTTAATGATTATGATGATGATGATAAGCAACTGCTCTAAATAATAATAATAATAATAATAATAATAATAATAATAATAATAATTTATTATTTGTACCCCGCCCATCTGGCTGGGTCTCCCCAGCCACTCTGGGCGGCTTCCAGCAAATATTAAAAAACAATACATTAACATGTTACAGATTAAAAACTTCCCTAAACAGGTATTTCCTTCAGGTATTTCCTAAATGTTATGTAGTTGTTGATCCCTTTAACCTCTGATGGGAGGGCGTTCCACAGGGCGGGTGCCACTACCGAGAAGGCCCTCTGCCCTGGACCTAAGTGTCCAGGCTGAACGGTGGGGGTGGAAACGTTCCTTCAGGTATACAGGACCGAGGCCGTTTAGGCATCCATAGATCTCCAGGCAGTTTACAACATAGTATTTTAAAGAGAAAATATTCTCAGACATATGGACTTAAGTTCAAATTACAGTGGTACCTTGGTTCTCAAATGCCTTGGTTCCCAAACACCGAAAACCTAGAAGTAAGTGTTCCGGGTTTTGAACGTTTTTTGGAAGCCGAGCATCCAATGTGGTTGTCGGCTATTGTTTCCAGGGCAGCTGTGCCTTGGTTTTCAAACATTTCGGAAGTCAAACGGACTTCCGGAACAGATTGAGTTTGGTGCTTTTGTTTTTTGCTATTTATTTTGTGTTTTTGTTTTTGAGGCTTTTTCGGTTGATTTGTTTTTGTGACTGTGGAACCCAGTTTAGCTATTGATTGATTGATTGATTGATTGTGTGACTGCAGAAATGGGTAAAAGCCCCCCATCCAAACAATGACTATAATCAGTGTAAGTAAGATTTTTTTTTAATCATCTACAATACTGTCTTATTTATTTTATAGTACAGTACATTGATTATTGCTTTCATTTTATGGATCAATGGTCTCGTTAGATAGTAAAATTCATTTTTAAATTGCTGTTTTAGGAGTTGTTTTTAAAAGTCTGGAACAGACTAATCCGTTTTGCATAACTTTCTATGGGACAGCACGCCTTGGTTTTGGAACGCTTTGGTTTTGGAACGGACTTCCAGAACGGGTTAAGTTTGAGAACCAAGGTACCACTGTATTATATGAGAAATTCTCTGTCCAAAATTCAGGAGGGGAAGGACACGCAGAAGAAGAAGAAGAAGAAGAAGAAGAAGAAGAAGAAGAAGAAGAAGAAGAAGAAGAAGAAGAATCATAGAGTTGGAAGAGACCACAAGGGCCATCCAGTCCAACCCCCTGCCAAGCAGGAAACACCATCAAAGCATTCCTGACAGGTGGCTGTCAAGCCTCTGCTTAAAGACCTCCAAAGAAGGGGACACCACCACACTCCTTGGCAGCAAATTCCACTGTCGAACAGCTCTTACTGTCAAGAAATTCTTCCTAATGTTTAGGTGGAATCTTCTTTCTTGTAGTTTGAATCCATTGCTCCGTGTCCGCTTCTCTGGAGCAGCAGAAAATAACCTTTCTCCCTCCTCTATATGACATCCTTTTATATATTTGAACATGGCTATCATATCACCCCTTAACCTTCTCTTTTCCAGGCTAAACATACCCAGCTCCCTAAGCCGTTCCTCATAAGGCATCGTTTCCAGGCCTTTGACCATTTTGGTTGCCCTCCTCTGGACACGTTCCAGCTTGTCAATATCCTTCTTGAACTGTGGTGCCCAGAACTGGACACAGTATTCCAGGTGAGGTCTGACCAGAGCGGAATACAGTGGTACTATTACTTCCCTTGATCTAGATGCTATACTCCTATTGATGCAGCCCAGAATTGCATTGGCTTTTTTAGCTGCTGCATCACACTGTTGACTCATGTCAAGTTTGTGGTCTACCAAGACTCCTAGATCCTTTTCACTTGTACTGCTCTCAAGCCAGGTATCACCCATCCTGTATTTGTGCCTTTCATTTTTTTTGCCCAAGTGTAGTACTTTACATTTCTCCCTGTTAAAATTCATCCTGTTTGCCTTGGCCCAGTTCTCTAATCTGCTAAGGTCATTTTGAAGTGTGATCCTGTCCTCTGGGGTATTAGCCACCCCTCCCAATTTGGTGTCATCTGCAAACTTGATCAGGATGCCCTCAAGCCCATCATCCAAGTCATTGATAAAGATGTTGAATAAGACTGGGCCCAAGACAGAACCCTGTGGCACCCCACTAGTCACTTCTCTCCAGGATGAAGAGGAGCCATTGATGAGCACCCTTTGGGTTCGGTCAGTCAGCCAGTTACAAATCCAATGAATGGTAGCATTGTCTAGCCCGCATTTTACCAGCTTCTTTACAAGAATATCATGGGGCACCTTGTCAAAGGCCTTGCTGAAATCAAGATAGGCTACATCCACAGTGTTCCCTTCGTCTACCAGGCTTGTAATTCTGTCAAAAAAATGAGATCAGATTAGTCTGACATGACTTATTTTTCAGAAACCCATGCTGACTTTTAGTGATCACAGCTTTCCTTTCTAGGTGCTCACAGACCGTTTGCTTAATGATCTGCTCTAGAATCTTTCCTGGTATTGATGTCAGGCTGACTGGGCGGTAATTGTTTGGGTCCTCTCTTTTCCCCTTTTTGAAAATAGGGACAACATTTGCCCTCCTCCAGTCTGCTGGGACTTCACCTGTTTTCCAAGAATTCTCAAAGATTACTGCCAGTGGTTCTGAAATCACCTCTGCCAGTTCTTTTAATACTCTGGGATGTAGTTCATCTGGCCCTGGAGACTTGAATACATCTAAACTAGCCAAGTGTGCTTGTACTACCTCCTTACTTATTCTGGGCTGTGTTTCCCCTGCTGAATCATCTGCTCCATATTCTTCAGGTCGGGCATTGTTTTCTTTTTTGGAGAAGACTGAGGCAAAGAAGGTATTGAGGAGTTCTGCCCTTTCTGCGTCCCCTGTTCGCATTTCACCTTCTTCTCCTCTAAGTGACCCCACTGTTTCCTTGTTCTTCCTTTTGCTACGGACATACCCATAAAAACTCTTTTTATTGCTTTTAACCTCTCTAGCAAGCCTGAGTTCATTCTGTGCTTTAGCTTTTCTGACTTTGTCTCTACATGTGCTGGCTATTTGTTTGAATTCCTCTCTGGTGGTTTCCCCCTTTTTCCATTTCTTGTACATATCCCTTTTAAATCTTAACTCAGTTAAAAGTTCATTAGATAGCCACCCTGGCTTCTTTAGGCACCTTCCATGTTTTCGTCTCATTGGTACTGCTTGAAGTTGTGCTTTTAATATCTCCCTTTTAACAAACTCCCATCCATCATGAACTCCCTTCCCTTTTAAGTATTACTGACCATGGGATCACACCCAGCATTTCCCTAAGTTTTCTGAAGTCGGCTTTCTTAAAGTCTAGAATTTGAGTCTTAGTATGCTTGGTTGCTCCTTTCTGATGTATAATAAACTCCAGAAGAGCATGATCACTCCCACCTAATGATCCTACCACTTCTACCCCACTAACCAGGTCATCACTATTGGTTAGGACCAGATCTAAAATGGCTGATCCTCTTGTTGCTTCTCCCACTTTCTGGACAATGAAATTGTCTGCAAGGCCAGTGAGGAATCTGTTCGACCTTATGCTCTTGGCTGAGTTTGACATCCAACAAATATCAGGATAGTTGAAATCCCCCATTACTACTATCTCATTTCCTTTTGAATGCTTGGTCATCTGTTCCAGGAAGGCATCATCTATGTCCTCAGTTTGGCTTGGGGATCTATAGTAAACTCCCACCATGAGATCACTGTTATTTTTCTCTCCCTTAATTTTGACCCAGATACTCTCAACTTGGCTTTGAAGTTTTAAATCATGGATCTCTTCACAGGTATACACATCCCTGACATATAACGCCACTCCTCCTCCTTTCCTGTTTGGTCTATTTCTCTTAAATAGATTGTATCCCTATATTACTACATTCCAATCATGAGACTCATCCCACCAGGTTTCAGTGATGCCTATTATGTCGTATTTATTTTGCTGTACCAAGAGCTCAAGTTCATCTTGTTTATTTCCCATGGTCTGTGCATTTGTATACAGACATTGAAAACCATTGATCATTCCCCCTAGTCTCCTACTTAAGGATTTTTTCCTCCCACCACTAGGTCTGTGCGCTGTTTGCTCCATTTGGTCCTTGACTTTTGGATGATCATCTTCAGCATTTGATAGACTCCTACCTTCAGGACCACTGTCTCCCTCCCCCACATAAGTCAGTTTAAAGCCCTCCTGATGAGGTTTTTGAGATTGTTGGCAAAAACATTCCTCCCAACCCTTGTGAGGTGCAGCCCATCACTTGCCAGAAGTCCATCTTCAAGAAACTGCAGACCGTGATCTAAGAAACCAAACCGTTCCTGCCGGCACCATTTGCGAAGCCAGTTGTTCACTTCTCCTATTTTCCCCTCTCTTCCTGGGCCACGGCGTTCAACTGGGAGGACAGATGAGATGACAATTTGTGCATTTAATTGCTTCAGCTTCCTGCCCAGAGCCTCATAATCACTTTTGATCTTCTGGAGGCTATGGCTTGCAGTGTCATTGGTTCCCACATGGACTAAAAGGAAGGGGTTTTTATCCGTGGGTTTAATTATTCCTTGCAGCCGTTCTGTAACATCATGGATCTTGGCCCCGGGGAGACAGCATACCTCTCGAGACATCTTGTCAGGCCCACAGATCACTGCTTCCGTACCCCTCAGTAGGGAATCCCCTATCACCACTACACGCCTCCTCTTAGGCTTGGTCGGGATTCTTACATGTGCTGTCCCTTCCAAGGTCGCCTGCACATTCCTGGAGGACTGATTATGTTGCTCGTCTTCATATACCTCATCAACTGTGATGAGGGAGAGATCTTCCAATGGAGTCTGTTCTTCATCTTCCAGATTTGAGAGTACTTCAAATTGATTTTGTAGTTCTAAACACTCAGGAGAACCACAAGAAGAACCACAGTTCAAGAAGGATACTGACAAGCTGGAACGTGTCCAGAGGAGGGCAACCAAAATGGTCAAAGGCCTGGAAACGATGCCTTATGAGGAACGGCTTAGGGAGCTGGGTATGTTTAGCCTGGAGAAGAGAAGGTTCAGGGGTGATATGATAGCCATGTTCAAATATATAAAAGGATGTCATATAGAGGAGGGAGAAAAGTTGTTTTCTGCTGCTCCAGAGAAGCGGACATGGAGCAATGGATTCAAACTACAAGAAAGAAGATTCCACCTAAACATTAGAAAGAACTTCCTGACAGTAAGAGCTGTTCGACAGTGGAATTTGCTGCCAAGGAGTGTGGTGGAGTCTCCTTCTTTGGAGGTCTTTAAGCAGAGGCTTGACAGCCACCTGTCAGGAATGCTTTGATGGTGTTTCCTGCTTGGCAGGGGGTTGGACTGGATGGCCCTTGTGGTCTCTTCCAACTCTATGATTCTATGATTCTAATAATAAGAAGAAGAAGAGCTTTGGTTCCACTTTGGAAACAAGCCACATTCCCCCAAAACTCCTGAAATGTGGAGAGAAATCCGAGTGAGGAAAATTTCATAATTCACCTTACAGAAAAAGTTGAAGTTTTGGAGGAACAACCTGCAGGAGAAAAGGCTAACATGCATTCATGTCCAGGAAGTGAGCTTCCCTATGTGAAATAATGCTTTGCACAAATAAGGATTGAGTAGCAATGCCTACTCTACATTATGCTGTTTTATAGGCCCCTTGAGTTAAGAGCAAATACAATTATTGTAGCAGTAGCTGCTTGTGTTATTATAAACGCGCACAAGCATTAGAGATGAGCAATTCTCCGACTCTCTAAGTCCCCCCCCCACTTTTTCTCCCTTTCCCTTTCTCTCGCTCTCTTCACCAGCTGAAGACCTTCAGTTTACTCCCTTTTACTTATGATCCTGCCAAATATATCCTTTCGTAGGAAGGATATATTGAACCTGTCAACTTTATTTAAAGTAAAGCTAAAGCGGCAAAAAATGCAGAAGTGTGTCAGGCAGCCCAGGTACATGGTAAGGAATTTCAGAAGAGGCCGTGCTCCACTTAGCCGGCTACAAATCCTGCAGATGTCGAGGAAGGCACAGGGGGAGAAAAGGCAGATGATGTATGGCAAGCGGGAAACGATGCAGTGATAGATGAAGCTTGCAAAAGGCAGCCTGCAAGCCCCTTCCCTTGTTTCCCACGACTGCTTTGGAATTGCAAAGTGCTATTTATATAATCAAAACTGCCAGTAGTCTGTCAACGTGAAAGGGTGGCCTTAGGGGTCAGCAAACTTTTTCAGCAGGGGGCCAGTCCACTGTCCCTCAGACCTTGTGGAGAGCTGGAGTATATTATTAATAATAACAATAACAATAATAATAATAATAATAATAATAATAATAATAATAATAATAATTTATTATTTGTACCCCGCCCATCTGACCGGGTCCCCCCAGCCACTCTGGGCGGCCTCCAACAAACACTAAAATACATTAAAATATTACAGATTAAAAACTTCCCTAAACAGGGCTGCCTTCAGGTGTTTTCTAAAGGTCATGTAGTTGTTGATCGTTTTGACCTCTGAAGGGAGGGTGTTCCACAGGGCGGGCGCCACTACCGAGAAGGCCCTCTGCCTGGTTCCCTGTAGCTTTGCTTCTCGCAGTGAGGGAACCACCAGAAGGCCCTCGGCGCTGGATCTCAGTGTCCGGGCTGAACGGTGGGGGTGGAGACGCTCCTTCAGGTATACAGGACCGAGGCCGTTTAGGGCTTTAAAGGTCAGCACCAACACTTTGAATTGTGCTCGGAAACGTACTGGGAGCCAATGTAGATCTCTCAGGACCGGTGTTATGTGGTCATGGCGGCCACTCCCAGTCACCAGTCTAGCTGCCGCATTCTGGATCAATTGCAGTTTCCGGGTCACCTTCAAAGGTAGCCCCACGTAGAGCGCATTGCAGTAGTCTAAGCGGGAGATAACCAGAGCATGCACCACTCTGGCGAGACAGTCTGCGGGCAGGTAGGGTCTCAGCCTGCGCACCAGATGGAGTTGGTAGACAGCTGCCCTGGACACAGAATTAATCTGCACTTCCATGGACAGCTGTGAGTCTAAAATGACTCCCAGGCTGCGTACCTGGTCCTTCAGGGGCACAGTTATGCCATTCAGGACCAGGGAGTCCCCCACACCCGTCTGCTCCCTGTCCCCCAAAAACAGTACTTCTGTCTTGTCAGGATTCAACCTCAATCTGTTAGCCGCCATCCATCCTCCAACCGCCAATAATAAATTGAACGAATTCCTATGCCCCACAAATAACCCAGAGATGCATTTTATATAAAAGGACACATTCTACTCATGTAAAAACACGCTGATTCCCGGACCGTCCATGGGCTGGATTTAGAAGGTGTCCGGGCCATATCCGGCGCCCGGGCCTTAGTTTGCCTACCCATGCCTTATATTCATGCAATTTGGGGGCAGTGGGTGGGGTAGGAGAGACAGGGCAAGAGATCCAGTGTGGTGTAGGGGGTAGAATACTGTACAAGAGAGGGCAAGAGAGCCAGTGTGGTGTAGTGGTTAAGAGCGGTAGACTCGTAATCTGGTGAACCAGCAGCTGCTGGGTGACCTTGGGCTAGTCACACTTCTCTGAAGTCTCTCAGCCCCACTCACCTCACAGAGTGTTTGTTGTGGGGAGGAAGGGAAAGGAGAATGTGAGCCACTTTGAGACTCCTTCGACCCCGTGGTCCATGGGGTCACGAAGAGTCGGACACGACTAAACGACTAAACAACAACAACAACAATGTGATAAAGGGGAACCACACTGGGATGAAGGCACTACTCTTGTGTAGGAAACAGATTCATGCATGAAGCAAGCCTTGGGTGTGTGCACCAGGCACAAATATCAAGACCAACATGAAAACGCATTGATTTACATAGCATCTGCTTCATAAGTGCTGATAATAGGAAACACACATCTTGGTAAGTGCTCTTTTTGATTGGCAAGAGACTCATAACCTGGTTCTGAATAAGTCATTACAGTGCTGGGGCGAGGCTCAACATTTCCCACTTACAGCGATGGGATCAAAAGACTCGGTGAAACGAGCGACAGCTCGACGCAACACTTTGTTTCGAAAACCGTGTATCATGTAATCACTAATGCAACGAGAAAAGGAGTACTGAAGAATGTGAAAGAAAGGCATGAGCTAAAAATTATAGTGTTCTGTCTCCGATGATTACAGCCTCTTCTGAATATATTGACGAAAGCTGCATTGTACTGAGACATCGCCGACCACTTTGGGCTGGGGCAATCACAAACGCTAAGAAAAAGCTCCGTGGAACTGCTATTTGTCTGGAAGATGGGGACAAAAGAAGCAGTTTTGTACGGCATCAGACCACCGGTCCCTTGAGCCCGGTGGAGTCAACATGGACCAGCAGTGGGCTCTCTCAGCTTTACCTGGAGATGCCAGGGATTGAACCTGTGATACAGGCCTCGGTCCTGTATACCTGAAGGAGCGTCCCCATCCCCACCGTTCAGCCCGGACACTGAGATCCAGCGCCGAGGGCCTTCTGGTGGTTCCCTCACTGCGAGAAGCAAAGCTACAGGGAACCAGGCAGAGGGCCTTCTCGGTAGTGGCGTCCGCCCTGTGGAACACCCTCCCATCAGAGGTCAAAGCCATAAACAACCACATGACCTTTAGAAAACACCTGAAGGCAGCCCTGTTCAGGGAAGTTTTTAATCTGTTATATTTTAATGTATTTTTATATTTGTTGGAAGCCGCCCAGAGTGGCTGGGGAGACCCGGCCAGATGGGCGGGGTACAAATAATAAATTATTATTATTATTATTACTGTGATATTCTTCATGCGAGGCATTTCCTCTATTGCTAAATTACGGCCTTTCCCTATTGGGAGTATAATACAGGATCGGGACACAGATACAGTGGAACCTCGACTTACTAATGACTCGACTTACGTGTTTTTCGACTTCCAAAAGTGGTTTACTCGACTTACAAAGTTTTAGATGGGGTTTACTCGACTTACGAAGGTTTACATAGGGTTTTCTTATGAATTTTTCGACTTACGTTTCCAATGCATTCCTATGGGAATGCCGTTTTTCGACTCACGAAATTTTCGACTTACGAGTGTGCTTTCGGAACGCATTAACTTCATAAGTCGAGGTTCCACTGTACATTTGTCGGTGAATTGTTACATTTGGTATTGTGCAGCAGAGGCCCTTTGAATAGATAGGAAGAAACTGTGATGAAGTCTTTTGTGGGGACAAATCACAAATGTGATTGTGCTGATTTTGGTAGTGGGCTGCATGTGCATGATATCTGCTGGAGGGGCAACACACACACCCATACATAAATCCCTGCAACATTGATTAGCCATTTTTCCCCTACCAGTGCTACCCAAAGAGATTTACCGCAATATTTTTTTTAAAAAAACCCAAACATTAAAGCGTAGAAAAATCTAAAACACATTCATTCTCTTTTTAAAAGGCAAGATTAAAACATCCAACCCCTCCCCCGATAATAAAAAGCCAAAGGTCAGGCAAATATAAAATGTTTTCACCTGGCACCTAAAGATATGCCATCATGACGCCAGGCGAGCCTCCTTAGAGAGAGTTTTACACAAGTGGGGAGCCACCACCGGAAAGGCTTGTTCTTGTGTTGACACCCTCTGGACCGTCCATGGAAGGGGCATGTCTCAGTTGATGACTGCAGGGTCCAGGTTATTATTATTTATTAAATTTATATACCGCCCTATACCTGGGGGACCGGCAACGGGAGCTCACCCCGTCATGGGGATTCGAACTGCCTCTGATCGGCAAGCCCTAGGCTCTGTGGTTTAACCCACTGCGCCAACCTAGCAGTTCGAAAGCATGTCAAAGTGCAAGTAGATAAATAGGTACCACTCTGGCGGGAAGGTAAACGGCTGCTCTGGTTCGCCAGAAGCGGCTTAGTCATGCTGGCCACATGACCTGGAAGCTGTACGCCAGCTCCCTCGGCCAGTAAAGTGAGATGAGCGCCGCAACCCCAGAGTCAGTCACGACTGGACCTAACGGTCAGGGGTCCTTTTACCTTTACCTTTTTATCTTACCCCTTGATTTCTCTTCTTTGGGGGAATGGAGCCTCCCAAAGATAGCTTTTTGAATAGCTCACTGGAAGAAAAGAAAAAAAGGACAAAGGGGAGGGGAAATTTGAACAAACCCCTGTAGGCTTGGCCCGCCTGCCATTTTTAAAGCTTAGGACGTGCGTCTGAGCTACAATAGCAATTCTCCTCTCCCCACGTTTCCTTGGGAGGTAATTTATTCACAATTGTAGGATGAAGAAAATGGGCTGGAACGCTTGGAGGCTGCCTCTCAAGCACACACACACACACACACACACACACACACACACACATTACTCGTACCACCACCACTTGCTACATTTGTTTGTGTTTATGTAAGCAAAAAAAAAAAAAAAAAAAAAGCATGCATTATCTTTTTATGAGCCTTGCGATTTATTCTGTTTTTGTTGTCAGACCTCTGGGAATGCATCCTATAAACTTTATTGAGACAAGATATCTAGAGGCGTTTGCATATATGTGAGCTCAGCACAATATTACTTTTTAATGCACTTTCGACTTTGCATGGAGGTAATACCGGTTTCTCCCCTTTCTTTTTTTCAAAGCATAGAGGGAGGGAGGGGAAGTAAAATGGTAATATTTGATTATTTTTAGCATCTCTATTCATTTTGCTTCCCTGGTCTTTTTTTTAAAAAAAACACAACACACAAAATAATGACAGAAATGTTGCCGTATTAAGCTAATAAACATTAAAACGGATCACCGCAATGCCAAGTAATTCCTCTACCCTGAAGGTGTAGCATTTGAGAGGTGTAAGTACTTCCATACTGAACGCAGGATGCTTGGCTGAGTTTGTATCATTGGTCCTTCTAGGTCAGACGTCCCCAGATGCTGTTAGACTCCAATACCCAGGTTAGCATGGCCAATGGTCACGGATGATGGAAACTGGTCCAGCAACATTTGGAGGGCTACAAGTTCCCCATCCCTGGAATAAATTGGGTGTGCGCACATGTGTGTTTCAAGGATACGAAACTGTGACCCTCCAGATATTGTTTGACTCCAATACCCATCTACCTCTGCTAGCATAGCCAATGACCAGGGATGATGGGGGCTGTTTGGAGGGCATCAGGTTGTGAAAATGGCTGATCTAGCTCATAACAAAATAAAAAGTAGCACCTTAGAGACCAACTAAGTTTGTTATAGGTATGAGCTTTCGTGTGCATGCACGAAATTTTAGAAATAGACTGGAAAGAGAAGTTGCTGAATTCCAACTTATTACCAAACTTAAAACCATGGAGAGACCTGGTGTGAATAGAGACATTGGATTCTTATCTCATTATACATGATAAAGCTATTTTTAGCCATCTCACCCCTTGCTTTTTCCTGTAAGACCAATTCCAGTCATTAACAGTCGTCAACAGGTTTACCACACCTATCAGGCAATCACCCATTCACACCACCCTTCTGAGTAATACCCCTCCCCACCCTCTCACTATATACCCTGTTTCCCCTTTTTTAATACGTAGTCATAAAGTAAGCCATGGCAGGGTTTTTTTACCTTTGTGAGAAGTAAGACATACCCCAAAAGTAAGCCGTGGTGCCGCCACAGGGGGAGGCTGTACCATACCATACTGATGTAATAAAAATAAGACATCCCCCCGAAAATAAGCCACCCTGTGTTTTTTTGAGGGAAAAAAATTATAAGACGGTGTCTTAAAAAGGGGGAAAGACGGTATAAGGGTCTGGTGACTTCTGTTTCAGTGTATCTGAAGAAGTGTGCATGCACACGAAAGCTCATACCAAGAACAAACTTAGTTGGTCTCTAAGGTGCTACTGGAAGGAATTTTTTTATTTTGTTTCGACTACGGCAGACCACCACGGCTACCTACCTGTAACTTGATCTAGCTCATGTTACAGGCTGGTCTGATCCGCTATCTATCTATCTATCTATCTATCTATCTATCTATCTATCTATCTATCTAATCTATCTATCTATCATCTATATCTATCTATCTATCTATCTATCTATCTATCTATCTATCTATCTATCTATCATCTATCTATCTATCTATCTATCATCTATCTATCTATCATCATCCATCTATCTATCTATCATCTATCATCTATCTATCTATCTATGTCCCTTTTATGTTCCTGGCACAACAGATTGTTACTTATGTGCTATATGTGGGGTTGCCTCTTAAAATGGTTCAGAAACTTCAGCTGGTGCAAAATGCAATGATCGGACTGCTCACCAGAACAAGACAGTTTGAGCATATCATAACACTCATCCTATCACAACCACACTGGCTGCCGATTAGTGTTCGGGCCCAATTCAAAGTGCTGGTGTTGACCTACAAAGCCTTACATGGCTCAGGACCGAAATATCTTAGGGATCGCCTCTCCCCATATGAACCAACCCGGACCCTGCACATGTCATCTGAGCCCTTCTCCATGTCCCCAATCCCAGAGAGGTTCAGAGGGTGGCAACAAGAGAACCAGCCTTTTTTGGTGGTGGCTCCCCGACTGTGGAGAGAATGCTCTCTACAGAGAGGCTCGCCGGGCACCATCATTACATGTCTTTAGATGCCAATCAAAAACATTCCTCTTTACCCAGGCCTATGGCTATTAAATAAACTATGGCCTGTGAAAACGTGGGGAAGAAGACTGTTAATAACTATTTTGTTATTTGTCTGTCTGTCTGTGTGATGGCCTGAGATTCAGACTCAGACACTGAACCTGAGGGATCCCAGCCTGCACAGGATACCCTGCCTCCAGAACCAGCAGAGCCAAGGCTGGGGCCTGAGTCTGAAGGGGATTCACCTGTGCTAGATCCTCAGGTGCAGGCATCGGCTGAGTTTGATCTAGCTCCGGATGGGAGGGATGACTCATTGCCTGCAGGTGCTCCACTCCCCGCCCTGTCAGGGGAAGCTGAGGTTGCCTCTGGGTCCGGTAACCCTCCAGCTTCTCCTGAGCTGCAGAGGCTCAGGGCAGAGAGGCGAAGTAGAGAGCACAGAGCTCTCTACCGGAGCTCCCTCCCCATCTTCCTCCTACTCTGTTCCACAAACGTATGCAACGTAAACTGCAAAGCACAGTTTGTGATCCTTGGTTTCTATAGGGCTGCTATACGTCTGGGTTATCCCGGACATTATTGGGATTTCAAAGGCGGAAGTGATGTCCAGGGGGAATGGTTTTTCCTGGATCTTCGGCAAGCAAACCTAAAAACCACAGGGTTTTTGGTGCTTCCGTAAAAAAAAAAAAGCTCGACAATTTGTGGTTTGTCTAAGAAAAACTCAACAACTTTTGGGGTGTCCTGGTTTTTGCTTTTTGAAATTTGGCAACCCAAGGTTTCTCTGACGTAACTTCATTTGCAAGCAGACGGCCTTGTGTACGCGAGCACATGTGTTTCGGCTCAAGATTCCATTGGAGCAAACTGCTCAGAATTCCACCTGTTGGGTAACAGATGGAGGACCAGGCAGAGGACTCCACAACAACTGTGAGCAAGCAATCTGGGGGAAATACAATGCACGAGCTTCTTCAGGAGGATGGCAAGATGAAATTGCAACCCACAGATAGCCTGGCACACTCAGGAGTAACATGGCTCTCAGTCAACTAAGAGGATGCCCACCCCTTGTAACTTCTCCACATGTTCTCTGTAGGTGGGACTGCTCAATTGTCTCAGCAGACGCATCTAATTGGCCTATGCCAGCAGGCTTTGGTTGGGCATTCCCCTGGCAGCAAGCCCAACCAACCAATTGGGACGTTTGGGACCACCCCCAGGGGTCATTAAGTTGCAACCTGTCCGGCACTCTGCCCTGTTTCCCCACCTAACAGATGGCTATATATTACCTCAGGTATTAGAGACAGGGTACCTCTGAAATCTAGTTGTTAAGAAACACAAGGAGGTGAGAGTAATTGCGTTCGTGTCCTGTTTGTGGACTGTTTGGCCACTGTGAGAATAGAAAGTAGAACTAGGCAGCTCTTTGGTCTATGAAAACAAGTTCTGGGTCACTTGCATGTCCCTAAGAAAGGCTTCCCTCTCCTCAGTCGGTGAGTGGGTGAGCGAAGGGAGCAGGTCCCATCTGCAAAGCTGTTATGGTTGCTTGGCGCCATCTTGCTTCATTTGGCCGCTGAGTCTGTGCTCCTGCCACAGCCTTGGAGAGGAGGAGAAGGTGAAGCAATGGGATGGTGGAAGCTGAAGGATGGCCAAAGCTCTGGGACCACCAGACTTCCAAGCTGGTGACCCTGTGAAAGAAAGTGGTTGTGCTGGAGGTGGAGTTGGGTGTCTGTCAGAGCCGTCTGGAGTGGAAGAAGAAGCTGTGCCTCAAAGCCCAGGCCAGCATCCCTATTTTTATCTGAGGAATGTTGGAGGGTGTGGAACAGGGATGGAGAACCTGTGGTCTGCCTGGTGTCGCTGGACTACAAATCCCATCAACCTTCTCCACTGCCTGGCTTGGTCTGATGGGAGCTGGAGTTCAACCACACCTGGAGGGTCACGGGTTCTCCACTCCTGCACAAGAGAGACACAGCCACTTTGTGTAGGCCGTGCTGAGGTAAAGGAACCAGGACTCAATATGAGGCAACTTCTTATGTTGCTAACCTTCCTTGTGTGTACTATGGGGCCAGCCACAGATATGTTGTCCTTGTCCATTGCCTGGCTTGCAGTAGAATTCTGCTGGCAAATTAAGCATTCAGGGTGCTATGTTTGAAATATTTGTAGAGATTAGATTAGCGTTTATTTATTGAAAACACTCTTCCCATCTCTCGCAAGCCATTGCGATATAATCTGGATAATGAAATTTACAGCTTCCAGTTCCACTTGTAGGAAGCCTGCTTACCAGCCAGGAGTGTGTGTGTGTGTGTGTGTGTGTGTGTGTGTGTGTGTGTGTGTGAATCAATTGATATTGAAAGGAACCTCTTCTCTCACATTTCACTCGAGAAATTGGCAGGCAAAATGAAGCCACTGGATGCACCAGGCCTGGAATGAATAAAAGCATTCTGGCTCCCTCCCTCCCTTTGCCTTGTCTACAGAGCAGTAATATTCAGACTTCTGTGCTTCAGACTCCAGATCTTCTTCATCTTCTGATGATAGCATCAAGCAAGTGACCTCAGTGGTCCATTTCCCCCATTCAGAAAGGCTACAGCTTGGAAAGAGAGATGTTGCTTGTTCTCAACCAGGCCCTGTGCTTTCCCCTCATCCAGAACAGCCTCATTTCAGTGGGGTTAGCCCTGAATCTCATGCCTGGCTTGTTCTTCTTCTCTGCTCCTGTGGCTCTGGGGTAGTTGAGTAGGTTCTGACAGCCAGCCAGGAGCCCAAGCAGCAGGGATGACAGCCTCCAGTGCTAGATCTGTGAATTCAACATCTCTTTGAAGTTGTTCACAATGTGGAGATCTGCTTGGAGCTCCTCCCCCTCTCTCTGCTCCTCCCCTGAGGAGACCTCAGATTCCAGATATTGGCAGGGCTGAGCCCTGACACCAGGGACTCTGTGTTGAAGAGGAGGCACCATTGTTCAGTGGTACAATACATGTTTTGTCTATAGATGGTCTCATATTCAATCTCTGGCATTTCCAGTTTAACAGATTATGGGAAGCAAGTGATGGTAAGGACCTCTGTTTGAGATTCCAGAGGGACACTGCCAGTCATGGCAGGCTATCTTGGGACAGGTGGATCAATGCTCCAATGGGCCATAAGGTATCTTCAAAGTAAGCCCTTGAGTTCCCAGTTGGGATGCAATTGCTCCTGATGCAAGGTGGTCATTACTAGTGATGGGTGGTGGTGGTGGTGGTGGTGATGATGATGATGAAGAAGAAGAAGAGTTTGGATTTGATAAACATACTTCCAGTGGTCCTACTCACCACTGGAAGGTACCCCAGAAGAAGAAGAAGAAGAAGAAGAAGAAGAAGAAGAAGAAGAAGAAGAAGAAGAGTTTGGATTTGATATCCCGCTTTATCACTACCCGAAGGAGTCTCAAAGCGGCTAACATTCTCCTTTCCCTTCCTCCCCCACAACAAACACTCTGTGAGGTGAGTGGGGCTGAGAGACTTCAAAGAAGTGTGACTAGCCCAAGGTCACCCAGCAGCTGCATGTGGAGGAACGGGGATGTGAACCCGGTTCACCAGATTACGAGTCCACCGCTCTTAACCACCACACTACACAGGTGTCTCCCCTGGCAGGTAAGTATGTTTAAAATAACCTTTGTCAAAAAACCAGAAGCTTTCCTATTAGGTATTACAGGAATGGATTTACCAAGATCACAGAAGAACTTGTTTATATACGCAACCACGGCTGCACAAACATTATTAGCACAACATTGGAAAGAAGGCAGTGTCCCAGCTAAAGAAGATTGGCAAGGTAAATTAACGGAATATGCTAAAATGGCAAAATTGAAAATGAAATTAAGAGGAAGAGATGACAATGAATTTAAGGAAGAATGGAAGGACTTTATTGCATATATACAGAAGCAATGTACAAAGGTTAATACAATGGCAACGTTTTAAGAATACTTGTAATTTTATTATGAACGGACAATAAGTAATTGAAATGGTTAAAACTTTACCATGGAGATGTAGTACATTGATATACAATGGAACCAAGGAAGGGAATAGGGGAAAGTCAATCTGTTTTGTTTTGTTTTTGATCTTTATGGTTGTTTGTTTTGTTTTTGTTATTGTTATTCTTGGAAAATTAATAAAACGTTATGGGGGAATAAAAGACTAGTGATGGGTGAACTGGCATTGGAGTAGCTCAGAAATTTGCCACGCCACCCAAATCAGGAAACAGCTTGGCTCTTTGCCAAGGGAAGCCAAAATTTGAATAATGGCGACATTCTCCGAGCCCCCTTCTTGATAAGCAGGAGAAGGGAAGTCTCTCCCCTCCCCAGCGCATAGTGCGCCAGTGCACTGATTAAGCCACAAATGATCCCTGGGAAAGCTTGTGAAGGAATGGATCATTTTAGGTGCTCCCACAGCACTTCTGCTGGCCTCATACAATGGACATGATAAAGAGGACATCCCATCTGGGAGATATCCCTCCATGCTTAGTTTAGACCTTGTTAGAACTAGAGACATTGCAGAAATTCAGTTCACATTTTAGTGCAAATGTGCTGCTATGTATTGTATGAACTATTGCCTTTGGGTGGTTATTGTTTTTATATTGCTTGGTTTTCACAATTTTAATTGTGTGTCGAGGTCCCCAAGCCACCCCCAGAATAAATCCACACTTCAGACATAATTTTTGTTTGGGTTTTTGGCATAATTTAGGCCACAACTTTATTAAAATACAAATCATGTGAGTGGTTGCGTAGGCATTGGTTCAGACTAGCTGTCCGATGGGACAGAGCTGACCATGTGTCAGCAAAGGGAAATCCCATCTAGGGAGAGTTATGGAGGCTGGGAGCAGAGCCCTCCCTCTCCCCAGAGGTTCCCAGGGGCTCTTGCGTGGCCCTGTCCCCCGACCGGGGGTTCGGACAAAAGCATGTCGAGCCCCTGGATTCCTTTAACGGAATTCCCATCACACCATCATCACTTTGGAGGGCGACCACCCTTCCATTAACCAACACAACCAATGCCTAACCGCCAACCTTACAAGTTGTGACTAGTTGCTATGTAGTAGGCGAAAACCAAATGGCACCAGCCAATCCACCAGATGGAAAAAATCCTACTAGGCCCCTGCCCAACAGCAGACGACCCCATGACAGGCAATAGCAAGGTCAACACAGAGGCCTAAAAAATCAGGGAGGGAGGGTGGGTGATCCGAAGCACGCAGCCAAGAGGAAGGTCGCACAATGTGCTGACCAATATATAGGACGCTGGGCTGTCCATCACAAATTGCAACATATAAATCTCCCCAGCAACACCACCAGGTCCAGTCCAAGCTGTGGCCATCTACCAACTCACCCCAGCTACAGGGGAGGTGGCTTGCTAGCCCCCACCGCAACATGTGCTCTCCGATAGGGAGAACATGCTTTGTGCCTTTATATTCTGTAACCCATCACGAGAACCTTCTGGTGAGAAATGGTAACGCTCTGCAGTTCCTGATATGATTCACAAACTGAAACCCAAACCCTTCGAAAAATTGAAATTCTCTGATTTTTCAAAGTGCAACCCCCCCCCCCAATTAGAGGAAACTGCATAAAAATGCAGATATTAGTGGAAATAACATACTGCAATGGATTATAATAAGAGAAAACTGCTTGTAAAAAAAGAGAGAGAAGAGTATTAGGAGACATGCGGGCTAAAATGCTGACGAGGTTTCACGAGGGCCTTTTAAAAAATTGCAGACTGATGCGGAAATGGGGGAAAGTGAGCTTCAGAATGGGGAAAAGGAGAAACAGAGAGAAATGGAAATGTACAGATCCACCCTTCTTGGAGCAACAGTATAGCGTTCAGCGCCACAAGTGGAGCTACCAGGCAACTTTGGTAAGAATGAGACCCAAAGAAAGATCCGTGGAATCAGAGAATTGGAGAGTTGGAAGGGACCACAAGGGCCATCCAGTTCAAACCCCCCCCCCCTCCCTGAAATGCAGGAAACGTTTGCCCAGCATGAGATTCGAACACGCGGCCCTGAGATTAAGAGTTTCATGCTGATGCTCTTTGGGCCTGCTGGGGGCAGAGGCAGGGAGCCCAACGATGCCAGAGCCAACGAAGGGCAGAGCCAACTAATTCCAATTTTGTCCTGACCTCCCTAGGCACTGAGTTCTACAGTGGCGCTGCAGAGGCGAGAGAGGAGGAACCTGGCTTCAAGATCCATCCCCTGGACATTTCCCACCACCCCCAAGTGTCTTGTTTTAAGCAGAAAAGTTTTCAGGGGGTGATAAGCACAAATGATGCTATTTTGGGTGACAGCTCGTATTGGGAATCGGAGGAAGGGCAATAGCTCAGTGGTTAACCAGCTGCCTTGCATGGAAAAGACCCCCAAGTTCAATCTCTGGCATTTTTAGGGATAGAGACGGACCCTTCTCTGAAACCCTGGAGAGGAACCAATTTAACTGAGCACCTTCCTTTAGAAAGCGAGTTCTCCACTGAAGAGAGAGCTCGTGTTGCGGTGGGGGCAAAAAAGTCACCCCCCTTTTTGTAGCTGTGGGTTTGGCTAGCTGGACCACAGCTAGCATTGACCAGTGCTGTTGCTGGGCAGAAGCACATGTATCTAATTTTGATGGACAGCCCAGCATCCTTTAAAAAGGGTCAGCATGTGGTGCGACCTCCCTCTTTGCTGCGGCTTTGCATCTCCCGACCCCCCCTCCCTGGTATAGGCTTGTGCATTGACCTTGCTGTTGCCTGTCATGGGGTCATCTGCTTTTGAGGCAGGGGCCTAGTAGGAATTTTTCCATTTGGCTGATTGGCTGTGCCATTTGGTTTTCGCCTACTATGTAGCAACTAGTCACAACTTGCAAGGTTGGCGGTTAGGCATTGGTTGTGTTGGTTAATGGGTGGGCGGTAGCCCCCCAAAAGTGATCATGGTGCGTGGGAATTCCATTAAAGGAATCCAGCGGCTCAATATGCTTGTCCGAACCCGGTAGGGTTGCAGGGCCGTGCATGAGCCCCTGGGACCTCTGGGGAAGGGGGAGGTCTCTGCAGCCCAGCCTCCATTCAACTCTCCCCAGACTGGTTTCCCCTCGCTGACAAGTGGTCAGCTCTGTCCCGTCGGACAGCTAGTCTTTCGCTGACAAGCGGTCAGCTCTGTCCCATCGGACAGCGTGAACCAATGCCTACACAACCACTCACGTGTTTTGTACTTCACGTTGTGGCCAAAACTATGCTAAAAACCCAAACAAAAATTATGTCTCTTGTGTGAATTTATTGGTGGGGGTGGCTTGGTGACCTCTACATGCAGAGCACCGATCACAATGGTTAATTCAGCCTTGCCTGGTAAGTCTGCTTCCGATTGCCTGAGTTCATTTTCAAACACAAAAACCGAGAACTGAAGCAGAAGGTTACATTTACTTAGCTGCTAATTTAAATAAACCCTAGTGGGTAAAATCCCTTCCTGTTGACTTTTAACTCAAATCCTTGTAGTGTCAGCAGCCAGCTGTGGGGCTGATTTATTCGGAATAGTTCCCCCCCCCCCCCATTCCATTTGAAAAATGAGCTGCACATTTCTAAATCTCTATTTTTAATGATTATTTATTGGCTAATACCTACTTGACAGGGACTGGTGGTTACGATAAGAACAGGGCCATTTTGCATTGTTTAAAACCCTGCAATTTTCTGGGACAAAGCGAGCATTGTGTTAAGTGTCTCATTTCCGTCAATAGTGGGAAAGGTAATGTCTGAGCAAAAGGTTAGATAATCAGCCCTCCTGGGCAATCTTCCTTGCCAGCTGAAATCTAGATTATTTTATGCAGGCCTTGGAACTGCTGAGATCATCTCTTTTTTCATTTACAAAGTTCATTAAACTTTAAGCAATCTGTTAGGCATTCTAATCATTGAACTTAGAAGGAACCGATATTGTAGGGAAAGCAACGAGGCAAGATCTCATGGATAGATTCCCAGACACAACATTTCTTTGTCTTTTCCTTCTCCTCCTCTTTTATATCCTACTTTCCCCCCAGACTGGGACTCAAGGCAGCTTACACAAATTTAAACAAAACAGATACAGTGGTACCTTGGTTTTCTAACGCCTTGGTTATCAAACACAAAAACCCAGAATCAAGTGTTCTGGTTTTTGAACGTTTTTGGAAGCCGAACGTCCAATGCGGTTGTCGGCTATTGTTTCCGGGGCACCTGCACCAATCAGAAGCTGTGCCTTGGTTTTCGAACAGATTAATCTGGAACCGATTAAGTTTGGCTCATTTGTTTTTGCTATTTATTTTGCATTTTTGTTTTTAAGGCTTTTTCAGTTAATTTGTTTTTGTGACTGTGTGGAACCCAGTTCAGCTACTGATTGATCCAAACAAAAGCTATCATCAGTGCAGGTAAGAATTTTTATAATTTTAATTTTTATCATCTACAGTACTTTTGTATTTATTTTATAGTGCAGTACATTGATTATAGCTTTCATTTTATGGGTCAATGGTCTCGTTAGATAGTAAAATTCATGTTAAATTGCTGTTTTGTATTTAAAAGTCTGGAAGGGATTAATCCGTTTCGCATTGCATTTTATGGGAAAGCAAGCCTTGGTTTTGGAACACTTTGGTTTTGGAACGGACTTCCGAAACGGATTAAGTTTGAGGACCAAGGTACCACTGTACAATACAATTTACATGCAACACTTGTTAAGATTGACAACTGATTTTTTTTTTAAGTGTTAAGTAGATTAATGGCATGAGATACAATTTTAACTTGTATACAAACAGAAATTATCATGCTAAAAGCATAATGATTAAATAGATGGATAATAGTTAAAAAGTAAATAAACTATAATGGAATTAAAACAATATAAAAGCAAATCTCCATATAGTCCGTATAGTTCGTATAGTTAAAGCTATGGTTTTCCCAGTAGTGATGTACGGAAGTGAGAGCTGGACCATAAAGAAGGCTGATCGCCGAAGAATTGGTGCTTTTGAATTATGGTGCTGGAGGAGACTCTTGAGAGTCCCATGGACTGCAAGAATATCAAACCGATCCATTCTGAAGGAAATCAGCCCTGAGTACTCACTGGAAGGACAGATCCTGAAGTTAAGGCTCCAATACTTTGGCCACCTCATGAGAAGAGAAGACTCCCTGGAAAAGACCCTGATGTTGGGAAGGATGGAGGGCACAAGGAGAAGGGGACAACAGAGGACAAGATGGTTGGACAGTGTTCTCGAAGCTACCAACATGAGTCAGACCAAACTGCGGGAGGCAGTGGAAGACAGGAGCGCCTGGCGTGCTCTGGTCCATGGGGTCACAAAGAGTCGGACACGACTAAACGACTAAACAAATTCACGCACACCCATCCCAAACCCCCAAAGTCCCATGGAGATCGGCAAATGGTAATAGGGAGATGATTGTGAAATCTGGAAGCCCCTAGTCATGAACCAGCACATGGGCGATGGATACAGATTCAGTCGTTCTGACTCAAGGAACGATGCAGTTGAGCAGCTCGGCAGCTGTATCCATGACTGAGCAGCCCTTTTGAGGATCCACTCTGCTCACCCCGAAAAGGGAGAGGGGCTAGAAAGGGTGCCCTAAACATAGTCTGCCTCCCTTTCCCCCTGACTGGATTACTGCGCCCAGTGGGGTCACCACCCATAGGTTGTAAAAGACAATTGAACTTTGGAACATGAAATCTACACCGGGATCAACTCCCACCCGGGAACCAATGTCCCCATTGTGGAAGGACGTGTGGATCCAGAATTGGCCTCCACAGTCACTTATGGACTCATTGTTAAAACCGTGTTTATGGAAGACAATCTTACTCGGCTATGAGGGATCGTCAGAGAATAAGAAGAAGAAAGAAGCTGCTGAGCTCCAGACCACCCATGTTGATTCATCCTGGTTCTTCACCGCAGGCAGGTTCCTCAGAACCAATGGCGAATTGTGGCAGATCCCGTTGACTGCTCTTCATTGCCGCAAAAACAGCTGAATAAATAAGGGGCATGCGGAGAGAATAGAATTCTGCATAGGGGCTAAATGGGTTGTAACTCTTCCTAAATAGAATAATGCATCTTCATTGCCTTTCTTTCGGATCTTCTGGATGATTAAACTTCCAGCAGGACTTGTAAATCTAAACCACATCTTTCTCCTTTCTTTGAGAAACCTGGAAGCTTTATACAATAGAAAGGCATAAATAAGTTAAATTATTTCTGTTTGAAGCAAGAAATTATGTTACCTCGAGGGGAGGGGGGCAGGAGCCTACAGGAAAAAAGAACTTGCCAGCAATAAATCTTAGCAAGTCTCATTGAAAGAAGCCGGCACTGTCAAGTTAGAAGAAAAGACAATTCTGTTCATGCCAGTCGGAAATCAAGGCGTTTTAAAAATGTAATTATTGCACGTGCCACTCCATCCTGATCAACTGACTTGCTCAAATGAGCTTTATTTGATATTAATCAAATTTGCCTCCTCTAAATTTAATGATCACATCTTGCTGAGCAAATCAGATGTCATTCAGATTTGCTCGGAAGATGGATACATGTCTTCTTGAGTTATGATTAACGCACAGAGCAGAAAGGAGTTTCTCCCTGAAATTAAAAAAAACAAAACTGTGATGGCTTAAAATGGGTTATTAGAATACAAGACAGCTCACATCAATAAAACAATGGTACCACCTTGATTCCTGTGGGTCTTTATTTAGAAAATATGTCACTGTTTTTTTGAAAGTAAACCATAGTGGTTTGGTGGTTCCTAGATCTGATTTCGCAATGCACCACAATTTGCTTGCTTGCTTGTTTATTTAAAATATTTCTAGATCTCGCTTTCATAAAAATACAGCAGGGCACTATGAAACATACAAACAAAGCTACGCGAAAATGTTTTCTTTTTTAAACCCCCCCAATAAGCACTGGTTGAGAAAAAGGAATTCATATTTCAAAGGCTTGTCTGAATCACACATTTTTCAGAAGATGTCAAAAAGAAAGGAGGAATGATTCCTGCCCAACCTCTAGCAGCAGGGAGTTCCACAGGACAAGGCCTGCCACATTAGCGAAGGTTCAGCCCATAGTAAAAGGTTGTCAAAGTATTCTATACTGGGGTACAAAGAACCACAAACAAGGCTTGGGGTCCTGGGATTGCAGCATGTATTTCAGAAAGCCGTTTCCGGCCTCAGCAGGAAAAACGGTTGCGGGTGGGCCACGACCCCTCACGGGGGCAGGGGATGGCTCCATCCCCTTCCCCCATCCTGGGAGTTCTGGCCGCGGCGCGCGCCTGCGCGACCAATCAGGTCGCGCGGGTCGGGCGTGCCCTCCTGTACTTAAGTAGGCTCCGGCCGGACACTCCCTCTCTTCCCCTCTTCGCCCAGCTGATCGTTTTCCTGCCCACCCACCCTTTAGGCAGGCAGGCAGGCTTTGACTTTGCTATGGACTACGGTTGGTCGCCGTTAAGGGGCCTGGTAGGAATTTTCCCATTTGGCTAAGGCCTGGTGGTTTTCGCCTACCTCATAGCAATTCGTCACAACTTTGTTGGCGGTTAGGCATTGGATTATCTTGAGAAGGTGGAAGAAAGGGGGGAGGAAATGCCATCACCTCCCCCAAATGCTGAAGGGTATTTCGGTAAACGAATACGGGGGGCGTGGCCTCGTCCGAACTAGGGCCCAAAGGCACGCCCCATACCGGTGGTCACAGGGTGAGTTCCTAGCTGACGTGCCTCGCAGGGGCTCACCTTGGGTGGCTATCCCTTCCCGGACTTCCAGCAACAGCGGGCTGGAGTCAGATATAGTCGGTTAGTTCCAATGCCTAAAAGCCAATACCTCTCATCCCGTAATCAATAAAGTTGTGGCCTTATTATTCCCATTAACCTTATATTTCGTGTCCTGTGTCTTTATTTCACGTGGGGGGAGGGACATCGCCACGCAAGCAACAACCTACCCAGCCCCACTTAATTATTGAAACAGAATTCCCAAACATTGATTTTGCTCTGTAAATTGGCCACATAGCCAATTCCACTGAGTATGGAACAGCAATGGGTGGCCATGCCAATTTCAGTTTCTCTTAATTTCTAATTTTGCCGTCTTAAATTCAGTTCTCCACATTTTTGCAGCAATTTGCATTTAAAAAAAATGTTCCTCATTAAAAATCACCAGCATTTTGAGTAGAATTTCTCCTAATGCACTCCCCCCCTCCATTTTCAACCCGTGTGCACATTTTCGTAAATAAAATTTCCCCAACATAATTTATCTCTGCCTGCTATGGTTGTGAATATATTCATTTTTAAGCACGCTTTCCTCTAATGTATGCATTGATGGGGAACTACAATGTGAAATTCAGAGAAGTGTGAATTTCAAAGAACGGCTGTGTTTTCGAGCTCGTTCTGTTTCAGAAAGTGCAAATTTGATAAATTCACCTTTGACTGTCAACTGAAGAGTGTCTCTCACCCATCCCTAGTAGGCAGTATCAACATCTGGGTTCAGTCGCTAAGAAGGCCCTTCCTTTCTTGAGTTCCTATCAAAACAACCCAGCTATCTTCCACTAGTCTCACTTCAATGTCTCCTTCACTGAGGAAAAACAGAAGCCCAAATATTTTTTCTTGTGGTTGAAGGGGTGAAATATTTGTTGTTGTTGTTTAGTCATTTAGTTGTGTCCGACTCTTCGTGACCCCATGGGCCAGAGCACGCCAGGCACTCCTGTCTTCCACTGCCTCCCGCAGTTTGGTCAGACTCATGTTGGTAGCTTCGAGAACACTGTGAAATATACTCGGAGTCAAGTGTGAATTTCATAATCTTTATTCAGCTCATAGTAGCAAGGAATCAATCTTTCCCCAAAACATCTGCTATATATACACTATTTACACAATGGGCCCCACATGATTGGCTAATTCCGGGCTACTCCTGTAGGCCAATCAGGTTGTAGATTCACTTAATCCAGGAGCCTGATTGGCTGCTCTTGCAGGCCAATCAGGTCGCTGATTCACTTCCACCTGGAGCTGGATTGGGTGGCTCCTGCGGACCAATCAGACTGCTGCATTTTGGATCCTATTGTTCTAGGATTCAGCTCAGTACATAACAAGCGGGCAACACAAAAGACTTGGGCTATGACAGGGCCTTGTCAAAATTTGAGGGGGACTTTGTCCATCGTTCTGAGTCCGCACTAATAAAATTTGGCTCATTAGCTCGACTGTCTGAAAGGTGACGATGAACTGGTTTGACGTTAATGTCCTGCCTCTCTTGTCCTTGCCTCAGAGCGGTCTCTGGCCCCTTCAAAACCCAGCCGAGTAGAGAATCATCAAGGGGGAGAGATACTCAAGCTAATCAGTCTGTCAGCCTGCATTGTTTTGGTGCCTGCCCAAATGAAAAGCGAGCCAGACATGTAGTAGAACAAGGGAGAGATGCTTTCCCTTGTAATAAAGATGCAATCCAATAAGAATCTACTGAATGTCATCTCCTCTTGTGGTCAGAGTGACATCTCTATTCTGCACACTTTTAATCCAGCAGAAAATGTCAAGCTGGTGCTAATTCAAAAAAGGCCCTGGAGGTGAGAATGTTTCTGACAGCCTCTCACAGCCAACCGAGTAAAGAAAGCAAACTCCCTTCTCTGCGTTGCTTCCTTGGCACAGCAAGCGTGCCAAGGATGGGCAGATAGATAGATAGATAGATAGATAGATAGATAGATAGATAGATAGATGATAGATAGATATAGATATAGATATAGATATAGATATAGATATAGATATAGATATATAGATATAGATATAGATATAGATATAGATATAGATAGATAGATAGAAAGATAGATAGATAGATATAGACAGATAGACAGATAGATAGATAGATGATAGATGATAGATGATAGATAGATAGATAGATAGATAGATAGATAGATGATAGATAGATAGATAGATAGATAGATAGATAGATAGATAGATAGATGATAGATAGATAGAAAGATGATAGATAGATAGATATAGATAGATGATAGAGATGATAGATAGATGATAGATAGATAGATGTCTAGGGAAGTTTTTAATGTTTAATGCTGTATTGTGTTTTTAATATTTGGTTGGTAGCCGCCCAAAGTGGCTGGGGACTGGGGAAACCCAGCCAGATGGGTGGGGTATAAATAATAAATTATTTTTAAGAGAGAGTGGGGGGGAGAGAGAGACATTGCTTTTTTCTATAAAAATATTTTGGGGTACCCTCATTTTCCTACTCATATTGAAATACTGCCCCTCAATGAGGCCAAACTTAGATTCACAAGATGTTTAGGGGTATGCGTACCCCTGCATCCCTGCAGAAAAAAGCACTGGATAGATAGATTGATAGATAGATAATAGATAGATAGATAGATAGATAGATAGATAGATAGATAGATAGATAGATAGATAGATATAGATAGATAGATAGATCTGTGTATATATATGCATTTATTCTCAGTATTTGTGCAAAACCTTTGAGAGTTGTGCATATTATTATCTCAGTAATAACAGAGGGTGTGACACAATATATGTCTATACCCAACATAATATTTAAACAAAACCAATTAAAACAGTTGCATTTATACAATTATAGTAATAAAAAAAATATCTAATACAGATTCTCATAACATCAGTTATTGTCTACTCGTGTCACTGATTTACTTCTGGTTTGGTTACTTCTCTTTTTGAATGTTGTTTGGTTTTTTGTTTAATTTGCAGTTATAGTTAAAAAAATTCAGTTGTATTAGGCACCTATGTATATGACTATAGGGGCACCACACCTATTTAGAAGCATAGCACCTCTGAGAGTGGAGGTAGTTCCTTGACCTTCCTATATTGAGCTGGGATGATCTGAACAGAGCTCATACCTGTTCTTGCTTGAGCATGAGCAGAGAGCCTCTGTATGATTGACAACCTTGCTTTATCAGAGTTCCCAATTGGGCAGAGCAGTGTTCTTCAATCTCACATCGCCATATGTTGTTGGATTACAACTCCCATCATCCGTGACTAGTGACTCAGCTGACTCTGGACGATGGGAGTTGTAGTCTAACAACCCAGGTTGAGAAGCACTGATGATCTACTTGCATTCAAGCACAATGAACTTAAGGGTGGAAGAAATGAGCATTTTTTTTGGGGGGGGGGACAACGACTCAGGATTCCTCCATCTCTAGCTGTGGTTAGAAGAGGTGGCATTTGAAAATCAGAGCACATGCAAAAACGTATCCCATGGTGCTCTGAATCCCACCTTCGTACAAGTCCCTGTCGATCCTTAAGGGGAAAACTTTCTTCACCGCCTCCGTTCCTCGGAAGGAGAAGGGATGAAGCAAGTGCTGGAAATAATTGCGTATGCTAATTTAGCACACTTAATTAGCATAATTAGTACACCAATTTGCATAGAATGGAAATCACGTTGCTCAAGATTGTGGGAAGGGATGCTGAGGTTTAGTGACACTGTGCAGCGAGAGCATGAAGGTTATGCAGGAAGGAGTGAATCCACATGCAACACAACAGCCTAGGAGCTCATTGTAATAACTTACCTAAATGTAATTTGCTACCATACCCCCCTCTATTAGAATGTGCAGAACTTGCAACTTTGGTAAAGAAAAAATCCAATTATATTTCTCAGGGATTCATTCCATATAACATTAACCGTTATGACGAGCTATTTTGGTGGGAACGTGGCTGCCGTATATGTCTTTGGGCTTCTGGGACTCAAGTTAACATTCTGTTACACTAAAGCATCGCTGGATTTTATTTCTCTTTAAAGCTTCAGTGTCCTCACATTAAACTCCACTTGAAGAAGTCGCCGTTTCTGAAGAAAGCGCCATCACTGAGCCAAACCAGCACAACTTCCAAATGAAGTTGCTCGAGTTTGCATGATATGGAGGGTGAAGATGCATCTACTGGGGCTTCATGTGGGCACCAAGATTCACCTTGTAGCTGCACCTGGACATTTTTTGAGATGCTGATCTGTTTCCAAGTCACTCTGTGCTCTCTCTGCTTTGATTTGCATTGATCTGAGCATCTCTGCGTAAAACGAAGGTCTGCGTGCCCCATTCAGTGCAATGGGAAATCTAAAAACAGCTAACATTTCCCCCTATTGTCCAAAGTGGATGAAATTTGCAGGCAGGAGAGTCCCTTCTAGGCGAGTTAAGCCTGCCAAACTGCAGACAAATAGGTTCAGGGGCTTTTTCATTTTAGCACTCATCATGTTGTGTGTGTAGACCTTTTAACCCCACCCAAATAAATTCAGACAAGACTCAAATTTTGGGTTTGGTTTTTGGCAGAATTTAGGCCACAACTTTATTGATTACAGCAAGTGAGTGGTTGCATAGGCTCTGGTTCAACTAGTTCCCTGCACCGTGGCAGGTAGCGCTGACCCAGGGCACCAGCATAGGTCAGCCTAGGCTAAACACCTGGGACAGCAGAAAGCTGGAGCCCGGCTAGTCCACCACCCAGATGTCCCCCTGGACTTGGGCACAGGCACAACCCCTCTCAGGGTTGACCAAACCATTGAGTCCCTGGATTCCTTTAACGGAATACTCTTTGCATAGGGATGGCTAGAGCCTTCTGCCACCCCTATCACCTGAACCAGAGTCTATCCGCAACGTTACAAGTTGTGATGATTTGCTACGCGGCAGGCAGAACCCAAATGGCAACAGCCAATCAGCCAAGTGGGGAAAATTCCTGCTGTGCCCCTGTCCCAATGACAGACGACACACGACGGCATAGCAAGGTCAAGCGCAAGGTGGGCGGGTGTACCAATGCACAGGCTCAAATGCATGGGCCTTAAGTAGGTCCCTCGTTCAACTCTTGGCTGCATCCCATTGGTCTGATTACACCCCAGCAACGAGAAGAAGAAGAGTTTGGATTTGATATCCCGCTTTATCACTACCCAAAGGAGTCTCAAAGCGGCTAACATTCTCCTTTCCCTTCCACCCCCACAACAAACAGTCTGTGAGGTGAGAGGGGCTGAGAGACTTCAAAGAAGTGTGACTGGCCCAAGGTCACCCAGCAGCTGCATATGGAGGAGCAGAGACACGAAACCAGTTCACCAGATTACAAGTCTGCCGCTCTTAACCATTACACCACACTGGCTCTACCAATAGGGTGTTTTGGCTATCCAATAAAACCCACCCACAACACCGGGTCTGGTTGCCAGGTCACACCGCAACACATGCCCTCTTTGAGGGAGGACCCGATTTCTCCTGACTGCAATCTACATAGCTCCATCCTTATTTCAAACATTGTGATGTATCGGTATATCGCGATGTTTGGCCGGTGACATAGGTTGATGTTGAAAACCAGATATCGCCCAGCCCTACTCCTAACCACCGAGGCCACCTGAGTTTCCGGGGTCAAATCCAGGATTGCTATCCCCGTTGTCTTGTTCCCTGGCCAGAAAGGGACATCATATTTTGGTGGAAAGGAGCTGCAGGACCGGATCACACCCATGCATCTGGCTCTGAGCTGCAAGCGTTTTCAGTGTGGCATGGAAGGAACCCACGGGAAACATGACAGCCTCTCTGCAAAGGCGAAATGTGAATCGCACCTCCTAGTTGATAGCGTTCTTGCCTTCTTCATCTATTCCGCTGCAGCTAGGACTGAACTTCTTTGAGAGTTTAAAACTTTCCCTCTTTGTTCTCCAAGCTGCATCACTTAGTGTAACCTTATACTCCCATAACCTACATAAGTTTTTTCCCCCCTCTAGTGTATTTTCAGATTGCAACTCTATTCCCTCCTCAAATTCAAATTCTGTAATATATTTTGGTTTTGGTTTTTAGGTCTACCATGTGTGTATGTGTGTGTTTATCTCATGAGAAAGCTAATCAGATTCCTTTGATACCCTCCAGTAAGGATTTAAGAGTTTTACCATGTAGAAAACTATTACAGCAAATAATTAATTATCCCCACTCTTTATTATAACACATATCCCCAGATATTTTAAGCTTTGCTTTGAGGGCTTTTATTGCAGGTTTTTTAAAAAAAAAAAAAAAAAAAAACCTGTGTCAATAATACTATTCTGGAGGCGGCAGCTTTAAGCTGCAATACAGATCTAGGCGTAATGTTACAGAAGAATTTTTCTAAGTATAATAACGGTTTAGCAACTGAACAAATGGTCCAGTTGAGAATTGTATCCCCCAACATGAGCTTCCGTTGCACGGCAGAATTTAAATCCGTTCCAGGATTTAAACCCAAAGGGTACAATCCAGCAAAAAGTTAGATGTTGCTGGTGTTTGTTTATTATTTAAAGCATTTTGATGGCATCCGTCAGCCTCAAAAGGCTCCCAGAGCAGCTTTGAGCAATTGCTAATAAGGCAGCTCTTCTTCTCATGATGACAATCTAAAATACACCGCACAAAAAGTTAAGGAGTAGGAGGGAAGAGGAAGAAAGCAGACGCCAGCAACAATTCTTAGTTACAAAGTTATTGTAAGACGAAGAAGAGTTTGGATTTGCTATCCCACTTTATCACTACCCGAAGAAGTCTCAAAGCGGCTGACATTCTCCTTTCCCTTCCTCCCCCACAACAAACACTCTGTGAGGTGAGTGGGGCTGAGAGACTTCAGAGAAGTGTGACTAGCCCAAGGCCACCCAGCAGCTGCATGTGGAGGAGTGGGGACGCGAACCCGGTTCACCAGATTATGAGTCTACCACTCTTAACCACTATACCACACTGGCTCCTTGTAAGTCTTCTTTCAAGCAGTGATGTGGGCTCCTTGTAGCTGATCCTTCTCTGGTTGAAGTATAGGGTCAGGTTGTATGCGACCATTATCCTCTTCCTTATAGGCGGGGGGAGTAGACTCCCAGTAGCCTTTGCCTCATGGCAGGAATGGTGGTGGGGATAGATCCAGGCAGCATGTCTCCACACTGCCGCATGGGATTCCTGAATGCTCGAATACGGCTCATATCGCCATTCAAAAGTGGCCACCACAGAAGCCCTTTCTATTTGCTCTCCTTTTATATTAGTTTTATTGCATATGCTTGCACTCATGTCTTAGTGATGTCTAAGGTTTGGTCATGTCCACAGAATGGAAGATGGCAGGATCCCGAAGGACATGCTCTACAGGGAGCTGGCTTCTGGCATCAGGCCCATTGGCAGACCAACAAAGATGTCTGCAAAGATAGCATGAAGGCTGGCAACACCAACCCTGCCATGTGGGAATCCCTTACAGAGAACCACAGTGCCTGGAGACCAACAGTCAGATTGTGCATCCAGATCAGGGACCAGAAGAGGCATGCCTGCTGATGGGAGCTCAGAGAAAAGAATCACGATGGTTCATCTGCAGCAGCACAACCAGATGCCTTCATCTGCCCCAGCTGCAACAAAACATGTCTCTCCTGTATTGGTCTCTACAGCCACAGCAGGTGCTGCAACCTTCCAACAGTTTGACTTCACCCCAAAATACACACTCCTCCATGGTCTCCCGAGACAGACAAATGCCAACCGTTGCCTATGAAAGGAGAGGGAGACCTCAGGCCTAGGGGCCAAAGGCCTCTCTATGTGGCCCTCAGAATTCTCTGCAGGCTATACTCATGACCACAGCCCCTCTCCCCAGAGAGAACATAAGAACCCAGCTGCTAGATCAGGAATACGGCCCACCTAGTCCGGGGTTCTCTTCTCAAAGTGGCCCCCAGATGCCCCAATAGGAAGTCCACAAGCAGGACTTGAGTGCAACCTGTGACTTGTCTCCACCTGTGATTCCCAGCCACTGGTGTTCAGAAGTAGGGCCAGATTTAGGTTTGATGAGGCCCTAAGCTACTGCCCACCTAGCAGTTCAAAAGCACGTCAAAGTGCAAGTAGATAAATAGGTACTGCTCCGGCGGAAAGGTAAACGGCGTTTCCGTGCACTGCTCTGGCTCGCCAGAAGTGGCTTTGTCATGCTGGCCACATGACCTGGAAGCTCCCTCGGCCAATAATGCGAGATGAGTGCCGCAACCCCAGAGTTGGTCACGACTGGACCTAATGGTCAGGGGTCCCTTTACCTTTACCTTTAAGCTACTGAAGGTAATGGGGCCCTTTATATGTCCAGCTGTCCTTTGTCAACAACAAATGGTCGCTGTTTTTTTGTGTTGAATAAATGCTATATGGTAATTTATGGACCTAATAGGTATCTAAAGCCATTTGCACATGCAGAATGTAGGCACCCTACTGTATATATAGAAACGAGCAAACCAGTGATATTTTAGGGAGCAGGCTAGCAGGCAGCGCATTACTTACATCATAGGAGCCTACACAACACAAAACACTGTTGCTGTATGTAGGTTTTAATTTATTTGTTTTTATCTTATATTTTGGAAATGTACATCCAGTTTTTTCCCCTTTAAAGCTTTTTGGGGGCCCCAAGAGAGTGGGGCCCTAAGCTATAGCTTGTTTAGCTTATACATGAATCCGGCACTGTCAGAAGCATGCTGCCTCCAAGAGTCGAGGCAGAACATAGCAATCATGGTTGGCAGACACTGATACCCTCCTCTCCCATGAATCCTCTCTTAAAGTCTTCAAAGTTGGCTGCCATTGCTACAAATTCCAGGTATGCCTCCCTTTTTGCAGAACAGAGTATCGAAATGAAATGACAATTCCTTGTGACTTTAACAATGAAACCAAGCACAGGAGATACCTGCAGGGATCCCCTGTTTCTTTTGCTCCAAAGTAAGGATGGGGTGGGTGGGAGACACAACATTTCATTCCCCCTTCAAAGTGAGCATCTACAAAGATGTATTCCTTCTGCACTTTTTATTCTTGAAAAAAACAACAACAGGGAGGCCACACTATATATCAAAACCACATTTAAGGAAATATACACTCCCAAGACTGACAGGGGCTTTTGTATAATCATGGGATATCGGACATGCCAGCATTTACATGCTGTTTAACTCCCATTTTAACTGCCAGTACCATAAAATTATTTGATTGAGTGTCATTCTTGAATTTCAGTGGGGAACGGAATCCCTCGGGACTGTGGTCGCTTATGAAATATTCTTCACAGAACTGAAGGAATCAGATGTCATGCTCTACCTGGAATCCTAATTCCTTGACAACATGGAGCCAAGGGGGTTGTTATTCATTGCAGACACACAGAGAGAGGGGAGGGGACTGGGGGGAGAGAATCGCCTGGATTGGATGTTTGCCTGAAAGCTCACATTAAAAAAAAAAAAAAATACTCCTCCTGACAAGTATGTTTGTGCTGCAACTTTTAATACCAAGGGGATGGCACGATTTGAAAAAACTGCCTGTTTACAAACAGTTGGATTTCCCATCTCTTTTACTTTATGAATGATGTCCTATCCGCCTTCATCTGCAAGCTTTACCTGCTTTGTGATGCTGGAATGAACTGTGGTGAAATGGAGGCATTGCAGAGCCATTGTGGTGTAGTGGTTAAGAGTGGTAGACTCGTAATCTGGTGAACCGGGTTCGCTTCCCCGCTCCTCCACCTGGAGCTGCTGGGTGACCTTGGGCTAGTCACACTTCTCTGAAGTCTCTCAGCCCCATTCACCTCCCCCCTCAGTGTTTGTTGTGGGGGAGGAAGGGAAAGGAGAATGTGAGCCGCTTTGAGACTCCTGTGGGTAGTGATAAAGCGGGATATCAAATCCAAACTCCTTCTTCTTCTTCTCTTCTTCTTCTTCTTCTTCTTCTTCTTCTTCTTCTTCTTCTTCTTCTTCCCTTTAGCTTTGCTATGCTTAATGCACCGTTTAGACCTGCTTAGTGCGGCGGTTTACTCAGGTAAGGTGGCATTTCAGTGTTGCTGATGCTTCGGGCATTCGAGAAGGGCAGGGCAGATATGTACGTAGAACATTCATATAATAATAATAATAATAATAATAATAATAATAATAATAGTAATAATAGTAATAATAATAATAATTTTTTTTGTACCCCGCCCATCTGGCTGGGTCTCCCCAGCCACTCTGGGCGGCCTCCAACAGATATTAAAATATATTAAAATACCGCAGGTTTAAAACTTCCCTAAACAGGGCTGCCTGGTTCCCTGTAGCTTTTCTTCTCACAGTGAGGGAACCGCCAGAAGGCCCTCGGCGCTGGACCTCAGTGTCCGGGCTGAATAATGGGAGTGGAGATGCTCCTTCAGGGCCTGGTGTTATGTGGTCCCGGCGGCCGCTCCCAGTCACCAGTCTAGCTGCCGCAGATATATTTAAAGATTTTCATGGGTTACAAAAGTACATACAGTGGAACCTCGGTTTTTGAGTGTCTCAGAAGCCGAACGTTTTGGTTTTCAAACAGCAAAAACCCGGAATTGAATGCTTACGTTTTTGAATGTGCCTTGGAAGTCAAACGCGTTACAAGGCATGTTTCTCCATTTTGTGCGGTGAGGCCCATTGTGGCTCGGTTTTCGAACCTTTCGGAAGTCAAACGGTCTTTTGGAACGGATTATGTTCGACAACCGAGGTACCACTGTACATCGTCTCTGTTTTCAGAACATAAAGTCCTTTCTACATAAAGCCAGTTCTATTCTGTGTGAGATTTTGATGTATAAGGTTGGGGGGGGGGAGAAGACAGGTGGGGAGGGAGAGAAGGGGGATAGTAAACTTTCATTCTCTTGCACGGTGTATGTGCAAGTTTTTTGTGCCAGCGTCATGCGGGCAGGTTCTCTTTCTATTCATTTATTAGTTTTCCCTGGCAGTGAGAAAGATTGTGGGGCAGCAGGGCATGGTAGGTTGCCTATAGTTGACTGCAGTGAGTTTTCTTTGTGTGTGGGAAGGAGAGGGGGTGGTGTCACTGAGTTAATTTAGCCATATTGATTTGTATGCTGTTGTTGGGTTCTTACCAATATGTATGGGAAGCAGCCCAACTAGAAAAGCTAACCAATGAACTGAAACTAGCAGGGGAGAGAAATAAAAAGAGGATGCCTTCACCCCGGTGTGGCTCCCCTTTATTATACACACAGCCCAACAAGACAATAACAAGAATCATAGAATCATAGAGTTGGAAGAGACCACAAGGGCCATCCAGTCCAACCCTCTGCCAAGCAGGAACACCATCAAAGCATTCCTGACAGGTGGCTGTCAAGCCTCTGCTTAAAGACCTCCAAAGAAGGAGACTCCACCACACTCCTTGGCAGCAAATTCCACTGTCGAACAGCTCTTACTGTCAGGAAGTTCTTCCTAATTTTTAGGTGGAATCTTCTTTATTGTATATTGAATCCATTGCTCCGTGTCCACTTCTCTGGAGCAGCAGAAAACAACCTTTCTTCCTCCTCTATATGACATCCTTTTATATATTTGAACATGGCTATCATATCACCCTTTAACCTTCTCTTCTCCAGGCTAAACATACCCAGCTCCCTAAGCCGTTGCTCATAAGGCATCGTTTCCAAGCCTTTGACCATTTTGGTTGCCCTCCTCTGGACATGTTCCAGCTTGTCAGTATCCTTCTTGAACTGTGGTGCCCAGAACTGGACACAGTATTCCAGGTGAGGTCTGACCAGAGCGGAATACAGTGGTACTATTACTTCCCTTGATCTAGATGCTATACTCCTATTGATGCAGCCCAGAATTGCATTGGCTTTTTTGTAAGAGTATTTGTAAGGGAAGTTGTAATGAATAGCAGATGTTAGGTCAGCCCACTCCAGGTCCAGGTTCAAGACGAGGCAAATCAGGACCATGGTCAGCTCCCAGTGGGCCCTGATCCCTGAGTTTGGGAAGACATCTCAGCAATTACTGCGCATGCTGTGTATGAATGCAAATTCACATTTTCAAGTGACATCACAACGTTAGCAAGATATTTTGAGATGGTAAGGAACTTTTGAGGGAGCTTCCAAATCAGGCTTCTGGCACCTAATTAAAAGTCTCCTAAAATTAATTTCCTACACAACCACCACAAAACCTCCCTCTCTCAACCTCATTGGATTGCTCTGCTCAAACAGCAATCAGAAACAATATAACCATGGCAATTATTGCCACTGCAAGGAAGGAGCAAGCATTGGGTTCGAAAGCCATCCTAAAAAGTTCGTCCTATGGAAGGTCATTACAGAGAGCGTTATATAACACTGAAAAAGTCCAGTTGTTTCTGTGATTTTCCTGTGTTCAAGCCCCCAAATCAAGTTCTATTTTGACCTCAAAAAATAGCTGCATTGAAATTATTATTTGTACTTTAATCTACTTTTTGAATTTTGTTTTGGCATTAGGTTCCAAACCACATTTTTTTGCTGGATGCAAATTACATTTGCATGCAACAAGGGAACATTTCCTTCCTTCTGAGTCTGCCTTAATATATTTTCTCTTAAATATTATTCTATTCATTATATATGAGTTCTTATACAAACTTCCACACTCAGTGTCTCTTTCTATAGCAACATGTAAAACAATTATTTCTAACTCATAAAGAGATGCATGCTTTCCCCGGCTACCCTCCGTTGACAAAGTTTTCCTCCCTATTTGCATAATGCAAGGGGCCTTGTGAATTCAAATAATGTTTCAAATAAATAAATGATACATATTGAAAAGAATATATAACTTAACATCAGCAATTTTGGGGAATCCTTAATGTTGCAATGGGAAATATTAAAAGCATGGCGAAATCCCTACCCCATCCCCCCAAAATCAAAGGAATTTGCGTTTTTATGTAATTACAAGTGGGTCCTGCAACAAAATGTTCAAGATTCCAGCTCTTCCATTCCAGCCTCCCATGTTTTCCACCACCGTCCTGCCTACGAACTCACTTTTGCTGGGAACCAGGGAGAGAACTGTTAAATACAGTCATACCTTGTAAGCCGAATGGAATCGGTTCCAGAAGTCCGTTCGACTTCCAAAACATCCGGAAACCAAATCGCGGCTTCTGATTGGCTGCAGGAAGCTCCTGCAGCCAATCAGAAGCCGTGGAAGCTGCGTCAAACGTTCGGGTTCCAAAGAACGTTCGCAAACCAGAGCAATCACTTCTGGGTTTGCGGCATTCGGGAGCCAAAACGTCCGAGTACCAAGTCGTTTGTGATCCAAGGTATGACTGTATAATGTATATGCCTGCATACAATGGGCACAGCAGCAGAAATAGTGGCAAAGCCCTCTCCTGATTTATTTACATGTGTCAGGGACTGGGCAGAGGAGAAATGGTGGAGACCGCCTCCCCATCATGACCCTTCCAGGGAGGAGGAAGAGGTCTAGATTTGCAACAGGGCCTTGAGGGAGGTCGCAGCTCAGAGGCAGATGAGGGGGGAAGTTGGGAAATCATGGGAGAGCCGGAGCAACACCTGCCTGACATATCATTAGAAAGCATTCCAGACCCACCATCTCCCAGAACCTGGCAAGTCTTAAAAGTAGGAGAGCAAAGAGCTCAAAGACAGAGGGCACGTAGCAGCACCCATAGAAGTGACGAATGAGGAAGTGGGAGAGATGGTGGGTGGAGATTCACTTGGGACAACGACATTATCCAAGAGGTTGGGTTCTATAGTAATAATAATAATAATAATAATAATAATAATAATAATTTATTATTTGTACCCTACCCATCTGGCTGGGTCTCCCCAGCCACTCTGGGTGGCTTCCAGCAACATTAAAATACATTAACACATCACAGATTAAAAACTCCCCTAAACAGGGAAGGTATTTTCTGAATGTCAGATAGTTGTTTATCTCTTTGACCTCTGCTGGGAGGGTGTTCCACAGGGCAGGCGCCACTACCGAAAAGGCCCTCTGCCTGGCTCCCTGTAGCTTTGCTTCTCGCAGTGAGGGAACCACCAGAAGGCCCTCGGTGCTGGATCTCAGTGTCCGGGCTGAACGATGGGGGTGGAGACGCTCCTTCAGCTATACAGGACCGAGGCCGTTTAGGGCTTTCAAGGTCAGCACCAACACTTTGAATTGTGCTCGGAAACGTACTGGGAGCCAATGTAGTTCTCTCAGGACCGGTGTTATGTTGTCCCGGCGGCCACTCCCAGTCACCAGTCTAGCTGCCGCATTCTGGATTAATTGCAGTTTCTGGGTCACCTTCAAAGGTAGCACCATCTAAAGTGCATTGCAGTAGTCCAAGCGGGAGATAACTAGAGCATGCACCACTCTGGCGAGACAGTCTGCGGGCAGGTAGGGTCTCAGCCTGCATACCAGATGGAGCTGGTAGACAGCCACCCTGGACACAGAATTAATCTGTGCCTCCATGGACAGCTGTGAGTCCCTCTCTATAGTCTCTCTCTGTAATTACCAAATGGAAAAAAGGATGGTCAGAATCCTTCCCTTGTCTTTATACTTTCCTGGGCCACCAGCCGGGAGCTGCTGCCAGCCTCCTGACAACATGAGCTGCCTAGGCTTAAACCAATGACTAACGACACACAGCAAAGTTGTACCTGGGCTGTAGTGTTCCAGCGATCTCTCATAGTGGGCTGACATTCCGTGCACATAGATGACTATCATGCCAGGGAGAAGGCTAGGTGATAAATGTTCTCCTTGGCATCTGATTTTCTCTGCTTTTTTCAATGTGGAAGGATGAGAAGGGTGGCGTGGTACAGACTCAGCAACAGAGTCAATCCAGCACTCATGCTGGTGAGCCTGTTCCGCACCGAACTTTCGACTGCCTCCTCCTTCAATTTCTTCCCCCCCAGTAAGCAGCAGCGACACCACAGCTGGCAAGTAAACATTGCAGGTCCATCCTACTGGGCAAGCCTCATCTGGGAAGGATAACGTGCACCTCCTTGTGGTCTGAAGAAGTACAGTCTGGGAATTTATAATCTAGGGACGCATGCCAACAATTCACCTCAAATGGCTGGAAAAGGTACATTGGTCTATTAACACCACCAACAAAATTACCATCTTATCTAACTACTCTAAATGTGCTGACACATAGATATGCCTTTATAAAGGAAAGATTCAATGCTTTTCTGTCAAATGTAATAGACTCTCCAGCGGACAGATTTCACTGCTTTGCGACTGTAATAGTGGATCTACAGAATCGTTATATCATATAATCTTCAGCTGCCCATTACATTCGGTGCCACGGTCCAAGTTCTTAACTTCATACTTTTCAAGAATCGCTAATGAAACTCAGGAAGCACAACTAATATATCTTATGAATGATGAAGATACAAGTAAATCCCTTACGGTCGCGAGACTCCTGGTTAATGTATTATTTCAAAAGAAAAGGAATGGATCACTGTACGACTCTGATAGTTTAGCAAATCCAAATATTCCTAACAAGCAATGAAGTTGAATGTATTAACATAACTGCAATTAGATGGACTTGAATTGTGGGTTACACGGACGGAGTTTATTATGTATATAGTTTTTATCTAATTTGTAAATATCGTTTAAACTTAGAATTGTTCAAACTGTATTGTTACGAATGTAATATAATGTATTTTTTTATATGGGCCAATGGCTGTAATAAACATTACTACTACTACTACTACTACATTGGTCTATTTGCAAAGACTATGCCACGTTCTGAATCTGTAGCAACTGAAGCTGTATCAGTTTCTGTCCAGCTAAGTGGGCCTTTTCAAGGTGGTAGTGCAAGGTTTTGTCTATGCAGTTCACACACAATCTAGATCAGGGGTCAGCAAACTTTTTCAGCAGGGGGCCGGTCCACTGTCCCTCAGATCTTGTGGGGGGCCGGACTATATTTTGAAAAAAGAAAAGAAAAAAAGAACAAATTCCTATGTCTCACAGATAACCCAGAGATGCATTTTAAATAAAAGCTCACGTTCTACTCATGTAAAAACACCAGGCAGGCCCCACAAATAACCCAGAGATGCATTTTAAATAAAAGGACACATTCTACTCATGTAAAAACACACTGATTCCTGAACCATCCGCGGGCCGGAATGAGAAGGTGATTGGGCCGGATCCGGCCCCCGGGCCTTAGTTTGCCTACCCATGATCTCTAGATATATCACACTTTTTTGCCCCTAAAAAGCACTTATTGAGTAACTGGTTTCATTCTGAAAATATAAGCTGTTTGCAGATTGATTCTGCATTACCCCACAGTGTGCCCATTTGAAAACAGATGTAGATGTAGACTGGGGAACTCAGCAGATGGGCAGGATATACTACTACTACTACTACTACTACTAATACTAATACTACTACTACTACTACTACTACTAATAATAATAATAATTAGCATTTGCATTAGCATTATCACCACCACCACCATCATAGATGACAACTCCCTGGGACACTGCGTGCCCAAGCACCCACAAAACTGGGCACCAACAAATTTTAGTGCCAGGGCTGCATGGCACCTACAGCCCTGGGCACTCACAGTCACAGGGCCAAGTTGGCACTCCTGATTCTTCTTATTTATTATTAGGCAGTCTTGACAATAAGGGGCGTATTCACACCTCCCCAATGACATTGTGGGAGGGTGTATACCAATACTTCAGCCACCACTTCCTTCTTCACCCCCCTGGGTGATGCACCAGGATGAAAAGGCATGGATAACCTAACCAAGGGGAGGGCTTTCCAATGCATCTCAGGAAACCACACCTAACCTTGCGGATGGCAGGATCTCGAACCAATCTAGACTGGAAGCAGCATGTTGAAGATGAGCATGAGTAATCCTGTAATGAGAAAGTCTACATCTTTGTGCTACAAATGGGTCAGTGTGTATGCAGCCTCTTTGTGTGCTTCCCGAAGCAAATGTCACAGTAAATGCTGCTGCTGCATAATAACATGAAGCAGGGGAAAGAGAGATGGGAGATTACAGTAGGTGCCAGGAACATTAATTCACCATATAAGCCTCTGTGCACGTTACTGATGTCAATAACTTTGTGCTGCTCATCTGAGATTTCTTGAACTAGCAGGACATCATTTAAAGTGAATGGTACACAAGACTACCAGCTGTGAAGAGTGATTACTTGAAGGCAACCACAGCTGGATCTGGACCCTCATGTGTATGCAGACTAACAGCTGGCTCTTTAACACAGTCTAATAGCACCCATACATTTAACTGCTTTGGAGCTGCTATTTTCTATCGCTTGGTGCTCTCCATCTGAAGATCTATTGTAATATGCAGCTATTATCATTTAAATATATCTGCTGAAACTTTCTTGCTAAAATTATAGCACTAGCCAGTTTCCAAAGGGTAATTACTCGACAGTAGGTTTTTGTTTTGTTTTTTGTTTTAAACGATATTTCAGAAAGTAGGCTTATGAAACATTTGGGATTAACAGCCTGGAAGATCACCCAGTAAAAATGAGCCAAGGTTTTAAAAGAATGTTTAGAGTTGTATCAAGCGATATCGTCTGCGACACAGCAAACTTGGAGATGTGCATGTGTGAGGGCAAGCATTTCCCCTGAAATTCAGAAGCTGCCTTTTCATATTTAGATGACATAAATGTGTTATGATTTTTGTCCAAGCCGAGCGGAAAACACCTGCAGCGAGGCCGGTCTGACTTTTGCCTGTCTCACTAAGCCGTGAGAAAGCTGCCTTATCTGTTTTCCTACATGGAATGTTTATGTTTTACTGTACTATTGTAATCCTACCCTTTGTGCTCTCTCTTCTGGCTAGACCTAGATGCCAGACAGATGGCTTTATGGCAGCTGTGTCATTGAGCTGGCAGCAGGGATTCTCTCTGCACTATTCCTACAATAAATAGTTTAGCCTTAATTATGGCTTGTGTGTGTTGTTCTTCATTCTGGGAACAATCACATATGACTGCGCCACCGGACTCTCTGTAGATGTGCGCACACGGTTTTGCTCTGGCTTTGGGGCAGTCTCACAAACTATTTGCTGACAAAATGCTACAAAACATCACAGATACTAAAATTGTGTAGATGTTCCAAAATGCCAATGCATTTTAGAAGAGTCATGGGAGTAAATTCCCAGGCAAAACAGGGTGAAGAAGGACGCAGATGAAGTTTTCTGAAGTGCTGTGTTTAGATTCCCCCACCCTCCTCTCTGAACCATCTAGCTCAAGGATGGGGAAGTTGTGGCCCTCCAGATGTTGTTAGACTACAACTCCCATCATCCCTGACCATTGGTCATGCTAGCCAGGGCTGATCTTCCAGCAAATGGGCACTGGCTCCTCATTCCTGACCTAACAGAGCCCATGTTGCCCAAAGTCACCAAGATGAGCATTTTTCCAAACCTGTTCCACATCCCTGGTGGACTGGACACCCCTAACTAGGATTGGACAGTCTTCTGACATGCAGAATTCACTTCCCACTGGAACTCCAAGATCCAACAACCAAAGCCAGATGCAAAAGACAGACTGATTGCAACTGCTTTTTGGGGGGCAGTTTTCCTTTTTGCTAAAAAAAAACAACCATTTAAATTCCGTTTGGAAAATTAAACAAACAGAATTGCAGCGCGAGATAATGCTATCTGAATTAGACTCTCTTTTCGTAACCTGTAACTCATTGAATCAGTTTTGCAAGATCTGAGACCTTTCTCTTCCCTAGGTTAACCGCCATGCACTGTGGGAAGGGGGGGGGAAAAAAGTCCTGCAAAAAGGCACTTGAAAACCCATTTTGTTGACCATTGTTATCCCTAATGTTTACTTCTATATTCATGCTCCACTTGCTAGGACTTGTCCTCTTTATGTTATACATCTGATCCTAATTAAAATTCCAGGGAAGCGGGAAAGACGTCCACCATCACCTAGCAAGATCAACTTACCATGTAATGACATGTAAATTGTAGCTAGCTCTGCCTGTTGAATTCACCTGCCACCTTCGTCTTTCTATGTGATAATGGAGAGGAGGGCCTTTTTACTGGTGGCACCAGGGTTATACAGAATGCCCTCGCTGCTGAAATATGAGATGTCCCACCTGGATGCTGCCAACTCTGGAAGACTTGGGCATTCTCTTTGAAATGCTGGATTCAATAAGCCATTGGCCTCATCCAGCGAGACACTGCTTAGGTTCTTAAGAAATCTATTCTTACCCATTCACTTTTCAAGGCAGCAAACGCGGGTAGCTGCCACAAACTTGCTGGATTTGGGTGGAATCAAACCTGGTTTACTAAAACAAATATGCAGAGAGGCCTTTAACCAGAGCAGCACGACCGGGTGCAGTTCTAATATTAATGAGGCTTGGGAATTGATGATTTTACAATCCCTGCCCTCCCAGCTTTAATCCATTAGTAGGTATAGATTTGGCGGTAGTTAGCACAGTTGGTCAAAACTGCCTGAGTGGAAAATTGATCTCGGGGAAAAGTGCTAGCAGGGTGGGTTGATGAGTTTTTAGTGCTTTGAACTTCGGCTTTCCGGGAAGGCGAGTTTGACTTCCTCCATCCTTTGGGGAAGTTAAACTCGCACGACTCACAGCGAGATATCGGCGAGGCCGCTGCTTAATTTTAATTCATTATAATTAAAACAGATACATTGAAATGAGTGGCAACATTACTATAGTCACCATTTCCTTCTCGCTGTTGAGATATCAGGTCCTCCCTCACATAGGGCACGTGTTGCGGTGCGACCTCGCAACCAGACCCGTGTTGTGGGTGGGGAACGTTTGGATAGCCACAACACCCTATTGGTAGGTCCCTCGATGCTGGGAGCAATCTGACCAATGGGACGCAAGCTAAAGCCAGTCCTAGCAAGTGGAGCATGAATATAGAAGTAAGCATTAGGGATAACAATGCTTAGTGGGAGTCAGGGTATCTCCTTTGGGAGTTCAGATTTGTATTTTGAGTACTATGGGCCTATAAACTTGAGGGCAGGGATAGGTTTCAGGTGAATGGCCAGGTTGTCCTTCTGTCAGCTATTGTCTTTATTCAAATAAACCCCGGGTCTTCTCAGAATGAGCATTGCCATCTCTTAAACAGATACATTGTGACCTGGCCACAGTGATCCATGCGACGGTCACCTCCAGACTAGATTATTGTAACTCGCTCTACGCGGGGCTGCCCTTAAGGCTGACCCAGAAACTCCAGCGAGTGCAGAATGCCGCGGCGAGTCTCCTTACGGGGGCTCTGCCACAAGATCACATTCATCCAGTGCTCTACCAACTGCACTGGCTCCCGGTGGAGTATAGGATCAGGTTTAAGGTGCTGGTTTTGACCTTTAAAGCCCTACGTGGCCTAGGACCCTCGTACTTAAGGGACCGCCTCTCCTGGTATGCCCCGGGTAGGACCTTGAGGTCCTCAAATAATAACATCCTGGAGATCCCGGGCCATAAGGATATCAGGCTGACAGCTACTAGGGCCAGGGCGTTTTCGGTCATGGCCCCAACATGGTGGAATAGTCTGCCACAGGAGACAAGGGCTTGCAAGATCTGGCATCCTTTCGCAAGGCCTGCAAGACTGAACTGTTTCGCCAGGCTTTTGGGTTGGGTGGAGTTTAATTGCCTTGTTATGTTATTCTGTTGGTCTGTTGGTGGACTGCTTAAAATGAGGTGACATTTTAAAATTGGAATTTTACATTGTATCTTAATCTGTGTTTTTAATTGATTGTTTGTGGTTTGTTGAGGTTTTTATGATTGTTAGCCGCCCTGAGCCCGGTTCCTGACTGGGAAGGGCGGGGTATAAATAAAAGTTTATTATTATTATTATTATTATTATTATTATTATTAAAACGGAACAGTAATCCATGGAGAAAGTAGTCAATGAGCCCGGGTTCTGTTGTCCTGGTTCAAGCTAATGTGGCATATTAACGCTCTCCTTTCGACCAAGCATCTGACAATGTCTTCTGCGTTTGCTGCACCTGGCAAACAAGTACTTCACCCGACCTGTTAATTTTATTGACAGCCTTAAGCAGTAGAAAACACACTGCTGTTCTGATAGCTGCAGCGCTCCCAGGACAACCAACAGCAAATGGCTAGGAGCTTACGTGGGAAGACAGGTTTGCAAGAAATCAGAGAAAGCCACAAACGCTCGATACCAGGCTGGAAAGTGGAGAGCTAAGAGCTTTGAGAAATCAGGTAATTAATCTGAAATTCTCTGCTGTCAGTTGCCGGAGGGGGTGGGGAGCTTTATGATGACAAGATACTTTGCTACAAGCTGAGATGCTCTCGCACCCCAAAGTGTCAAGGCGGAGGGAAAACAAACTTCTCAAAGAGGCCAAGGAGCAGGACCTGACAAGACAAGTCTGCTTGCTTGGTGTAGAGCCAAGCAGCTCTGTTAATAAAGATATGTCCACAAAGCAATTGATTATTTGGATACTGGATATAATTTGTGATGCTGATAAAACTTGAAACAGATGGAGCTGCTTCATAGCTAGTGAATCCACTGGTCTATCTAGCTCAGCATTGTGTACAATGACTGTCAACAGCTCTCTGGGGTTTCGTACAATCAGAATTTTAAGGGACCATGAGGGTCAACTGCAGGAATCTTTTGCCAACGTGGGGCTCGGACCCACAACCCTGAGATTAAGACTCTCATACTCTACCGAATGTATGAGACTGCCTCATTCTACCGAATGAGGGACGCGGGTGGCGCTGTGGTCTAAACCACTGAGCCTAGGGCTTGCCAATCAGAAGGTCGGCGGTTCGAATCCCCGTGACAGGGCGAGCTCCCGTTGCTTGGTCCCTGCTCCTGCCAACCTAGCAGTTCGAAAGCACGTCAAAGTGCAAGCAGATAAATAGGTACCGCTCCGGTGGGAAGGTAAACGGCGTTTCGGTGCGCTGCTCTGGTTTGCCAGAAACGGCTTAGTCATGCTGGCCACATGACTCGGAAGTTGTACGCCGGCCCCCTCGGCCAGTAAAGAGAGATGAGCACTGCAACCCCAGAGTCGTTCGTGACTGGACCTAAGGGTCAGGGGTCCCTTTACCTTTTTACTCTACTGAATGAGCTATCCCAGCAATTCCTCCACAGGAGTCTTTCCCAAACCAACTGGAAATCTCAGGGACTGAACAGAGAGCTATCTGCATATAAAACAGATGCCCTTCTCTAGCTGGGGCTGAGAAAGAGGGAGCCCTTGTCTGAAACCCTGGAGAACCACTGCCAATATTGGCCTAGCTGGACCCAGTCTAAGGGAGCTTTCTGCCTTTCTAAATTCCTAAGAAATGGCCCCAGGGCGGCTTACAAAAATAATCTAAATAAAAGCAGAATATGTAATAAGCAGAAACATTGAAATTCCCATAAGTTACATAACTGACAGCATCATGAAAAATCACTCAACCCATCAGATTCTAAAAGTCTGCCCCCAAAGGGTGGGGTTTGTACCTGGAATCAAAAAGAAATTAATGTTGGTTTCAGACTCACTTCAGTGGGAAATACCATTCAACAGATACAGACCCACCACCAAGAAAGGATAATCATTAAGTGTTGAATACTTCATGCCGAATAATTAAGTTTTTACAGTTTAGAATTCCCAATGGCGTAGCATGGGGTGCCAGTACCCGGGGCAGGGCCCCGGCCTGATGGATTGGGCTACTGGGGTGGAGGTGTGCATCGGGGTGTGTGTGTGTGTGGAGACTGCGAGGCACATGGCTGCTGGCCCTGCCACTGCTGGTGGCAGTGTCTGCACACCTCCTCGGCTTGGCACCTCTGCTGTCTCCCAGCTCAGCCAGCCCAGGGGCGGGGCGCATGGGCATTGAGCCTGGTTGCGCCCCTCTCAGAATTTTGTGCCCAGGGCCATGGCCCCTCTGCCCCCCAGCATGCCACTGAGAATTCCAAAAGGGTGGATTTTTAATTGACACGGAATCATAGAATCGGGGAGTTGGAAGAGACCCCAAGGGTCCTCAAGTCCAACCACCTGCATTGCAGGAATTACAGCTGAAGCATTTCTTACAGATGCCCATCCAACCTGAAACACTGCTTCAGCTCAAGGGTGGTAGGACTGCCTTAACCTGTGATGGAGGCATTCCCATACCAGGTTATAAATAGACCGCTGTATTGTCAAAAGCCAAAGCACAGTTTGCCAAGTGGGGAATCAACCTGTGCGCTTCCCCGCACCTCTACCCAGAGGACACTGACAAGCATGGATTCACAGCGTTAGGCCTTAGCAGGTCAGTTGATGTCCCCTGATGAAAAGCTTCTGGGCCTGGTTGGAGCAATGATGAGATGTTGCTCTGGCTGTCCTCATCTGAAGGTTAGGTGTTATCGAGTCAAATGACCGGTCCAGCCTCATTCATCAACATTGTCTGGCTCTCCAGAGTTTCACATCTCCTCCGTGGGGAAACCAGGCATAGTATATGCTCTATGACTGAGGAACTGACCTCCCTAGGTACCTGAAAATCAGAAATGGGAAATCTGCTGTCCCTTGGGTGTCGTTGGACTCCAAGTCCCACCATCCCTGAGCATTAGTCACACTGGCTTCGGTTGATGGGAGTTGGAGTCCGCATCTGGATGGCCTGGGATTCAGACTCAGATGCTGAACCTGAGGGATCCCAGCCTGCACAGGATTCCTCACCTCCAGAACCAGCAGAGCCGGGGAGAGGGCCTGAGTCTGAAGGGTCCTCACCTGTGCAGGATCCTCAGGTGCAGGCATCTGCTGCGTCTGCTCTGGCTCCTGATGGGGTGGAGGACCCATTGCCTGCAGGTGCTCCACTCCCAGCCCCGTCAGGGGAAGCTGAGGTTGCCTCTGAGTCCGGTAACCCTCCAGCCTCTCATGAGCTGCAGAGGCTCAGGGCAGAGAGGCGAAGGGAACTGAGTTCCCGCAGGAGGAGTGCTCGCCTCCAAGCCAGAAGAGGCGAGTCACCAGAGGATGGGGGCCACCCTATGCCTTGGGGCAGATAAAAGCCGGCCAGCCCCAGCCCCAAGTTGCGGGAGCAACATTGTTGGTTACCAGTTCCTGCTTGAAACCTGTCCTGCTTTCCGGCCTGAGCTCCTGATCCGCCCTGGTTCCCTGCTTGCCTACCTGTTCCTGACTTTGCCTGACTCCCTGCCCTGCACCCAGCTTCAGTGACTACGGACTGCCTTTACGTTGCACCTCTGACCACGGACCGGACTTGGACCTCGCCTTTTGGGTAACCAATGGGACCAGCACACTCCCTGACACTGCTGTAGCTGAAGCTTACCTGGATGGGGCCAGGGCAGCAGTGACTGAGCAGACACACTGGTAGGACCAATGTATTGGCTCCACTGGCACATCCTTGTAGTGTTGACCTCATTGCTGCCCTCCCCTTTCCCAGCAGCTCTACTTCTGAATGGGATGTGGCCCCACAGATCTGCCTCACCACACCGGCTGCATACTGGTAGTAGCATCTGCAGGGGCACTCTGCAGGTTCCTCATCCCTGTGTGGGGAATCCACAGCCTTGATCCATGATAGATAAATGGAGCTTCCATGAACAGCCCCTCTGAATGCTGGGGCTTTCATGCTCTGATTGCAGACTTTCTCAAGACAACTGGCTGCAAATTGCCGAAGGCTGGCTTGACCCTTAGCCTATTCCAGCAGGAGCCGTTGCACATTCTTGTGACTGGGTTCAACGTGCATCACCTCTGCCATGTTGGCCTTCAGAGAAGCCAGGCCTAATGAGCAACTCCATAGCAAAAGGGTATTTAATTGCAACTTAAGCCTTGTGTTATAAAGAAGAAGAAAAGATAGATCCAGGAAAACTTGCTTGCAGATATTCTGGGTGTTGTGTATAATGGCACCGTCTTTGGGTGTTTTGTTGTTGTTCTCGATCATTTGTAATGAAGCACACCCAGATGCCAGCAGAAGATCTGTGAATGGATGGAGCTGTTAACAAGTGGAAGCACACCTCTAGGACAAGTGAAGTCGGTTACAATAACCAGACCGCCAGGGGAGGAAAAGTGTTGCCTCAGATTACCTAATTGGAGGGTTCAAGGTGTAGGAGTTGATTACCTTCCCAGACTGAATGGGGAAGGTTATAAGTCAGCAAAGAGAGGGAGTCAGGGATCAGGAGGTTACGAAAGAGGCAGGGTGTCAATTAGGTCCCCCAAAGACAGAGGGAAATAGTTTCCCAGGGAAATAAAGGAAAAGGAAAATCTCACGGCAAAAAGACCATATAATGTAAGCTCAAGGCAGGCAGGAAATGTCTGGAGACAAATAAATTACAAGGTTAAAAACAGGCTTTTCTGGGGAAGCTGCAAAACTTCCAAGAGGAATTCTCCACTGAAATATAGTTGCTTGGCTGAGAACAGTAGATTTTTGCTGGGATCGCCAGATTTTCGGTGGTTCCTTTCACCGCACTAGCAAGTCCTCGCTTTGGCTACAGCCCTTTTGTTGTGTGTCAGTTGCTCAGTGTCACAGAACACCACGTGTTTTGCAGTCTTGAGATAGCTGTTAGCTTCTGCATGTCGCACAGCATCATGGGCTTTGAAGTCCAGAGACTGTGTAAATAATGGTTATTGTGCATGATGCTATGGGAACGCAGAGCATTTTCTGGATGCACTCGCAGTGCGTTTCACAAAGGGAATGCAAATTTTCCGTTTGGCCTCCCCATATATCAAACAAAATTCTATTTTGAGTGGGATTATTATTTGACACAACTCCACGCTAGCCTCCCTCTTGTTATTGGGGAAAGGAGAACAGAGGCTATTTTTACATTTCTACCCTAGTTTCTTTGTCTTCACAATTTTCAGCCTCACAGCAACTTTGTGTATTGATTAGCCCAATAAATCAACCCGGCGCTCTCCATCTGTTATGGACTACAACTCCCAACAGCCTCACCTTCATGGGGATTTGAGTACAGCTTGTTCAGACCCAAACCCATGGAGCAATGTCACAGTGCCCCCCCCCATATGTCCATGATCAAAGGTGAGTCAGAATTTGGGTTTAATTCAGCAGGCTATTTTCTGTGTCCCACTGGCTCTGAAGCAACATTATCAGTCCAGTAAAGGCCATTTTCACTTGCCCTCTATTGATCTCATTTCTTTTTGCAGGTGAAGTTGAGAAGTTCCTTCGGGGAACAAAGCGGTTTGAACTTCCTCGTCAAACGTGTTCAGTGAACATAATCAAGAAGACAAATGTTTTCTTCTTAATTGGACGGTATGGATTCTCCCCACCACCCCCGAATCCTTATCACTGTTACTGGAAAGCGCCATGAGTAGATTTTCCAGAATGGTGCTATAAAAAATAAAGATGATTGATTAATTCAATATACCTAGAGGCAGGAAACGTCTTCCAGGAATGTTTAGAGGAAATGTACAGCATTCTACAAATAGACGCAGTTTACTATATGCATATTAAGCTTTCTGGGATGCTGAAGATTTCCGTTCTCCCGGTTTCAGCTTTGGCGGAATGGCTGGCATTTATTTTATTTAAATTCTCCTTTTTTATTCCCCCTTTTCAGTATGCAAGGATCCCTCAAAGCAACAATCAACAATCATAAAACGCAGAGAAAATTCATAAAAACGTTCCAAAGAAATTAAAACACATTAACCATACTTAGCATTTCTGATTGTTCTTCTCATACATTATCTCACAGTGCAACATTGAAACGGCCCTGAATGGTGGGCCAATATTATCATCTTCATCTTGCAGAAGGAGGGCTGAAGTAGAGGGAATGGAGCTTTGTCTAATGCAAGGATGTCTCAAGTGTTTAAAGCAGAGGTTGGGGAACTTCAGGCTTGGAGACCAAACTCCATGGAGGAACATGCAAAATAGGGAGAGATTTTTCTAGTCTTGCAATACTGTTTAACAAATGGAGTATTTGTAGTTCCCTTGCTGGCTTTTGCAGGTGAGTCATAATAATAATAATAATAATTTCTTATTTTTACCCCGCCCATCTGGCCGAGTTTCCTCAGCGAATCTGGGCGGTTTCCAGTCAAATGTTTAAACAATACAGCATTAAGAAGAAGAATATGCAGAAGAAGAAAGCAATTTAGCAAAGATTCAGAGTCCCAACTGCTATTTCCAGTTTACTGTGTTGCAGTGAAGATAACTGATAGCCCGTTTACTCAATCTATGGCCATCACTAACTTTAATCTACTAATTTAAATGGGTCTACTCTAAGTTAAAGTTGAGCGCAACCCATACTGGGGATAGTTACAGGTAGGTAGCCATGTCGGTCTGCCGTAGTTGAAACAAAATAAAAAATAAAATAAAATCCTTCCAGTAGCACCTTAGAGACCAACTAAGTTTGTTATTGGTATGAGCTTTCATGTGCGTACACACTTCTTCATACTGGGGATACTTCAGGTGGAAATTCCCAGGTGTCAAAAAAGGCTATTTATGTATGCCGCTACTGTGGCCTGTGTTTCGTTAGCCCTCAAATGGAAAATGAGCAAGGTCCCAACCAGAGAAGAATGGCAACTTAAAGTGATGGAATATGCACAGCTTGCAGATCAAACATATAGAATAAAAGAACAAGAAGAACATTCATTTAAAGAAGATTGGAAAATGTTTACTGAATATATTGGGGGGGGAATTGTGTACACTTGAAAATGTTGGCAACATTAAGATAAATTGAACTGTGTAAATAAGTTTCGATGGAAGTAATAATGGAATACTAAATGGCTTAGTTTATATAAAATATACAGGGATTTATGCTATATATTTTAAAATTTTATGTATGGATGCTTTATGATGGCCTATATTTGTAATGCCTAATAAAGGTTTGGCAAAGTAAGTCAGTAAGCAAGCAAGCAATCCTATATTTTTCTTATCCTCATTTTTTCTGGGGGCCACCCTCAGCATAACTCACTAGTCTAAGAAAGAGTCAGCCTCATACAATGCACAGACCCATTTATCCCTAGATTCCCCCATAGATTAATTGTGATAGGACACATGAGAGATGGCGCAGGTCCCTTTGAAAGCAATCAGGACCCCGTTTAGACCTCTTGGTTAAAATGAAAATAATTATTTGCCATGAAGGGCAATTCCCCCCTCCCCCCTTGGAGCCTTAAGAGCAAGTCCCCCAAATCAGCTCCTCTTATGTTCATTAAATCCAGGCCCCGGAGCGATCTCGATTGACATACTAAAAATGTGCTTTCTCTCAACACGCTGAAATTGTCCCATGTGATGTTTATTGATAAAGGGGAATAAGTGCAACAGCTAACATTTCTGTTTGGGTTTCATGGTTAGTTAGCGACATGATGGACGTGCTCATAATATACACCGCCACCTTTAAAAAAATAAAAAAGCCCGTGCAATCAATCTTGCGCGTGGTGTAACATTTCATTTCCAATCTTGATCAACGGGTTGTTTGCCTTTTGCATATTGCTTGGGTTTCATTCTCGGCTGCTCTGCAGATTGATGGGGGAAGGAAAGGGAGGCGAGGGGATTGCGAAGCCAGAGGGGCTGTGGCTCGGTGGGCAGAACATCTGCTTTGCATGCAGAAGGTGGCAGGTTCAGTGCTTGGCATTTCCAGACAGGGCTGGGAATTACTCCTGCCTGGAACTCCAGAGAACTGCTGCCCGTCAATGCAGACAATATTGAACCAGATAGACCATCTGTATATGGTGGCTTCCTCTGTTCCTGTGTTCCCTGCTTGGACTGTGTTCCAAGCTGTGTTCAGATTAGGGCGGGGGGCTGACCTGACTCAGTATAAGGCCTGGATTGCTTAGTTAGTTAGAGGATGGTGCTGATAACACCAAGGTGGCTGTGCATTCCTCCATTGCAGGAGGTTGGATCAGATGGTCCTCAAGGTCCCTTCCAACTCTACAATTCTAGGATTCTAAGGCAGCTTCACTTGCTCCTAGAATGGACCCCAAAAAAGGAGAGGCAAAAGAAGAAGAAGAAGAAGAAGAGTTTGGATTTGATATCCCGCTTTATCACTACCTGAAGGAGTCTCAAAGCGGCTAACATTCTCCTTTCCCTTCCTCCCCCACAACAAACACTCTGTGAGGTGAGTGGGGCTGAGAGACTTCAAAGAAGTGTGACTAGCCCAAGGTCACCCAGCAGCTGCATGTGGAGGAGTGGAGACGCGAACCCGGTCCCCCAGATTACGAGTCTACCGCTCTTAACCACTACACCACACTGGCTCTCCGAACCAAAATACTCTCTGAACTGATCATAGAGTGAAATATTGGACGTCCTTGTTCTGGGACTCCAGGTGGGGACTTAGCTCAAAACTAAGCTTACACAACCTTAAAAGGTAAAGGTAAAGGACCCCTGACAGTTAAGTCCAGTGGCGAACGACTCTGGGGTTGCGGCGCTCATCTCACTTTACTGGCCGAGGGGGCTGGCATTTGTCCGCAGAAAGTTTTCCCGGGTCATGTGGCTAGCATGACTAAGCCACTTCTGGCGAAACCAGAGCAGCGCATGGAAACGCCGTTTACCTTAACAGCCGGAGCAGTACCTATTTATCTACTTGCACTTTGACGTGCTTTCAAACTGCTAGGTTGGCAGGAGCAGGGACCGAGCAATGGGAGCTCACCCCATTGCGGGGATTCGAACCGCCGACCTTCTGGTCGGCAAGCCCTGGGCTCAGTGGTTTAGACCACAGTGCCACCCATGTCCCTTACACAACCATATCTGTTTCAAAATAACTTCTCTATATTTCTCTCCCTCTCTCTCTCTCCCCTCTCTCTCTCTCTCTCTCTCTCTCTCTCTCTCTCTTTTTTCTTCTCTCTTTCTGCTCATGGCAATCAAGACACTGCTTCAAAGCGTAAAGAAACCCAGGAATCAAAGAGCTGAATCGCAGATGACCTTTGAAGAGACAGGCAAGCATTACCGCAGAAGGAGCTGTATTTATGGGCAGCATCAAAACCAATGTCTCCCTTTAATGGCAGGCATCACCTTCTCGTGTCACTTTACAGTGACATGGAGAAACAAATAAGCCTTGAAAAAGCTGATATTCTATCAGGTGGTAATAGCCTTAGCACCCGCCCATCTAAAGCATCAGACTCAGTGCCTGCCCCCACCACTTTTGAAGATGCTTCTTATCAGTGCTGAGGTCCTCCTGGCTTCTGTCATTCCTTTCCCAGGAGGAAGATATCAAGAGCTGCCTTATGCCGAATCAGACCCATATAAGCTAAACAAGCTATAGCTTAGGGACCCACTCTCTTGGGGCCCCCCAAAAAATTTAAAGGGAAAAAAACTGGATGTACATTTCCAAAATAGAAGACTGTCTTGCCAGAGTGGTGTATGCTCTAGTTATCTCCTGCTTGGACTACTGCAATGCACTCTATGTGGGGCTACCTTTGAAGGTGACCTGGAAACTACAACTAATCCAGAATGTGGCAGCTAGACTAGTGACTGGGAGTGGCCACCAAGACCATATAACACCAGTCTAGAAAGACCTACATTGGCTCCCAGTACGTTTCCGAGCACAATTCAAAGTGTTGGTGCTGACCTTTAAAGCCCTAAATGGCCTTGGTCCAGTATACCTGAAGGAGCGTCTCCACCCTCATCGTTCTGCCCAGACACTGAGGTCCAGTGCCGAGGGCCTTCTGGCGGTTCCCTCGCTGTGAGAAGCCAAGTTACAGGGAACCAGGCAGAGGACCTTCTCGGTAGTGGCACCCGCCCTGTGGAACGCCCTCCCACCAGATGTCAAAGAAAAAAGCAACTACCAGACTTTTAGAAGACATCTGAAGGCAGCCCTGTTTAGGGAAGCTTTTAATGTTTAATAGACTATTGTATTTTAATATTTTGTTGGAAGCCGCCCAGAGTGGCTGGGGAAACCCAGCCAGATGGGCAGGGTATAAATAATAATAATATATTATTATTATTATTATTATTATTATTATTATTATTATTATGAAGAAGAATAGTAATGACCAGTGCTTTTCCCCCACAGCCAGAGTGTGCCAGAGCACATCTTCAGCAGATCTTCAGTGGACAGGAAGTCCTCAGGCTGAGCTTCCTGCCTCAACTCAAATAGTTGTAGAGCAGAGAAGGACGGCAGCAGAGAAAGGCTCTGTGTGCCATTTTGAGCAAGTGCCAGAACGCGCAAGTGTTTTAAAAGCTTTTATTCCTTTCTGCCTTAACTGTTGGGTACTTGCGAGAGAGGCAAAGGGAGTTTCCTGGGAGTATAGCTTCTCTGGGAGCCTAGCTCACACCAGAGAAGCCGGGAACAGCGCGACTGAGCTCCGGGGCCTCAGCAGGCTCCCACCTCCCAGCCAATTCCCGTAGCAGCGCAGCAGCAGAAAGGGCTACCTCGTGCCCTTCTGGAGGAAATTGACTCTCTTGGAGGAATGGAGTGGAAATGCTCCTTTACTTGAGGAAACTGAAGTGACACCACACTTCCCCCATGGGAGCATGTGCGAGGGGTGTTATTTTGTAGAGGGAAAGATGTGGTCAGGGCACACTTTACATAACTTGACCAACTCCCTTAAACTGGCATGCCAGCCAAGATGGCAGACCAGAAGTGGCCTCTTGCCCTTCTTCCTACTTCAGAGGTGGAACGGCATATTGGATGTAATAAGAAGAGGGGGGAAATCATTTCTTTGTGTAGCATTCTGTTAGTTTAGTAGGTTAGGAACAGGAGGGGGTAAAGACTTTTCTGCCTCCTAGGAAAGTTTTTCTCTTTTTTTTAATGGTATAGTTAAAACTTTTGAAGGGCGCTAAGAGGACAGCAGCTATGAATGAGGTCAAGAAGACAAGCAATCTGTGGCTTATCATTAATAATGAGAATGAGGCTACGGAAGGTCATGGAACCTCAACTGCATTGTAAGTGTAATTGGGACTTCACCACCACTTCCCCCCAATCTTCCACATTCAGCAGTTCCGACAGTGATTTGGATGTGCGGCCATTAGTGAAGAATGGTGTCTTCTTCCTGAAATATGCCTTTGTCATGGAGGAGAAAAGCAATGGGGAATAACTGTGGCAAAGGGCAGAGTATATAATAGAAAAAGAAGAAGAAGAAGAAGAAGAAGAAGAAGAAGAGTTTGGATTTGATATCCCGCTTTATCACTACCCGAAGGAGTCTCAAAGGGGCTCACATTCTCCTTTCCCTTCCTCCCCCACAACAAACACTCTGTGAGGGGAGTGGGGCTGAGAGACTTCAGAGAAGTGTGACTAGCCCAAGGTCACCCAGCAGCTGCATGTGGAGGAGCAGGGAATCGAACCCGGTTCACCAGATTACGAGTCTACCGCTCTTAACCACTACACCACACTGGCTCTCTTGGGTTCAGGGCGTTTCAGGGCAGAGGGATGTCAGCTATCAGGGTAGCGATACAGTTGAGGTGGTCAAATGGCTTTTGGCTATCCTCACATGCTGACCATTCTGGAGACGTTTGTTTTTTTGTTTGTTTGAGGAAGCCCACCCAGATCTGACAGGTATTTTAGTATGTAATTTTATTTTATAAAGTGTGTGTGTGGTTGGTTTTATTTTGGGGAGAAATTAGACTTAACTTACTTTTAATAGCTGGGTTTATAGGTGTCAGGGCTGCCCCCCTTCGTCAGTCGTTCAATCAAGAGTCCGAGTCATCTGGTTCTGAAGCTTTTATCTAAGCTAATTGCTTTACAATGCAGAGCTAGTCATAAACATGTCTCATCAATCACTCGCAGATTCCGAAAGTGGGGAACTATGATTTTCCCTCCAACAAGCCCATCGGGGAAAGCGAAAGCGTCTTTTCCTTTGCCTCCCCTTTTCCCCCCGGAAGTCCTCCCTGGAACCTCCCAGGTCTCTCCCTGCTTAACCCAAGCCCTGGCAACACCTCCTCCCCTGGCTCACTGCTGCTCCCAGAGGCAGAAGAGGAATCCGTTGTTAAAATTGGCAACTGCTCTCTATAAGCACTTAACGCTGGGCTGGAAGGGGGGAAAAGATCCCTGATAATAGGCAACTTTGATGCTTAGGTTTTTGATGATTAAGTGGTATATAAATTCCTTTAAACAAATAAACAATAAAGTAGTCACAATAGCATTAAAAACCTTGCTTGTTTTTCAAACCGTGAGAAAGCAGAAAATTATCTTGAGCTGTACTGTACTGGCTGTCAGTGACACTTTATGGGGGATTGCTGCTGATTTAGCTATGGATAGATGAATATACCAATTTCAGTTTCTCTTTGTTTTTCATTTTCCCAGCATTCATTTTCCTTAGCTCTTCCCCCAAATGATCTGTGGACAAAATCCTGCATTCGGATATTGCACATGCACTAACTGAAACCACTCATAAATTCAGTGGCTGCAATCCTATATATTGCATCCCTATTATGAACTCAGTAGGATATATTTCTGAGTGCAAAATTAGGCTGCACATTTCTTGAACTTTGTTGCCATTGAAACCAATGGGACAGGTTACTCGTGGCTTAAGTCTCATTTATTCCAATGGGTATGAAATTTAACAGATACCATCAGGATGCAAGCCAAGTTCTAGTTCTCTTCTGCCTTGAAATAATTCTTTAGAACCAGATAGATGATAGATAGATAGATAGATAGATAGATAGATAGATAGATAGATCGTGTCCTCCCTCAAAGAGGGCACATGTTGCGGTGTGGCCTGGCAACCAAACCCTTGTGTTGTGGGTGGAACGTTTGAGCAGCCACAACACCCTATTGGTAGGTCCCTCGATGCTGGGTGTAATCTGACCAATGGGATGCTAGCAAATTGGATCGAGGGACCTACAAAAGCCCCATGCACGTGTCTCTGAGCTTCCTCTTTTGAGCCTGTGCATCAGAACACCCGCCCACCGCTCCCTATATTTAGGGCTTGCGCTTGACCTTGCTATGCCGTCGTGTGTCGCCTGTCGTTGGGACAGGGGCACGGCAGGAATTTTCTCCACTTGGCTGATTGGCTGTTGCCACTTGGGTTTCGCCTGCCATGTAGCAAATCGTCACAACTTGTAAGGTTGCGGATAAGCTCTGGTTCAGGTGATAGGGGTGGCAGAAGGCTCTAGCCATCCCTATGCGAAGGGTATTCCGTTAAAGGAATCCAGGGACTCAATGGTTTGGTCAACCCGGAGAGGGGTTCTGCCCGTGCCCGAGTCCAGGGGGACATCTAGTATGTCTCCGCTTTCCGTTGTTCCAGGTGTTCACCCTAGGCTGACCTATGCTGGTGCCCTGGGTCAGCGCTACCTGCCACGGTGCAGGGAGCTAGTCGAACCAGAGCCTATGCAACCACTCAATTGATGTAATCAATAAAGTTGTGGCCTAAATTCTGCCAAAAACCAAAACAAATTTCAAGTCTTGTCTGAATTTATTTAAGGGGGAGGTTAAAGGTCTACACACGCAAATAGATAGATAGATAGATAGATAGATGATAGATGAATACAAAGTCCAATGTTGGCTGGCATCCAATGAGAAAAGGCAATCTTTAATGGGTTGTACTTTGTAGCTTTCAATACCAAGGACTAAATAAATACTCGAGCTGTTAAAAATAATGTAAGAAGATTCTGAATGATGCCTGGGAGGTGAGAAGACAAAAAGAAAATCCTGCAAGCAAGTAACAGCAGGAAAAGCAACAAACAATTGTACCTCTTGCTGCCAAAGTGAAAATTGAATCTCTCCAAGTCCTAGAAATCCACATGTCTAACCCATAGCCAGAAAAGCCACAACTGCTGTCACACTACAGGCATATCTGTATCTGAGACTTAAAAAAAGGCTTGAAATGCATTAGCCGAGCCTACAGAATCCTGGAGTCTGTAGATCTGAAAAGGGGTCTGTATCAGAATTTATCAGTAGCCCTCCCCCTTTCATTCCTCTGAGGAGCAGAATGGACAATGTTTTGAGCCAGAAATGGGGGAACACCTCTCAGCTAAGAGATGGAAATTGCAACTGGAAGGATAAACATCCACCATCTACTATGCCTGAGTCCGAACATCTCACAACCCTTTCTAATGTTTGAATGCATGGCTTATATATTTCGATACCTATTTGGACATGCGTTTTATTTATTATTTGTTGAATTTGTATCCTGCCCAAGGGGGACAAACAGATGCACAATTTAAAAGCAGAGACAATGCAACTAAATATTCTAAAATAGCAAAAATAGCCGGAAAAGAATTGCTGTTAAAAGCATCCAAAAACAGTTATGGTTAAAAACATTTCCCCATCCTATGATCTCAGGAACAGGGCCCTTCAGCCACCAAGTGCCTAAGCAAACAGGAAAGTTATCAAATTCCTCCTAAAAGTTCGTAAAGATGGAGCTAGGCGACCCTCCCTAGGGAGAGCATTCCACAACCAGAGACTGCTTACATTAACCTATGCATGTATATTAGGGTTTTATTGTCAATACCAGCTGGTGCTGTTTTTATTCCCCCATCTTTCTTCCTTTTTTTTTTGTTATATTTGCAAATAATATATATATATTTAAAGCAATGAGAGAAAATGATCCAAAATAAAATGTTTCCGTTCAACATTAGCTCCCGGTAGGTATTCTTGGTGAGATATTTGGAGGATGGGGGAGAAACCAACACCTCACCTGTTTTCCAGATGTTTTTCTCCTGGTGCATACTGTTAGCGCATACCCAGTGATGGGGCCGCATGCTTTATTTATTTATTTCATTTTTTTAAAAAATACACATCGGCCGCGTATTTTGGTACGGGCCCAAAAACAACAACCCAAACCGCTGCCAACCAAAGCTTAAAATAACAACCGCGCATAGTAAAATAGGCTGTCAAATGAACAAAAAGGCCATCGATCAAGCTAAGCAGTTAAAGAGAATGGGACAGATTAGCGGAAAATCCCTTTGCAAAGTTCAGGAATGGTAAGAAAGGTCAGCTCCAGTCGTTCCGCCTAAATCAGAGGAGGGGAAGCGTTTCTCAGCCCAAAATGACCCTTCCGGGGAGCTGCATGCAAAGGAGAATTTAAGGCAGCATGACTGGCTCTCTCACACTGGGGCTGAGCCAAGGTGTGTGTTGCAGGGCACCACAACAAGAATGTAGCGCAGGAGTCAGCAACCTTTTTCAGCCGTGGGCCGGTCCACCGTCCCTCAGACCATGTAGTGGGCAGGATTATATTTTGAAGGGAAAAAATGAACGAATTCCTATGCCCCACAAATAACCCAGAGATGCATTTTAAATAAAAGTACACATTCTACTCATGTAAAAACACCAGGCAGGCCCCACAAATAACCCAGAGATGCATTTTAAATAAAAACACACATTCTACTCATGTAAGACTACAATTTCCATAAGATTAGTATATGCAATGACTATCAACAAATCCCAAGGACAAACTTTGAACTGCTGCGGTATACATCTAGAAACTGATTGCTTCTCTCATGGACAATTGTATGTTGCATGCTCTAGAGTTGGAAATCCACAAAACTTACTTATCTACACAAACAATGGCAAAACAAAAAATGTAGTCTACCATCAAGTCTTATGATACAAACAACAAAACCTAACCTAACCTAAACTCAACATTACACCTAAGCATTACAAAAACATTTCAAAAACCACAGCAACGCGTGGCCGGGTCAGCTAGTATGTATATATATATATATATATATATATATATATATATATATATATACGCATCAATCTCATTTTGATACCTATTTGGACATGTGTTTTATTATTATTTGATGAATTTGTATCCTGCCAGGCAGGCCCCACAAATAACCCAGAGATGCATTTTAAATAAAAGGACACATTCTACTCATGTAAAAACACGCTGATTCCCGGACTGTACACGGGCCGGATTTAGAAGGTGATTGGGCCGGATCTGCCCCCTGGGGCCTTAGGTTGCCTACCCCTGATGTAGCGCATGGGCAAAACGGAAGGCGAGAGATGCCAATTTTTGGGCTTTCACAGGCGCCGCTGAAATTTGAAAGAGCAAAGTCCACCCCTGTTGCAGGTGTCACCTGGAGCGATACTAGCAACAATCTGAAGCATCCTTGACCTTGTCCCACCGCCATCAGGAAGATGTCCCCGCCCCCACTCTGCTCCCACTCGCTCTGCATCATTGCAAAGGAGGTTTATGATAGAGAAAAACCACCTCACACAATGTTTGCAAGAAACCATCACAAAACTCAGCACGGACAACACGCTCAGCAAAGACATCAAGGCAGTCGCCTGGGTTCCGAGAAGCAATGCATAGAGACACTTTCAAAAAGCACAAAGTCACGGGACGGTGGCATTTTTAGAAAAGCAAGTTAATCATTCCAGTACCTTAATTAGCACCTTCCTTCAACATCCACGAAGAAGTGAGGAAACTGTTTTGCCAAGAAATAAAAGGTATCCATCCTGGAAATGAAACAGCATTAAAACAGTTATTAGAATTCCGAAGGATTCAGTTCATTTTGCACAATATTAAAGTTAAAATGCCAAGACAAATGACTCATTCCTCCTCGTAAGAAAAAAAAAATGTAGGAAAGTTTTAAGATTTTATTGTCTTCATAATTGCACATTTCCATATATTACTGAAAGCTTTCTTTCTCCCCTGGTCCAAGCATCTTGGAGCCAACAGATTACACGGTCAGCAGATTCAAACGCTAAAGTTTGTCTATGGATTCTGCCACCGTAGGCTGCAGATAGGAGATTAATTATTGGAAGACTTCCCCTTGTCGGGGGGAAACTCTCCACATGTAGAGAAATAGCCTGTGAGGAGAAAATTGTATGTAGCACCCAGCTAGAAAGTGAAAAATAGGAGCAGGCTGTTCTGTTTCCATATAGCCAGCAACCCTTCTCCCTACTATTTAGAGACATACAATTTAAAGCAATTTGTTTTATTTAGATTATTTGTACACCACCCTTTGCACAAGCCATCACCTTGCACATCACCTTGCAAATGTTTGCAGCTGACAGATTAAAATCTATGAAAGCCATGAAATAATACAATCTTTTTTAAAGAAGCAGATAACTTATCACTAAATAAAGGTAACCAAAATAAAATAAAAACTAAGATCACGGCCACTGGTCCCATCACCTCCTGGCAAATAGAAGGGGAAGAAGTAGAGGCAGTGAGAGATTTTACTTTCTTGGGTTCCATGATCACTGCAGATGATCACTGCAGATAGTGACAGCAGTCACGAAATTAGAAGACGCCTGCTTCTTGGGAGAAAAGCAATGACAAACCTAGACAGCACCTTAAAAAGCAGAGACATCACCTTGCAAAGGTCCGTATAGTTAAAGCTATGGTTTTCCCAGTAGTAACGTACGGAAGTGAGAGCTGGACCATAAAGAAGGCTGATCGCCGAAGAATTGATGCTTTTGAATTATGGTGCTGGAGGAGACTCTTGAGAGTCCCATGGACTGCAAGAAGATCAAACCTATCAATTCTTAAGGAAATCAGCCCTGAGTGCTCATTGGAAGGACAGATCCTAAAGCTGAAGCTCCAATACTTTGGCCACCTCATGAGAAGAGAAGACTCCCTGGAAAAGACCCTGATTTTGGAAAAGATGGAGGGCACAAGGAGAAGGGGACGACAGAGGACGAGAGGGTTGGACAGTGTTCTCGAAGCTACCAACATGAGTCTGACCAAACTGTGGGAGGCAGAGGAAGACAGGAGTGCCTGGCGTGCTCTGGTCCATGGGGTCACGAAGAGTCGAACACGACTAAACAACAACAAAGGTAACCAACAGCAGCTGCATAAGTGATCATGTTTCCTCCTGGCGAAAGGCAAGTTTCTTAACTAACCACCTAAAACTGTAGAGAGATGGGGCCAGACACATCTCAGTAGGGAGGGAGATCCACATGCAAGGGGCCACCACGGAAAAGGCCCTTTCCTGGGACCCTAAACCACATATAGTTGTACCTTGGTTCTCGAATTTAATCCATTCCGGGAGTCGGTTCGACTCCCGAAATGGTTCAACAACCAAGTTGTGGCTTCCGATTGGCTGCAGGAGGAGGGCAGCATCTGCTGATCTTAGGGCACAGGGAAGTTGGACATAACAGAACTTGCTGCATGTAACGGAAAATTACAGAATGCAATGGAACTTGTTTCCTAGAAAGGGTTTTTAGCTTTGCCTTTGCCATGATGGCTGCTGCAAGCAAATGTCATGCCCAAGATCAGAAGGAGAGGCCCTTCTCTGCATCCCTCACCTAGGCTGGAAGTATAGCTAGTGGGACAAAGAGGAGCGAGCTGCGCCTTGATTATGCAGCACCATGCCCTGCTAAGTGGAACATTGCTAGCTGCCCTTCTGCTGCAGCAGGAGCTATATTTATGGGCAGCATCGTAACTAATGGTCTCCCTTTAATGGCAGGCATCACCTTCTCCTGTCACTTTGCAGAGACACAGGGAAACAAATAAGCCTTGGAAAAAAAGAAGCTGATATTCTATCAGGTGGTAATAGGCTTAAGCGTTCGCCCTTTCCAGAGCCTCGGACTCAGTGCCTGCCCCTGTCGCTCTTAAAAATGCTCTGATCAGTGCTAAAGTCTTTCCAGCGAATGCAGCTCCTTCTGCAGAGCAACATGTTTGGAGATGCTGGGGATCAAAATTAGAGTCTTCTGCATGCATGGCTTCCGAGCTATGGCCTTTCCTATATACAGAAGGACATAAGGAGCTGAGACAAACAATTGGTCCCCTTGTTCTGGTCTATACCAAGAGTGGGGAAGCTGTGCCCCCTCCCCCAGAAGTTATGGGACTCCATCTCCCATCAGCCCAAGCAAGTGTCAGAGCTGGGTCAGATGCAGATCAGCACAGCAGATCCAGAGTTCGACAGGGTAGTTAATTCTTCGTTCAGGAAACCGGCATACAACTCAGCAATGCTTCCCAACAGGACTTGCCCCTATCGAGCAGTTGCCAGGCCTGAAGGTCCCCACCTTCTACTTCCTCTAGGTCTCCTCTGCTGGATGTTTCTCAAGCAGCTTCAAACTATGTCGGAGCACCTGTAATCTCTGTTCTACCCTACTCATTGCTCTGCATGTCCTTGGAGCCAAGCAGTGAGGGGAGCTTGTCGCAGTAGGAGAGGCAGACTCCTGGGATTCTCCTGCAGCTTCTTCCTGCCCCCTCTGCTTCAGTCTCTGAGTCTGAGCTGCTCCCTGTCACAGGCTCTCCTTGCTCGCTAAAGCCTGTTGCTTCTTCAGCACCCAACCAATCCTCCCTCCATTCTCCCTCTGACCTCTCCTCAATGTCCCACCACCAATCCCCGGGCTCTGAGCCTTCCTCCTCTGGGGCTTCCCTTGAGGGTCCCCTGGTTGGTACCTCCCACCACTCCTTGTCATCTTGCTAGTCCCTGACATGGACCGCTGAGGAGGACTGCACTGAGGAGGAATGGTGGGACCCACCCCCTCCCCCTGCTCCTGATCAGGATCCTGAATCCAGGATCCAGGAGCAGGAAGGCAGTATAGATTTGGAACAGTGGTTTGCAGAGGGACATAGTTCAGAAGGCAGAATCTGGGAAATACTGGATGGGGATAGCTAGGAGAAGATGCACTGGGAGATAGAGAGGTAACAGATTCACTGTCTCTGGGAAGCATTCCTCCGCCCAGCCCAAGGACAAGAAGAGCTGATAAGGTGGTGGAACAGAGAGCACAGAGATTACGAGCTCAGGTTACAAGATGCAGTAGTGACTAGGGAGGAAGTGGGTGGAACCTTTAGTTGGGAGCACCGCCATCCCTAGGAAATGGATTCTTTGTTCTCTCACTGTGGTCATTAAAGTTTCTAACTGGTAAGAAGACCCCTTTTTCTTTGTTCTGCTTATCTACTGCCAAGGGGGGAAGGGAGGAAGCTGATCCCCTGAAGCCTGACAGCAAGATTATCCAATGGACCTTCCTCATGCCAAGCACAGGCTCTGCCACTGAGCTTATGACACTTCCCTGAAGATGCCAGAACAAGGGTGGAAAGTGCCATGAAGCCAGCTAATTGTGTGTGGTGGCAACTCTACCCAGTAAGGCCAAAGAAAGATGGCAGCTGCAAGACAACTCCCATCCCTTCTGCCAATGGCAGGTTGGAAGGCCACCCCTGTTACTTGGCCCCCAATCCCGTCCGTACTGGGTAAAATCCCAAAGGACATAGCAAAGGCTGTTAGGGAAACTTATGAGCTTATCGTAGGTCCCATCTCCCTTTTCTTGTACATTATACAGCAGGCAAACGGCACACCAGCACTGACAATGGCAAAGGAATGACAAACTGTCTGAAAGAATCACCGGCTGCAATTTACAATGGCGACGTTTGTCACTGTAGCTTTGCAGTTTGTCCTTCACACTTTAGGACACGGGGCTACGTGCCTTCTCTGCCTTGCGTGAGGAGCTAAAGGGAAGCTTGCTGAGCGATGGCAGCGAAGAGGACTTGTGGCTGTCAACCAAAGGACTGGGACTCGCCTTCCGACCAAACTATTCAGAATCACAGCACTTTTGAGACCAGCGCATTTTGTGTGTGTGCACGTGTGTGTGTGCTGATATCATCAATAACTTCACTGGAGCAAGGCAAAAATGTGTCCCCCAATTTTCTCCCTCTTCCCATAATACAAGATCTCTGGGACATCCAATAAAGTGAAAGGTTGTAAGATCTAGGCATAGCTGTCAACTTTCAGATTTGAAAATAAGGGATTTTCCCAAACTTTCGGATTTGAAAATAAGGGATGCCGCGAGGGCGGTGCAATGGCACCAAGTAGCCTCGCCACCCTGCGCTCCAGAGACTGTGCACGAACGGGTGAGCGAAAGAGCGAGCGCGTAGGCGGCAGGCAGGCTGGCTGGCTGGTTGGGCGTGAGGGTCTGGCTGCACAAGGCATGCAAGCTCCGCCCCCAGTCGGTCTCAGACTCCTTATTGGCAGCCGAGCAATGCAGCTGAGGAGCCTCCCTGGCCGGCAGGGAGGGAGAGGAGCTGCTTCCTTTGAAATTCGGGAAATTTAAGGGATATCAACAATCCAGGATAGCAGCGGGAAACGGCATTGGAATAAGGGAATTTCCCACAAAAAAGGGAGGGTTGACAGCTATGGATCTAGGTTGACAGCTATGGATCTATGGATCTGACAGCTATGGATAAAGAACTTCTTCCCACAGTGCATAGTTAAACTAAACAGTATAAATATAAGGTTGGGGGAGAAGAGAAGGGTGGTAAGATTGCATGCTTTTACTTTTACTTTGGCCAGTCTCCCTTGGGCCACTAAGGCTGGGGGCATCCTTTTCCCAGGCCCCTGTGGGGCAGTGTGAGGAGGCACTTCTCTTTGGGATGGGTGGTGGTGGCTCAAAGGCCAGGGTGGCAGCAGCGGCTGACTGGAAAACTCCCAAGGAGAGGGGAGAGGAGTATTATGATATACCCCGCCTGGGGCAGTTTGTGAGACTGCCCCAAAGCCAGAGCAAAGCCGTGTGCGCACATCCCCGGCTACTGAGAGTCCGGTGGCGCAGTCATATGTGATTGTTCCCAGAATGAAGAACAACACACACAAGCCATAATTAAGGCTAAACTAATTTATTGTAGTAATAGTGCAGAAAGATTCTCTGCTGCCAGCCCGTTAAGTCGGAGCTGCCATAATGCCATCCTTCCAGCTTGAGGACTAGCCAGAAGAATGAGCACAAAGGCTAGAATTACAAAAGTACAGTAAAACATAAACATTCCATGTAGGAAAAGATAAGGCTGCTTTCTCACGGCTTGGTGAGACAGGCAAAAGTGAAACCGTCCTCGCTGCAGCTGCGTGCCGCTTAGCTTGGACAAATATCATAACAAAGAGAGGAGGCTGAGGGAGCATTCCACAAGGGAGCGTGTTCGAAAAAGGGTGAGAGGCTGCCAGCTCTGCAGCCAAGGGGTGACATAACTGGGCTCCGGAGCCCCACAGGGGTGCCAAAGAAAGAATGTAGTTGGTCAAGGGAGCCGTAGAGTAAAAAAGGTGGAAAGCCTCTGCCATTCATTAGGCAGCAGATTTAAAGGTTAATTTGGTATAAGTAGTACTTAGAAACAATGAATATCTGAAGCACTATCTAAGAAAATGCAGCTCTTTTCTGTTACATGGGAGAGAATGTTCTTTATAAGAAGACAATTGCTACAAGTCAGAACAGATGTGCACATCATCTAAAAACAAAGAAAGTCCCCCCCTTCTTTTCCATGATTGTTTTTATGCATATGCGGTCATCATTTACAAACAAAGGAACTTGGAAGATTTTATTTTATTTCAATTTCAAGTTTCCCTCTGCTGCTGAACGATTGTTTTTATCTATATGCTATTTTATATGCTAATTTTATGGATTGATCAATCACCTAGAATCATACAATATATATTGAAAGTATCAAGGAAAATCCCCGCTAGATATAGTCATCTTAAGAGAGAAAAGACGTGTTATGTTGCCATCATTTTCTAAAAATTTCCAAATAACAGGCGAAGTTCAGGGTTTTTTTCTGCTTGGCTTTTAAAATTCTTTATAGATTGCAACATATCTCTTCTTGGATGAAAAAAATCTTAACTGCATTTGAAGATGGCATTGCAGCCCAGTCCTTCACATGTTTGCTGGTTGATTAGCCTTGCTGAGTTCTTCTAAATCCAAATATCCTAGTTTCATTAGCTCTTTGGTGACAATCAACCTACAGGAGATCCATAATGGTACCTGTATGGTCCTTGTATATGTTCCCACACCCCAAAGCATGTCCACTAGATGAATTAGTTGTCAGTTTGCATTTCTTAGTACAGAAAGTATTTATCTGATGTGTAGAGAACTTTCCTATTCTACTTAATTCAAGAGGGTTCTGGAAGCTTCTGGAAGCTTCTCTGTGTGAAAGAAACAAGCAGAAGGTTCATGATGTTTGGGTTATTCCTTCAGAGAAGCTGAGTACAACTGGTTTAAACTCTTATCTCTTTCTGTCAAGGTCATGCGGACTATAAAAGTAAGGCGAGAAGGAGCCTAGGCTTCACTTTCTATCTCTTCTCCTTCTGGTGTGGTGTTCTGTACATAGTATGCTTAGTGTTAAGGTTTAGACTTATTATGAGTTATTGCAAATTTAAGTTAAATCTGCTGCAACTGGATTTCTTATGGACAGGGCCAATCCTGAAAGTTTTGGACTTGTGACCATTATAAATTATTATTATTATTATTATTATTATTATTATTATTATTATTATTATTATTAATTAATGCCATCCTCCGGCTGAGAGGATTCCACTAAAGAGGAAGAGAGTCTCCCCTGCCCTGTTGGTCACCCGGTCAGGCTCCCCCCCCTGCATGGGAGGGTAGGCAGGCAGCGCAACGTGGCTCCGCTTGGCTCTAGCGAGGTGGGGAGTCGCTCCAGAGACTTCAGTGGTGAGGGCTGTGCTGTGCTGGCACAGCGGACTCCATTCACCCTCCACCCTCTCCCTCCCAGCACCCACATGTGCCCCAGGGAATGGCAGGCCAGCTGGATGTCAGGCAATTGGGAAGCGCTGCCCAAAGGACTTTGACCATTGCCAACCACCCAATATCCTTATTGTGCCAAATGGTTGACAAGCAGGTTGCCACACCCACCTGTCAAAGTCGGTCCATGTGGGAGGTGGGAGTAGAAGAAGAAGAGGAAGAGTTTGGATTTGATATCCCGCTTTATCACTACCCTGTGCTGGTCTCGTGGGGTATCCAGAAGGCGAAGTCTAAGTCCGGTCCAAGGTCAGAGGTACACGTAAAGGCAGTCCGAATTAACTGGAGCAGGGTACAGGGCAGGGAGTCAGGCGAAGTCAGGAACGGTTGAACAAACAGGGAACCAAGGCGGGTCAGGAGCTCAGGCAGAATAACAGGCCAGGGAACAAGCAGGAACTCGTCAGCAACGATGTTGCTCCTGCAACTTGGGGCTGGGGCTGGCCGGCTTTTATCTGCTCTGAGGCATAGGATGGCTCCGATCCTCAGGTGACTCGCCTCTCCTGGCTTGGAGGCGAGCACTCCTCCTGCGGGAACTTAGTTCCCTTCGCCTCTCTGCCCTGAGCATCTGCAGCTCAGGAGAAGCTGGAGGGTTACCAGACCCAGAGGCAACCTCAGCTTCCCCTGACTGGGCGGGGAGTGGAGCACCTGCAGGCAATAAGTTCTCCATCCCATCAGAAGCCAGATCAAACTCAGCAGATGCCTGCACCTGAGGATCTAGCACAGGTGAGTCCCCTTCAGACTCAGGCCCCAGCCCTGGCTCTGCTGGTTTTGGAGGCAGGGAATCCTGTGCAGGCTGGGATCCCTCAGGTTCAGTGTCTGAGTCTGAATCCCAGGTCATCACATACCCAAAGGAGTCTCAAAGCGGCTAACATTCTCCTTTCCCTTCCTCCCCCACAACAAACACTCTGTGAGGTGAGTGGGGCTGAGAGACTTCAAAGAAGTGTGACTAGCCCAAGGTCACCCAGCAGCTGCATGTGGAGGAGCGGAGACGCGAACCCGGTTCACCAGATTACGAGTCTACCACTCTTAACCACTACACCACACTAGTGAGATAAGGATCTGGCCTGCCAAGACAGAAAGGCTTTATTGGCTTGAGCTTGAGCCCTGCACAAGGACTAGCTCTGGGTGGGCTGAGATCATGCCATCTGCTCCAGCCAGCAGGGCCAGTTTGTCAAGGATGATGATGGGAGTTGTGGCTGGAAACATCTGGAGAACATCACCATTGGCTGCCCCTGCTGAAATATGTGTGTATGTGGTTGCCACCTAGTGGCCAAATGGCTACAGCTCTTTCTTGAGAAGACAGTTGGAACTGAGCAACATTCAGGCCTGTGTTAGAATCATAAAGGTAAAGGTAAAGGGACCCCTGACCATTAGGTCCAGTCGCGGACGACTCTGGGGTTGTGGCACTCATCTCGCTTTACTGGCCGAGGGAGACGGTGTACAGCTTCCAGGTCATGTGGCCAGCATGACTAAGCCGCTTCTGGCGAACCAGAGCAGCGCATGGAAACGCCATTTACCTTCCCACCAGAGTGGTACCTATTGATCTACTTGCACTTTGACGTGCTTTTGAACTGCTAGGTGGACAGGAGCAGGGACCGAACAACAGGAGCTCACCCCATCGCGGGGATTCAAACCACCGACCTTCTGATCGGCAAGCCCTAGGCTCAATCATAGAATTGTAGAATTGGAAGGGACCCTGGGGTCAACTAACCTCCTGTAATGCAGGAATCTCAGCTAAAGCATCCATGACAGATGACCTTCCAAGGAAGGAAAGTCCACTACCTCCCGAGGGAGACTGTTCCACTGTCAAACAGCACTTGCTGTCAGAAAGTTCGTCTTGATGATTAGCTGGAATCTCCTTTCTTGTAGCGTGAATCCATTGATTCGAGCCCTACCCTCCAGATCAGGGGAAAACAAGCTTTCCCCCCTCTTCTATGTGACAGCCCTTGAGATATGTGAAGATGTCTATAGTATCTCCCCTCAGTCTCCTCTTTTCCAGGCTAAACATCCCCAGCTCCTTCAGCCATTCCTCATAAGGCTTGGTTTCCAGACCCTTGATCGTCTTGGTTGCCCTCCTTTGCTCACGTTCCAGCTTGTCAACATCCTTCTTAAATTGTGGTGCCCAGAATCGGACACAGTATTCCTGGTATAGTCTGACCAAGGCAGAATAGAGAGGTACTATTACTTCCCTTGGGAGTGGTTCCAAGATGGATGCCAGACTAAATGTTGTGTAACAGAAAAAAAAAAATTAAAAGCAGTTATTGTTCACCTTGCCAGTGTAGCCTACATTTCTTATCTCTGCAGTAGACAATGCTTGTCTGGAAGGACCAACGGTTTGGCCTAGGATCGCACAGCTTTTTATTTTTGCCAGCCAGTCAAAACTTCAAACTGATGGTTAGACTCCCCAGGGAGATCCCACATTCTGGGTCAGGGAAGAAGATGGCAAGATGTCATTCTTCCAGTCAGCTTGCTACAGGTCTGGCTTCCACACCCCGTGAAACCTTTGCAAAATTAGCTGCGTTAAAAGTTTGGTTAAACCCCGGATTCCGCTATCGAATGCGAGGGGAAGACATTTCCTTGGCAATGGCCTAAACACCGCTTTATTTACCTGTCACACGCCTTGAAAGGGCAGATTACATTTTTTTCCCCTCTCAAGCTTGGCACATCCAATTAAGGTAGACTCACAAGCCAGGCAGGTGTGTAAAGTGCAAGGCAGCGCTTGTTCGCGCTTGTAATTATCAATGGAGAGAAGGGAGGAAAAGTTAAGTGCCTGGGCCTGTCGCAACTGTTACCGTGACAACCGTTAATACTCCGAGGCTCTGGTGAGGCAAACATGACAGCCTGACACCTTTCCCCATATTCTGCTCCTCAACTGTTCCCTCCCTTCCCAGAATCCCATCTCTTCCCTGTGTTCTGTGATGTTCCCCTGGTGTTCCTAGCCGTGACTGTGCCTCCTATGACTTTAATCTCGAAACCAGAGTAAGCTGACAGTGAATGCGGCGCCTGTTACCCTCTTGGGGAGCCTACCAGAGTTCTCATCAGGCATGTCCACAAACATTGTTGCCACCTGCAGGGCCCAGCTAGCTTGGCCTGGCCAGTATTTTAATCTCAGGCTCAGTGTTTTGTTTGATTTTGAGCCAGGGGTTTTAAATTATTGTCATGACTATTTTTCCTTATGACTTGGTCCACCAGCATCCACCCTCTGATTCGCTACATCTCAGACTCTGTTCCTTTTCTTGTCCATCTACCTCCACACGTCCCTGTTTTCATCGGAGAAATCATAGAATCATAAAATCATAAAATCCCCGGCAGCCAAGCGGCACGCTACGCCCCTGACCCCTGACCATTAGGTCCAGTCGCAGACAACTCTGGGGTTGCGGCGCTCATCTCGCTTTATTGGCCAAGGGAGCCGGCGTACAGCTTCCGGTTCATGTGGCCAGCATGACAAAGCCACTTCTGGCGAACCAGAGCAGCGCACGGAAACACCATTTACCTTCCTTACCTATTTATCTACTTGCACTTTGACGTGCTTTCGAACTGCTAGGTTGGCAGGAGCAGGGACCGAGCAATTTATGTGTGTACAATTTTGTAACAAGAAAAAAAGGGGGGGAAACTGGGGAGTGGGGGGAACGAGAAGTGTGGGGAGGACCATGCTCTCAAATCAAAATCACACACAACGCAACTTAGAAGACAGAAGGGTCAGCACACCCCTCACCTGACAACTGCCTTCCCCGGGAGAATTGGTTTATACATTAGCAAGCATTGGGGGAGTTTTCAATATCCACACATAATGCACAGATCACTGTCACCAGAGCCATAATGCATTGCATCTCAAAAGGTTTAACTACAGGCACAGCCATCAGATTGCAAATCATGCAGACATTTAAACTAGAAATAAATATTAGTAATAAATAATGTGCTCCATTAGGGAGAGAACTTTTATGCCATTTTTCTAAAATGCCACTTATCTTTTCCCAGCACAGGAGATAAGGACAGGATCGTTGCATTGCAAATTCCTAGCAGTCAATCTTTCTTTCATGACATTTTTGCCGTTCCTCTAATTCCAAGCACCTTCTTGGGAAGGTAGCAATAAAACTGCACCCAGCCCCTTTTGCATCCATCAGCTGCTGATTCAGATTTTAGCTCGCCGCTAGTTCCCAGCCCATATCTCATGTCTGTGAAGGAGGCGCAAGCCGTGAGTTAAAATCTGAAGCAGATGTTAGGAACATAGAAATCTGCCTTGTACTGAGTCAGACCACTAGTCCATCTTGATGGGTATAGTCTACAGCAGTGATGGCTAACCTTGACACTCCAGATGTTTTGGGACTACAACTCCCATCATCCCTGACCACTGGTCCTGTTAGCTAGGGATGATGGGAGTTGTAGTTCCAAAACATCTGGAGTGTCAAGGTTAGCCATCACTGGTCTACAGTGACTGGCAGTGACTTTCCAGGGTTTCAGGCTGGGAGTTTACCCAGTCCTACCAAGAGACATCAGGGATTGAAACTGGAATCTCTTGCATGCAAAGCTGAGGCTCAACCACTGAGCTATGGTCCACTCTTCTATGTTGATGGAGGTTTGGGAAATTGTGATCCATGAAAATGAATTCAACAGTAAGGGAGGACGGATCAGTCTATTCCAGTTTCATTTTCCCTGTGTTTGTTCAGACTTAAGATTCTGCATTAAGTTCTTTTTTTTTTTTTTTTAGTTAAAGCACTTAAGAAAATTCATATTTAAATATAGATTTAAGTACATATTTTATATCAATGAATGCACTCCTAAATGGAGTTTACCATAAAATACATATTTGTATTAAGAACGGTACTGTAAAATATGGAAAACGACAAAATCTGACGGACAGAGACACTCCAAAACATATATTAGACTGAGAAGTGTGAATTGGGACACTTTGCTAAGCAAATAACTAAACAAAGTTATTTTCTACTCCAATTTAGTAAACAAATTTCACATGAATAGTGTTCTATTTGTGGAGCTTTGCTATATGCATGGGCATTGTTCTAAACAACACAATATGGTTGGGCAAATCTTTATATAGCAATCTAGCCAAAACCTGCTTGCCTCTTTATCTAAGTTAACTCCAACCCTTAAAAGCTGAGCCATTTTTGTTTGTTGTTCTCTCCCAACTTGCTGAGACAAGGTGTTTGCTATTTTCTCCTCTTAGCTTCACTCTTCAAGTAAAAAGTTCTTGCATGAATAAAGTCTTTGAACTCCAGAAACTTTAAGTGATTACTTCAATCTAATTCACCCAAGCTGCAAGGCCTGCTAACACCAAGTGGATCATATTATCTTTACAGCCCTATGGTTATTTGATTCTTACTTTAAATGGATTTTGTAGTAGGTAATGACATCTGAGTCTATGAACTATAGTAGGGGTGAGCACAGATCCCCCACATCTACCCGGTGGCTCAAATCAGCCAAATTCACCCTGTGCCACCTTGGGAGTCAGCACTCTGCTGGAGATCCATCCCTGAAGCAGTTTCATGTAGAAGGCCCCAATTTCAATCTCCAGCATCTCCAGGTGGACCTGGAATTTACCTCTGCCTGAAATCCTGGAGAGCAACTGCCAGCCTGTGTAGGCAATACTGAGCTCGATGGGCCAAAAGTCTGATTCAGAATTAGGTAGCACCCTAAATTCCTAACAATATCCCAGCATTCTCCAAAGGGTTTTTAGGTGGCACAAATAGGATCATCCCACTGTATTGCCCTAACAGGTTGAAAGTGGGGAAGGTGCCATCATCTCAATCCAACCTAGAAAAACAGTGTGGGTCATGATTGCTTCCCATCACAGCACCTTCCTCTTTTAGAGTGGAGTAACTAAGTGATCGTGCTGTAGGAGACTCTTGAGAGTCCCATGGACTGCAAGAAGATCAAACCTATCCATTCTGAAGGAAATCAGCCCTGAGTGCTCACTGGAAGGACAGATCCTGAAGCTGAGGCTTCAATACTTTGGCCACCTCATGAGAAGAGAAGACTCCCTGGAAAAGACCCTGATGTTGGGAAAGATGGAGGGCACAAGGAGAAGGGGACAACAGAGGATGTTGGACAGTGTTCTCGAAGCTACCAACATGAGTCTGACCAAACTGCGGGAGGCAGTGGAAGACAGGAGTGAGAAGCAATGATGTTGTTGATCTGCTCTCAATAATCTCACTGTTACAAACAAATGGAGCCAGGCACAATGGAACCACACTACCATTAATATGAGAACCCTCTCTTATTGCAGCTGCTCAGAACTACCATTCCCAGAATGCACTGGAAGAAGCATTAGCAATGACGTCATCTTGAGGTCTACAACCTGCTCTGTGGACGGCTGCCACCATATTTAATGCTCCCTTATGGGCTGCCTTCCTCCACTTCCTTGGAGCATCATAAAAAAATATTTGCCAAAGGCTTTTTCCTAGGCCTCTTTCCCATCAAAATTTCCCTCAGAATTATGAGATGGAATTCATTTGAGAACTGATGCTTCGTCAATTTCAAATAGCTCTAATTGCCTCATTAGCAACTCTGGTGCAATAGACATGCCTTTTAACATTTCGGTTTTCCTCCAGAAAAAAAATGTATCATGGGCACTTGGGAATGTTACTGTGCCTTCTGACTGTTGCCTATATGAAGAAATTGCTTAATGTCCTCAGAGATGGCAATTTAGTCTTCCACTGATTTTTCAGCTGTGCCCTTCAAAGGTTCTTCCTAGTCACTCTTAGTTTGCTTGGCTGGCTACATCACATGCAATTAAAGTTTTGTAATTATTGCTACTTTCTGTCGCCTTGCTAACTTTCACGTTTATTTTCTCCCATTGGCCACTGATGATGTCAGAAGTCATTTTGACCTGGACCCTGGGGAAACCTCATTGGAGCAAAAGCCTTGGGACCCTGCAGAAAGTCTGACTCACCTGGTCTCTCAGACTTCTCACCCGGAGCCCTAAATGAGCCCCTGCCTCACACTATGAATCTAGACTCTCCCCACTTTAACCCCCAGGTCTTAATAATAATAATAATAATAATAATAATAATAATAATAATAATTCTTTTATTTGTACCCCGCCCATCTGGCCGGGTCTCCCCAGCCACTCTGGGCGGCCTCCAACAGGTATAAAATACATTAAAAATATCACAGATTAAAAGCTTCCCTAAATAGGGCTGCCTTGAGGTATCTTCTAAATGTCAGATGGCTGTTCATCTCCTTAACCTCTGCTGGGAGGGCGTTCCACAGGGCGGGCGCCACTACCGAGAAGGCCCTCTGCCTGGTTCCCTGTAGCTTTGCTTCTCGCAGTGAGGGAACCGCCAGAAGGCCCTCGGCGCTGGATCTCAGTGTCCGGGCTGAACGGTGGGGGTGGATGAGAATGGATAATGAGAATGTGCGTCTGCTGGATGAAATAGAATTGGCAGAGAAGTGATCACCTAGCTGCAAGGAGATTTCAGAACTGGAGGCCTACTCTGAAAGAGGGATCTATTCAAGATCAGGAGGAACCATGTACATCTTGTTGCTCAGCTGATGAACAGTGACGGATTTATGTATAAACTAAACAAACTATAGCTTAGGGCCCCACTCTCTTGGGCCCCCCCAAAAAAGAATTAAAGGAAAGAAAAGCCTGAATGTACATTTCCAAAATATAAGATAAAAAACAAATAAAATAAAACCTACACAAAGCAACAGTGTTTTGTGTTGTGTAGGCTCCTGTGATGTTAGCCATGGGCCCGGCCTGCTAGCCTGCTTCCTAAAATATCACTGGTTTGCTCCTTTCTATATATAGGGTGCCTACATTCTGCATGGACTGGTTGCATGGCAACATGGGCAAATGGCTTGAGATACCTATTAGGTCCATAAATTACCATATAGCATATATTCAACACAAAAAAACAGCGACAATTTGTTGTTGACAAAGGACAGCTGGACATATAAAGGGCCCCATTCCCTTCAGTAGCTTAGGGCCTCATCAAACCTAAATCTGGCCCTGCTGATGAACAAGGAGTAGATCAAACTCACAGTGAAGGAACTTGTGGCCCTTCAGGTCTACCTGAAATGGTATCAAACCTCTCAGTTCCTGCCTGATCTTTGCTTGAACAAACAAAATGGTTTATAGATGGCATCCAGGTCATTCCAAAACACAGGACCACATCTCAAATTGCATTGGATGCTTGCACATTCCTCTTAGAAAGCCTCCTTTCAGATCTTGTAGGCCAGGCTTCCTCAACCTCAGCCCTCCCGATGTTTTGAGACTACAATTCCCAGCATCCCTGACCACTGGTCCTGCTAGCTAGGGATCATGGGAGTTGTAGGCCAAAAAAACATCTGGAGGGCCAAGGTTGAGGAAGCCTGTTGTAGGCATTGGAACAAGCAGATAACTTCTTACTCTGTGATTACTGAGTGCTTCCAGCAGGCAGCATCACAGAGAAAATATTAGAAAAGAGCTCTCTACAAATGATTTTAGCTGCTGCAGTCACTTAGAGGCTTCTGATCATGCGAATCCTACTAGCACGTCTCTTTTAGCTGTTAATTTTTGCCACTGCTAAAATTAAAGATTTGCTCCTGCTGTATAATCATTGAATCATTTCTTACAACGATTTCCTGAGGAATGAAGAACCAACCAATGAGTGCATTTCTTCTTAACCATGAATGTAACACCACCAATTTCCTTTACTAGCAGAAAAGGCTGCAGAGAATATTTATTATAATAATTTCATCAACCCAAGAAGAAGAAGAAAACAAATAAGGTGACTTAGGTGGAATCTAGGTAGAGTATTTCTTAAAACAGAGGAAAGGACTTTCCCAGTTTCCAAAGTATTGTCCCAATGCAAGGTGATTCCCCTAATTATTCCAATACAAGAGCAGGATCCGTACGTGCATTGCTTTGTGTATGTGGATGGGGTTCCTCCACCGAAATAAATGCATGTCTGCTTGTGCAAGGGATCTGAACAATCCAGCTCTATTTAATTGGTGGGATTTTTGCCGCTGAGTTCTACAGGAGATGGATGAAACCTATTATGAAGTGGCCGACTTTGGGCTCTCAAATCTCAGTGGCACTTTTTGCAATGCTAAAATTCAGCAAAAACAAAACAAAACAAAACATCCTTTGCTCTGTTCTAAGCATTGTTGTGACTCCCCCTGCAGTGTGGCAACCAGTGAGGCCAAATCAGTTGTGCCACCCTAAAACCACCTCTGTATTATGTCAAATAATTCAGGTACTAATTTTGCATCTATTGACTGCAGCCAGAATGGCATTTGCAACATTCTGGCAATGTAAAAATAGGTAGGTGTGTGTTTGTGTTTGTGTGTGTGTGTGTGTGAGAGAGAGAGAGAGAGAGGAGGGGATGAGTTGTTTTTTTAAAAAAATAAATAAATGTTTGGGCCTTGTTATCACTGGTTAGCTGGTCCACTTATCTAAAGGAAGACGACAAATATAAACAATTGTGTGATTCTTCAGAGTCCAGAGAATATTTATCTTGCCTCAAGATTAATGTAGACTACTGAAGTTTTTTTGTGAGCTTTGCCTAAAGGCACTGCTATATTTTGCGAAGTGTGCTGTGTAGTATTTAAAACATAAGGAACATGGGTGCTGAGTTTATGTTTCCCAATGAATTGCAATGTTTATACTAGAAGTATTTGTCCTGGAAATATAGATGTGATCTAAGTACATTTGTCCATCTACAAAACGATGCTATATGTAGTATTCAAGTTTCGCCTGCCAAAATTCAGTAACGTGACCACGCAAATTTCAACGGGTGTGCTCTGAATAAAACTTAGTTGAATTATTCCCTATTTTTCTGAATTGGATATCTTTGGATTTTAGTTGCAAAATCAGCACCAGCTCCTGGCTGTGGGGAGGGGGCGGTGGTCCTTGTCCCTCCCAGCCCCCTTTCAGTGACTCTATCCCCCCGTCAAACAAAACTGCCATTGTTATCAACTTTAGGGGACTTTCCCCACCCAGGGCTAAGCTAAAAGTTCATTGCTGGGTAGATAGAGGAGCCTCTTTCCTTTATATTCTGGCTTGCAAAATTCTGGAAATATAGTGGAAAACATTTCCCGTAAACTTTACAGTCCAGGATGGGGCCGGGTTGCTGCAGCTTTGGTAAGACCCCTTACTTTTAACTTGCCCCCTTCTCCTTCATAAATTTTACAAAACGTTTCATACAATGCAAATGTGGGAAAAGAAAGTTCTTGGTTATAACCAGGATTACGAACCGAAATCCCATTCTCCTCTTCCCAATTCTGTGTGAAGTCCATCTAAGTATCACTTGGAATCCAGCAGGTGCTGGTGCGACTTCCTTTGTTAATATTTCCCCCCACTTTTGGTATGGGAGACACAGGCCACTGGTGGATGGGGTCAGGAGAAAAGTAGGTAGGAAGCTATATTTGTTTCCAGTGTGGTGTAGTGGTTAAGAGCGGTAGACTTGTAATCTGGTGAACCGGGTTTGATTCCCTGCTCCTCCACATGCAGCTGCTGGGTGACCTTGGGCTAGTCACACTTCTCTGAAGTCTCTCAGCCCCACTCACCTCACAGAGTGTTTGTTGTGGGGGAGGAAGGGAAAGGAGAATGTGAGCCGCTTTGAGACTCCTTCGGGTAGTGATAAAGCGGGATATCAAATCCAAACTCTTCTTCTTCTTCTTCTTCTTCTTCTTCTTCTTCTTCTTCTTCTTCTTCTTCTTCCAGAGTAAACTAGATAAGAATGAAACCGAGCAGCCTTTCAACTGTTCAAAAACTGGGGTGGGGGGGTGGCTCACATTTTTTTGACAAAGAATAAAAGAGCATGGCAAAATATATCTTCAGAATGAAGCATCCTCCAACCTATTATCCATGAAGGGGGGAAAAAAAGAGGATTTGAAAAATATTAAGGAAGGGTGAAGGGGAAAAAATCCTTAAAGCTTTCGGCTCAGTTTAAAGTGCAGAGCAAAGGCAGTTGGGATACAGGTTATCTGCAGGGAGCTCTGGCAAAATCAATGAAAACTGTGGCTCAGCTACAGTTACGATGCAATAAGAGGCCGTCGATAAACCCAGGCTTTAGCGCTTCATCCAATTTCAGTCACCTCAACGCAGAAAGACAGAGAGGAGACTCTGAACAAAGCACCCAAATCGCAAGACATGAAATAAAGGTATTATTTGCAGCCCCTCTTCCTTCCAACGGGGTTTGGGAAGGAGAAAGTAAAGCGAGATTTAGTGATTGGCCGTTGATGAGAAAGGAGGCAAAGTGTTTACATGTGCGCTGGGGGGATGGAATCGAATAAGACCACCAGGTCCTGCAAGGACTCATAGCTAACTAGTGATTGGTCTGGCCGTGTGTAATTTGGCAGCAGTGGTGAAACCAAGGAGATAATGGACTTATCTGCACTTAGATTTCCTCTGCTCTTTCCAGATACGGTCTGTGTCCATGTGCCTTTTTCTTTTCTTTTCTTTTCTTTTCTTTTTTGCTCTGGAGCTCTCCCCATGAAAGCCCAAATTGTTGTTTGCTCCGACTAAGCTCTAAAGAGCATGTTTTCATGCAGTAAGCTGCAGGGGAAACCAAACAGCACTTGGACACAGAGCTTTAAAGTGCCAATTTGTGCCTGGAAAGAGTGGGGTGAAAGGTAAGTTTGGATAAGCCTAGCGGCTATCTGCAAAGCTGTTGCTAGGGGGCTGAGCTGCGGATCCAAGAATACCCCACTTTGAATCTTTTCTCTGGTAGAAATGGACTACAGAAATGAGCTCCACGTGGGGCTACCTTTGAAGGTGACCCGGAAACTACAACTAATCCAGAATGCGGCAGCTAGACTGGTGACTGGGAGTGGCCACCAAGACCATATAACATTGGTCCTGAAAGACCTACATTGGCTCCCAGTATGTTTCCGAGCACAATTCAAAGTGTTGGTGCTGACCTTGAAAGTCCTAAACGACCTCGGCCCAGTATACCTGAAGGAGCGTCTCCACCCCAGACACTGAGGTCCAGCTCCAAGGGCCTTCTGGCGGTTCCCTCACTGCGAGAAGTGAGGTTACAGGGAACCAGGCAGAGGGCCTTCTTGGTGGTGGTGCCCGCCCTGTGGAACGCCCTCCCATCAGATGTCATGGAAATAAACAACTATCTGACTTTTAGAAGGCAGCCCTTTTTAGGGAAGTTTTTAATGTTTGATGTTTTATTCTGTTTTAAATCTGTTGGGAGCCGCCCAGAGTGGCTGGGGAAACCCAGACAGATGGGCGGTGTGTGTGTGTGTGTGTGTGTATAAATAAATTATTATTGTTATTATTAATTTATTTATTTATTAGTGTGTTGAGAGAAGATACAATTTAAAACTATACTTAAATAGTATTTAAATGCATTTTTTTTTCAGATTTGTTTTTTTAAAAAATCCAAATTAATGTCAAAATTTCACTGAATTGTCATTTGGGTAAACAAGCACTTGCCTATCCCTGCTCATGGCCTCTCGAGGTGTGTTGATTCTCCTTCAACTAACTTCAGCATGCAATATACCCCCTGAGCACGCAGAGGCCAAGGCGAGTGTCCAGGCATTATCCCTGGATAAGTGACAGTGTCAAAGGGTCTGTCCATCATCGCCCTGCGTCTGAAGCATGGCTCTGCCTGCGCCTTTCAAATCTCTTTCGCAGATGCTGCTCACGCCAAGGGTAATATTCCAACTTAATGACCTTTTCCTTCCTTACAGTTGCAGAACAGTCACGCAGGAGTGCAAGAAAGGTGACTCTTCAGGTTCATGCAATTCAGATCCAAAATGAGTTAATCTACTTTCCCGAATGCAAACGGAGCCACTGGTGACCTGAAAATGCTGAACACTGTGGGGCTTTCGTGTCTCGGCTTTCAGACTTGGTGACCTTTGGCGCTTCTCTCTTCTTTGAGAGATAATACTGTTGCATAGGCATAATGCTGATATAACCTTAAGAAATTTGATGACACCCGGTGGACCCATACTTCTCCCATCTACATTGCCAAGAAGCAGATCACACACACACACACACACACACACACACTATGTCCAATGTTTTTTTTTTTGGTTTTTTTTTTTTAAGGGCCATGAGCATAAAGTCCCACAAATAAACTTAAGCCCTGGCAGTTCTGTCATGCACGCAGCCCAGCGGAGGAGAGGGACGGCAGCTCTCTGCTTCCAACTCTTCATTCTGCCCCTGGGTCAAACCTGAGCTGCACCTAGACATAAGGAAGTTGCCTTGGCAGCTTTCTCACACGCTGGAGCCAGGCCTGTGAGGGAGCTGCCTTTTGCTCCCTCCAAATTTTAGGTAAAGGTAAAGGGACCCCTGACCATTAGGTCCAGTCATGTCCGACTCTGGGGTTGCGGCGCTCATCTCGCTTTATAGGCCGAGAGCCGGCGTACAGCTTCCGGGTCATGTGGCCAGCATGACAAAGCCGCTTCTGGCGAACCAGAGCAGCGCACGGAAACACCGTTTACCTTCCCGCCAGAGCGGTTCCTATTTATCTACTTGCACTTTGACGTGCTTTCGAACTGCTAGGTGGGCAGGAGCAGGGACCGAGCAACGGGAGCTCACCCCGTCGCAGTGATTCGAACCGCCGACCTTCTGATCAGCAAGCCCTAGGCTCTGTGGTTTAACCCACAGCGCCACCTGGGTTTGGGAACCTCCAAAAAATGTGCCTGGGGCAATGGCCCCTTCTGCCCCCACCACGCTATGCCATCGGCGTACACCCCTGCATCCTGATACTCTCCTTTTATGTGGAAGGAACTGCTTTGTATGGAAGAAAATACAGGCCATATTATTATCTTCCATATGCCTATTAAGCATGTATTATCAACCTATTTATTTGATTTAAGAACGTTATATCTAGGTAAAAGTAAAGGACCCATGGATGGTTAAGTCCAGTCAAAGGTGACTATGATGTTGCTGCGCTCATCTCGCTTCAGGCCGAGGGAGCCAGCGTTTATCCACAGACAGCTTTCCAGGTCATGTGGCCAGCAGGACTAAACAGCTTCTGGCGCAATGGGACACCGTGATGGAAGCCAGAGCGCACGGAAACGCCGTTTACCTTCCCGCCACAGCAGTACCTATTTATCTACTTGCACTGGTGTGCTTTCGAACTGCTAGGTTGGCAGGAGCTGGGGCAGAGCAAAGGGAGCTCACTCCGTCGCGTGGATTCAAACCACTGACCTTCTGATCGGCAAGTCCAAGAGGCTCAGTGGTTTAGACCACAGCGCCACCTGCGTCCCCATACGTTATATCTACATCATGCATCATTGTATATACGCATGAATATCCAGTAATCACTACCCTCCATAATCTTACATTCAGACATTACCTGAAATATCTCTCGTCAACATATATGTGCATTTTATAGCCGGTTATTTATTAATCTGGCATATCACGTGAGAATCATCAACCCCTGTACAGAAGGCCCCTCTCCCTAGTATCACATCCATAACTTGCTCATAGCATAACTGGTTTTCCTGGCGGCTGGTTTTTTTTTACCAGCCATTCGGGGATTTGCCACTTAAATGAGAACTAGGTCTCTAGTTTGGTGTCTCAATACTATCATCTTCGGGGTTTTTTTTGTTTTTGTTTTTTAAGGGGGAAAAAACTTTGCTCATCCATATTGAGACATCTTGTGGGATTAAACAGCGATAGCACAATTAGATTGCTTCGCGTCTCAAGGGGAAGGCAGACCATTCAGAGCAAAGAACCAGTGGGACGCAAGATAATTTAACTGGGGGTGTCTATGTAACTTATGCATGGACTTTTTCTCCCAAAGGACTCACTCAGATTATTAAGGCAAAATGATATCTTTGACTCTTAATAGCACATCTCAATGTTATTAAAAGAGCCCAGGCTTTTTATTTTTTATTTTTTTATTTTGTTTAGCTGTTTCGATCTCCGAGCCTGGCTTATTATGTATTCACGGGGATTCAAACCGCCGACCTTCCGATCGGCAAGCCCAAGAGGCTCAGGGGTTTAGACCACAGCGCCACCCACATCCCAGATGTATTGAATTTATATACCGCCCTATACCCGGAGGTCTCTGGGCGGTTCACAGAATTATGCAGAATTATGGCATATGCAGGAGGCAGAGCACAGTGACTGGTTGGAAATGTAAGGGGTGAGATGATCATCTAGGTGTCCTGGTACCAAGCCTTATATAGATCCTCTGAACCTTTAACTTACCTCAGTAGCTAATTGGAAGCCATTTGGAAAGCATGGGCTGAATAGTAGTATCTTAGTTTGCTTAAAAACTGCTAGTAAATGTAGGGTTGCCGTATTTCAAGAGGTAAAAATCCAAACACACAAAGTTGTAGAGCCTTTTCAGGGCAAGCAGAACCCATCCGCTTTTTGTTTTCTTTACCCAAAGTCTAGGACATTTGCTTTAAAATATAAAATTCCCCCTGGATGTGCATGTGGGATAACCCCCCCCCCCCGAAGACATGTCCGGGAATTCCTGGGCGTATGGCAAACCTAATGCCACTATGGTCAGATTAAGCCCGCCAAACACATTTACAACACTTTCAAGAGATTCTGATTTTGGTGATGGCTCACAGCAAAGGGAAGGAGTTACTCACTTAAAAATGTCATTTTGGTCCAAAAACATGAGGTGTTTCAAGCCAAACGTAACCTGCAATGTCATTCATATCAGTTATTCTTGCTCGTAATTGCAGAGTGGATACTCTTCCCAGTAACTCCATTTCACATTTGATGTTTGTGAAAAGGAAAGACGTTGACTACAAAACCCATGATGCAGAGAAGCAATGTGTTAAAGAAGCATGTATATAAATCTCAGGGACTGCAGTCTCTGTACCTGAGTGAGAACCACTGAACAGAACAAAACGTACGCCCAAGTAAGCATGCATAGGGTTGTGATGCAAATGTTAAAGTCATCTTATTTATTTGTAAAATATTTATAGGGCCACCTTTATGAGCAGACCTCCCTCAAGGCGCCTTGCACAAAAATAAAAAATGCAGCTTCAAATATGGAAAAGATAAAATACAACGCAGAGATAGAAATCAAACATAACCACAACTTTAATAAACATTAATAAAACCAGCAATAATATCCCAGACCAGAAATAAAACATAGTTTGTAACAAATCCATCAGCCAAAAGCAACATGACAGTGAGTTGGAACAGGAGAACAAAGGAAGCTGCGTTATAATAGGTCAGAACATTGGTCCATCTCACTGAGGATTGTCTTCACTGACAGACAGAAGCTCTCCAAGGTTTTGGGCAGGGCACAGAAAAATGGTGGCTGGATATACCAGTGACTGTGAAAACAGAATACTGGACTAGATGCGCCATTGACCTCATCCTGCAAGCTGTCATGAACTGGCAAGACTACAGGGAGGAGGAAGAGGATCTCGGCGAGGGGTGTAACCAGGACTGGGACACACTGGGGCAAGCTGGGGAAGGAGAGATTGGTGTAAATAGTACTAATGGGGTGACAGAGGATGATGGATCAATGGATTCAAACTACAAGAAAGAAGATTCCACCTAAACATTAGGAAGAACTTGCTGACAGTAAGAGCTGTTTGACAGTGGAATTTGCTGCCAAGGAGTGTGGTGGAGTCTCCTTCTTTGGAGGTCTTTAAGCAGAGGCTTGACAGCCACCTGTCAGGAATGCTTTGATGGTGTTTCCTGCTTGGCAGGGGGTTGGACTGGATGGCCCTTGTGGTCTCTTCCAACTCTATGATTCTATGATTCTATGATGGGGAGAACAGTGAACAGGAAGCAGAGCAGTTCTGAACCATCAAAATCCATATATAAATCTGTTTAGAAGAAGAAGAAGAAGAAGAAGAAGAAGAAGAAGAAGAAGAAGAAGTGGAGGAGGAGGAGGAGGAGGAGGAGGAGGAGGAGTTTGGATTTGATATCCTGCTTTATCACTACCCGAAGGAGTCTCAAAGTGGCTAACATTCTCCTTTCCCTTCCTCCCCCACAACAAACACTCTGTGAGGTGAGTGGGGCTGAGAGACTTCAAAGAAGTGCAACTGGCCCAAGGTCACCCAGCAGCTGCATGTGGAGGAGCGGAGACGCGAACCCGGTTCACCAGATTACGAGTCCACCGCCCTTAACCACTACACCACACTGGCTCTCCTCAATCCTTAGCTCAAGAAACATGGGACACTGCCTTGTATGGAGTCAGACAGTATTGACTGGCAGCAGCTCTCCAGGATTTCAGACAAGAAGTTTCTCCCAGCCCTGACTGGAGATGCTAGGGATCAGACCTGGGACCTTTTGCATGCAAAAATATGCCCCTTCCCCAATTACTCCAACTTCCATCAGATCCAGCCGGCATCTCCGGTGGTCAAGGACAATAGGGCTTGTAGTGTGGAGTCTGGAAGGTCACAAGCGCGTGAAAAACAATGAACAATTAGAGAGCCTGTGGAAGCGGGCGATTTTATATTCAGCCAATGGAATTTCCACGGCTCCAGATTGGCAATGGGATTCCTCTTGTGACTTTTCTACAGCACAAGTGCAAAGACAGCCCTTGTGTTTCCTTGGCAAATTATCTGATTATTTCCACACTCACACCCCCTTTTAAATGGAGCCAAAGAGCTTAAGAACAAATCACCTCGTTTAAACAAAGATCACGGACTTAAGATCACAGACTTAATTATGGTGATCTTTTGGATATTCTCCAGCAAATAACAGTTGGGGTGGGAGGGATTTGGCAGCTGATGTATATTGAAAGAGAATGATCACTGCTGTAAAGGCTGTGAAGACGACCATCAAAGGGAGGGGGTAAGAAAAGGGTTTCCAGCGCTGGAAAAATTATAGGAGAATCTAGTAGAATGTTAATGGAAGAGGCAGCTTTTTTGTTTCTGGAATCCATTTAATTTGCTGGACTTAAATTAAAACAATTTTTCATTCTTCCTTTGCTGTCTCCTTGTCTAAAAGATTATTTGCATCCCTGTGTATGTTCAACACTTAGTATTGCTACCCTGCTTATTAAACCTTGAATGATTTAAGCATTTTCCTTTATAGTTCCCTCGTTGGTCTGGTCTGTTCTCCTAAGGGGGAGCTGAAATCCAATTGTAGCATTATTAGTAGGTTAGTTAAGAGATTTTCTTTGCCACAAATTAAAGAGACATGGAAAGCTTATTTACAGAATCCTTTTCCCCCTCCTTTTTGTCAGGGGACAGAGGGACGGGACAAACTGGGAAATATTCAGAGGTTGAGACAGAAATTAAGGTGGGCATCTTTCTGAAATTCTCAGCAACTCAGATTTGTACAACTATGTGCAATGCACACAATCACACACATACATTTATCGGAATGGACGGAAGTAAAAGGGAAACCAGAATGATCAAAGGGGTGGAAAAACTTGTAAGTTGCTGATAGGCTCTGGTTCAGGTGATAGGGGTGGCAGAATGGTCTGGCCACTCCTATGCGAAGGGTATTCCGGTAAAGGAATCCAGGGACACACTGGTTTGGCAAACCCTGAAAGGGGTTGTGCCCATGCCAGAGTCCAGGGGGACATCCGGGTGGCGGACTGGTGGGGTCCCGCTTTCCGTTGTCCCTGGTGTTCACCCTTGGCTGAGCTACGATAGAGCTCTGGATCAGCGCTGCCTGCAAGGGTGCAGGGAGCTAGTCGAACCAGAGCCTATGCAACCACTCGCTTGATTGTAATCAATAAAGTTGTGGCCCAGATTCTGCCAAAAACCAAACCAAAATTTGAGTCATGTCTGAATTTGTTTATGGGGGTGGTTAAAAGGTCTAAACACGCAACTGCAAATGAATACATAAGTGTACCTATAGAGGAGGCACAGGTTTGGCAGAGCACATTTTCAAATTCAGGATTCGTGTCCAGTCAGAACTCAGCTTATTGGGCCATTTGCACCTCTGGTTTGTGGGGTCAGAGTCTAGCTGCCAGCCAGCCCTTTTCTGGATGCCTGCTTTGGGTTATCTGTGCCACTCCCTTCCTCTCTGCCGCCCACCTCAAATACAATCATCGCTCGATAGTCAGTTAAAATGTGATTCAGCTTTACAGCCACAGAGGATTTTGTTGTGGGGAGAATCACACAGAAGATAGAAAATTGGATCCACCAGGACCCAGCCGGCAGCTGCTTCCCTTATTGGAAACATCTCAGTTATTGTCTGAGTCTTCTTATCATTAATCTGACAGCTGTCTGAGCCACAAGGGGCCCTGCCAATGTGAAATGCATTTACAGACAAGTGCCTCGGCCGCTCCTCGACGCTGCTTTGCAACTACATGCTCCTTTGACCTGCCTTCCCCGCTATTCTTGTGGCTCCTTGGAATTACTAGTCTTTTTTTTTTTTTTTTTAAAGAGTGATGCCCTCTGACAAATGTGCCGAACTCAAGCCTTTTGCATCACTAAAAAGACATGCTTCCGACATGGAAGTAATAGAATTGCTTTATTAACAGCAGATTAGACTGTGGCTGAGAGGCCACTGCCTTCAGTTTCAGATGAGGAAAGAAAGAAAGAAAGAAAGAAAGAAAGAAAGAAAGAAAGAAAGAAAGAAAGAAAGGGCAATAGTTATTCTTTTGGCATCAAATACCTTGCAGGCCATTTTGTTCAAATCCCCCACTCAGTGGATATTATTGTTGTTGTTATAGTTTAATCCAGGGGTAGGCAACCTAAGGCCCGTGGGCCGGATGCGACCCAATCGCCTTCTCAATCCGGCCCACAGACAGTCTGGGAATCAGCATGTTTTTGCATGAGAAGAATGTGTCCTTTTATTTAAAATGCATCTCTGGGTTATTTGTGGGGCCTGTCTGGTGTTTCTACATGAGTAGAATGTGTGCTTTTATTTAAAATGCATCTCTGGGTTATTTGTGGGGCATAGGAATTCGTTCATTTCCCCCCCAAAAAATATAGTCCGGCCCACCACATGGTCTGAGGGACGGTGGACCGGCCCACGGCTCAAAAAGGTTGCTGACCCTTGGTTTAATTTATTAATGTTTCTCCCAAGTTGGGATTCAAGATAGCTTGCAGCATTTAAGAACATTATAAAATACAAAGTAATAAAAGGTGAATTAGTAACTGAAATGCATCAGAACACATTTAGAACCAGTGATTAAGATAGTTTGGCCTGATTAGCATTGTCCACACCTTAGTTTTCAAAGTTCTGTTTGAATAGGAAGAACTTAGCCTGTCAGCGGAAGAATAACAAAGAGGGAGCCAATCTAACATCTCTTGAGAGGAAGTTTCACACAACTACTACTACTACTACTACTACTACTACTACTATTTATACCCCGCCCATCTGTCTGGGTTTCCCCAGCCACTCTGGGCGGCTCCCAACAGATTAAAAACAGAATAAAATATCAAACATGAAAACATGAAGAAGACTTCAGATGTCTTCTAAATGTCAGATAGTTGTTTATTTCCTTGACGTCTGGTGGGAGGGGAGGGCATTCCACAGGGCAGGCGCCACCACCGAGAAGGCCCTCTGCCTGGTTCCCTGCAACCTCACTTCTCACAGTGAGGGAACTGCCAGAAGGCCCTCAGAGCTGGACCTCAGTGTCCAGGCAGAACGATGGGGGTGGAGATGCTCCTTCAGGTATACTGGGCCAAAGCCATCTAGGGAGAAACCACAGATGGTCCTCACCCAAGTATCTTAGTACTTGGGCAGGTTTGTATAGGGAGATAGGATCTTTCAGGTAGCCTGGGTCCAATGCAGGCTCTAAAAAGGCAAGATGCGATATTAGCATCCTTGGCAGAGGGTCCTCCAGCTGTGCTTAAATACCTCCAGTGAATAATAGTCCACCATCTTTGATGCAGACTGTTCCACTGTTGAAAAGCTCTTACTGTTGCAAAGTGTATCATAATATTTACCTGCTTTCCTTCCATTTCTACCCATTCTTTCTAGCTACGCCCTCCAGTAATGGTTACAACCTCCCCAGTGATTCCCAAGCTCCAGCAGAACACAACAGATAATTTTTGGTTTGGGATTTGTTTGATTTTATTGCGTTGCATGCGATTAATTATAGCTCCAGCACCAGATAAAACATGGCCGCCCTCCCGCTCATCTAGACGCCCAGGCTTGTAGCGGAGTTCCACTCCACGTACGCTATGTTCAAAAATAAGGCAAACAAATTGTTGCGAGTGAAATGAAAACAATTAAACGAGAGCCGTATCCACCACAGTAACTGATTACTAATGATGGGTTATCACATCATTCCGAAAATGAAGTAATTCCAAAACTAACAAGCATCCAGTGCAATAAATAAATAAGAAAGGGATGTTGTGTTCAAAGGATTAATAATGCGATCAAAATGGAGCGGCGGGATAATTAACAAACGAGATGGCAAAACTTGCAAACATTAATAGTGAATTACCAGGCAGTAAATCAAATCTAAAGATCACAAATACGAGGTATTTTAACAACTGCGGCTAATTGGACAAGGGACCGAAAAGGTATTTGTTTATTTATCAAGATTTTTTTGCATAACCCCACATGCCACTTTTACCCACCTTGCAGCCTGTGAGTTCCCTCAGGATTGGGAAGAGGAGAGGAGCACCCACTGGTCCTTATTCCCACCCTCTTTTTATTCTGTATTTTTGCTCTATGGACCAGGGACAGGGCAGAGGTTATTGCTGTGGATGCCTGTGAGCAACAATTCATCCCACTCCAGATGGGAGCCTGAGAGGGCTGGGTATTTTTATTTCTATTACTGCATTCCTTAAGCCACAGGTCCCAGAGCAGGTGACAACAACTTAAAATTCAAAAGGGTTAAATCAGAGGACAGTCACAGGAATAGGGGGAACCACATCTCAGGTGTCAAAGGCGTAAAGAAGTATGTCTTCATTGATGAAACCAGATGTCCCTTTGTGGGGAGGGAATTCCACAACTTAGGGCAGGGGCGTCTTAGCCATAGAGGCTAGTGGCGCAGGGCACCACGGCACCAATTTCCGGAGGGCACCAGGGAAGAGGCGGAGGCTGGACACGGCGCCTCCCGGCATCAGCTTGCTGCCCTCGTCCGCCTCCGTCATGCCGCTCCACGCCCGGGGCCTCCTCCCTGCCGGAGGAGCCGCCCTCCAGCCCCACTGGCAGCGCCGCCCTCGCCCACCTCCACCATCCCACGCCTGGAGCCTCCGTCCTGCCGGAGGAGCCACCCTCCAGCTGCTCCCCGCCCAGAGAGAAACATGGGGGGCGCCGGAGGGATCCTTGCACCATGGCGCCAGATAAGCTTAAGACGGCCCTGACTTAGGGGGTGCTACAGAGAATGCCCTCTTCAAGGCCACTCCCCAACTTCTGAAGGAGGTGGTATTTCAGATATTTGGAACCGAAGTCATTTAGGGTTTTAAACCCTAACATGAGCACCTTGGACTGTGTCCAGAAATGAACTGGCAGCCAGTAGCTGGGTGAAAGGCATAGGAGCCAACTCCTAGGGGCTGAGGCAGTTCCGCTCCCCAACTTTTTATTTTTTGAGGGGGCTGTCTTGCGTTTGTTTTTTTACCTACTTATTTGGTGGACTTGGACATTTTAATTAAACAAGTTTTGCTTGTTTACCTTGTGACATAATTGTTAATTTGTTGTTTATTGGGCCAGCTTATACCGTATTTTTTGCTCCATAAGACACACTTTTTTTCCTCCTAAAAAGTAAGGAGAGATGTCTGTGCGTCTTATGGAGCGAATGCATGGTCCCTGGAGCCAAATTGCCTAGGGGCCAAAAGCAGATTGTGCTCTTTTTTTTACAAAGAGAGAAGAGGGTGTTGAAAGGAAGCCGCTGAACAGCTGTTTAGCAAGCGACAGGGGAGAGAGATAAGGCTCCCTTTCCAGCCCCGCCCCCTTGCCCAGGCCTCCGTTGTTGAATGCAGAGGGAGGCTGTTTGTTTCCCCAGCGACATGTGACTGGCTGATTAGATTATCTGTCTGGAAACTGTAGAAATGGCTCCCTTTCCTGTAGGACTAGAAGCTGCAAACTGTGAGTTGAACCCCATAAAAACGGGGCTTTTCCCTTTGCAAAAAAAAAGCTGCACCACTTTGAGCTGATCCTCAAAAAACAGGGCTTTTCCCTTTGCAAAAAAAGCTGCACCACTTTGAGCTGATCCTCAAAAAAGCAGGGCTTTTCCCTTTGCAAAAGAAGCTGCACCACTTTGAGCTGATCCTCAAAAAACAGGGCTTTTCCCTTTGCAAAAGAAGCTGCACCACTTTGAGCTGATCCTCAAAAAAGCAGGGCTTTCCCCTTTGCAAAAGAAGCTGCACCACTTTGAGCTGATCCTCAAAAAACAGGGCTTTTCCCTTTGCAAAAAAAGCTGCACCACTTTGAGCTGATCCTCAAAAAAGCAGGGCTTTCCCCTTTGCAAAAGAAGCTGCACCACTTTGAGCTGATTCTCAAAAAAACAGGGCTTTCCCCCTTTCCTCCGCTAAAAACTAGGTGCGTCTTATGTTCAGGTGCGTCTTATGGAGCGAAAAATACAATATTATTTTATTTTTGCAACTCACTGCTTTGAGATTGGGGTGTGTGCGGCAATAAATTCATTTAAACTGCCGAAGAAAGCTTTGGAGTAAGCATGCCTAGGTCTGGGCCGTAAGTTGTATATCCTTCCCGTTTCGTGGAAGTCATTTCCCATTGGGCTTATTTTGGCAAAGAGCCAGTTTCATATGAGCAAAGAGAATCAAAATATTTCCTCTACCAAAAGATAGCACTTCAATTATTTTCTCTTCTGCTTTCCTTCATCAGTAAAAGTCCCTCGGTGAAAATATTCCTGCTGGGAACGGAATGCCGTCGACTTGCATGTTCATAAATATTTGGAAATAAAAGAAAGGGATTTGCCTGTTTAAGTTCTCGGATGGTGCCGATAGGCGGAAAACTCATGGGACGTTCTTGAAAAGATGGAGGGAGCGAGAATCCTGGGGGTGAATCTACAAGTATCCTTAAAAATATGTCTGCACCTACTTTGCAACTATATACAGTAAGCCTGAAACTTACGCAGAGGTTACGTTCTGGAGATCATGCCTAAATCCAAAATCGTGTCTAGTCAAAACACACTGGGTGCAATGGCGGGTGGGATTGCCAAAGACTGTTTAATTCTTTTATTAAAAAAAGGTGCCGAGCACATACAGCTGAATGTGCACAAGTTAAACATGCATAAATTGCAGTCTTACTGTAGTGCATTTATTGCTTTATACCACATTTCCACCTCTCTCTGTGAGACCCCGTACTTGGAACCATCAGAATTTAAAAATTTGCAGACCACATAACACCGGTCCTGAGAGATCTACATTGGCTCCCAGTACGTTTCCGAGCACAATTCAAAGTGTTGGTGCTGACCTTTAAAGCCCCAAAAGGCCTCGGCCCAGTATACCTGAAGGAGCGTCTCCACCACCATCATTCTGCCCGGACACTGAGGTCCAGTGCCGAGGGCCTTCTGGCGGTTCCCTCACTGCGAGAAGCAAAGCTACAGGGAACCAGACAGAGGGCCTTTTCGGTAGTGGCGCCCACCCTGTGGAACGCCCTCCCAGCAGAGGTCAAAGGGATCAACAACTACATAACATTTAGGAAATACCTGAAGGCAGTCCTGTTTAGGGAAGTTTTAAATCTGTGATATTTTAATGTATTTTGATATTGTTGGAAGCCGCCCAGAGTGGCTGAGGAAGACCTGGCCAGATGGGCTAGGTACAAATATATTATTATTATTATTATTATTATTATTATTATTATTATTATTATTATTTTAAAATTTCTAGGAAGTGCGTGTGACATTTTGTTGCCACCCCCTCTGAGATGTAAGAGAGAATTCTTAGGGAAACGGGAAAGCGAACTTGCCCCTATTTGTCTCTGTCAAGTTCTCTCCAGCTTCCCAAGCAAACCTGCCCTGTGGCTTGGTCAGACATTACACTGAACGCAGGTCCAAGCTGTGCCTACACAGGTTCACATGTTTGTGTGAAAGTGTGTCTCTACACAAACTTGGATTGGGGTGTTCACAAATTACAGTGGTACCTCGGGTTAAGTACGCTTCAGGTTAAGAACTCCGCTAAGAACAGAAATCGTGCTCTGGCGGCGCAGCGGCAGCAGAAGGTCCCATTAGCTAAAGTGGTGCTTCAGGTTAAGTACACTTCAGGTTAAGAACGGACCTCCGGAACGAATTAAGTACTTAACCCGAAGTACCACTGTACAGGGTAGCTGTGTTTACGTTAGCACACTGTTTTGGCAAGTGGGAATTAGGGAGTCGTTCCCCGACCCCCATCTATAGTGATAGAGAACCTGCTTTGCCATCAAAAGTTTGAAAGTTCAATTCCTGGGAACAAGCCAGATACGGTTGAGACAAGAAGTCTGCATGAAACCCTGGACTGGTATTCTCAATTGGTATAGTGCAGCTTCCTATGTATGGGTGGTATCCAGAAAACTCATTCTTTCAGCACAAGGATTTATGCTTGGATAGTAGAAAAATGTAAGAGCCTGTTGCATCAGGCTGATGTCCTATCTAGTCCAGCATCCTGTTCTTACAGTGGTCACCCAGATGCCCATAGGAAACCCTCAAAGAGGACCCAAGCACAAAAGCCAACTCCCTTCATGTGGTTTCAAGTGTCTGGTATTCAAAAGTATTATTGCCCCCTAGCATAGAGGTGTTCTGATTTTTGTCCAAGCCAAGCGGCAAACAGCTGCAGCGAGGCCGGTTTGACTTTTGCCTGTCTCACTAAACCGTGAGAAAGCTGCCTTATCTGTTTTCCTACATGGAATGTTTATGTTTCACTGTACTATTGTAATTCTAGCCTTTGTGCTCTCTCTTCTGGCTAGACCTGAAGCCGGACAGACGGCTTTATGGCAGCTCTGTCTTATTGAGCTGGAGCAGAGATTCTCTCTGCACTATTCCTATAATAAATAGTTTAGCTTTAACTAAGGCTTGTGTGCGTTGCTCTTCATGCCGGGGAACAATCACATATGACAGCGCCACCGGACTACTCCAGTAGCCGGTAATGTGCGCACACGGCTTTGCTCTGGGTTTGGGGCAGTCTCACAAACTGCCCCAGGTGGGGTATATGCTGACAGGAGGCAGAGCACAGTCATCAATAGCCATCAATAGCTCTCTCTCTCTCTCTCTCTCTCTCTCTCTCTCTCTCTCTCCATGAATTTACCCAGTCCTCTTTTAAAGCCAGCCAAGCTGGTAAGGTAAAGGTAAAGGACCCCTGGACAGTTAAGTCCAGTCAAAGGCGACTATGGGGTTGTGGCGCTCATCTCACTTTCAGGCCAAGGGAGCCGGCATTTGTCCACAGACAGCTTTCCGGGTCATGTGGCCAGCGTGACTAAACCACTTCTGTTGCAACGGGACACCATGACGGAAACCAGAACGCACGGAAACTCTGTTTACCTTGCCGCCGCCACAGCACCTATTTATCTACTGCCGTGCTTTCAAACTGCTAGGTTGGCCGGAGCTGGGACAGAACAATGGGAGCTCCCCCTGTTGTGGGGATTCGAACCGCCAACCTTCTGATCGGCAAGCCCAAGAGGCTCAGTGGCTGGCCGCTGTGGGAGCCAGCTCCATAGCTTAACTGTGCTGTGTAAATAAATACCCAGTGTGGTATAGTGGTTAAGAGCAGCAGACTCGTAATCTGGTGAACAGGGTTCGCGTCTCTGCTCCTCCACATGCAGCTGCTGGGTGACCTTGGGCTAGTCACACTTCTTTGAAGTCTCTCAGCCCCACTCACCTCACAGAGTGTTTGTTGTGGGGGAGGAAGGGAAAGGAGAATGTGAGCTGCTTTGAGACTCCTTCGGGTAGTGATAAAGCGCGATATCAAATCCAAACTCTTCTTCTTCTATTTCCCTCTTTCTCTTCCCCCCTCCAATAGTTTTCCCCAACCCTCCAGAGCAGGGCATGGGGCACACATGGGGGAAAGAGAGGGGTAGAGTTGTATTTATTGCATTTACATCCCACCTTTTTCTCCAAAGATCTCAAGGTTGCACAAACGCAAATCCCTGCACTGACAGAACGAGTTAGTTGGATCCTGCCCTATAGAACAGTTCTGTTTTTCTTTGTCTATCTATAACCAAAACACCATGCAACACACCGCCACTTCAGCTTTCCAGTCGGTAAAGAGCATGGTACTGCAGAGGAAATGAACTGGATCAGAGCCTTTAACAACCTCTAATGATGGGGGAAATTGCCCTTGGCGTAAGACTACGGGTGTTCCAGGCACGTCCTGAATGCGGATCGGGGTGTTCTGAGCACGTCTCCTTATTTTCATCTGCAAAACGTTGGGAGGTAGAGATATGCGGCTACACTTCTAACAAGACAGGCCTGACTCTCTCAGGAAGCGTGATATGGGAAAAAGGGAACCCTTTTGTCTGCTCCAAGCCCAGGACCAGATGCCTCATCCTTCTTGCTTGTCTCGCAGTTTCCCATCTGGTATTTATCTTTTTAAGAGCAGCTACAACAGTCAGCATGTGGTTCCATTTTGCACATATTCCTTAACATCTCTGTTTACACCATGTCACAAGAAAGAGCCGTGGTTCTCTTTGGGAAAAGGGTTTTGAAGGGAGGGGGAAAGTCTGCACTTTTGCATAGCAGATTCCAGAGGGTTTCCCCTCAAGGCAACTGTGGAGGCCTCAAGGTTTTTTGGGGAGGGGTTTGTGTGGAGCTGCTGGAAGCAGGAAAGCTCTCAAAGGAACAAGCCCAGCTGGCCAAAGCCTGGCGTCGGTGCAGTAGGTGGGCTGCCTGAGGGGAATTTGCTCTCTCTGTGTGTATACGGCAGGGTGAGAGTAGCTTTTAGGAACATGGATGGTCTAAAGACTATCTTTGGGTGTGCAGCTGGCCAGGTCTTGCAACCATCTATTTAATGGGCGTGAAGCAATGATTCATTTTATAAAGGGACCCCTGACCGTTAGGTCCAGTCGCGGATGACTCTGGGGTTGCGCGCTCATCTCGCTTTATTGGCCGAGGGAGCCGGCGTACAGCTTCCGGGTCATGTGGCCAGCATGACTAAGCCGCTTCTGGCGAACCAGAGCAGCGCACGGAAACACCGTTTACCTTCTCGCCTGAGTGGCACCTATCTATCTACTTGCACTTTGACGTGCTTTCGAACTGCTAGGTGGGCAGGAGATGGGACCGAAGAATGGGAGCTCACCCCATCATGGGGATTCGAACCGCCGACCTTCTGATCGGCAAGCCCTAGGCTGTGTGGTTTAACCCACAGCGCCACCCGCGTCCCTAATTCATTTTATACCAGCTTTTAATTTAGCATTGGGGTGGATTTTGAGAAAACAAATCTCCCCATTTCAGTTTCCTGTTTTTCCAGCCTAATCTTCAGCTTTCTACATTTTCACATCTGTTTGTTAACTTTTTGAATTAAAATATTTAATTAAATCTGTTCACGCCCCCTATACCCACAGGTCTCAGGGCATTCGCAGGATAAAATCACAATATAAAAACAAAAAACACATAATCAAAATAAAAGCAACAACAACCCACTAACCCTCCATAATACATTTTAAAAGGGCATTGAATGTCAATCAACCAAATCAAAGCTTTAAAAAAGTCCCGATGAATATCCATCACATTTTTGTACGCAAATTCTCTCCGCACACACATTTTTGCAAGAACAGTGGTGGGGAAATCTATGCTGCCCTCTGGATGCTGTTGGACCGCAACTCCCATCAGCCCCACTCAGCATGGCCAATGGACTGGAATGATGGGAGTTGTAGTGCAGAAACATGTGACATGTCAGGGGGCCAGAGAGGCAACCAGAAATAACTACTGTGTCATAAAGGTAAAGGGTAAAGGGACCCCTGACCATTAGGTCCAGACACGGACAAATCTGAGGTTGCGGCGCTCATCTCGCTTTACTGGCCGAGGGAGCCGGTGTACAGCTTCCGGGTCATGTGGCCAGCATGACTAAGCCGCTTCTGGTGAACCAGAGCAGCACATGGAAACGCCGTTTACCTTCCCGCTGCAGCAGTACCTATTTATCTACTTGCACTTTTACGTGCTTTCGAACTGCTAGGTTGGCAGGAGCAGGGACCGAGCAACGGGAGCTCACCCCGTCACGGGGATTCGAACCGCCGACCTTCCGATCGGCAAGCCCTAGCCTCTGTGGTTTGACCCACAGCAAGCCAAAAAATGCATGGACCTTTTGGTTATCTTCCAAACCCCCAATGGGGGTGGTATGTCTGGATTGCAGAGAAGAAAACAGTTGTCTGAGTGCCATGCTCTGTTCCAGGCTAGTTGGAGAGCCAAGCTTTTGTTTTCCCCATTGTTTTACAACCTTTATTTATACAAATGTAATTAGCCAGATTACAAGATGCCACGTGTCTCTTTAAAGTTGCCGAAAATGTACTGTGCTGCTTTATTAGGTAAACAGTGTTTGATTGGGCTGCTGTAATGAAGCATAATTAATGCTGATCAGGTGACTCTCTTACTGTTGCCCTTGCTTGATCCTGGATTGCTGGATGCTGCAGTCCACAAGCCATTTTCTGGTGCTATTATTATTATTATTATTATTAAAATTTCTATACCACCCTTCATCCGAGGATCACAGGAGGGTTTGCAATAAAAAAGACAAAAATGAATCTAATCATTCTGAACTAAAACTTTTACAGGCAAACTCAACCGTGTTAGTCTAATTTAAGTTAATGGGATCTTGTTAAAGCAGAAACAATGGTACTTGGAGAGTGGTTTAAAACACCCCTCCTAACAATCTGATTTTTTGGGGGGGGGTTAAGGTGCTCTTGGAACGGTCTCTGGTACTGGTTTCATTCTGATGAGTTTAGCCAGAGATTAGCCTGGAAAAGAGGAGACATGAGGAGGAAAAGAGGAGAGGCATAGCTGTCAACCCCCCCTTTTTTTGCGGGAAACTCCCTTATTCCAATGCCGTTTCCTGCTGCTATCCCGGATTGTTGATATCCCTTAAATTTCCCGGATTTCAAAGGAAGCAGCTCCTCTCCCTCCCTGCCGGCCAGGGAGGCTCCTCAGCTGCGTTGCTCGGCTGCCAATAAGGAGTCTGAGACCGACTGGGGGCGGAGCTTGCATGCCTTGTGCAGCCAGACCATCACGCCCAACCAGACAGACAGCCTGCCTGCCATCTATGCGCTCGCTCTTTCGCTCACCCGTTCACACACAGCCTCTGGAGCGCAGGGTGGTGAGGCTACTTGGTGCCATTGCACCGCCCTCGTGGCATCCCTTATTTTCAAATCCGAAAGTTTGGGAAAATCCCTTATTTTCAAATCCGAAAGTTGACAGCTATGAGGAGAGGAGATATGATATCTCAAAGGCTGTCTCATGGAAGGTGGACCAAGCTCCCCCCCTGCTCTGGAGGGCAGGAATCGAACCCATGGCTTCAAGTTACAAGAAAGGAGATTCCGACTAAACATCAGGAAAAACTTTCTGATAGTAAGAGCTGTTGGACAGTGGAATGGACTCCCTCGGGAGGTTGTGGACTCTCCTTCCTTGGAGGTTTTCAAGCAGAGGTTGGATGGCCATCTCTCATGGATGATCTAGATGAGATTCCTGCATTGCAGGGGGTTGGACTAGATGACCCTTGGGTCCCTTCCAATTCTATGATTCCTCTTTTTCTCCCATAAACAAGATATGGGGAAGAAACTTTCTTTTTTCCTTCCTTTAGAGAAGCGGCATTCACTTTCCCCCATCAGCTCCACTTTGTTTTCTTCCGACTCTCCTGTTGGAATGAAAATCCGGCTGGGAAGAAAAGCAATGGTGTTATGTGCCAAACACTTTATAGAAAAAGTAGGCACTGGGGCTCTGGCATGTGTGTGCTTGCAGATAATTATTTTGCCGTGGATTAACTGTTATTAAATGCTACACTGGGTTAATGCTCTTCTCCTCCTGCCAAAGACAGAATGTGCCGCATTACATTATACTGCTTTCAATGGGTTCCCTTTCCTGCTGGCTTCTCTCCTCATTAACAGGTAAACCTTAACCATAGAAACTGGCAGAAAGACGGATAGCCTAGATGTTAATGTAAGGAGGGAAATAGCAGATTAAAGAATATGAGTAAGAGTCCAAGCAAGAAATGGCTCGGCTGTGCTGAATTAATCGGAGATGATAGAAGGACTCTGGGCAAATCTGTCAATTTCAGTTTCTCTCATTCCCTCGTTTTTCTAACCTTAAATTTCATTCTCTACACTGCCATAGCAATTTGCAAATTTCACTCCTCTTGAAAACTCACCAGAATTTTAGTACAAATTTCTCCCAAAGTACACGTTTTTTGGCAAGAATTTCCCCCACCTTTTCACGTTATTTTCACTAATGTTAGCAATTTTTTGGGCAAACTTTCCTGTTAATATATGATTTTCTATGCACACGGTTTGGCTGGAGAATTGCACTGAAAAATTCAGAGAAAATGTGAATTATGAAATATAATGGATGCTTTTTTTGGTTCATGTATTTATTTACTTATTTGTCTATCCCACCTTTTCCTCAAGGCGGGATAAAAACCAAAAGATGTCCAACCACTTTTGATTGATGGAATCTGTGTGGAGAGGGTAACAATGTTCAGATTTCTGGGCATTGAATTACAGGAGGATCTGTCCTGGAGTGCAAACATAAAGGGGCTTGTGAAGAAGGCGCAGCAGAGACTGTACTTCCTGAGAGTTCTAAGGAAAAACCATCTTCCACAAAAGCTGCTGCTTGCCTTCTATCACTGTGCCATTGAGAGCGTGCTCACTTATGGCTTATGTGTGTGGTACGGAAGCTGTACTACCAAGGACAGGATGGGGTTGTGCAGAGTTGTTAAGGCAGCAGAGAGCATTGTTGGCTGCTCGCTCTCCACCTTAGAGCAGATTTATGCCATGAGGTGCCACAGAAAGGCACTGGACATAGTGAAAGATCCATCGCATCCTGGTCACCGTCTCTTTGAACTTTTGCCATCGGGACGGAGATACAGGACGATGACAACAAGAACAAGCCATCTTAGAAACAGCTTCTTCTCCAGAGCAATCGCAGCCTTGAATGGGAAGCCTGGACTTTGAAGTCATCTAATCTTACCTGTTATGTTTTATCATTGTATGGTTTTAATCAGAGTGTATGGTTTTAATCAGTGTGTATGGTTTTAATCAGTGTTTTTGTAGTTGTTTTGTCTTTGCGTGGAGTGCCCTATCTGGGTGGATGGAGCAGCCAAGTAATTTTGTTGTTCCCGAAGGGGACAATGACAATAAATATATTCTATATTCTATTCTATTCTATTAAAACAGGGAACAGGAGAGATCTATCAGTGGCTTTAAGCCACAGTAGCTTAGTGCAGCCTCATATGCTGGGGAATTTTTGGAAGAAGAATTTACCCAGCACCAACAAAACAACTCTGTTTTTTTCTTTGTAATGCCCCTCCTTCATAAAATCTCTGGCACACAAAAGACGTTGACATGATAGCTTTCCGTGGACAAGGGAGCATTGACATGGGGGACTATTCATACATCTAATTCGTCATCTGCTTGCTCTATTTCAAGGCCAGAAAGGCCTTGCCATGTGAAAGGCATTCTGAATATATAGTTCAGCTCTTAATGAGTCTGTGGCTGAAGCAATCTGGAGTCCCTCCCCATGTCAACAAGAGGTGTTGCTGCTGGACAGCAATCTGGAGCCAACAGTCTGTCGAATAAATCTTGGGTGTCCAGGCATTGATCTGAGGAGGGCATGAGCTGAGGAAGCTCAATCAGAGGCCCCAGCCCCACCCCTTCCATGCGAGCAAGAAGATCTGTGCTGCATCAAGCTGTTAGAAATGTAATTGGAGCGGATTTAGCCCATCTGCTAAATCGGTGAACATTTCAACTTTTCGAAGAAGGAAGCTTTTAAAAGCAGCTACCTTAAGAGACTAAATTGCCTAGGAATAATAATTACTAAGAATCTTTAAAGTGCAATCAAATCCAGCTTTGATCTGATTTAGACTAGTGCGAAGTGCGAGGCAGTTAGGAAGGAGCAATTAAATGCACTCTATGGGGCAAAGCCGACTGAGCTGACAAAATAGCCTCTTATCTTAACTCGTGCTCCCCTTAAAATTGCCTTAAACATTTCTCAGGAAATACACACCAGCGTTTATTTAGAATCCTGACCTCCGTCTTTCCCTCTTGTCCTTCAGGTGTGCTTTTGGCCCCCTCCTCCCTCCTCTTCCTCCTCTTTAAAGACAGAAGACGGTATACAGAACACACAGGGAGGAATGAGACAGAAGGAATTGACCTCTCTTTCCTGCAGTGCCTGCTCAGATGAAAACCCCATCCCCTTTCACTTCACCTTTGGGGCTTCCTCACCCTTCGCTTTTTGCGGATTGAACTTATTCAGTGAGAAGCCTTGTCTATGCAAGCTCCCTCCTGCAGACTTTCAGTCTCCAACACAACAGGGCAGGAGATGAGGATGCTATGAAGGGGGAAGGATCAACAATATTTAAATTATTCTAATTGCATGGGAGGGACCCAGGTGGCACTGTGGGTTAAACCACAGAGCCTAGGGCTTGCTGATCAGAAGGTTGACGGTTTGAATCCCTGCGACAGGGTGAGCTCTCGTTGCTCGGTCCCAGCTCCTTCCAACCTAGCAGTTCGAAAGCACGTCAAAGTGCAAGTAGATAAATAGGAACCGCTGCTGCGGGAAGGTAAACGGTGTTTCCGTGCGCTGCTCTGGTTCGCCAGAAGCGGCTTTGTCATGCTGGCCACATGACCCGGAAGCTGTACGCCGGCTCTCGGCCAATAAAGCAAGATGAGCACCGCAACCCCAGAGTCGGACACAACTGGACCTAATAGTCAGGGGTCAGGGGTCCCTTTACCTTTACCTTTAATTGCATGGGAGGGCAAGTGACTGGCTAACTGGGGAGAAATTTGATTTAGCTCACAATTAAATGTGGATCTAATGTACTTTTAATCTTTGTTGGAAGCCACCCAGAGTGGCTGGGGAAACCCATCCAGATGGGCAGGATAATAATAATAATAATCTGCACTTTCTGAAACAATACACTAACCAGAACACAGCCATCCTTCGAGAGTCAGACTTCCCCAAATGTTGCAACGCAGTTCTCCAGCCAAGGAATGTGTAGAAAAATGCACATGCTAAGGTAAATTTAAAATGCACATATTCGTAAAGCTAACATACAGAATGATTTATATGTAGGGGAAAATGTGTATATTGGTCAAAATCACACACAAAAACATTCATGCTAAAACACTAATGGATTTTCATTGCAAACCGATGTGGAAAAGTGGAGGGCTGAAACCTAATGTTGCAAAAATGAAAAACAAACTGACAGATTTTCCCATCCCCTAATGAGGGCTGTAGATTATCTGATCGCATTGTTGCATATTTCATGCAACACAAGCAAAAGATCTCCAAGAAAGTGGTGTCTTTGATGGAAGATAATTTATGGTGTGTGTGTGTTTTTTCCTGTGGAACGAAAAAGAATGGGGGAATTTATGTGCTCAGTAGACGAAAGGTGAGCCTGCTTTTCAAGCAGGCAGCTATAAGGCTGATAATACATAGCACATCTAAAGGGATACATTTCCTGACCTCTTTTATTGAGCGTGTTGATTGAAAAGTGGTTAGCCTTGTGCTAAAAGCATTTTACCTTGCTCATATTTTCAGGATGGTGACTCACTGATTGCGGTATGTAGCTTACACAAGTATCTTCTCCGACCCACAGCTAGCCTGCCTGTAAAAATCTCAGTGCAATCCTACCTATGTCTACTCAGAAGTCAGCCTCATTGCGTTCAACGGGACTTACTCTCAAGTTAGTATGCAAATAAGTGTAGCCTTAGAATGCTTTTCATGGACTTTTTTGGGGGGTATGTATGTGTTTGCATGTTCATCAGTTAGCCATTAAAATACCATGTCAGTCTTCAGACAAAGTAGATCTGAAGCCTTGGAGGTAAATGGATGGCTGGTTGATCACCGGAACACATCTAAACTCAGCACCAGATTAAGAGGGCTAGTGCTACATGTCAGGAATATGGATTGAGGAGACCATGTTTACAAGCTCCTCTTTTCAATTCCTCATAACATCCCTTAATTCATGGGTACCAATATGCTGCCAAACCCACAAAGAAGTCTATTTAAAAAAAAAAAATATTAAGTTTTCCATTTTAACCATCCAATCAAACCACATCATATATTCCGAATTATACATATTATTCAATAAGCAAACAGTCCAAATATTATGCCAAATTATAAATTTTTCAGGGGGACTTCACTATTCTCCGAGGTTGGGGGGGGATCTGATAATCTCATACTTCTACTGCTTTTCGTAATCATTCCCAATAGTTCCCATAAGTCATTCTGATGTGACTCCTCATTATTTTCCACAGCCTCTGAGTTCTTCCGGCAAGCGAGATAGCTCAAAACAGTGTGTTTCTGTGTGGTTTTTTATGTCCAAGATTCCCCACAAAGCAGTCTAGATGCTATATGCATCATGCTGAGTCATACTGGACAACTCAGCCATGTGAGTTGGCGCCATGATGTGGACAGCATCCTGGCTCCCTCCAGAAAAGAACAATTGATGTTGCTGGTGAAATGGATCATGGGTGGTGAAAGGCAATAGCCTCAGATTACAGTGAATGCTAGTGTGGTGTAGTGGTTAAGAGTGGTAGACTCGTAATCTGGTGAACTGGGTTCGCGTCTCCGCTCCTCCCCATGCAGCTGCTGGGTGACCTTGGGCTAGTCACACTTCTCTGAAGTCTCTCAGCCTCACTCACCTCACAGAGTATTTGTTGTGGGGGAGGAAGGGAAAGGAGACTGTTAGCCGCTTTGAGACTCCTTCGGGTAGTGATAAAGCGGGATATCAAATCCAAACTCTTCTTCTTCTAAATAATGCACAAGAAGAGTCCTGCTGGGTCTAAAAGCCCATCGAGTCCAGTGTCCTGTTCTCACAGTGGCCAACCAGATGTCTCTGGGAAACCCATAACCACGAGCATGGCAGCACCGTCCCCACTTGTGAAACACTTTGGGATCCAAATGGTTCTTGGGTTTGGTTAAAAGAATGGTGACTAAGGTGTCAAAGGTCCTCCTGAGCATTCAGAAGGTCACCAGTCTGAGGTCAACCATGGCTGGTGGCCAGGATAGTTTATGGCAGGCTTCCTCAACCTCGGCCCCTCTAGATGTTTTGAGACTACAATTCCCATCATCCCTGACCACTGGTCCTGCTAGCTAGGGCTCATGGGAGTTGTAGGCCAAAAACATCTGGAGGGCCGAGGTTGAGGAAGCCTGGTTTATGGTCTCCTGCTGCACACACACACACACACACACACACAAACACACAACTTTGCTGGATTGCAACATGAATTATATTACCCAGTTTGTGGCCTGTACCTACCCAAGGGCTTTGAGGGAATATATGTTTAAACAAGCCCATTAAAATAGAGTAGGCAACCTAGACAGGTATTAATCTTTGACCCTCACACCAGGATTTTATAAGAAATGCGTTCAAATGTTTCAGGAAGGCAGGTGTAAGAAGACGTTTTGTCAAATGTTATTTCTATTATCTATTGCAGACCTGCACTTCAAATTAGCCACAAATATCCGGGGCTAATTGGACAAGCAACAGGGTATGAGATATAAACAAACTCTATTATGGTAGGGGGGGGGGGAATCTTTTTAATTCCTCTTCCTTTAGAAACACACAACAGGGACAAAATCCGCTACTGTCATTCCCTTCCATGGAGATACTAGATTAGACTTTGGTGAGTCTTGAACTAGAACTGTATCCCCAGGCAACCAAACCTATTAACCTTTTTTCTTTCTTTCTAGCAGCTGGAAAAACAGAAAAGAAAGAAGTGGAGGGGGGAGGAAATCCCCTCAGCTGCTTCCATTTATGAATTTTGTTTAGTCCTGGGTGAACCAGAGACAAAATGAGAGGGGGGGGGGGAGTACAATCGTGCAGAATATCAACCCCAGGAGGAACCTGTGTTGAAGCAGCAGCCTCCTAGATTCTGCGTTGCACTTGGTCCAAAATGAGCTGGGCAGGAATTTGGATGTGTTAAGTCTGCAGGGCCATGGAAAGGAGAAAAAGAATGGAAATCTCCTCTCCTTGGAGAAAGTTGGTTTTGCACACGTGCACACACAATTTCTCCGCCCCCAAATAAGGGGGATGATTTTGAGAGGTTATTTGCACATGGCTCCATAACAGAAAGTGAGGAGGAATTAAAGAACCTTTTAATGAGGGTGAAAGAGGAGAGCGCAAAATATGGTCTGAAGCTCAACATAAAAAAAACTAAGATCATGGCCACTGGTCCCATCACCTCCTGGCAAATAGAAGGGGAAGAAATGGAGGCAGTGAGAGATTTCACTTTCTTGGGTTCCATGATCACTGCAGATGGTGACAGCAGTCACGAAATTAGAAGACGCCTGCTTCTTGGGAGAAAAGCGATGACAAACCTAGACAGCATTTTAAAAAGCAAAGACATCACCTTGCCGACAAAGGTCCGTCTAGTTAAAGCTATGGTTTTCCCAGTAGTGATGTATGGAAGTGAGAGCTGGACCATCAAGAAGGCTGATCGCTGAAGAATTGATGCTTTTGAATTATGGTGCTGGAGGAGACTCTTGAGAGTCCCATGGACTGCAAGAAGATCAAACCTATCCATTCTTAAAGAAATCAGCCCTGAGTGCTCACTAGAAGGACAGATCCTGAAGTTGAGGCTCCAGTACTTTGGCCACCTCATGAGAAGAGAAGACTCCCTAGAAAAGACCCTGATGTTGGGAAAGATGGAGGGCACAAGGAGAAGGGGACGACAGAGGATGAGAGGGTTGGACAGTGTTCTCGAAGCTACTAACATGAGTTTGGCCAAACTGCGAGAGGCAGTGAAGGATAGGCATGCCTGGCGTGCTCTGGTTCATGGGGTCACGAAGAGTCGGACATGACTGAACGACTGAACAACAACAACCATAACATCTGGGGGCAAGCCTGCTGGTGAGGACAGGCTGCTGCCGGCACATTATGTGTGAACAGCAGAGATCGTTCAGTGTGCAGCTTAAGGGTTAATTCTGTTCTCGGTGTTAGTCAATTCTCCAAGAGGGGGTGGTGAAAGAGTTGCTTAGCAACCAGCCAAGAGTGGCATGCTGTGCTGTGCCCTGGTTGGCTGTGTAGTTCTGAGGGAGTTCTACACTGTGGGATTGGTTGAGTGCTTAACCTTTCATGAACAAGGCCTGAAGTAAGAAATCACTCTGCTCCTTTCTTCTAAAACTGTAAACTAGTTTTTCAGCAAAGTAGCACCAAGACTTATCTCTGGACTCCTTCTGCATTATTTAAGTGATTTTGTTATCAAGTAACACCGGTGCCTAAAAATATGCATGGGTTGCCCATATGTTACCAGGTCAGGTTCAAGGTTCTTGTATTAATTTACAAGGTCCTTAATCATTTTGGGTCCAGGATATCTTAAGGATCACCTAATCCCTTATACCCATGCCTGATCACTGAAGTCTTTGAGGGAATCACTTTTGGTGGTCCCCTGTAGCAGTCAGCTTCACAGCTCATGCATTCAATGTTGCGGGTCTAAGCTTGCAGAACTCCAATTCAGCCGAATGTGTCTACTCTTGAGTGGAACATTGTTGGGTTGCAGTTTAGTCATTTAGCCATGTCCGACTCTTCGTGACCCCATGGACCAGAGCACGCCAGGCACTCCTGTCTTCCACTGCCTCCCGCAGTTTGGTCAGACTCATGTTGGTAGCTTCGAGAACACTGTCCAACCATCTCGTCCTCTGTCGTCAGGGGCTTTTCCAGGGAGTCTTCTCTTCTCATGAGGTGGCCAAAGTATTGGAGCCTCAGCTTCAGGATCTGTCCTTCCAGTGAGCACTCAGGGCTGATTTCCTTCAGAATGGATAGGTTTGATTTTCTTGCAGTCCATGGGAGTCTCAAGAGTACACACATAAACAAACACACAGAGGTTCCTGATGTGGACCTGTAAGCGTATTGCTGATGAAACACCAAGTTCCCTGACTCTGAAAACTGTCTCTGCTGACCTTGACTTTGGCTCTGCCCAAATCTTCTTCGCTGCTGCTGTCCAGTCAGCATCAGTAGGCCAGTGTCACATTATTATTTTCCTCCGCTGGGGAGCACAATGCAGTAGATGGCTATGCTTTGTTGCATCAGGCTGCAAGCACAGCACCAACAAGAAGTTGCTGGGTTGTGCTGTGCCGGGTCTACTGCCCTCGCTAAGCCTCTAAGAAGACTCTTGTACATCTTCTCATCAATTCCCTTGCAAGCCTGTCTAACAGATTCCAAAGCGAAAATGAAACTTCATATAGTTTAATTTTCAATTACTGCCGAATCCCTTAACTATTATCTGGGGAAATTACCTAAAGAAGAAAGCCACCTTTTCAGTCACATCCTTTGCCATTGCTGCACACAATAGGAGAGCTCAATAAGATGTTACAGCCTGCACGGACTATTGCATCTCACCTTCTGCCACATATTTGCACCTGAAGTGTGGTTAAAAAAAAGGTTTTCTTCCTATTTCACAGAATGATACCACCAGCCATCTGTATGGGTTCCTCCCCAATCAAATACAGTGAGCTTTAATGTGTGTGCTGCTTTCTGGATTTGGAATTAAATGTGTTGGCCTTGCAGCTAGAATTGTAGGAGCAGGATTCTTTTTTTCCCTTTAGTGTTTTGCTTCCTTGGTTCTTGTAAAAATAAGCAATGAATATGCAAATTCTCTTTCAGTTGCACTCTCATTAGCAGACAGGACCAAATAGGAGTCAACAAAGGAGTTCATTCTGTACATACAGAACACCAAATCAGGGCTGTATTCTTCGCACTAAGAAGGCGGTGGCAGCAACACTTGCAAAAGGTTTTTTTTTTTTAGTTTTTCTTTAAAGCATCTTAAGGAAAGGAAACAGAAGAAATCTAAAGCTGGAAGGACTTTTGCACCAGAAAATCTCCTTCATACATTCTGATGGTGAATGTTTTCCAATAAAATTCTCTGGCAGCGCAGATGTTTTACATGCCTTCTGTCAGCAGCCTTCCTAATCTGTTTATTGCTTTGCCAAACTCAACATCCAAAGATGTTGCAGTACAGTTCGCCATTTTACAGCATTAACGTCTTGCAGGTTCCGGTAGTAACTGAATAGATAACTACCTATTTCTGGTAGATGTAGCAGTCAGCAACTGACAATGTCTGGCACGTGACAGTCTGCAGCAAAGGTCCGTATAGTTAAAGCTATGGTTTTCCCAGTAGCGATGTATGGAAGTGAGAGCTGGACCATAAAGAAGGCTGATCGCCGAAGAATTGATGCTTTTGAATTATGGTGCTGGAGGAGACTCTTGAGAGTCCCATGGACTGCAAGAAGATCAAACCTATCCATTCTGAAGGAAATCAGCCCTGAGTGCTCACTGGAAGGACAGATCCTGAAGTTGAGGCTCCAGTACTTTGGCCACCTCATGAGAAGAGAAGACTCCCTGGAAAAGACCCTGATGTTGGGAAAGATGGAGGGCACAAGGAGAAGGGGACGACAGAGGACGAGATGGTTGGACAGTGTTCTCGAAGCTACCAACATGAGTTTGACCAAACTGTGGAAGGCAGTGGAGGCAGTGGAAGACAGGAGTGCCTCCACTCTACTTCTTGAATCCCCTCTGCTTCTGTCTCTGAATCTGGGTTGCTGAATCTGGGCTGCTCTCTACCACAGCCTCTTCCTGCTCACTAAGCCCAGTTACCTCTTCTGCTTCCAACACCTCCTCCTCCCAGTCTGTTCCCTCTTCTCCCTCTAACTGCTCAGCGCCATCCCACCACCAATCTCCAGACTCTGAGCCTTCTTCCCTTAGAGCAGGCATAGGCAAACTCAGCCCTCCAGATGTTTTGAGACTACAATTCCCATCATCCCTGGCCACTGGTCCTGTTAGCTAGGGATGATGTGAGTTGTAATCCCAAAACATCTGGAGGGCCGAGTTTGCCTATGCCTGCCTTAGGGGCTTGCGTGGGGTTTCCCCAACCGGTGCATCCCGCCATTCCTCTGAATCCAGCCAATCCACGACACTAACATTCACATTTTGCAAAGCAATACACCTGTAAGGTTGCTGTGGTGATCCCTCGTGAGTAAGCAGTCAGGACGCCGTCTCCTTATTTACAGCTTTATTAACATGCTATGTACAGTGAAGAGCTCTAAAGTTCATGTCCGCTCGAATCCATTCCAGAATTTGGGAGTGGCCCCTTCCGGGACCTCCCCCAGCATAACAGTTTGGGCACTCCCCATCGCTTCCTAATTTCCTTCTGTTTCAACCCTCTGCACAACTTGGGCGACGGAAGGGGAGCAACGCTCCCTTCGCCAGATGTGACAGGTGCATGCTGGGGCTGTCCAACCTCACACAGCCCCTTCTCCATCCCGCTTCCTGTCTGCTCCTCCTCCCCCCCACTGAAAGACATCCTGTTATCCCTGCTGGAGGAGGAGCTGCTGTCCAAGAGGCGCTATGGCTCTCTATACCCTGACAGCCCCAGTGCCCCCTCCCTGGGCCTCGACTATTCCCTGACAACACCCATCTTACCACCCCAGTATATAATAATAATAATAATAATAATAATAATAATAATAATAATAATAATAATAATTTATTATTTGTACCCTGCCCATCTGGCCGGGTCTCCGCAGCCACTCTGGGCGGCTTCCAACAAATATAAAGATACATTAAAATATCACAGATAAAAAACCTCCCTGAACAGGGCTGCCTTCAGGTGTTTTCTAAAGGTCATGTGGTTGTTTATTGCTTTAACCTCTGATGGGAGGGCGTTCCACAGGGCAGGTGCCACCACCGAGAAGGCCCTCTGCCTGGTTCCCTGTAGCTTCGCTTCTCGCAGCAAGGGAACCGCCAGAAGGCCCTCGGCGCTGGATCTCAGTGTGCATTTTTTCTACACCTTACTTAGCTGGAGAACTGCACAGCGAAATTTCTAGGATGTTTGGATTTCAGTTTGCATATAGTTTCGGAAGGTGCAAATGAATATAGGTGGGTTCGCCTTCAAATGCGGACTGACTTGAACGTCTCAACCACCCCTATTCCTGATCAGGGATCTTGCTGGCTAGGGGTAATGGGAATTAGAGTCCAACACAATATCTGGAACCGCCAGAGACTCTCCATCCCTCTTTGACAGGGATCGATCCAGAGGTGACTCTTGATTTCATAGAATCATAGAATCCTAGAGTTGGAAGAGACCACAAGGGCCATCCAGTCCAACCCCCTGCCAAGCAGGAAACACCATCAAAGCATTCCTGACAGGTGGCTGTCAAGCCTCTGCTTAAAGACCTCCAAAGAAGGAGACTCCACCACACTCCTTGGCAGCAATTTCCACTGTCGAACAGCTCTTACTGTCAGGAAGTTCTTCCTAATGTTTAGGTGGAATCTTCTTTCTTGTAGTTTGAATCCATTGCTCCGTGTCCGCTTCTCAGGAGCAGCAGAAAATAACTTTTCTCCTTCCTCTATATGACATCCTTTTATATATTTGAACATGGCTATCATATCACCCCTTAACCTTCTCTTCTGATTTATTCTGCTACATGTCACCTTGCGAAATTTATTGATATTTAATTTGTTTGAGATCAAGGTCCTGTGTGAGGGTGTTAAGTGGGATGTGTTGAGTGATCAGAATGTAGAAATTACTAATTACAGAACTGTAGGTTGCATTCAGGTTACATGTGCCTTGCTGGAATTGAAGATACTGTGTCGAGCCCAAGTGTACCAGGGCTGAGGGCTAGGAACTTAACACGTCTGTGAAAAGTGACAGGAATCTGAAAATCCCATAAAAGAGGAAAGGGGTAATTAAAAGATGCTGGAATCTTTGAAAAGGCACATTTAATGGCATAATTTTGACAGCCATTCTTCAAAACCAAAAAAAGCAACTGAGGTTTTTTTTCTTCCCTTGGAAATTAAACAAAAAAATCATTTCCAATTATTGTGCATCATTAATTACTACTGCCTACATTTCCATCTCAAAAGGCATTCAAATAATCTTAATACAGGGTTGCCAATTGTAAATGTTAAAAGAAAAATTGACTAGGAGCCCAGATTGTTTTAAGAATGAGATTATAAAGTGCATTATTGTGGTTGGGTGAGCCGAACCCGTAGGATGCAACGTAGGCATGGAACAGCAGTCAAAGAGCTGACAGTGCCTGACATTTAGCAGACTGCCGTGTTTTCCAGGTTCTCTTTAGAATAACAGAAATTAGAATTTCCTTTAGGGAAAAAGTAACCGAGGAACGAAGAGTTTCCAACAGAGGGACTTCGTTAAAAAATAATAATCCTGTTAGGTTAGGCCTACAGGATTGGCCACCCAGCAAAGCAAAACTACGAACAGGCTTCCTTTGAGCTGCAAGTTTGCCAAGTAAGGCTGTCACAGAAATGAATGGAAAAAAGGGTGGAGACAGTGTGGTGCAGTGGATAGAGTACAGGCATAAAATCAGGGAGACCTGGGTTCAAATCCCCACTCAGCCATGCAGTTCACTGGGCGACTTTGGGGCAACCATTGCCTCTCAGCCCAGAATACCCTCACCAGGTTGTGGTGAGCATAAAATGGGAAGCGGGATAACCAAGTATGCCACCTTGAGCTCTTTGGAGGAAAAGTGGAATATAAATGTAATAAATAAACAAATATTAGTGACCCTGAAAAGTTACAGATTCTTATCTATCGTATTGCCAATCCCATACGTTGTCTTTTTTTTTTTTTGAACAGGCCGCCATGCTGGTCTGCTGCAGTGAGCTTTATCACAGTGGTTTACAGCACCTTAAAGATCTAGGCTCTTGAGAGTCCCATGGACTGCGAGAAGATCAGACCTATCCATTCTGAAGGAAATCAGCCCTGAGTGCTCACTGGAAGGACAGATCCTGAAGCTGAGGCTCCAATACTTTGGCCACTTCATGAGAAGAGAAGACTCCCTGGAAAAGACCCGGATGTTGGGAAAGATGGAGGGCACAAGGAGAAGGGGACGGCAGAGGACGAGATGGTTGGACAGTGTTCTCAAAGCTATCAACATGAGTCTGACCAAACTGCGGGAGGCAGTGGAAGACAGGAGTGCTTGGCGTGTTCTGGTCCATGGGGTCATGAAGATTCGGAGACGACTAAACAACAACAACAACAACAACAAAGATCTAGGCCACATTTGTGCCATGCATTTAAAGCACTATGCTTCAGCCATGGATTCCCCCAGATAATTCTGGGAGCTGTAGTTTGTTAAGGGTGCCGAGAATTCTTAGGAGACCCCTATTCCCAGCACAGAGCAACAGTTCCCAGAGTAGCTGAGCAATCAGTCCCTCTTCTCAGGGAACTCTGGAAATTGTAGTTCTTTGAGAGGGGAAAAGGGGTCTCCTGGGAACTCTCAGCACCATTAACAGCTCCCAGAATTCTCTGGGTGGAAGCCATGGCTGTTCAAAGCGGTATCATAGTGCTATAAATGTGTGACTTTGGCCCTATTGCGGCATAAGCCTTTGTGAGATGTCAGGTGCATGAAGTGATAACCTCAGCTGGCAGATATTAAAGAAGTGGGAGATCATTTTTGTCTCCCACAGCACTCTGCCGCTGGCCTGAAAGCTGACATTTTCCAACTCAAGGAGAGGTCCCAGAGTGAAATTGCTGAATCTGAATTTATCGGAAAATTTGATTCTATTTGGTTTGGCCTAAAGCAAGACAATGGTTCCCTCTCCCACTACAAGTGCTGATCAACATAGCAAAGTTATGGCTGTTGTGAACTGGTCACAATGACTACTAGTTCATGTCAGTCACACATCATCGCCATGGACTCAAATTTTACTCATATCTCCTAGAAAAGTGAACTGGTATACACAGAGCCTAGGGCTTGCCGATCAGAAGGTCGGTGGTTCGAATCCCTGCAACAGGGTGAGCTCCTGTTGTTTGGTCCCTGCTCTTGCCAACCTAGCAGTTCGAAAGCACATCAAAGTGCAAGTAGATAAATAGGTACCATTCTGGTTGGAAGGTAAACAGCATTTCCGTGCGCTGCTCGGGTCCGCCAGAAGCGGCTTAGTCATGCTGGCCACATGACCTGGAAGCTGTACGCTGGCTCCCTCGGCCAATAAAGCGAGATGAGCGCCGCAACCCAAGAGTTGGTCACGACTGGACCTAATGGTCAGGGGTCCCTTTACCTTTACCTCTATACACACACTTTCTGTCTCTCTGAAGGAAGGGTTGATAGGAGGGAGGGGGGAAAGTGACCAGAGGTGGTGGTGTCTTCAGTCCTCACTCAAAAATCAAAATTTACCCACAGGCCTTAAAAAGGTTGGTGAGCCCTGATATAAGATCTTCTTTGGCCGTTCACATTTCAAATGCAAATGGACATCAGTGCTGAAGCCACAAATAGAAAAGAACAGAGCCCACTAAGGAGAGAGAGAGAGAGAGAGAGAGAGAGAGAGAGAGAGAGAGAGAGAGAGAGAGAGAGAGATTATTGCTCCACATTGCAGTGGCAGAAAGAATTACTTATGCTAAGCATTGTAAAAGAAGACAGATTTCAAAGCTAATAGCATGGTATATTAAGTTGTGGGACTTGGCTGTACTGAGAAAATCATCCCTGGGGCATTTGAGCTAATCAACCAAAATGTACAGTAAATACGTTTGATGCTAAAAGGGAGTGACCATAACTCGGTGGCACGGAATTGGACAGAAGGCTCCAGGTTCATTGTTGATGTTTTCCGTTTAAAATGGTCTCAGATAAATTGGAAATGCCTTTCTCTGCTTATGTCCCTGGAGAACTGCTGACAGTAAAAGAAGACAGTTAGAATCATAGAATCTTAGAGTTGGGAGGGACCCAAGGGTCATCTAGTCCAACCCCCTGCAATGCAGGAATCTCAGCTAAAGCATCCATGGCAGATGGCCATCCAACCTCTGCTTGAAAACCTCCAAAGAAGGAGAGTCCACCACCTCTTGTGGGAGTCTGTTCCACTGACAATCAGCTGTCAGAATGCCCCCCCCCCAAATGTTTAGTCAGAATCTCCTTTCTTGAGCCATTGGTTTGAGTCCTACCTTCCACAGCAGGAGAAAACAAGCATGTCCCCTCTTCCATGTGACAGCCCTAGAGATATTCGAAGATGGCTATCACACCTCTTCTCAGTCCCCTCTTTTCCAGGCTAGATGGACACTGAGAAGAGAGGCAGCTACCTAACATGACTAGAAATTGATTGATTGATTGATTGCTTGAATTTATATACCGCCCAATACCCAGAGGTCTCAGGGTGGTTCACAGAATAAAATCAAAATATAAAACCACAAAATACATACCGGTAATCAAAATAAAAACTACAACCAAATAGCTGCCCTGCCCCACAAAACCCCCCACAAAAGAAGGAATCCATTTGTGGGAGAGGATAATGCCAAATGAAATCTGGTGATGGGGATTTCATTTGGCATTGCTTCATTGCACATTCTGTTTGAAATGTGCTTGCCTTTGTACGCTTTTCATTGTTGCAATCTTTGTGGGATAACCAGTCTCATGTACCCAGCATGCTCAAGTTACAGGTAGGTAGCTGTGTTGGTCTGTCATAGTCAAAACAAAATAAAAAAATAAAAAAATTCCTTCCAGTAGCACCTTAGAGACCAACTAAGTTTGGTCTTGGTATGAGCTTTCGTGTGCATGCACACTTCTTCAGATACACTGAAACAGAAGTCACCAGACCCTTATATATAGTGAGAGGGTAGGAGGGGTATTACTCAGAAGGGTGGTGGGAATGGGTGATAGGCTGATAGCTGTGGAGAACAGGCCAAACCCTACGCCAAAGGATAAATGGACATAAATCTGACATCAGGAATCACAAGACAGAGAAACCAGTAGGAGAACACTTCAATCTCCCAGGACACTCTATACAAGATCTCAAAGTAGCTGTCTTATTGCAAAGGAATTTCAGAAATAGACTGGAAAGAGAAGTTGCTGAATTGCAACTCATTACCAAGCTTAAAACCATGGAGAGACCTGGTCTGAACAAAGACATTGGATTCTTATCTCATTATACATGACAAAGCTATTTTTAACCTTCTCACCCATTGCTTTTTCCTGTAAGACTAATTGTAGTCGTTAACAGTCGTCAACAGGTTTACCACAGCTATCAGCCTATCACCCATTCCCACCCCCCTTCTGAGTAATACCCCTCCCACCCTCTCACTAAATATAAGGGTCTGATGACTTCTGTTTCAGTGTATCTGAAGGAAGTGTGCATGCACACGGAAGCTCATACCAAGAACAAACTTAGTTGGTCTCTAAGGTGCTACTGGAAGGAAATTTTTATTTTTTATTTTGTTCCAGCATGCTCAAGTTTAATTAATACATGAAGGGGTTAATACCATAGAGTAAGCTGTCCTGGTAGGCTTAGAGCTTAGGCAGGTCCACTTCCCCTCGCCTTGGCTTTGGAAAGTGCAGATTTGACAGATCCGGCTTTAAATGCAACCTGGTCAAATTTCTTCCCCATCTCTAGTGAAGACACTCTCAGCTTCAGCTGGACAGTTGCCAACAAACAGACTCTCTGAGGGTAAGGTTGGCAGGGGGAATTTCAGTCCCAGCTGCCAAGACCAATATAGAAGAAGAGAAAAAGAAGCAGCCCAGCATTTTCCATGGGAATACGTTCAACTAGAAACAGGGCCAGCTTTACCATTAGGAAGATTGAGGTGACAGGCCAAGAGTTGGAGGCCAGAGCAGTGTGCGCAAGATGGTGTGGTGTCTACAGGCGAGGTGGAAGAAGCTACTGCTTACAGCTCAGTCGCCACCAAATGCTCAGCATCTGGGGAGATTTCAGAGGAGAAGGAATGAAAAACTATGGGAGGAGAATGGAAAAATGAAACTGGGTATATTGTAAGGATTGCTGGCTGACTAGCTGCAACATGGATGCTTCACACTGTAACATCACCACTACCACCATCATCATCATTATTTTGTAGATCCCTGTTGACCTGTGAAGTTCAGAACCCTGTGGCACATCAGTGACTGGCATCAGGTCTCCAGGATTCCAGGCAGTGGACATTTGCAGTCTTGCATGGAGACGCGCGTGGCGCTATGGGTTAAACCACAGAGCCTAGGGCTTGCCGATCAGAAGGTCGGTGGTTCGAATCCCCACGACGGGGGTGAGCTCCCATTGCTCGGTCCCAGCTCCTGCCAACCTAGCAGTTCAAAAGCACGCCAAAAGTGCAAGTAGATGAATAGGTACCGCTCCAGTGGGAAGGTAAACGGCGTTTCTGTGCGCTGCTCTAATTCGCCAGAAGCGGCTTAGTCATGCTGGCCACATGACCCAGAAGCTGTCTGCGGACAAATGCCGGCTCTCTCGGCCCATAGAGTGAGATGAGCGCGCAACCCCAGAGTCGTCCGCGACTGGACCTAATGGTCAGGGGTCACTTTACCTTTACCTATGGAGATGCCAAGGATGGAGCCTGGGACCTTCTGCATGCAAGGCAGATACAGAACGAATTAAGTTCTTAACCTGAGGTAGCACTGTATTTTTATGTGTGTGACAAGACAGTATCTTTAGTGACTTGTACAAACACCTTTTGAAAAGCCATCCCCCAAATTTCACCCAAGGGCAAAGCAGAAGCAATGTCATATATATATATATATATATATATATATATATATATATATATATGGGTTGTCTGTGATAGAAAGCATGTGTTGGCATCCAGAGTGGTACCAGTCCAAGAAGCGATATATTCCAGTATTTGGAGTGAGCATGCAGCAGCCTTTACTCACAGAGTAAGCTATTCCTGTTTGCAGCCAAGCTGACAGAATGTAGACGTTTATGACCCAACGACAAGCAAAGTGAGTCAATTTTCTCTGTAAACATCATATAACTTTGAGACTTGCTTATGAAGTAGCTGTCACTGTCCATTCCGCGGAAAGAGACTCACTCCACATTTCATTTTGTGTTTTGCCTCAAGGTCATTCTATTATCAGAGAAGTACATCAACATCTCTTACAGGAGATCTAACTCCCTCCTATCCAGAGAAAATGGTTCCAACTCCCTCTGAACGCAGGAGGTCAACCAGCTAAGATCAGAGGGCTAGCACAGTGGATTCCAATTAGTAAACAGGAAAAAAATCTAAGTGTTTCTTCTTTACATTAAAAACAAACAAACCAACAAACCACAAGGCCACAAAATTGCATGGCTCGATCAGACCTAAAGGCTGTTCCATCCATCTTTCTTTTCCCCAATAGCAGCCTGCCAGGTATATCTGAAAGCTCATGAGTGAGGCATAAAGATGGCAGCCTTTGCCTCTAGAAATTGGTACCCAGAGGAGGCATACTCCTCCATGAAAGTTCCATGTAGCTAGCCTTTATCCCTAATAGCAGATGATAAAAAGGTAAAGGGACCCCTGACCATTAGGTCCAGTCACAGATGACTCTGGGGTTGCGGCGCTCATCTCGCTTTATTGGCCAAGGGAGCCGGCGTACAGCTTCCGGGTCATGTGGCCAGCAGGACTAAGCCGCTTCTGGCGAACCAGAGCAGCGCACGGAAACGCTGTTTACCTTCCTACTGCAGCGGTACCTATTTATCTACTTGCACTTTGACGTGCTTTCAAACTGCTAGGTTGGCAGGAGCAGGGACCGAGCAACAGGAGCTCACCCCGTTGCGGGGATTCGAACCACCGACCTTCTGATCAGCAAGCCCTAGGCTCTGTGGTTTAACCCACAGCACCACCCGTGTCCCTAATAGCAGATGATATTGAGATAAAAAAGAAATGGAACCCAGTTAGTTTTGCCATGGTTGATGATTATCAGCTTATGGTCACACAGAGTGGGGCTTTTTCATTGGTGGCCTTAGTGTTGTGGAATGTTCTCCCTACTGAAATACAAGAGGCATGGGCATCATCTCACCCACAGGATTGTGGGTGCCCACTGCTGCAACGCGGACGTGCGACATCACATGCACATGGACTCACGTAGTATGTGTGATGCATTGTGGGGGCTGGTAGCAGTGACTCCTCTTCCTCCTCCTATCCACAGCCAGCAAGGCACCCTTTTCCATGCGGAGGGGCTCAGGCTTGGAGGCAGAGAGACTGCCTTGGCCCAGTAGACCTGAAGGAGCGTCTCCACCCCCCATCGTTCAGCCTCGGCACTGAGGTCCAGCGCCGAGGGCATTCTGGCGGTTCCCTCCCTGTGAGAAGTGAGGTTGCCAGGCAGAGGGCCTTCTCGGTAGTGGCGTCCACCCAGTGGAACGCCCTCCCATCTGATGCCAAGGAGATAAACAACTACCTGACTTTTAGAAGACATCTGAAGGCAGCCCTGTTTAGGGAAGTTTTTAATGTTTCATCTTTTATCGTGTTTTTTTATATTCTATTGAGAGCTGCCCAGAGTGTCTGGGAAAACCCAGCCAGATGGGCGGGGTATAAATAAATAAGTTGTTGTTGTGGTGGTGGTGGTGGTGGTTGTTGTTGTTGCCTCATCCCCCAGAAAAGAGTGCCTCGCTCACTGGGTACAGAAAGCGGAGCGGAACTGCTTCTCTCTCGGAAGCACAGCTGCCACCTGTCAACATTTTTCATTGACTTTGTGGGTGCCCAGCCCCCACAATTATACTATTGTGGGTGCCCAAGTACCCACAGCCCCCTGGAGTTGACTTTCAAGGACACACCTTTTTAGAAGACCATTCCCCCAATCTTCTGACTTAGGCTGCAGTCCTAAATATGTATACTCAGAAGTAAAGGTAAAGGTAAAAGGACCCCTGACCATTAGGTCCAGTCGCGGATGACTCTGGGATTGTGGCGCTCATCTCACTTTACTGGCCGAGGGAGCCAGTATGTTCAGAGCAGCGCACGGAAACGCCGTTTACCTTCCCGCCGGAGCGGTACCTATTTATCTACTTGCACTTTGACGTGCTTTCGAACTGCTAGGTTGGCAGAAGCAGGGACCAAGCAACGGGAGCTCACCCCATCATGGGGATTCGAACCGCCGAACTTCTGATCGTCAAGCCCTAGGCTCTGTGGTTTAGACCACAGAGCCACCCGCGTCCATACTCAGAAATAAGTCTCACTAAATTAAATACCGTAGTACTAACTCCAAGGTTGATGCAGTTAGATTTGCAGCCTTGAATCTCCTGCTCCAGTTGTTTTCATTGCTGCATTTGATTGTTGTGCTGTTTTAATCGGCTTGTTTCATTACACATTTTAAGTGCGGATGTTTATTTTAATATCTTATGAAAATAGTTTTGTTCTCTGTTTTAATTATGTGTGGGTTTTGTTGCTGGTTTTACACTTGTAAACCACTTGGAAGCCACCTTGGCCAATTAAGCAGTATGAAAATGTAATAATAAAAATAACAATATATTTTTTCTTAATTATTATTGTTGTTAGGATCTGTATGTAGCCAAAACTTGTGCAATCAATTCTTGTTAAGTGATGGAGAATGATGATGGAGCATGCAAATAGAAAACTGAGGTATCAGCGGGTTTGTGGGAAATCCCATAGTTTGCAGAAATACAAAAAATCTTTAGGACAAGATGAGTGGGAACAGACCTTCACTGGGAGCCCCTGCAGCTATAATTCTGAAATCTGGCAGGCTTCATAGGTCCAGACCATGGCTGCAAAGTGCATCCAATTCTGACAGAAAATAAAAAAGTTATAGAGTTTTCCTTTGTGTTAAAAAAATAAAATGCTAACAGTATCCTGCACAGAAATGCCTGGCTACCATTGGGTAGACTTAATCCACTCTGGAGGGGCTCCTATGACTGTGACTTTCACCTACTTTGGTCCAATGGGGAAAATGAATAGTTTTTCTTTACAGATTCCCCATTATACTGAATGGAGAACAAGGAGCTGTACAGTTTGTTATCTGCTATGGTGAGAGCTGGACCATCAAGAAGGCTGACCGCCGAAGAATTGATGCTTTTGAATTATGGTGCTGGAGGAGACATCAGCAATATGCTTAGAGGTCCACATCAGGAACCTCTGTGTGTTTGTTTATGTGTGTACTCTTGAGAGTCCCATGGACTGCAAGAAGATCAAACCTATCCATTCTGAAGGAAATCAGCCCTGAGTGCTCACTGGAAGGACAGATCCTGAAGCTGAGGCTCCAGTACTTTGGCCACCTCATGAGAAGAGAAGACTTCCTGGAAAAGACCCTGATGTTGGGAAAGATGGAGGGCACAAGGAGAAGGGGACGACAGAGGACGAGATGGTTGGACAGTGTTCTCAAAGCTACCAACATGAGTCTGACCAAACTGCGGGAGGCAGTGGAAGACAGGAGTGCCTGGCGTGCTCTGGTCCATGGGGTCACGAAGAGTCGGACACGACTAAACGATTAAACAACAACAACAAATGGCCCAAACTGATGCAATTAATCCCATAATTAATTTTAATGCATTTCTGTGGAAGGGAAACATCACAAACAATGCAGAAAATAGCTTAATTGTTCACACAATGCTTGTGGACTAAGAAAGGAAGGGAAATACCTCTCATATTTGCTTGCACGATTTCTGTCGCTGACCTGAGATGAACCTGAAAATTGCACCAATTTCCACTCCCACTTTCCGACTGGCTTCTCCGGCAGCCCAACTTTGAGATTTAATTTCTAAGTACTTATGGGAAGGACCGCTCTGACACATCACTTTAGCGCCATTTAACAAGGAATTCCCAAAAGATGGGCGAGAATAAAGGATGAAAACGGACAGGGATTCACTATGAACAACAACAGAAAAGAGGTGTTCTTGCTAAACTGGGAGAGGTAGCGCATATGCAATCATGCCCCTCCCCCCCCGCTGGTCTCCCTTTCCCTAAACTTCCCCCCTCTCCCTGCACCCGGACAGAGTTTCAGCTTTCCTTGCAGAGACGGTGCTTGCCAAGAATGCAAAAGTATTTATAGCTACTTTATTTTAGCTGCTGAGGCCTTTTTGCATTCAGCTGATATTGCAATAGGAAAATGACATTCTTGGCAGAAATATTTCCTAGAAGGAGGCAAAGTACTCAAAGCTACCCAACCTTCGCTGCTCTTAAAATTGGTAAAATGCACAAACTGGGGCTGTTTGCAATTTTAAGAGCGGGGATGTTGTAAAACAGAGCTTCTGAGTTTCTTTGGGACTCTGTCGTTAGGAAAAGGAATCTTCTAAGCCAGTGATGGCTAACCTTGACACTCCAGATGTTTTGGAACTACAACTCCCATCATCCCTAGCTAACAGGACCAGTGGTCAGGGATGATGGGAGTTGTAGTCCCAAAACATCTGGAGTGTCAAGGTTAGCCATCACTGTTCTAGGCTTTCCTCCTCTCTTTATTTCTCCCCCACGATGACAACAATGCAGGGTTGGGGGCAGCAATGTGGCACCATTGGGAAAACTAAGTTTGTCTCTAAGGTGCTACTGGACGGATTTTTTTTTATTTTTTATTTTGTTTTGCCCATCAAGAGCAGGTGACCTCCCACCCATCTGGTCTATGGTCTGGTTACCTGTTATGTACTGAGCTGAATCCTAGAACAATAGGATCCAGAATGCAGCAGTCTGATTGGTCTGCAGGAGCCACCCAACCCAACTCCAGGTGGAAGTGAATCATCAACCTGATTGGCCTGCAGGAGCAGCCAATCAGGCTCCTGGATGAAGTGAGTCAGCAACCTGATTGGCCTGCAGGAGCAGCCACCTCATGAGAAGAGAAGACTCCCTGGAAAAGACCCTGATGTTGGGAAAGATGGAGGGCACAAGGAGAAGGGGACGACAGAGGACGAGATGGTTGGACAGTGTTCTGGAAGCGACCAACATGAGTCTGACCAAACTGCGGGAGGCAGTGGAAGACAGGAGTGCCTGGCGTGCTCCGGTCCATAGGGTCATGAAGAGTTGGAAACGACTAAACAACAATATTATTGTTCTATACTATTCTGATGATTGTTGAACATTACTTTATTTGATTGCTTATTTTAAAGCTATGTTTCATTATCACATTTTTGTATTGCATTAGATTGTTATAAGGTGTACATTCTTGGTTTCTTCAGCTTGTAAACCGCCTTAAGTATTGTAAGATAGAAAGGCGGTATACAAATTAAAAGTGATGGTGATTGGGGGAAGGTGACGGTTTCAAAACCTCTTCTGAATTTGTGGTTTCTGTATTCTAGCATCATGGAAGGTTTGAGAGGAGGAGAAGCTACATTATCCCCACCCCCCTTGTATTTTCCTTTTTAAGCAAGGAACTAATTTCAGCTCAGGCTCTGCACATGCATATATATGACTTCTAATTTCCCCTGCTTTGTTTGCCTATAATAAATTTTCAATTAGAGAAACGGGAAGAAAGCTTCTGTTTGCACTCAAGTAGCCTTGGTAATTAGCAAGGAACAGCATATAGGAATGGTTTTTTCCTTGTTCTTTCTTTCTTGTTCTTTCTTTTTTTAAAAAGCAAATTGCTTTTATATTTCACATTCATTGCCCTGAATGTGGTGGAGGTGTGTTCAGTAAATATGCTAAAGGGGAAACCATGAGGAAATCGTTGGCATGGGAGAGCTTTGTTTGTTATTCGGGATGAACAATGGCAAATATCCCACACTGCACTTCTTGAGCCAGAGTTTTCTCCTTGCCGTTTAAATGAGGGAATGGGAAATCCTCTATATTGCACCCAAAACGGTACATCAGATTTTATGATTACTTAAACTCTCCGTGAAATTGGGCTAATGCATTCATTTTATTTAAATGCTATCGAAATGGCAATATATTGCAGGGATTTGTCAGGCAGCTGTGTCCTCGCACACACGTGGATTTTAGATAGTAGGGTGCTCAGCACCCAGGGACTCAAACAAGGGGACCCAGCGGTATAGTCTGGTGTCCTTACTTCCTCAAGGAAGTAAGATGGGTGGGATACAAAATTATTATAATCATAATCATTATCATTAATCTTGGCTAGGTCAGCTGATCTGGGAAGCATTTAGAAGCTCAACTGGCTTTGTAGAAAGCTGTTGCAGGATTTGTCCCACCTGTCCTAGCATTTGTGATTGCACACATTCTAGAGACATTTCTCTGGAACCAATTCACATTCTATTGAACCCGATGATCAATCTGACCCAAGTATGACCTTAACAGATTAGAGAATTGGGCCAAAGCAAACAAGATGAATTTTAACAGGGAGAAATGTAAAGTACTACACTTGGGCAAAAAAAAATGAAAGGCACAAATACAGGATGGGTGACACCTGGCTTGAGAGCAGTACATGTGAAAAGGATCTAGGAGTCTTGGTAGACCACAAACTTGACATGAGTCAACAGTGTGATGCAGCAGCTAAAAAAGCCAATGCAATTCTGGGCTGCATCGATAGGAGTATAGCATCTAGATCAAGGGAAGTAATAGTACCACTGGTCAGACCTCACCTGGAATACTGTGTCCAGTTCTGGGCACCACAGTTCAAGAAGGATACTGACAAGCTGGAACGTGTCCAGAGGAGGGCAACCAAAATGGTCAAAGGCCTGGAAACGATGCCTTATGAGGAACGGCTTAGGGAGCTGGGTATGTTTAGCCTGGAGAAGAGAAGGTTAAGGGGTGATATGATGGCCATGTTCAAATATATAAAAGGATGTCATATAGAGGATGGAGAAAGGTTGTTTTCTGCTGTTCCAGAGAAGCGGACACGAAGCAATGGATTCAAACTACAAAAAAGAAGATTCCACCTAAACATTAGGAAGAACTTACTGACAGTAAGAGCTGTTCGACAGTGGAATTTGCTGCCAAGGAGTGTGGTGGAGTCTCCTTCTTTGGAGGTCTTTAAGCAGAGGCTTGACAGCCACCTGTCAGGAATGCTTTGATGGTGTTTCCTGCTTGGCAGGGGGTTGGACTGGATGGCCCTTGTGGTCTCTTCCAACTCTATGATTCTATGATTCTATGTACATGTTTTTTTTAGTAGCATCTTCCTTTTCTGATTTGTTTGCTCTTCATGACTTGGATTGAACATCAGAGGAGTCGTGCTGGACCAGATCAAAGGCTGATCTCATTCATTCATTTGTTGAATTTATATACCACCCTGTACCCGGAGATCTCAGGGTGGTTCACAGAAAAGATCATAATATATAAAATAAAAATAAAAACAATAATCCAATAACACCCCCCCCAAAAAGAGCCACATTTTAAAGGGTATAGAATGTTGATTAGGTCAGCCAAAGGCCTGGTTAAAAGGAACGTTTTTGCCTTGTGCCTAAAGGCGTATAATGAAGGCGCCAGGTGAACTTCCCTGGGGAGAGCATTCCACAGATGGGGAGCCACAGCAGAGAAGGCCCTGTTCTCGTGTTGCCACCCTCTGGACCTCTCGAGGAGGAGTCACATGAAGGAGGGCCTCAGAAGATGATCTCAGAGTCCAGGTAGGTTCAACATTCTTTTCTCACAGTGGCCAAGTAGATGCCCATGGGCAGGGCCAGATTTAGGTTTGATGAGGCCCTGAGCTGTCCTTTGTCAACAACAAATGGTCCCTGTTTTTGTGTTGAATGGATGCAGGTGGCGCTGTGGGTTAAACCACAGAGCCTAGGGCTTACTGATCAGAAGGTCGGCGGTTCGAATCGCCACGATGGGATGAGCTCCCGTTGCTCGGTCCCAGCTCCTGCCAACCTAGCAGTTCAAAAGCACGTCAAAGTGCAAGTAGATAAATAGATACCGCTCCGGCGGGAAGGTAAACGGCGTTTTCGTGCGCTGCTCTGGTTCGCCAGAAGCGGCTTTGTCATGCTGGCCACATGACCCGGAAGCTATACGCCGGCTCCCTTGGCCAGTAATGCGAGATGAGCGCCACAACCCTAGAGTCGGATACGACTGGACCTAATGGTCAGGGGTCCATTTATATGCTATATGATAATATATGGATCTAATACGTATCCAAAGCTGTTTGAACGTAACAAAAAAAAAGTATTTTATCAAAGTAATTGCTGAACTGAAATACAATTAAGAAGAAGTATATTTTTTTTTGGGGGGGGGCAATAGAGTAAGGCCCCAAGCTATAGCTTGTTTAGCTTATATGTAAATCCGGCACTGCAGGAAGCCACTAGGAGAACAGTACTCTTCTGTAACAGCATTCTCCTGCTCATGATCTGCAGCAACTAGCATAAAGGTAAAGGTAAAGGGACCCCTGACCATTAGGTCCAGTCATGTCTGACTCTGGGGTTGCGGCGCTCATCTCCCTTTATTGGCCGAGAGCCAGTGTACAGCTTCCGGGTCATGTGGCCAGCATGACAAAGCCGCTTCTGGTGAACCAGAGCAGTGCACGAAGACGCCGTTTACCTTCCCGCCAGAGCCGTTTACCTTCCTATTTATCTACTTGCACTTTGACGTGCTTTCGAACTGCTAGGTGGGCAGGAGCTGGGACCGAGCAATGGGAGCTCACCCCATCACAGGGATTCGAACCGCCGACCTTCTGATCAGCAAGCCCTAGGCTCTGTGGATTAACCCACAGCGCCACCTGGGTCCCAGCATACTGCCTCTAATTCTGGAGACAATACAGCGATCAAGACTAGTAGCCTCTGGCCCATCGAACTGCTGACTTTCAGACTGACCCCCCTCCCACATGGCATGCACTGTGTCCCAAGGTGCTGTTCATTGTCATTTCCCACCCAAATACCTTGTCCTGCTCACTCCTATAAGAAAAAACTTACAGGTGTCCTCAGGAACACCATCAGGGTGGATATATTCTGGTGTTTCAATAGGGGCTGTAAAGCAGCTTTTTAAAGAAAGCTTATTCATTACAGAAGGCATAGAGAAGGGTTAAGCGGATCATAGCAAGCTTGTTTTCTCCTGTTCTGGAGGGTAGGACCTGAACTGATGCCTTCAAGATACCAGTAAGGAGATTCCGACTAAACATCAGGAAGAACTTTATGGTGGTAAGAGCTGTTCAACAGTGGAACAGTTTCCCTTGGGAGGTTGTACTGGACTCTCCTGCCTTGGAGGGTTTTAAGCAGAGATTGGGTGCCCATCTGTCATGGATGCTTTTAGCTGAGATTCCTGCATTACAGGGGATTGGACTATATAATTTCTTGGCTTCTAATAGAAATATGAAACATCCATGAAAAAGAAAATCCCTCTCGGGAGACCTCAAAACACTTAAACTTAATCATTATTATCTCCGTTGTATGTTAAGTTTTATTGATATTATGATATTATCTTTGCCTCATTTTTTTTTTGCTGCTTTTGTGCTCAAACATTTGCTTTATTATCAAGACCAACATAAATCAAAATGATTTATGTTACATTAAAATATTCATGAATATTTCCATATTATATTGTCATATTAGCATATGTCCGCAGCGTGCATGGATGGATTATGCGATTGATATTTATTTAATTGTCTGTTTATGTTGTACTCTTTTTTTAAAAGCTTTCTTTAAAAAGAAAAATATACTTCGCATTCCAATCAGCAGCCAATTCCTCCTGAGATAATTTTGGATGCCAATGCAGTGACTGAGTTAGTTTCCCAGAAGTAGAAGGCGGGGCTTTAATTTACCATGACCTTCGCCACACTTGCAAACCTGTAACAAATTCTACAGAATAAAAGGAAGCATGCAACTTTTCTCACATACAGTACGTTATAATATAGCTTTCTTTACTGCAGGGTATTGCACCCCATGTCAGTTTGCATTTCTTGGTACAGAAAGTATTGATCTGATGTGTAGAGATCTTGCCTATTCTAAGTAATTCAAGAGGGTTCTAGAAGCTTCTGGAAGCTTCTCTGTGTGAGGTAAAGAAGCAGAAGGTTCATGATGTTTGGGTTATACCTTCAGAGAAGCAGAGTACAGCTGGCTTAAACTGGTTTTCTTATGCACACGAAAGTTCATACCAAGAACAAACTTAGTTGGTCTCTAAGATGCTACTGGAAGGAATTTTTTTTCCCCCCGACTACGGCAGACCAACACAGCTACCTACCTGTAACTAACTCTTTCTGTCAAGGTCATGCTGACTATAAAAATAGGTCAGAAGGAGCCTGGGTTTCACTTTCTATCTCTTTTCCTTCTGTTGTGGTGTTCTGTACATAGTTTACTTAGTGTTAAGATTTAGACTTATTATAAGTTATTGCAAGTTTAAGTTAAGTCTGCTGCAACTGGATTTCTTATGGACAGGGCCAATCCTGAATGTATTGGATTTGTGACCATTATGCTCATTTGCATTGTAATTGGGTTATTCCCGTGATTGTCTTTTTTTGCCTAGTTGCAAACCCGATAGATGGCTTCTGTCAAGCCACTTCCTCTTGACCTTGGTCACCTCCCTCACATCCAATTCGGGAACAATATTGCTGGTCAACCTTGCAGGGCTGTTATTAGGACCCACGACTTGTAACAACCAGCTCTTAATTGAATTTTGCATCAATGTTTGTACCAGACAACTGAAAGGATTGGTTGCCTTCACATTCTCCAGCTCCTCCTGCTGCCGCCATATGATGAAACCCGCAGCATCACTTTAGCTTTTCTTAATTGCCTTTCCCCCCAATCCCTAAATTGACTCTTTATAAACAGATCCAGGACTCAGACGATGCAGCCCCACGCTGGGCTGATCTGCTACCTGTTTATTATATGCAATTAGAGAATGCAACGGTGACTTTGAAGTGCCGGAGAAGCCTGAGGAATGCAGATATATTGTTCCCAACTCATTTTCAACATACCTACACACCGAGGCCTGTAATTTTCTTAATCTTCTTAGACCTTCTTGCTTCTCTCTCTACAACCTATTATTATTATTCTCCCACAGAATTAGATAACACTTGCTCCCCACCTCCCCAAACTGACTCTTGGTTATATGTTGCTGGAGAACAGAGAGACATGAAAAGGCAACAGCGTGGGTAAGATTCTGCATTTGTGGGATGTTTTAAATACCTTTGAATTTTTTATTATTTTAGTTACTTTATTATTATTATTAAACAAATGTCACAATTCATCCAGAGGTTTTTATGAAGAAAAACCTTTTCAATCAGCTCTATCATACTCTACAGCATTTCTCTGATGAAAATAGGGATGTCATATTTAATAATAACAACAACACTCTTCTTCTTCTTTGGCGATCCCTCGTAGCCGAGTAAGATTGTCTTCCATGAACACGGTCTTAAAAGTGAGTCCCTAAGTCACTGTGGAGGCCAGTTCTGGATCCACACAGTGGGGACATTGGTTTCCAGGTGGGAGTTGATCACTGTGAGGCTTTGCCAAATGTGCCTTCCTCTTCGCATGTTTCTCCCTTGCGTCCTGTGTCCGAGTGTCTTCAAAGCCCATGACACCTTTGGTAAAGGCTGTTCTCCAATTGGAGTGCTCACAGGCCAGTGTTTCCCAGTTGCTGGTGTTTATACTACATATTTAGATTTGCCTTGAGAGAGTCTTTAAACCCTTTTGTTGACCACCAGCATTACGCTTTCCATTTTTAAGTTCAGAATAGAGTAGTTGCTTTGCAAGATGAAAACACACTTTCTCCTTCATGCATTCTATTTAAGAGGTTAAATCCAATGCCTTGGGTCTCTAATTCTTATGTCACCCAGCATCCTGTTCTCATAGGGACAAACCAGGTGCCTGTGGGAAGCCTTCAAGCCCAAGCTGAGTGCAACACCATTCTCCCCTCTTGCAGCTTGCAAAAACTGGTATTCAGAAGCACTGCTGCCTCTCACAGTCATCAGGGTTAGTAGCCATTGTTAGCCTTTGGCTCCATCACAGTTGGTAGCCATTACTTCTTCTTGGGGAATCAAATCTCATGGTTTAACTCTGTACTGTGTGAAGAAGTCCTTCTTTTTCTCTGTGCTGAATCTTCTGACGCTCAGCTTTATTGGATGTCCTGGTGTTGAAGGAGAGATCAGGCATCTGAACAACATGACTTGTTCAACAAAGTTGATGTTGAAGAATACTAACAACACACTGCCCATCTGACTGATTTTGTCCCAGCCACATAATAAAACATTGCACATTTTTTTTAAAAAAAACGTCCCTAAATAGGGCTGCCTTCAGATGTCTTCTAAAAGTCAGATGGTTGTTTATTTCCTTGACATCTGATGGGAGGGTGCCACCACCGAGAAGGCCCTCTGCCTGCTTCCCTGTAACCTCACTTCTCACAGGGAGGGAACCACCAGAAGGCCCTCGGAGCTGGGCCTCAGTGGGGGTGGGCTAACGGTGGGGGTGGAGATGCCCCTTCCAGTATACAGAAAGTGGCAAGGCAAACAGAAGTATGGATGAGTCTTTAGAGGAAAGAAAAGAAGGGGAGTGTAATGGAGAAGGGAGTGGGGCTGGAAACCTTTCCTGGGCTCTGATTTTGATCCAAGCCGAAGAAGAATTCAGGACTTCTAAGCCTCGCTCCTCATACGAGTGGGCTTTTGTGAACTATTTAAGTTCATTCCTGAGACTGGCAGCAGAAAGCTTCCATGGCAGCCCTATGCCAAAGCTTTTTTGTGGGGGACCGACCCCCCAAACTGCCCAGTTTTGCAATAATTCAGTGAGCGGCAGATGACTGCAATTTCTCCCATATCAAACGATCAAAACCTCCCAGAGATTTGGCATTCAAAATATCCACCAATGCAGAACATCTCAAATTTGCCAAACATGGCTGATCTCATTTTGGACCATTCAGTGAAAGCCTATTAAATATACATTTTTGCAGTGTCCATTAATCATGGAAAGACCTGCTTTGAGTTACTCAATCATCTGACATAATGTATTCTCCTCCTGCACATTGGGTGAGCAATCAAAGGGAGATTGACTTTCTTCATTTAGTCAAATAGATTTATCTGAGCCATGTTTCAAATGACTAGATTAAGTGGGGGTAATGCTTATTCTTTTTGTCAGTGGGGGGAGGGGGGAAGAATCCATTCCGTGCAAATATTCCTTCGATTTCAGACTAAGAATCGCCATTAAAAGTATCAGGGTCCTTTTTCTGTTGTTCTCGTTGTATCTCCTTGTACTGCAAACGAGTGACTATTCATCATGTATGCCAACTTTGCAAGGGAGAACAAGCGGACTCTTGGCCAGAGGAAAATCTTGAAGGTTGCTAGCAAATGCATCACTGGAACGAGAGGCATTTGGAAGAACAGGCATGGGGAGGCCAGTTTTTACCAGAATCAGCACTAGGGTGAAATCAGATTTGGGATGCTGTCAAGTGATACTGGGGCTTTAAAACGCTCAGTTGTGGGGTGCTGCGGATGGAGGAAATAGTAATAATTTCATACTATATCATTTTGATTATTCCATTTTCTTCTGATCCTATAGCCTAGCTAAACTGAAAAGGCCTGTACCTGCCTTATAAAGTACAGAACTAGTTTATTTCAGGTACTGCATGCCGCAAATGTTCGTTCCAAAACACCGAAAAGAATAAACTGTTACAATCTATGGTGTCCATTTGTATGCACGAAAGAAAATTGGCTAGGCATGGCAATTGTGATTAATCTTGAATTGCTTTGTAGACAGACGAAAGAAGATATTGGGAGACATTTAATGAATGAGAAAATTAGTCAAAGTCTTAATAAAGAAAGACATTTAAAAATGATTACAGTGGTACCTCAGTTTACGAACTTAATCCGTTCCGGAAGTCCGTTCTTAAACCGAAACCTTTCTTAAACCAAGGCCCGCTTTCCCAAATGAGGCCTCCCGCCACCAGTGCCCTTTCACCATTCGGATTCCATTCTTAGACCGAGGTAAAGTTTGCAAACGCTACTTCCGGTTTTGTGGAGTTCACAAACCAAATCGTTCGTAAACAGGGCTGTTCTTAAACCGAGGTACCACTGCATATGTAATCATATGATTTTTGTGATGGGGGCTGATCTGAAGAGCTAAATGATTTTGATTGGTTCAGGATGGTGATATTGAGCTGCAACTATGAACATAGCAGTCAACTTTCGGATTTGAAAATAAGGGATATTTTCCAACTTTCGGATTTCAAAATAAGGGATGCCGCGAGGGCGGTGCAATGACACCAAGTAGCCTCGCCACCCTGCGCTCCAGAGGCTGCGTGCGAACGGGAGAGTGAAAGAGCGAGCGCATAGACGGCAGGCAGGCTGTCTGTCTGGTTGGGCGTGAGGGTCTGGCTGCACAAGGCATGCAAGCTCCGCCCCCAGTCGGTCTCAGACTCCTTATTGGCAGCCGAGCAACGCAGCTGAGGAGCCTCCCTGGCCGGCAGGGAGGGAGAGGAGCTGCTTCCTTTGAAATCCGGGAAATTTAAGGGATATAAACAATCCGGGATAGCAGCGGGAAACGGCATTGGAATAAGGGAGTTTCCCGCAAAAAAAGGGAGGGTTGACAGCTATGAACTATGAAGACTGCTAAGATCCTTTGGTGAAAAGAAATCACGTTTGTAATCTGGAAGAGTATAAGAAACATTTCTTTGGATGTAGCTCTTTGTACCCTCCTCTTTATTTTTGAGGCTGACCCTGTGCATATTTGTATTTCAACAAAGGCTTGTATTTTCACTTGGAATCTGTATCCTTTTCTTTGGGGTTTCTAGAAGGGATACCTCCAGTCTAGAAACACCTTTAAAATTTCTCCAGTGAAGAACAATTCCCTGGCCTTTAATGATCTCCAAACATCTGTCCCTTGAGGGGGTCGTCCCACCCTGCCTCACCGTAGGGAAAGCACTTTCTGAAAAATGAGTGCTAGAGATGCCGTTTGAAGCTGCGTGAGTGAGTGTTTAATGGCTGGAATATGATTGTGGGAAGGAAACCTTTGCCAAGAATTGATTTCCTACAAACAACCAAGAGAATGTAACTTGTTTTAAGCATTCATAACTCCATTAGTCCCAGTGATCTCTGCAGGTGACGAGTACAATTAGGCTGCTTTGGGAAGCCTGGTTATTTCAGCATGTCATTTAAATAATAGCATGGATTGAAAAATATGGTGTGTGACTGGAGCTCCTGTTCAAGTTCCCCGCCAATACCAAAACACCAACACAGTCAACTAATGCGTGAGTAGCAGCCGCAGATGAATATAAGATCTTCACAGGCACAGCAATTTGTATGCCTGTGAAGATATTACCATATTTTTTGCTCTATAAGGCGCACCTGACCATAGGACGCACCTAGTTTTTAGACGGGAAAAGCCCAATTTTTTGAGGATCAGCTCAAATTTCTGTAGCTTCTTTTGCAATGGAGAAAAGCCCCATTTTTTGAGGATCAGCTCAAATTTCTGCAGCTTCTTTTGCAAAGGAGAAAAAACCCTGTTTTATGGGGTTTAACTCACAGTTCCTGCAGCTTCAGGAAAGGGAGCCATTTCTACAGTTTCCAGACAGATAATCTAATCAGCCAGTCACATGTCGCTGGGGAAACAGCCTCCCTCTGCAAGGGGGCGGGGCTGGAATCTCTCTCCCTTATCTCTCTCCCCAATCGTTTGCTGAGCAGCTGCTCAGCGGGCTTCCTTTCAACACCCCCTTCTCTTTTTTCTTTTTTTAAAAAAGCACGATCTGCTTTTGCCCCTGGGCAGTTCAGCTCCAGGGAGCACACATTCGCTCCATAAGACTCACAGACATTTCCCCTTACTTTTTAGGAGGAAAAAAGTGTGAGCGAAAAATACGGTATATTCTTGATGTATCATGTTAAGTATATAGTATTGTGAACTGAAGAAGCTGGTGCGAAACCTGTTTATCATCCGGAGTACAGGTCTTCTGATCTACTGTACTGCTTTCGCCGAGGGACGGTGAGGAGGTGTCCGTCTGCGTCCGCTACTCACGCATGACCCCTGCCTCTACACATGGCTATATGAAGAATCCTTTCCTGTGACCTTTCCCAATTACATGACGTTGTGCTTCTAATAGAGAACCATCTGCAATCAAATTTGCCTGTTTGCACTGTGCTAGGACGTTATATTATATACATTATTGGCAGAGTTGTGCCATTAGTTGACTGTTAATCTATAAGTATCTCCAGGCTTTGACATGCATGTTGCACTTTAGTTTGTTTAATTAAGTAAAATAGTTCTTTATATTGCAAGCCGTGTTGGTGTTTTGGTCTTGGTGTATCATAATCGGTTCAACACCTGATACTTTCTTTGTATACCAAGGTCCCTGCCAACCTGCCTTACAACTATGCCCTCGCCCAGCAAACTCCATTCCATTTCCAGCTCCCTATTTTTTCCTTCTGCAAATGACACACTACATTCCAGTCATAAGCTCAGTTCCTAATATTTCCACATCAGTTTGTGATTTCTTTTTAAAGTCCGCCTGAAATTTCCCCAATTTTCCTCTGAATATACACTTATTTGTGTATTTACTTTTGCAAAGCAGTTTTGTATGCTCTTTTCAGTAATATATATGCATTCATATACAGTGGTACCTCTGGTTACGTACTTAATTCATTCCAGAGGTCCGTTCTTAACCTGAAAACGTTCTTAACCTGAAGCACCACTTTAGCTAATGGGGCCTCCCGCTGCTGCTGCTGCCCGATTTCTGTTCTCATCCTGAAGCAAAGTTCTTATCCCGAGGTAATATTTCTGGCTTAGCAGAGTCTGTAACCTGAAGCGTCTGTAACCTGAAGCGTATGTAACCCGAGGTACCACTGTACACATTTTACCTGGGTATATGCAGTTTTGTACTGCTCTGCAAAATTTGGAGATGTACTACGTTGAAAAGATGGCTGTGTTTCAGCTTGTGTATTGTTTCATAAAGAGCAAATTAGGAAGGTTTGCCTTTAAATCTGAACCAAATTAAATTTCTTCCCGCCTTCTCAGGGAGGGGCAGAGGGCAGAATGCGAAACACCCACATTTTGCATAGTGGATGCTTAAAACCAAGTGAATCAGAGCAAACCCCAAGACGTTGATGCGACTTATAGATTCCAGACCCTTTTATTTGTTTCTGTTCTAGTTTCATTGCACTTTAAAAGACAATTAAATGGGCCTATTTAAGAGCTAATTTAATGGCCTCTGCAACAGTATACTTCCCAGCACCCGCTCATAGTCAAAAGCTTTTCCTAAACAGTGTGTATATCACCCAGTAAAACTTTTGTGTACTTGAATACAACACAGAGATCATTGGAATGAATGTAACTGCTGAGGGTGCAGCGTTAATTACAAAATTGTATGGGATGTGGGTGGCGCTGTGGTTTAAACCACTGAGTCTCTTGGGCTTGCCGATCAGAAGGTTGGCAGTTCAAATCCTGGCAATGGGGTGAGCTCCCGTTGCTCTGTCCCAGCTCCTGCCAACCTAGCAGTTCGAAAGCACACCAGTGCAAGTAGATAAATAGGTACCACTGTGGTGGGAAGGTAAAAGGCGTTTCCGTGCGCTCTAGCTTCTGTCATGGTGTTCCGTTGCAACAGAAGTGATTTAGTCCTGCTGGCCGCATGACCCGGAAAGCTGTTTGTGGAGAAACGCCGGCTCCCTTGGCCTGAAAGCTAGATGTTGCGCCGCAACCCTAAAGTCGCATTTGACTGGACTTAACCATCCAGGGGTCCTTTACTTTTTAAAAAAAAAAAAAACTAATTACAAAATGTTCTTGGCTTCTTTTTTAATGAAATAATTTTTATTGGATTTACAAATACAAAATGCAAATAAACACAAACTGTAAAACCAAATGTATATAAAGAGATTCTCCAAATCTTGAGACTTCCCCCCCATCCCCTCCGTGGGGTCTCATTTTAAACATCTACAACTGCATATTCATCCATACTCCAATTTTTTATATCAAACCATATTATCAATAATAAATTTTACACTACAAGTGAGTCAAAATCCTGCTCTTGTTTCCATCTGCTTACAGTGGCCTCCTAAAAAACTTATAATTTTTTCCCACTCTTTTATAAAGTTTTTATCCTCTGGCTTCTTCTTCTTTTGCTTTTGGAAGAAAAAGAAGAGTAAAAAGAACAAAATCACTTGGACAAAGAGATGAAAGGTGTCTGGGCCAGATGTAAATAAAAGGAGGTTACATTGTCTCTGTGATTCACAATCCATTACAAAGACTCTGTCCTATTAACCACTGGCTGAGGAGGTCGCCATCAAGAATGCTGACACAATGCACTAAATCCTGAGGAATCATATTAAGGGGAAAGTCGCTTTAATGGACAAAGCAGTTCTTTGGATCAAGAGTAAACTCTGCTTTTGCCAGGGGCGTAGCAAGGGGGGCGGGGGGTGGGCCGCCCCGGGTGCCACCCTGAGGGAGGGTGACACTTTGGGCACTTTAAAAAAAAATTTAAAAAAAATTTTTTTTAAAGGCTATCTTCGGCAATGCCGGGGTGGACCTGCAGGGGCGCCAGCGAGGAGCGGTGTCACCCCTCCTCGCTGGCCGCCCCTGCAGCTCCGCCCTGGCAGCGCCGAAAATAACCACTACACCACACTGGCTTAACCACTACACCACACACTGGCTCTCTGCATGGTCAGAAGACCATGCAGCCCTCACATTGAAAATGCTTCCCCACTGCCGAACCAACACAGGACAGGCAATGCTACAGGTTAGAAAACTCCAGACAACTTTGCTGCACAAATGTAGGGAAAGCAGAACTTTAGAAAAGTTCTCTTCTCGACGCATCTCCTGTGCGACCTCTCAGTCATCCTTAGGGAAGCTGGTTCTTAATTTGCTTGACTTTTAGTTAAAGAGCAACTCAACTTGGCAATCAATTCCTGCCCTTTGGGGATTGCTTGCGGTAGGTTTCCCTGTGCCTTTAATTTGTGCTATTTCTATAAAGACAACTTCAGGAAATTAGCACCAGGTAGATAATGGGCATTAAATCATGGAGGATGAGAATCAGAATAGGGCTGTGGAGACTTGTCTAAATTCTCTGTTTCTTATGCTGCAGAGTTATCCCTTTCAGTCATTTCTACTGGGTAATAAGAGATCGACATCAGGTGGATGGGTAGAATATAGGATTATTGTTATATTATCTATTGCTTGTTATTGTTTTAATTAATTCAGTTATACTCGGTTGGATCCATACTCTGCTCCCACTAGTGGGAAGGTCAGCTGAGAGAAATTCTTGCTGCTGGTAGCTGGAAATATGGCCAATTTCCCCATTCCCATCTGACATCTAGGGCCACTTCTCACAGTGTGAGAAGTAAAGCTGGGAACTGCAAAGTGAGGAGGAAATTGCCAAATGTTGTGTTAAACCGTGCCCCCCACAGCAGCTGACACCCACAGCAATTCCTAAACATTCAAAATAATAATAATAATAATAATAATAATAATAATAATAATAATAATAATTTATTATTTATACCCCGCCCATCTGGCTGGGTTTCCCCAGCTACTTTGGGCGGCTTTCAACAGAACATTAAACTACAATAATCTATTAAACATTAAAAGCCTCCCTAAACAGGGCTGCCTTCAGATGTCTTCTAAAGGTCTGGTAGTTGTTGTTCTCCTTGACATCTGAAGGGAGGGCGTTCCACAGGGCGGGCGCCACTACCGAGAAGGCCCTCAGCCTGGTTCCCTGTAACTTGGCTTCTCGTAGTGAGGGAACCGCCAGAAGGCCCTCGGTACTGGACCTCAGTGTCCGGGCAGAATGATGGGGGTGGAGACACTCCTTCAGGTATACTGAACTGAAGCCATTTAGGGCTTTAAAGGTCAGCACCAACACTTTGAATTGTGCTCAGAAACGTACTGGGAGCCAGTGTAGGTCTTTCAAAAATATTGCCACTGACTCCCCCAAAGTTGGCAACCCCTGCCATTGACCACCACTTTATATTATATCAATCTCCTCTTTCCCCGCCACAGATCAACCCTGAAGTAGTAGTAGTAGTAGTAGTAGTAATAATAAATAATAATAATTTATTATTTGTACCCCGCCCATCTGGCCGGGTCTGCCCAGCCACTCTGGGCGGCTTCCAACAAATATCAAAATACATTAAAATATCACAGATTAAAAACTTCCCTAAACAGGGCTGCCTTCAGGTATTTTCTAAATGTCAGGTAGTTGTTTATCGCTTTGACCTCTGATGGGAGGGCGTTCCACAGGGCGGGCGCCACTACCGAGAAGGCCCTCTGTCTGGTTCCCTGTAGCTTTGCTTCTCGCAGTGAGGGAACCGCCAGAAGGCCCTCAGCGCTGGATCTCAGTGGGGGTGGGGGTTGAGACGCTCCTTCAGGTATATAGGAATGTCGGTGCAAATTGGTTTAAAATTATATATCAGGGATTGCCTGAACCCTTATATCCCAACTCGATAACTGAGATCTGCAGGAGTGTCTCTGGCCATTCCCCGAGTTGGTGAGGCTCATTTGACAACAACGAGAAACCAAGCCTTTAGTGTCATTGGCAGAACCGGTGCCAGGGTTTCTGGCGCCCTAGGCGAGGGGGCGAGGCACCGTACATCATGCGCAATGACGTACGGTGCCCCGCCCCCTGCCCGCCGGGCGCCCCGCGCCGCCGCGATTTTTGCCGCTGGTTGGGGCGGCACTGGGCGGCGGCGGGGGGCGAGGGGCAGGCTGGCCAGCGCCCCCTCCATTTTGACGCTGATGCCATGGTTTTCGCCCCAACCTGCTCGCTCCGCCGCTGGTTGGGGCGGGGGCAGGCGGCGGGGGGCGGCGGGCAGGCTGGCCAGCGCCCCCTCCATTTTGGTGCCCTAGGCAGTTGCCTAGTTGGCCTAAATGGAAGCGCCGGCCCTGGTCATTGGCCAATCCTGTGGAACACCCTGCCACTAGATATTCGACGGGCACTTTCTGTGCTAACTTTTAAATGCCTGATGGATTTTTTTTCTATTCCACCAGACCTATGCAGGCAATTAAGCGTACATCCCCCACAATGGTCTACTGGTGTTTAATTTTAATTCTTTTGCTTTAATCTTTTTGTGGTTTTACTGTTTATATATTGTTGTGAACCACTGTGATATATATATTCATGATACGGCGGTATATGCATATTTTTATGAATGAATAATAGATTGAGCAGATTTATGAAGCAATGCTCTCTAAGCACAAGAGGAGCTGGTCAATGGAATATGCTCTGTGGAATCTCCTTCTTTAGAGACTTTAAGGGATGGGGCCCTGTAACAGCTCTTGGTCTTGCTCTAGAGACCGAGGGGTGCTGACTTAGGGTAGCTGTTTGAACCATATAATTTGTCAGATCTCTCCTAAGTAATTATTTGCTGAGTTCCTCTCCCCTATCTCATGTTGCAATTAAGTATTTAAATCATTAAAGTAATTCGAGCATTTACCTTTTGATTTCTGAGCAACACAGCCATTTATAAAAATATTACCTGGGATAGGAATAAAACCTGACAAAAAAGCAATTAGATTTGCTTCTAAAAGAGACGAATTAGCCACTTAAAAGTTATATGAAAAATGACTCCCCACCTCATCCCTGCTGAATAATTTTAAGGTGCAAAATGAAATTAAAACCAAGCACTCAATGTATCTTTGAAAAACAGAGCCTCGGGCCCGGGGGCCAAAATGCGGCCCTCCAAACTGTTCTGCCTGGGCTTCAGGACTCTCCCCAAGTCACATCCAAGCCACACCTTTCATTAGCCCTGCTTTGCACCTTACTTGAGTGTTTTGATTTGGTTGAAATATGTCCTAGAATTCCAAAAATTGCCTGCCGGGTTGCTTGGATGGAGGATGGCAAGGGGCAAAGTTCAAGTTCATTGCTTCATCCACTTTCGCCTCTGGCCCCACCCAGAATTGGCATGTAGACCCCATAAGTCTCAGGGACTGGTTTGGGAAAGATTGGTGGGTGCTGCCCACCCAAGAGCTTCTCAGGGATGACTCAGAGGAAGAAGACTTGGACCCAGGAGAGTGGTGGTGGGATACTGGAGGAAGGAGGGGAACAAGCTGGGAGGTGGTAGAAGCAGGAAGCATGTGTGATTATGGGCAGTCAGAAGACGAAAGCCATTCAAGAACGGGTGGGGTGCTGAGGTTCTCCGTGCGAGTGCAGACTCTGAAAGACAGGACACAGAGCAGCAAGAGGCTGTTTCAGCTTCACATCAGTCCAAAGTGAGCTCTCCATCTCCCCTCACACCGAGAACGCAAAGAGCATTGCATTTTGCTGAGCAACGGGCCAGACAGGCCCAGAGGGGAGGTTCCTCCTCCTCGCCATAGCTTACGTCTGCTTGAGAGGAGTGCAGAGGAAGAGGGTGTGGCGGTTATCTTCACCTGCACAGAAACCCCAGACGTTTTACGGTCCGTTGGTACCTGCGCCCACCACGGTTAATTACACGCTGCCACCAACCAGTATGCCTGGTAATTATTTCACTCACTTTAGTTAAGGAGAATGTTGGAACAAACTGTGTTTACTTAAGTACAATGCTTAAGTATATGGTTTCCAAATAAATAGTTTTTCCTTTGCTTGTTCTCTTGTTTATTAACAGTTCCTAACAGTTCCTAACCTCTCCCTAACACTCCCACTCTCTTCACAGCCCCCTCTTTCTCCCAATTCTCCACCACCCTCTCCAGCCTCCAAAACCCGAGCTCTCAACAGCAACTCCTCCTAACTACTTCCTGTGGGTGGGTTTATATACTCCTCTTAACTCCGCCCCCTAAGGTTGTTACTGGCTACTCCCTTTAACTCTTTCTATGCGGTCCCGCAGTTTGGCTGAACGCCACAGAGAGCTAGAGAGCAAAGGAGAGGCCAAACATCAGTCCCAGCAACATCTTCTCCTAGGGCAGTTTGTTGTGGGCCCTGGTCATACACCATGTTTTTCCATTCATGCAGTTATTGAAATGACATGCTGAAATAACTATATAGTAAAATGAAAGTTTGTGCATTTATCTTGGAAGGCTGGGGACTTCCTGATCCACCTTGTTAAAGGAATAGTCCAGCTCTGGACTTTCTGAGTCTATTTGTTTCATTATTCAGGGTGAACGCAGAGCTGATGAATGCCCCTGGAATGCCATTTGAACTCCAGGTACACTTTGCTAAGATGTTGCAAGAAAGAACAGTGTAGTAACTGCAGCAATCAGGAACATAGAGGAGATATTGATGGAAGACCTAATTACTTATGAACATGCCAGAATGGAAATGCTAACAAGTCATTACTGGAGGAACTGTAATTACAATGCATTGGTTCAAGTACCCAAAACCTGATTTTCATTTTCTTTGGGGAACAAAGGTCTCCGTAATGGATAATCGGTTAAAAACCCTCAAAAGGAAATTGATGCCATCAGTGGCTTTATTAATGCCGACAATTGCATTCAAGTCATGATGCCTGTGGAGTCCATAAATTTGTGTGTGTGTGTGTGTGCCTGCTTATTTGCATATTGAAGGCTGCAATCCTGTATACACTTACCTGGGAGTAAGCAACACTGAATTCTGTGGGTTTTACTTCTGAGTAGACAGGTAGAAGCCTGTACTGTTAAAGGCCCCATGCAACGAGTGGTGTTCCTATAAATGTCTACTCAGAAGTTTGTTCCACTTCGTTTGGTGTGATGTCTCTTCAAGTGAGTGTGCATAGGATTGCATGAAATATTTAATGGCTGCTCAAACCCAATTCACCGTTATAATATGTGATTTGTAGGTATCTGGAACAAGAATTTGGAGTCCATATTGGGTCCTGAACAGATCAGACCTCTAAACCAGGGCACCATGTTCAGAACTTGGAAAGTTAATTTTGGAAAGGAACTAGTTGTAGGTGAGTTTCAACATGTCTGGAGAGGACTTTGGCCGGCTAATTGGGGAGGCTGGACAGCAGGGTGAAGCCTTGTGGCTAGAACCAAGTGCCGCCTTCAAAGATGGGAGCAGACCCACCTGCTTCATGTTCCCTTGGCAGGAGGGGAAGGGGAACTTGTTGGGACACCTTCGCTTGTTTTCCCCAGTTATGAACTTCTTACACAGCTCTTGAACTACTGAACTGTGACTCCTGAACAATGCACTGCCAAAGAAAGATCTCTTTCTTACTTACAAGTAAGAGCCTCTGTCTGTGTGGTTTGGAGGGGAGCCAGGGCACAAACTGCCCAAAGGGTCACTTGCAAACAATATAACCCACCTTTGCAGAAACCTATCCTGTCATAGGTTTGAAGCTCAACATCAAAAAAACCAAGATCATGGCCACTGGTCCCATCACCTTCTGGCAAATAGAAGGGGAAGAAATGGAGGCAGTGAGAGATTTCACTTTCTTGGGTTCCATGATCACTTCAGATGGTGACAGCAGTCACGAAATTAAAAGACGCCTGCTTCTTGGGAGAAAAGCAATGACAAACCTAGACAGCATCTTAAAAAGCAAAGACATCACCTTGCCGACAAAGGTCCGTATAGTTAAAGCTATGGTTTCCCTAGTAGTAATGTACGGAAGTGAGAGCTGGACCATAAAGAAGGCTGATCGCCGAAGAATTGATGCTTTTGAATTATGGTGCTGGAGGAGACTCTTGAGAGTCCCATGGACTGCAAGAAGATCAAACCTATCCATTCTTAAAGAAATCAGCCCTGAGTGCTCATTAGAAGGACAGATCCTGAAGTTGAGGCTCCAGTACTTTGGCCACCTCATGAGAAGAGAAGACTCCCTAGAAAAGACCCTGATGTTGGGAAAGGTTGAGGGCACAAGGAGAAGGGGACGACAGAGGATGAGATGGTTGGACAGTGTTCTCGAAGCTACTAACATGAGTTTGGCCAAACTGCGAGAGACAGTGAAGGATAGGCGTGCCTGGCGTGCTCTGGTCCATGGGGTCACGAAGAGTCGGACACGACTGAACAACTGAACAACAACATCCTGTCATAAGAGTATAAGAAGAGCATAGGCCAGTGACCTATCGAATCTAGCACATAACTCCATAGCCTCCAACATTTCTCTGATAAAAACAGAGATGTCCTAGGGAAAAGCGGAACATTCTGGGATCAAATCAGTAACCGGGATGGCTTCTGTAAATTCAGGACTGTCCCTGAAAAATAGGGACACTTGGAGGGTCTGTGTTTAAAGTGGCACAGGAATCATTCCCAGCCTTACCTGACAGAATCTAAGACCTTCTGCATGCAATGCATGTGATCTTCCACCAAGCTATAGCTTTTCCCCATAGGGATTTATGGAACACCCTGGCGAATCTAGCTTAATCAAATCTCTTTTCACTGCCCGTGAAATTCCTTAAATGCTTCGCCTGAGGAGAAAACTGCCATAAAATTTTGCTTTATGTGAAATTTGGGGACAAGTCAGGACAGTGTTATAATGCGCAGCTCCTTTGTGTTCCTTTTAAAATATTGCCTAATATATATTTATATTTAAAATGAAAACCCTATCCAACCATCTTAAGCTTTAGACAAACACAGTTCTTTAATTCTGATGCCTGCGAAAACAATTGTACAGTGTGAAAACGACAGAGCTGGAAAGCGGCTCGCGCAACATAACTACAAATGTGCTTTGTTTAAACACAGCCATCTTATCAGACAAGTACTCAATTATCATCTCCATTTGAAAATATCTGAGCCTTATTTGCTCGGAGCAAATATTAATTTCAGCACGCATAATGGACCAAGCTGAGGATTCTGAAGTTCTGTTTTTAAAAAGGTTTAGAATCTTTCAGACAATCAAGCTGGCAATTCTGATTATTAAAATGGCTTCCTGCGATGATTACTGAGAAAGACGCGAGGCTAAGATCGCTCAGCAACTCTTGCCTATTTCTTAATCTGTAATTACTATAGTTCACACTGAGTTTCCTTAACATCTGATGCTAATGCAGAGGGTCCTGCTCAGGCAAGACGCCTGAGGAAGTGTTAAGAGAAGTTAATTTTTGTATATAGGAGAATATTTTCAGACTAGTAGACTTTAAGCCCGTTAAATTAATGGGCGCTAGAACATCATGGAAAGCGGGGACGGCGAGAACTTGCTGAAGTGCTCGATGTACTTGGGCCAGCGCCGAATGGCCCTTCAGCAGGCAGCGCAGGAGGCGCATCGCGGCGGTGGCGGCGGCACTGGCACCAGCCAGGCCCCGGCAGGCCAACTCAACCGCCACTTATAACGGCTGCTGCCGCTTAGAAGTAAGTCCACGTGAGCGCGCACCCGCCGCTTCAACAGCCCGGCCGCCCGAAGTCTCTGCGCTCCAATCCCTGTGCCTGTGGGGCACATGCGCAGTTTCGCCCAGCCGACCGAAGTCTCTGCGCTCCAATCCCTGTGTCCGTGGGGCACATGCGCAGTAGGACACAGGGACGGACACAGGGACTGGACGCAGAGACACTTGCACTTTATTACTGTAGATAGATTTTCAGTGTGTTAGAATCCAGAGAATCTAGTAGAGCTAGAAAGGTGCAGAAAAGAGAAGCCAGAATAATTAAGAGGGAGGAATGACTCATTCCTTTAGCAAGGAACTGTTACAATGCCTGGGGCAATAGAAGAAAAAGCAAGTGATGGGAGACTTCCAAAAGTAAATCGCGGCCATTTTAGATGCGGTTTCCTCGACTTGCGAAGTTTTTTTCGACCTACGAATGTGCTCTCCCAATGCATTCCTATGGGGACTCGACTAATAATAATAATAATAATAATAATAATAATAATAATAATTTATTATTTGTATCCCGCCCATCTGGCCGAGTTTCCCCAGCCACTCTGGGCGGCTTCCAATCAAATATTAAAACAACACAGCATTAAATATTAAAAACTTCCCTAAACAGGGCTGCCTTCAGATGTCTTTTAAAAATAGGATAGCTGCTTATTTCCTTGACATCTGCTGGAAGGGCGTTCCACAGGGAGGGCGCCACTACCGAGAAGGCCCTCTGTCTGGTTCCCTGTAACCTCACTTCTCGCAATGAGGGAACCGCCAGAAGGCCCTTGGCGCTGGATCTCAGTGTCCGGGCTGAACGATGGGGGTGGAGACGCTCCTTCAGGTATACAGGACCGAGGCCACGATGTTTTCAACCTACGAAGATCCCGTCGCAACGGATTATCTTCGTAAGTCGAGGGGCCACTGTACTTTGCAGACTGCTGCTTTTATTCTAAAAATAATCTTCTCCTCCAATTATGACCGACAGCTTTTATACATACCAAACACAACCAGCTTTCTACCATCTGACCAACCCACCAGCACAGACAATCAATGACTACTCTCTATATATATAGGTATATGCAGGTGAAAGGTTGCATGAGTCATGCAGGCTTTGCCAATTCATTGTAGGCCGCTGACTCATGCTGACTCAGTTCCTTTTGCATTAAAGAAACAGCGGCTAATTTTAATCCGTGACATCATTTCCGTTCTCTTTTGCGGAAGAGCTACAGAATCAACGTATCCGGCAGCGCCCCCTAGCAGTGTCTTTCATTTTCTCATGATCGCAAAAAACGGAAAGACGGAGTTATCGCTGCCGCTTTTTATTTTTTCGTGTTAGTGGTTTTCGCTGCTCCCTTCCTTAAAAGCTCAACAACTTTGACTTGCTCCCCCTCCAAAAAAAATTGGGGCCGCTGGGCAGGTCTTTGCACCCCGGCGCCGCATATGCTAAAGACGGGCCTGTATACAATTATACACAGCAAGGAGAAAGTGAAAAGGGTAAAAAAAAAATCCTCCTCTCATAATACCAGACCCAAGGGGTCATATAATGAAGCCAAAGGATGGGAGATTCAACACGTGCAAAATGTAAGATTTCTTTACATGGCTAAACTAGTAAAAAACCATAAGCATAGCTGAATTATGGAATTTGCTGCCATAATATTTGGTGATGGCCACCAATTTGAATGACTCTGCAATGGGATTGGACAAATTCATGGTGGGCAAGGTAACTGTTGACTACTAGTCTTCCAGGATCAGATATAGTATGCCTCAAAAGGGCTTAGAATTTAATTTGATTAGAAGCGTACCTCCAGTTGGATGAAGATAGGAGAGAAGCTGCGGGCTTGCCAATAAGAAGAAGAAGAAGAGTTTGGATTTGATATCCCGCTTTATCACTACCCGAAGGAGTCTCAAAGCGGCTCACATTCTCCTTTTCCTTCCTCCCCCACAACAAACCCTCTGTGAGGTGAGTGGGGCTGAGAGACTTCAAAGAAGTGTGACTAGCCCAAGGTCACCCAGCAGCTGCATGTGGAGGAGCGGAGACGCAAACCCGGTTCCCCAGATTATGAGTCTACCGCTCTACCACTACACCACACTGCCAATAAGTTGATAAGGTCCATTGCTGTGTATTTAAGATGAATAGAAACTGGTCAGTGACCTCTGGAAAAGGTCCAGTTCAGTTGACTGTTGTTGTACATATATGTCTGCTTGCTTATTAGTAAAATATTTGTTCTAAATTATTACATTAATTCTGGAACTTCATATAGACAATAGTACATGGTACCAGGAATGAAATACTCTGTGCGAAGGTAGGATGGGACATTTGGGGGCTCCCCAGCTGACTGGGGCTGATGGGAACTATAGTTCAAAACACCTGGAGGATGTCAGGTTGGCAAAGGCTGTACTATATCCTCTTCAAGTGAACATCTTTATTTGCTGTTCTGTTAGCCCACACCAGCTAAATCCGAGATTTGCCTGTAATGATCCACATAAGATTAGCAGTAAGTTGATCCACCCTTCCTTCTGGCTGATTGATTGATTGCCATAATTCTGGAGAATGGGTGGTTATGAATTATTCTTTCCCTCAGGGAAAGCGAAGTAGAAAGGGTTATAAAAACAGAGCCCCAAACCGTAATGTAATCTCTCCTAAGTGTGTGTATGTGTGCACACTAAGTGGCATTACCGAGAGAAAGCGGGTCATGGCAAAGGAAATGTATGTCCATTAATAACACAAGATAACAGCAAGGTTAAGACAACCCAGCAGAGGTGAATTTCTGAGCTTCAGAAAATATCCTGAAAAATAATGAATTCATCATCGGAAAGTGCCATTTCTCGGACATGACATTATGCTCCCCTTTCGCTGGCAGAGTGGTGGTGCTTTTTGCAGCCTGAGGACCATAATCCCCTCGGGTGCACCCTACCCATGAGATATAATCAAAGAATTGTAGAATTGGAAGGAATGCCAAGGGTCATCTAGTCCAACCCCCTGCAATGCAGGAACCCTGACAGATGGCCTAAAAACTTCCAATGAATGAGGTACAGTGGTACCCTGGGTTACGTACCTGACCCGTTCCAGGGTGCCGTTTGTACCCCAAACAGTGCACAACCCGGGCATCCATTTTGCGCATGCGCAAAAGCGCGATATCGCGCTTCTGCGCATGCGTGAACTGCGCAGAATGCATCTGCGCACACACAGACCGCACGGACCGCATGGACATGCGCAGAAGCGTCCGCGCGGCGAAATGCACTTCCGGGTTTGCGGAGTACGCAACCCAAACGTACGCAACATGGAGCGTACGCAACACGGGGTATGACTTTAGTCTGTTGCACATATGAACAGCTCTTACCACCAGATGTCTACCTCCAACACCCCTCTCCTTTCATAACTTTCTAATGCAGTTCCTATTCTCATAAATGGATGGACCGTGGTCCAAGAAAATGCAGGAGTAAATTCTCATCACAGCAGTAGCATATTCAGAAGTAAGTCTCAATGAGTTTTACATCCAAGGAAGTGTGAACGAGATTGCCGTGTCGAGCCCTGAAACAGCACACAAGCTTATAGCCCAAGTAAGAGAACCACGAGAGCTTAAGGAATTTGAGCAGCCCCGTCGAATGCTTTCTCCATGCCAGACAGGAGCTGCCTGCTCTCTTTCAAAGACAATCTTATAAGCTAAAGAGAGAGAGAGAGAAATCAATGGCAAGTTGAATTTGTGCCTTGAGTTCTCTGACATATCACCCATTTAATGAAAGGATTTGACCGGTCAGAGCCACACGCAATAAATACACCACGGTTTACACGCTCCCATTTAACAAGGTCATTTTGAAATGATCCATCAAGCACGTCGTGCAGGTGCTTTAGGAAGATGGAAGGAAATGGAACATTTCACGCAATGTTCCTTGACCAACAAAAATGTAGGAAATTGCCTCGGGGGAAGAATGAAGGAGTGCCTCGATCTGGATGGCATTGGGCATGGAATGGGAGACCTTCCCTTTAAACAGGAGTGGGGAAGCTATTTCAGCTCTCTGGGAGCTATGGGCCATTGGTGGCCAGAGACAGAGGCCGAAGTGGGCACAGCGACAGATGGAAATGTTACCATTGCGCAATCGACTATCTCCAACTCTCTCTGTTTCTCCCTCTCTAGCCTTCATCCCAGCAAGCAAGAAGCAATATCAGAGTTCAAAGACACATCCCAACCAGGTTAAAACAAACAAACAAACCCTCAAGCGTGGAACAAAAGGAGGCAGGTAAGGAGAGTCACAAGGGACGCGGGTGGCGCTGTGGTGTAAACCACTGAGCCTTGCCGATTGGAAGGTTGGCGGTTCGAATCCCCATGATGGGGTGAGCTCCCGTTGCTCGGTCCCAGCTCCTGCCCACCTAGCAGTTCGAAAAGTGCAAGTAGATAAATATGTTCTGCTCCGCCGGGAAGGTAAACGGCGTTTCTGTGCGCTGCTCTGATTTTGCCAGAAGCGGCTTAGTCATGCTGGCCACATGACCGGATGCTGTCTGCGGACAAACGCTGACTCCCTCAGCCTGTAAAGCACGCCGCAACTCCAGAGTTGTCTACGACTGGACTTAACTGTCAGGGGTCCTTTACCTTTTTTTAAGGAGAGTCACAGGGGCCAGATATAAAAGCAAAGGAGGGCTCATTTGGGCCCCATGCCCGTGGTCCTCATCCCTGGTTTAATACATTTGCATTGCATGATCCTACATTCTGATTTCTAGATCACATGAGAAAGAACTGTAAAGGGACACACACACACAAACACAAACACACAGAAAAGAGTAGCTCCGAAGTGCAATAAAAGGCTAATGAACAATTAAATAGGAAACAGCGATGCCATTTCCACGGGCTGTTGCATTGATTTCCAGGGCACAGCTTTACCAGAAGTGTGCTGATAAGTGGCATGGATTTCAGAGAATGAGGACTAAGGTGAGCAAATGATTGAAAACATTTATGTAAGAGGGGATGCAAGTGAGGCTAATAGGAGCCAGGCTGGCATATGGGACTCTTACGGAGTGCGTTCCACAGGCCAACTGAATCTGTGCATGGCGTCATTTTAGGGGTGGGAGCAAGTTATTTGGTTAAACAAGAAGAACCCTGGTTTACATATCTAGAAACTGCCAGAATGTTATGATCAGCTGTCTTTGGAAGCAGTAAGAAACTGCAAATTAGCAAAAATGTACAAATCAAATTCAAACATATGCTGGAGGTGCAAACAGGCTGAGGGAACAATGTACCATATGTGGTGGGAGTGTACAAAAATAATTTAAAAAATGGGATATCATTTATGAGGAATTTTTAAAAGTTCAATTTTATTTATTTATTTATTTATTTATTTATTTATTTATTTATTTATTGCAAAAAAACAACAACAACCCAGAAGCCTTTCTTCTAGGCATTTTGACAACAAATATCCCAATTGATAAGAGAAGGATATTCCTATACGCAACAACAGCAGCGAGAAAGTTGATTGCTGAGGATTGGAAGGGAGAGAAAACTCCAACAAGAGAAGAATGGCAGATAAAACTCTTTGAGTATTTGGAACTTGCAAAGATGACAGAAATAATCAGGAATCAAACAAACCAAAAGTTTATAAAGGAGTGGGAGTGCTATAGAGGGTACTTAAAAAAAATTGCTCCCAAATAAAATCTTTAGTGTGCTTTGATTAATTTTCGCAAATTGCAGGAAAGATGGATAATGTATTTTGTATAATATTGATGATTGATAAGGTGAAAAAGGGTGCAGCTTAAAAAGGAAGAAAGAACCCACAGTGAGGAAGACGGAAGTCACATTAGAAAAGTAGAAGTAGTATAAATAAAAATATTATTATTATTATTATTATTATTATTAGAATAAACTATATTGGGAAGCTCTCCTCCATTTTAAGTTTTTAGACAGAGGTTGGATGACCATCCATCAGCGATTCTTTAGCTGTGATTCCTGCATTGCAGGGAGTTGGATTAGATGACCCTTGACAGATGAGGAAGTAGGGGAGCGCAAATGGTTCACCTGCACTGGGTGCTGAGCCCAGAGGGTGCTTCAGGGAATGCCACAATAATGATGAACAAAAGAAGGTGAGAGGCAGGGAGCGCCAAATTTTGGCATTGCACAGGGCACTGATGAATTTTTAAAGCCCAAAGTCTGCCAGTACCCTTGGTGTCCCTTCCAGCGCTTCAATTCTAGGACTGTATGACCTTCATATAAGCTGAACTTGTGCTGAATTCCTGACCTTGCAGATGTTAAAATAATCGTGTGACTGTTAATGGTTGATAAATGTTTTAAATAAACAAGCAGAAGCTGTTTAGAACTTTCTGTTTTCACCATTAAAATCCGATTGTGCATTCATTCTGAAAACTATATGAAGGCATGCTAATTGACTCATTGCATCACCAGGTGATAATGTATAAACTCTATTTGTTAACTGACATCTCAGCTGTGAAATGAATCAGATCTAGGCTGCGAGAAGGATTTGAGAATTTTAACTAGAGCCGAGCCAAATTTTCACAGGTTTTCATTTTCGTCTTGAAACTGGCACGTTTGTTGAGGGGAAGGGATCCGAATCACACAAAACTGAAGAAGTGTTTCTTTGCTGCTGATTAGTCCTGAATACTAATCACAGCTCAGAGAGAACTTTGCAACCCACCCGCCTTGCACAGGTGGGCTTTAAATACTGCATAGTCCAGAATTATGATGACACCTCCAGATAGTGCTGAAGATCCAGCGGATCTTGCTGGATTCTAATGGTCAAATCCATTGGGGCGACCAGTTTAGGATGCAGCAGATCTCTGACTCACCTAGCAGATTCGTGGCCCAGCTGGGCTCATTAAGTCCCTGTTAGTACTTGTACTGGTACTGCCTTTGTTAGGAAATGTATTTTACAAAGAATAAATTGTACTGGGGGGAAAGAAAACTTATGTAATGCAATGTAACAGCTGCAGAATCTTGTGACTCCAATTAAGATCACAGGAATGTTGAATCATTGCTTTGTTAATTTGTTAACTCCCTTTAAAAGTGAGTGAGTGTGTGTCTTAGACAGAAGGGGTGGGAGGTGAAGGTTGGCTGGTTGTCTTGTGGGAGAACGGAAGCCTCAAGCAGTTACTGCGTCCAGGAGAGTTTGTGGAGACAGACAAGCTATGGGCTGATAGCATATGTACTGCTACAAATGAGCTTTGGAAGCAAGAAGCAAGAAAACCCTCTCTTGGGCTCAAGGGAGATCAGCACATTGTATTGGACTGGATGTGCATAAACACTACTGCTTGTTAATAGTTGCCATTTTGCAAGTGAAGAGTCATCTTCAAGGTCTTGTATGTGGAGTCTGCTTCATCACTAAGGCTTCGAGGGTGAAGCCATGACTCAGAAAAATAGCTAACAGTCCCCCAACCTCAGGTTAGCCAAAGACAAGTCAGCATAACTTTATCATCCCAGCTGAGCCAATGCTGACTGGGGCTGGTGTAATTTCCCCCAAAAGGATGTGCAGGGGAGGATGGACTTAGGCTGGACCCAAAGCCCTTTCAGCTCAGTCACATGACCTGGAAACCAAGCATATCCCAACACTATCTTAAAGACTTGTTTCCCCTCTGTCAGGCTTAGGCTTAGCAGCAAAAGCAGCAGCCCCATCGCTGAACAGGGTTTGGGCTCAGGTGTCACCTTACCCTTAACTTACACCGCCATGCTTTATGCCAGCTTTGTGTGCAGAGGATTGCTTCCTAAGTCCCATAATTCCTGGTCACTGGTCATGCTGCCTGGGGCTGATGAGATTAGGACTCCAACAATGTCTGAAGAGTCCCTTTTATACTCCTTATGCTACTACACAGAGAACTAAAGGACAGAACATTTGTAACATTTCCTTTTCTTGGAGGTCTCTGATTTAATCAAATAATTATAAGTTTATTACCAATGACTTAGAAATGTCCTATAAACAGTGGCTCCTTCTTGGCCATTGTTCACATGTGGAGGTGAAGCTTGTTTTACACTAGGGATTTCCAATCCACATAGCAATGAAACACAGCTAGTCTTCTTTTCAAATAGCATATCTGGTACATAGTCAAGCCATCATATTACACTGTCAATATCAGCATCCCAGAGGGGATGGGCTCCCTCTCTCTGGACATACCCATTTTATCTGGACATACCTTCATCTGGACATACCCTTTTTATCCAAAACAGTTCTTTCCCACGGTCTAAGCCGGAATGCAAGATAATACAAATGTATGATTGGCCTAGGGCCATCTTTGTCCATCATGGATAACCACTAAACGTTACTTGCCCGCATCACTTGCGTTTGACTAGCCAATTTCACTTGAAATTTAGAAATAGAAGAAGAAGAGTTTGGATTTGATATCCCGCTTTATCACTACCCGAAGGAGTCTCAAAACGGCTAACATCCTCCTTTCCCTTCCTCCCCCACAACAAACACTCTGTGAGGTGAGTGGGGCTGAGAGACTTCAGAGAAGTGTGACTAGCCCAAGGTCACCCAGCAGCTGCATGTGGAGGAGCGGAGACGCGAACCCGGTTCACCAGATTAGAGTCTACCGCTCTTAACCACTACACCACACTGGCTCTCAATAGACTAACTTTCCTCTTTTATTCTTTAATTTACACCCAAGGTGTACCAGCACTAACCAGAAGAGATGCCCACGCATGCGACGACAACTTCTCATTTCTTGCTTATTGACAAATGTCGTGTTCTTTTCTCTTGCCCCATTCAACTGTGACCTTTAAAAGCTCATGCCAAGCTTGTTAATCAAATTAAATATTTCCAAGCAATCAGCGCATCCTGCTGATCGAACACAGCAAATTATGCTCAATGTGGAGAAAGTAGATGGAGATTTCTCTCTCGCGCACATTTTCTCTTAACACCCAGAACTCCAGCAACTAGAATTCAGAAGCATAGGAACCAACTTCTGGGGCCCAGGTCCCTTCACCCCCCGCCCAAGAAAATAATTCAGGGGACTTCCCCCCTCCCCAAGTTGATGGGCATTGCCATTCAAATGGTGTGCATGCACCAAATATTGTGATTGATTATGCAGGGCGGGGCTTACCTGCCCCCCCTTTAATATTTTATTCAAGTTGGCACCCCTGTTCATAAACATTACTGCCTCCAGCAGCTGCCTCCAATTCTTCCAACAAGGCTTTTAAGTTTCAACCTTTCCAAGTTTGTATCCCTATTTTAATTGTTTTAAAGAAGTTTTTAGGATGGTTTCATTGTTTTATTACTTGCTGCTGTTTGCCACCCTGGGCTCCTTTGGAAGAAAGGGCAATATATAGGTTGAATAAATAAAAAAATGCAGTGAATTAGGAACTGACCGGCTTTTAAACATTTTATTCAAAGGCTCTCTTTTTTTAATAGTTCACCTCTAGTCTTACAATTTCCTGCTAACAAACTAATGGAATGATTGACTTCTGCAGGTGCAATTACTTCCAGTGGCACAATGAGATAATTTGAAACCCTGGAAAGAAATGGTCTGAAGTGGTGTGCCACCACACTAGCTTCCTGGCAGGTGGGTTGCTGTTGTGGGAAGAGAGATGGGGAAGATCCCATGCTGTGGGGAGGTCAGCAGGGCATAAACACACCATCAGGGGGTGCCCTTTCCTGCTTGGTTAAGCAGCAGCAGTCCACCTGCCAGGAGACTTGCAGAATGGTCCCGTCTCTACCTGGCAAGCTGCTTCTAGGAGTGAGCCTTTAGATGGCCTTGTGTGTAGCAAACAAACAACATTTCTCTCCTCTTCAGCTCCACCATTCCATCCTCTGCAGCTTCTTCTATGTCCCTGAACTGATCTGTCAAGCAGTTGTTATGTTCTTACATCACGTTCAGCTACTATATAGTGAGAACAGTCAATGGCATAGATCAGGAGTGAGGAATTGTTGGCCCTCTGATGTGGTTGGACTTCAGATCCCATCAGCCCCAACCAGAATAGCTCAATGGCCAGTGACGATAAAGAGTTGTAGTCCATGAAAATTTGGAAGGCCCCATGTTCCCCATTCCTTATGCAGATCATTTTGCCTTGTAAAGACTGCAATTGCCCTCAAGCTTTTAGGAGTGATCCTCATGGAATCATCTTCAGCTGAGCATCTGCTTAGAATGGAAATAAGTGAAAAGCGACTGAAAGAAATCCTCGACTCCTCAGTACTTGGCCTTGGGAAAGAATGTGGGTTGCGGCTAAAGTGAAATCTCAACCTCTACCATTGTGTACAAGCACAAACACAGAGAACACATTGCTGCCGTTCCCCCTCTTTGAAAGGCAGGCTGGAATGGAGAGAGGCGGTGGATGCTTCCATTAGAGATGCCTTGTCGAAATCATGAAAGTACATATTTGCCATTCATTGTAGCGGTGTTTGCTCTAACGTGTTCTATAAATAGAGTATGTTTACAAGGAAGCACTCAGAAGCAAGGTCTGTTCGGCCATTATGGGTAACAGGTTGCAATCCAAGTAAAGAACAACAAGGAAACATCATGCAGGGGACTTTTCTTACAGTAATATTTCACCAAAGGACGGGAACATGTGCAGTGCTTTTAGCCTGACTTTGAAAGAGTCTAAATCCGAGCCCACCAAGATTATTTGTTCAACAAATGGGCCTAGAAGCACTTCTGTCTGAAACCCTGGAGAGACACACTTGCCAGTCAATGTGGACAGGACTCAGCTGGTTGAACCAATGGACTGATTTTAGTATAGAGCATCTTCCTATATGAGAGCCAGTGTGGTGTAGTGGTTAAGAGCAGTGGACTCGTAATCTGGTGAACCGGGTTTGATTCCCCGCTCCTCCACATGCACCAGCTGGGTGACCTTGGGCTAGTCACACTTCTCTGAAGTCTCTCAGCCCCACTCACCCCACAGAGTGTTTGTTGTGGGGGAGGAAGGGAAAGGAGAATGTTAGCCACTTTGAGACTCCTTAGGGTAGTGATAAAGCGGGATATCAAATCCAAATTCTTCTTCTTCTTCTTCTTCTTCTTCTTCTTCTTCTTCTTCTTCTTCTTCCTATGAAATCATCCTGAGCTGCCTTCTGCTTGGGTCAAAAATTGTTCAATGGATCTGAACGGCAATTCAATTAGGTTTTTTTGCAATTCAATTGGATCTGAAGGACGAAGCAAGTAGAATCTCTGGCTTAGTGAGATGGAACAGGCCAGAGCAATGGAGTATTCCACTAAGTTTTACTCAGATTAAATTGATTGAAATCAATAAAGAATGACTTAGGGGCAGGAACGTAACAGGTGCTGATGAAAGTCAGTATACAGTCACAGAAGGTCCACTTCCCCTTCAGCATCAGCTGCTCTGCCTAATTTTAACAAATTAACAACAAAATAATTCAAATTTAAAAACTGACTTCCCACCCCACTACCTTGAGGACTTCCCACCTTTATTTGCAGCTCAATATTGCATACGTTTCCAAACTACATTTTGAAAACGTAACATATTTTAGCTTTTTCTCCTTTAAAATAGTGTTCTGTGCCAGGTTGTCAAGACACATGACTGAGCTGAATAGGCTTAGGATCCAGCCTAAATCTCCCTGCTCCCTGGTCCAAAAGTAGGTTGCGTCACACTTAAGTGAGCCCAGCCATGTTGTAGATTGTACTTTACTGCGGTCTCTGAGGTTGCTTTCCACCTGTTAAGCTGCATCTCTTTTTAGAAATATTGTCTTTGAAACCTCTCACATTCAGTTAGAAAGGTGCTTAGCATTCTCCACAACTGGCCAAGCTGTCATCAGACTCCTTTAAAGCCTTTGATCGAGTTAAGTGGCTCTTCTAGGCTGATGGATATCTAAATTTTGTTCCTAAATTTGTAGGGGCAATATAGCAACTTAACTCTTTTTTAAAAAATCTTACTACCCTAAAGACTTGTACGTGGGAGCTTGTTAGTGGCCTACTGATTTGTTAGTGTGGTCAGAGGATGCAACTGATATTGCTCTGTGGCTTGGAAATGTGTTGTAATTTTTTATACTTTGGAGTATGTTATAAATAAACATGTATATGTGTGAAGTGCATTGAATTCTATCTATCCATCCATCCATCCATCCATCCATCCATCCAGCTCCATCTGGTACTCAGGCTGAGACCCTACCTGCCCGCAGACTGTCTCACCAGAGTGGTGCATGCTCTAGTTATCTCCCGTTTGGATTACTGCAATGCGCTCTACGTGGGGCTACCTTTGAAGGTGACCTGGAAACTACAACTAATCCAGAATGCGGCAGCTAGACTGGTGGCTGGGAGCGGCCGCCGAGACCACATAACACCGGTCTTGAAAGACCTACACTGGCTCCCAGTACGTTTCCGAGCACAATTCAAAGTGTTGGTGCTGGCCTTTAAAGCCCTAAATGGCTTCGGTCCAGTATACCTGAAGGAGCGTCTCCACCCCCATCGGTCAGCCTGGACACTGAGGTCCAATGCCGAGGGCCTTCTGGCGGTTCCCTCACTGCGTGAAGCCAAGTTACAGGGAACCAGGCAGAGGGCCTTCTCGGTAGTGGCACCCGCCCTGTGGAATGCCCTCCCTTCAGATGTCAAAGAGAACAACAATTACCAGACCTTTAGAAGACATCTGAAGGCAGCCCTGTTTAGGGAGGCTTTTAATGTTTTATAGATTATTGTATTTTAATCCTCTGTTGAAAGCCGCCCAGAGTGGCTGGGGAAACCCAGCCAGATGGGCGGGGTATAAATAATAAATTATTATTATTATTATTATTATTATTATTATTATTATTATTATTATCCATCTACCTGGAATCCTTTTCTGCAGTCTCCTCGGGACACAGGATCATATTCAATGAAAGTCCCAATGCAAACCGAACCACTGAGATAAATAGATACAACTAACCTACATTCATTGATTTCAATATGCTTACGCTCCATGGAACCCCCGATCTCCAACTCTCTAAGGACCATTATATTTTTCTGTGCACTTTGTAAGATCACAATACATCTCTTTGTCTGTCTCTCTCTTGCTCTCACCAGGCAGCCGTCTGACATGGTTACAAATTTATGCATCCCAGAAATATCATTTCCTGCCATATTTATAGTAATTATGTCAAATGGCAAATTTAAAGCGTTTGATTTGATTACTGCTGGTTTGGGAAAACACGCGGTTTGATCTAGTCACAAGCTGTAATTACTGTATGTGGAATGCAATCACGTGGAATATTTTTTTTAAAAAAAAAGTTTGGGAAAGTGATATATATAAATGGTGTGAGTTCGATGACAGAGGAAGAAAAAAAGCCTTAAAAATTTCCCAGTTGGTTTTGGCTAGGTGATGCCATCAAAATATTGTGTTATATTGTGTTATTGTTTTTTTTCTTCCCCATGCAACATTAGTCAGTAATTTGTCATTCAGGGCCGCTGGGGGATTTATTCATCCCAATTCAGCAAGGGACTATGTGGGCAGTGCAGTAGATTTCCACAGAATGGTGTGTGCCATGCAAAAAGGTCATTGCACATATTCTGCTCCTTCCAGATCCAGCAGCTGCAGCTCTGTGCACATAGCCCTTTGAACAATGCTGGAGCCCCAGTGATTGGCCATTTGAGGGGATGAGTGACAGAGGGCTCAGTTCCATCATTCATGAATAAATTGGCTGACCCCACTTTTGTGAAAAGGGCTGCATTTCTGCAGCTCCATCTATCCTGCAGTTGCTATTTATTGTACTATGCCTTTGCAGTACAGTGGTACCTCGGTTTTCGAAAAAGCTTAGTTCATGAGCAACTTGGAACCCGAACGCTGCAAAACCAGAAATAGGTGTTTTGGTTTTTGAACTTTTTTTGGGGAAGCCGAACGTGCTATGTTTTGGGTCCTCCTCTGTTTCCTGTTGTGCTGCTAATTTGCCCCCCCCCCCAATTGTAATTCAAGCCTTCCCTTTGCAATTGCAGTGTTCTAAGGTGATATTGTATGTCTAGCAATGACAAACCTAGACAGCATCTTAAAAAGCAGAGACATCACCTTGCCGACAAAGGTCCGTATAGTTAAAGCTACGGTTTTCCCAGTAGTAATGTATGGAAGTATGAGCTGGACCATAAAGAAGGCTGATCGCTGAAGAATGGATGCTTTTGAATTATGGTGCTGGAGGAGACTGTTGAGAGTCCCATGGACTGCAAGAAGATCAAACCTATCCATTCTGAAGGAAATCAGCCCTGAGTGCTCACTGGAAGGATAGAGCCTGAAGCTGAGGCTCCAATACTTTGGCCACCTCATGAGAAGAGAAGAGTCCCTGGAAAAGACCCTGATGTTGGGAAAGATGGAGGGCACAAGGAGAAGGGGACGACAGAGGACGAGATGGTTGGACAGTGTTCTCGAAGCTACCAACATGAGTCTGATCAAACTGCGGGAGGCAGTGGAAGACAGGAGTGCCTGGCGTGCTCTGGTCCATGGGGTCACGAAGAGTCGGACACGACTAAACAACTAAACAACAACAACAACAACAAAAAGGTGATATTTGGAGCTTATATTTGGTGCTTTTGTTTTTGCTATTTATTTTGGGTTTTTTGTTTTGAGGCTTTTTCAGTTAATTTGTTTTTGTGACTGTGTGGATCCCAGTTCAGTTACTGATTGATTGATTGATTGATTGTGTGACTGGGGAGATGGATAAAAGCCCCCCATCCAAACAATGACTATCATCAGTGCAGGTAAGAAAAAAAATTAATTTTAATTTTTATCATCTACAATACTGTTTTATTTATTTTATAGTACAGTACATTAATTTTTGCTTTCATTTTATGGATCAATGGTCTCGTCGGATAGAAAATCTCATGCTAAATTGCTGTTTTAGTGGTTGTTTTTAAAAGTCTGGAACAGATTAATCAATTTTGTGTTTTGGAACAGACTTCCAGAATGGATGAAGTTTGAGAATCAAGGTACCACTGTATGTGTTTTGCACTACTTTTATGCCACCATTCCTTCAAGTTCAGGGTACCGGGGGTGCCATCTCTTAGGGGCTGAGCCCTTTTGCACACACACACTTACTCACACACACACAATATTTTTGGGAGGGGCCAGGCCCCCACAAAGTCCAAAGGCCCCTCAAGGAGGCCAAATACATGGAGCATAGCATGGTGATGGTGGCAGGAAGAGGAGAATCTGTGGCCATTGAAGCCATCCTGCCATGGCACTCAGCTCTGCCCCAGCTTCTGCGACATCCTAACTTCACATGCATGAAGTCAGGACATCGTGCATGCGACGTCACATGCTGCGTGCTATCGGGAACCCCCCATTCTTATTCGGAAGCTGGCGTGTGTGCAAGGCACTGTATAGAATTCCTCTTCTCCCCCTTCTCTCTTTAGTCCTCACAACAACCCTGTGAAGGCCGGGAGAATGTGACCAGCTGAAATGTTTCCTAGTGTCAGGGATCTGACCTCACGCAAGGCTCTTGAGAGGGGGAAGGAGGGGTGGAGGGAAGTGCAGCCTCTCTTGGGAAGCAGCTCGGAGTCCTGCAGGGATAGCAAGGAAAGCCCCAGTGGTGAGGAGCAGGAACTGCCAGGCAGTGCGGTGGAGCTGAGGGTCAGAGATGCTGACAGAGCCTCAGCACCACCTGAGTGGTCTGAGAAGCAAAGCGGGCAGCTACTTCCGTCGCCCCAAATGCGTAGGGGGGGGGAAGCGTAAGGAAAGGAGGGGACACTTTGGAATTCCAAAGCTTCTATGTTGGGGGAGGAACCGGCGAAAGCCACTCCCGGATTCTGGAACCGACTCAAGCGGACATGAATCTTAAACGCTCCGATGTACATAGTTTGTAAATAAAGTATTAGCTTTAGAAGAACGGGTGTTTCTGGCTCTTTACTCTCGAGGAGACAAGCCCGAGCACTTACACCTAGCCAACCAGGGACCTGAGTAAAAAGAAGGCAGACCTAGACATTCTAAGTCTACAAGGGAATGTTTTATAATTTTGCCCAACACATTTTGCAGTGAGCTCTTTATCAGGAGCACAACCATTTTCAGTGTTACAGCACAACCCCATCCATGTCTACTCAGAAGGAAGTCCTCCTTGGCCCCCCCCCATATAATTTTTTGTTAAATTTCTAATTTACATTTCAAAACATTCATTTAAACAACTTTAAATCAATGACTTCCCTTCTCTTTCTGTGGTTCATTTTGCATACCATACATCCCTGCATATTTTACGCGAACTAAACCATTCAGTATTCCATTGGTCCATCCATCAATGAAGGAAGCCCTACTTGAATTCAGTGGGGCTTACTCCCAGGTAAGCGCAGTTAGGGCTACAGCCTTATAGAGCAATTCTAACTATAGAAAACTGGTGTCCCTTAGACCAGAATAAGTTACATGTGTTCCAAAGTCTGTTCAGAGCTCCTGGGAAGGGCTACTGCCAGCAGAGCAGGCAAGTGAGTGTGGCCCCAGGTTTTCAGGATTAGGCCCCAGTTCATACGACCAAGCTGAGCAGGGTTTGAAATTGGTGTCAATCTCTACTTGCCCCACCATGCCTTGCCCCCGGACTGCTCCTTTTTTGAGACTTAGGTAAAGGTAAAGGGATCCCTGACCATTAGGTCCAGTCGTGTCCGACTCTGGGGTTGCGGTGCTCATCTCGCATTATTGGCCAACGGAGCCGGCGTACAGCTTCCAGGTCATGTGGCCAGCATGACAAAGCCACTTATGGCAAACCAGAGCAGCGCACGGAAACGCCGTTTACCTTCCCGCTGGAGCTGTACCTATTTATCTACTTGCACTTTGACGTGCTTTCAAACTGCTAGGTGGGCAGGAGCAGGGACCAAGCAACGGGAGCTCACCCCGTCACAGGGATTCGAACCACCGACCTTCTGATCAGCAAGCTCTAGGCTCTGTGGTTTAACCCACAGCGCCACCTGGGTCCCTATTTTGAGACTTACACAGGTGTAAATGATATCAGCTTAGGCTATGCTGTCTGAGCCCTGACTGAGCCACTAAAGCCCAAGATCTGATGAATCCAAAATCTCTCATCCCAGCATATATTGGGTTTGGATCTTGTTGCTAGTCTCTTTTCACACTGTTACAGAAACGTTCCCAAGGGAGGATTTGAACCCGAGTCTCCCCAGTTCTACCCTTAAAGCACTGCACCGGCTCTCTTAGGTTGGACTGGAGTATAATCAGCAGTCAAATTCGAGTTCATTAACAGGGCAACTAAGTACAGGCTGCAGCCAAACAGGAACATATGAACATCAAGTATATTTTCATACAGGTTCACTCCCTTTTAAAGTAAAACAAACACCACCACACAAACTGACACGGAAATGAGCTGAGCTGAACCTGAGATTGGAGAAATGGGAAACTGAGAGAAACTGGAACTGGCAGATCCATCCATCTCTAAATTAAAAGAAAAGAAAGGGGAAATGAGAGCCTTTTCCTTGGGGTTGATATATGTAAAAGTAACCACCAGGTAAGCCCATTACTGGAGAGCTGTGAGCTTTCTCATCTAACTTCAACACTGGGCGAAACCTAAACAGGATTATTAAAGCATTTTGCCCTCCATTCTCCACTTCCCTATTCTATTATGATGATGAATCCTTGCCCATAAAAACATAACACAAATTGGAGATCAGTGCAGCCACAATCTGTCTGGATTATATGAGGTGCCCTAAAGGTCATATTTCTACCTACATAAAAAAAAAATGAGGTGGATTTTCATTACCTCCCAAGTACACATCAGTCAGTGATACGGCATTAAAAGATTCCACCATGGAGAACGCTAGAATGGTACAGACAAGTGTCAAGGCAAAATTAAAATTGAATAGCCACCTGGAGAGGCTTTATGGCTTCCTTCTCTAAAAGTAACCTTTTACGGTACGCCTCGCCTTGTAATCAAGGGACGGAAGCAATGGCCTTTCGCATACAAAAAGAGCCTACTTATCTGGACATTTTTATATTAAAAAAATGTGCTCCGTTGACCTTTCAAAATCAGCAGGTCAAATCCTATCAATTGTCGGAGCTGCCTAAATCACTCATTATATTTTTAACTTCAGATTGACAAAGGTAATTTGGCATGCAGACACGTTTTAGAAGAGGAGAAGAAAAAATACTGTGGTACCTCTGGTTACGTACTTAATTCGTTCCGGAGGTCCGTTCTTAACCTGAAAACGTTCTTAACCTGAAGCACCACTTTAGCTAATGAGGCCTCCCCCTGCTGTTGTGCCACCAGAGCACGATTTCTGTTCTCATCCTGAAGCAAAGTTCTTAACCCGAGGTAATATTTCTGCGTTAGCAGAGTCTGTAACCTGAAGCGTCTGTAACCTGAAGCGTTACATACCAAGGTACCACTGTACATGAATAATAGAGCAGGGGATACTCTCAGGTGAGGGGAAATTGGGGTGGGGACTGGGGGACTGGGCCCTGAACTGGATCTAATGGTGTGCAGATATAAAGGACTGGTTTCTCACAAGTGGATGGTGGAGACCGGCCTATTAGGGCAAATTGGGCACTCTTCCACCAACCTTAGTCTGCCCTCAGCCAGCTTTCTCCTGCCTGCCTTCTTGCAACCAGTCTGGAATGGCTCCTAGCACACCAACTCCAGGGGGGCTAGGTGTTTCTGGCCCCATCTAACACTTGGGAGGTTCTGATCTGGCTGGGTCTCCCCAGCCACTCTGGGCAGCTTCTAGCAAACGTTAAAATACATTAACACATCACAGATTAAAAACTTCCCTGAACAGGGCTGACTTCAGGTGTTTTCTAAATGTCATGTACTGTAGTTGTTGATCCTTTTAACCTCTGATGGGAGGGCATTCCACAGGGTGGGCACCACTACCGAGAAGGCCCTCTGCCTGGTTCCCTGTAGCTTTGCTTCTCGCAGTGAGGGAACCGCCAGAAGGCCCTCGGCGCTGGATCTCAGTGTCCGGGCTGAACGGTGGGGGTGGAGACGCTCCTTCAGATATACAGGACCGAGGCCGTTTAGGGCTTTAAAGGTCAGCACCAACACTTTGAATTGTGCTCGGAAATGTACTGGGAGCCAATGTAGATCTCTCAGGACCGGTGTTATGTGGTCCCGGCGGCCACTCCCAGTCACCAGTCTAGCTGCCGCATTCTGGATTAATTGCAGTTTCCGGGTCACCTTCAAAGGTAGCCCCACGTAGAGCGCATTGCAGTAGTCCAAGCGGGAGATAACTAGAGCATGCACCACTCTAGCCAGACAGTCCGCGGGCAGGTAGGGTCTCAGCCTGCGTACCAGATGGAGCTGGTAGACAGCCGCCCTGGACACAGAATTAACCTGCGCCTCCATGGACAGCTGTGAGTCCAAAATGACTCCCAGGCTGCGCACCTGGTCCTTCAGGGGCACAGTTACCCCATTCAGGACCAGGGAATCCCCCATACCCACCCGCCCCCTGTAATATATATTACACGTACACATACTTGTTCAAAGTTTAGTGAAATCTTTGTTTCCTTCCCCTTTCAACCCTAACTGGTTATGCCTTTGGTATAATTCATTAATTATGAGAAACCTTTCCAATTAATTAAGAGGTGCCGTTAGCACAGTATGCAACGCTGTAGCTAAATTAATTCATTAATTCTGGGAGCAAGAGAGGAGGGGAGGAGAAGGGGTTTTTTGGGGTTTTTTTAAAGCCCAAATGTGACCCTCTTGGAGCTTTCCTTAATGTTCCACACCAAGTACTGTAAAATGTAACTAATTAGGCAAAAATGGCGCATCCCATCCATTATTGTGGAGTCAGCTTGTCAGGGAAGCCAAAGCTTTCAGAGCCCAGATGGGTGTCCTGGTTCATTAAGGGAAGAGGTTGGTGCAGCTACTTGATGAGGGAGATGGGAATGGCATGGGATTGTTACTTAATCACATTGGCAGGTGCATCTTAACTATGAGTAGACTTTAGCACCTGCTCTATGGTACATCTGCTTTGGGAATGTAATTTGTCACCTAGATATGTCAATACCTCTGTCTCTCTGAGAAATGAGCAGGCATCAGTCCTGATCAACCTATCTGGGATCACAGGCAAGTCCTCAGGTCCTGTTCTCTCCATCATCAACAACAAAGGCATGTGCTCAGCTAACTACCTTAGGTTTTTCCAAAAGGTAACATGGTAGACCCAGCTCCTGAACACTAGGGATGTCTGATAATTCCTTCAGAAATGACACAGGGAGAGGAGATTCCTGCAACTTGCATGTTCAGGGTTAGGAATAGAAATCACACCACTTGATATGAGTGGTAAGGTAAAGGTAAAGGGACCCCTGACCATTAGGTCCAGTCGTGACCGACTCTGGGGTTGTGGCGCTCATCTCGCTTTACTGGCTGTGGGAGCTGGTGTACAGCTTCTGGGTCATGTGGCCAGCATGACTAAGCCGCTTCTGGCGAACCAGAGCAGCGCACAGAAACGCTGTTTAGGAGTGGTACCTATTTATCTACTTGCACTTTGACATGCTTTCGAACTGCTAGGTTGGTAGGAGCAGGGACCGAGCAACGGGAGCTCACCCCATCACGGGGATTCAAACCGCCGACCTTCTGATTGGCAAGCCCTAGGCTCTGTGGTTTAGACCACAGCGCCACCCGCGTCCCCTGATATGAGTCCCCCCCCCCAATGAAATGCATTGAAACTTATTAAGTAATCAATTGCATAAGTTTTGGCCACAGCAGACAGCGAGATAAACCATAGCAGAATGGAAACAGTGTTGATAGTGATGAACTCAGGATGTGACAGAAATCACTTCCTCCTGACTTCTTTACTGAAGATAGGTTGGGGGAAAGGCAAAAGGGGAGGAAAACAAAGTCAATGAGTAAGAGTTGGAAGAGGGTTTCGAAGTCAACTAGTCACTATATACTTGTGAAATATATTTCATAGATATATATCCTGCATTCCCACGATACAGGTCAGGTGGGGGGGGACTGTTTCCCAGCGTGAGATTTGCATTCCCACAAGTCACATTCCACCATTGCTGGTGGAGTCATAGTGGGCAGAGCAATCGATGTGACTCGTATCATTGTAAGAGACGCTACATCCCAGATATGCAGGAATCATAGGTTTCAATGCACCTGTCTTTCCATACAGGTAGTTTTGGTTACCTTTAGCAGTGGTTACATAGTCTATGACCACTGCTCCGTGAAAAGTTTATCGTATGGTTAGGTATGTTATTATTTGTTATTATATTGGTATACTGTATTATGTTATGTATGTTTATATTACCATATTGTATGGTTTTCATGGTTTACTGAGGTGCATATCCACACAGATGTTTAGTTGTTCTTCTGTTTATTTCTTACAGTCATGTTGAGCTGAAGAAGATACTAACGAAACAGTGGCATTACCGGAACACTGTCCGTTGCCTGTTTGTTATTTCACAAGAGATTAAAGAAAAATATACATATATCACTTTTATACCAATGTTGGCCGTTGTGTTGCCTATTTTTTGGTTTTCCATACAGGTAAGCAAGAGGCATTATCAGAGTCCAAGGACACATTTCAGCCAAGTGAAAAGCCCAACCAACAAAAAACAACAACAGCCACACTCTCAAAAAGGGTGTAGAGCAGGCTTCCTCAACCTCGGCCCTCCAGATGTTTTTGGCCTACAACTCCCATGATCCCTAGCTAGCACTGCTGGGTGACCTTGGGCTAGTCACACTTCTCTGAAGTCTCTCAGCCTCACTCACCTCACAGAGAAGTGTGACTAGCCCAAGGTCACCCAGCAGCTGCATGTGGAGGAGCGGAGACGCAAACCTGGTTCACCAGATTACGAGTCTACCGCTCTTAACCACTACACCACACTGGCTCTCAGTAAATCTTCTGAACACCAATTGCTGGAAACTGCAGGAGGGAACAGTCCTCTTGTCCTTCTTGCAGGTTTCCCACAGGATTCTGAAGGAGATGAGCCACTGGCCTGATCTAGCCAGCTGCTCATATGCCTACCCATGTGTGCCTGCCCCCAAAGTACTGACCCACCTTTGTGTCTGAGTGATTGGGGGGTGGGTTGGGAGTAAGAAGCATTAGCAGAGCAGGAAGATGCTGCAGTCCCTGGCTACCCAGACATTTCTCTGTCTTCTCCAAGACTCCTTGCTGCCCGTGCCCAGCCACAAAATTCAGTTGCTGTTTGCTTTGCATATAACTAGACTGGACCAGTCTGCATATTCTGTGTGGCTTTCCTCTCCTTGCAGACTATTTGGGACTCCCCACAGCATCTGGCCCCTGTACAAATTACTCATGTTTCCTGTAAGAGCTGACCCGAATATGCTTCACTGGTCAAGTTCAACCATCAAATTAATTGCTTCACCCTCTCGACTCACGAAAACTCCCCCATCAGCTCCTGCCATCATCCCCAAGTCTCAAACTCTTAATTGATTTTGCACACTTGCGTACACCCAAGGGGACGTCCAGGATTTGCAAAATGAGCATTGTGCGCACCAAGTAGGCTTCCTTCAGTGATCATGGCCAGATAGGAGAAAATTTATCCAGAGGAAATTCTGGATGCCTAAAGAGGGAGATATGTGGGTTAGACCCATATGAATGTGTCAAAATTGGGTTAAACCTTATACACCGGCGACAGTCATTCCAGATGTGGAGTTTTGCCCCTCTTTGCTTGCTTCTGAAGTGGATAAAAAGGGATTACTAACATTTGCTTCAATATTAATCTTCTGGCCCTTAATAATGTCCAGCAGATGTGGCTCGACTGCATATTATGCCGTAAATGGAATAAGAAAATTGACACAGATTGATGGTGCCTTTGTTCTTAGCATTTTTGTGGCATGATTAAGAGAGGTGGTTGTTTGAAATGCAATGGGGATGCAACTTGGGAATGTAGGGCACCGAGCAAGATAGTGGGGCGCTCTACCATTCATTACATTACGTACAGAAAGTGGGATTATTTGTAGTATTTGATTTGATGGGACAATGTTATCTGGTGCCTACCGTCTTTCCCCCTTTTTAAGACACCGTCTTATAATTTTTTTCCCTCAAAAAAACACAGGGTGGCTTATTTTGGGGGGATGTCTTATTTTTATTATGTCAGTATGGTACGGTACAGCCTCCCCCTGCATGCTGAGCAGGTGGGGCAGAACTCCGCAAGAGGCGCATCCCCCCCCGCGCCCCTCTCGCTGGTTCGCTGGCTCCCTGCGCACGGGGAACAGGCGGGGCAGGAAGAGGCGTCTTTCCTCCCCCCCCCGCGCCTCTCCCTGCGCGCTGAGCAGGTGGGGCAGAACTCCGCAAGAGGCGTGTTTCCCCCCGTGCCTCTCACTGGTTCACTGGCTCCCTGCGCACGCAGGAGGGGCTGAGGAGGCGACGGGAACAATGACGGCACCATGGCTTACTTTTGGGGTATGTCTTACTTCTCACAAAGGTAAAAAAACCCTGACATGACTTACTTTATGACTACGTATTAAAAAAGGGGAAACAGGGTAGTGCTGTAGAAAATCTTTGTAATGTTTTATTTAAATGCCTAAAACAAACAAAAAGCATGTCAGCTGTATTATACATGGCGAATTGTAAAACTTGAAAGCCTCGTCATCACCTCATTCGCTTGCCCAAGCAAGGAAGATCCATTATTTGCCCTGGTGCTGTGGCAGTTGATGTCATCAGCCCTGCTGTGTGAAAAAACATGCTCTGGAGCTGCACTCCTAGGAAAAGTAAAAGAGGTCCACCAATCTCTTACTCTGCACTGTTTCCTTGTTTTGATGCTTGCTGGCAGCCATTGTTTTTAGTGGGCTGTTCTTTTTTTGGCATCATTTCACCTTCTCTTGTACAAATGTTGTCTGCTCTCTTTTAGGCCAGGTGCTGTTAGGGTATGTGCATACTAATAAAGCATATTAAAATGTTAACGAACAGCATTTGTGGATGCACATAAAAAATTGGCATGTCTTTTTGGCAGGTTTTTTTAAAAAAACCCCATGTTGTTTTGTAATGCACATGGAGTCTATTTATATTTCCTCTGAGCATTAAAATAACCGCCGTGCATAAACCCAGGCATGTCTGCGCAAGGTTAGTTCAAGGCGACCATACTCCCAGGTAAGTGAGCATTACAGCCTTGCAGAATCATCCTAACTGTGTCTACTCAAAAGTAAGCCCCTTTGAATTCAGTGAAGCTTACTCCCAGGCAGTGCTTTTTTCCAGTTGGACCTCACCAGAACTCAGTTCCAGCACCTCTCAGGTGGGTGCCATTGCCATTATCACAAGGGAGGTCTGAGTTCTGGCACCTCTTTTTCTAGAAAAATAGCACTGCTCCCAGGTAAGTGGTTATAAGATTACAGCTATTTTTTTTGGGGGGGGGGTGTTTCTTAGCAAATGAAAGTTACTGCTTCATTCAGGATTTCTCTCTCACACACATGCAGATTTCTGAATGCTTTTCAGTCACTAGGAATCAAAATCCCTGCTCCAATCAGTAAGTAGTGGCAAATTGTTATTAGCAGTAGTACTTGAATTACTGTATTTTCCACCCATCACAAGTGTTTGTGATCAGCTAAGCCAACTAATGGTTAGAAGAAGAAGAAATGGAACCTGAATCTCATCAGGGAACAAAGGACATGAAATATTTCCAAATGGCAAATAGCCCATAAAGGCCCCATATTTTAACACAGCTGAGTTTATGGATTTGGATTTTGAAGAGTATAAAGGTAAAGGGACCCCTGATCATTAGGTCCAGTCATGTCCGACTCTGGGGTTGCGCGCTCATCTCACATTATTGGCCGAGGGAGCTGGCGTACAGCTTCCAGGTCATGTGGCCAGCATGACAAAGCCGCTTCTGGCGAACCAGAGCAGCGCACGGAAACGCCGTTTACCTTCCCGCCGGAGCGGTTCCTATTTATCTACTTGCACTTTGACGTGCTTTCGAACTACTACCGGTAGGTGGGCAGGAGCTAATGTGACATAAGTAAAAGTAAAGGGACCCCTGACCATTAGGTCCAGTTGCGAACGACTCTGGGGTTGCGGCGCTCATCTCGCTTTACTGGCTGTGGGAGCTGGCGTACAGCTTCCAGGTCATGTGGCCAGCATGACAAAGCCGCTTCTGGCAAACCAGAGCAGCACACGGAAACGCCGTTTACCTTCCTGCTGGAGCGGTACCTATTTATCTACTTGCACTTTGATGTGCTTTTGAACTGCTAGGTTGGCAGGAGCAGGGACCGAGTAACGGGAGCTCACCCCATCATGGGGATTTGAACCGCCGACCTTCTGATCGGCAAGCCCTAGGCTCTGTGGTTTAACCCACAGCGCCATCTTATGCTCCATCCCAATACATTCCCAAGCGCTCAGCACTGTTCATGCTCAATTGCCTGATGTGGATACTTTTTTTTTGGGGGGGGGAGATCAGAGCAGTTTCTATGGGCAGACTAAGGGAAAATGCCAAGCATGCCCTATTGCTCATGCTTGCTTTGCAGCCCCTATCGAAACATCATCTAATGTGCCAAGCTAATAGACTCGTGTCTCAACAACGCTGACCTTTCGTTGGTCTGATCCTTTTGTCAGGGAAAAGATGCAGTGCGTCGCCATGCTCTATAATTTCGTCAGTGCCTGACAGTCTGAGCTGCCTCTGGACGAGGGAGAGCTTATGCTTATGTCCCTGCCTTGTTGCCCTTTGATTAACTTCTGACTTTGGACGCACTTTCTAAAACAAATCCTTCCCAGGGAAAATGGCTGGGTGGAAAAACAAAAAAATAATTGTGCAGCAAAATGCCCTGCTGTTGTGAAAGCTGCCAGCAAGGAGCCCATTGTTCGGAGACTTAGTGCAAAGAGATAGAAAGGAAGTATTCTCTCCTCGCTTCCACACTCTCTCAGATTCAGCTAGTGAGTCCCATCAGCAGAAGCCCCATGCAAGGATTTCCACTACAATTAGCCATGAGTAGCTTCTTGATCCCTAGAAGAGCTTGCTGGTTCAGGCCAGTGGCCAATCTAAACCATGTGGTAAGAATTTACTGTAGTTCTACACCACTGTGTTTGTTACCCAAGTGAGGAACCACCTCTTAAATAAAACACAGAACCAAGGGAATGAATTCAAGCGCAGCATCCAGGAGGGACCCAGCGTTTATTGTACTTATTACAATAGGGCAGAGCACTTTCAGTGTCAGATAGGGTTTCTTGTTTATGGCCTAGAAAGCATAAGGTTGTAAAATGCAGGCCCACAGGAAACTCACACAGAAAACACACTTTCCCATTCATGCATTCTATTTAAGAGGTTCAATGCAATTAAAAAGTGATCTATCTATCTATCTATCTATCTATCATCTATCTATCTATCATCTTTCCAAGTACGTTTCCGAGCACAATTCAAAGTGTTGGTGCTGACCTTTAAAGCCCTAAGTGGCCTCGGTCCTGTATACCTGAAGGAGCGTCTCAACCCCCACCGTTCAGCCCGGACACTGAGATCCAGCGCCGAGGGCCTTCTGGTGGTTCCCTTACTGCGAGAAGCAAAGCTACAGGGAACCAGGCAGAGGGCCTTCTCGGTAGTGGCGCCCGCCCTGTGGAACACCCTCCCATCCCATGTCAAAGAGATAAATAACTACCTGACATTTAGAAAACACCTGAAGGCAGCCCTGTTTAGGGAAGTTTTTAATGTGTGATATTTTAATGTATTTTAGTGTTTGTTGGAAGCCGCCCAGAGTGGCTGGGGGGACCCGGCCAGATGGGCGGGGTACAAAGAATAAATTATTATTATTATTATTTTCTTTCTTTCTTTCTTTCTTTCTTTCTTTCTTTCTTTCTTTCTTTCTTTCTTTCTTCTTTGGCAATAACTCATAGCCGAGTAAGCTAGTCTTCCATAAACATGGTTTTAACAGTAAGTCTGTAAGTGATTGTGGAGGCCAGTTCTGGATACACAAGTCCTTCCACAGTTGGGACATTGGTTTCCAGGCGGGAGTTGATCCCGGTGTGCATTTGCCAAGCGTGCCTTCCTCTTAGCACATTTCTCCCTTGCGTCCTGAGTTCGAGTGTCTTCAAAGCTCATGACACCTTTGGTAAAGGCTGTTCTCCAATTGGAACGTTTGCAGGCCAGTGTTTCCCAGTTGTCAGTGTTTACACTACATTTTTTAAAATTTACCTTGAGACAGTCTTTAAACCTCTTTTGTTGACCATCAGCATTACGCTTTCCATTTTTAAGTTCAGAATAGAGTAGTTGCTTTGCAAGATAAAAACACACCTTCCCCTTCATGCATTCTATTTAAGAGGTTAAATCCAATGCCTTGGGTCTCTAATTCTTATGTCACCCAGCATCCTGTTCTCATAGGGACAAGCCAGGTGCCTGTGGGAAGTCTTCAAGCCCAAGCTGAGTGCAACACCATTCTCCCCTCTTGTAGCTTGCAAAAACTGGTATTCAGAAGCATTGCTGCCTCTGACAGTCATCAGGGTTAGTAGCCATTGTTAGCCTTTGGCTCCATCACAGTTGGTAGCCATCACTTCTTCTTGGGGAATCAAATCTCATGGTTTAACTCTGTACTGTGTGAAGAAGTCCTTCTTTTTGTCTGTGCTGAATCTTCCAGCTTCCAGCTTCATTGGATGTCCTGCTGTTGAAGGAGAGATCCTTCATTATCCCCCCACCCCCCTGATCTCCTTTTCAAAAGGAGATCTAAGTCAATGGCCGCCACTAGGCATTTCTGTGGCATTTAATGCCATAAATCAATTCTTCCTTTCTTTGTAAGACTTGTGAGGAGATCGGAAGAGCCCTGCTGAAGCAGCCATTGTCTTGTCCAGCCCAGCATCCTACTTCTGAGAGTGGCCACCAACATGCTTAGGTAAAGAAGACATGAATCATAGAATCATGGAACTGTAGATCTGGAAAGGCCATCTATTCGAACCCCTACAATGCAGGGATCTTTGGCTGCAGCAGCACTCTCTGTCTCAAGATCTCCTGTAATTGACATACTATTTCTGATACTGTTGGTAAAATACCGTCATCATGACTGGCAGCCATTGAAGAAGAAGAAGAGTTTGGATTTGATATCCCGCTTTATCACTACCCAAAGGAGTCTCAAAGCGGCTAACATTCTCCTTTCCCTTCCTCCCCCACAACAAACACTCTGTGAGGTGAGTGGGGCTGAGAGACTTCAGAGAAGTGTGACTAGCCCAAGGTCACCCAGCAGCTGCATGTGGAGGAGCGGAGACGCGAACCCGGTTCACCAGATTACGAGTCTACCGCTCTTAACCACTACACCACACTGGCTCTCATTGATGACTTTATTGTCCACTCTTTTGTCTAATCCCCTTTTAAGCTGATGGCCATTTCACTACATACTTTGCTAGCACCTGGAATTCCATATTTTTGAATTAGGACCTAGATGGGTGACTTTTATTATTTTCATTATTATTTATTGAAGTTTTACACTGCTCTTCATCCGAGGATCACAGGGTGGTTTATGATATAAAAACACAAAAATACATCTTGACTGTGATTATGCATAGTGATACCATATGCTTTGTTGGAGGCTGTTGTTAATTTAATCTTTTGCTGCTAGTTCGATATGATGTGTAAGGTTTCCTACTGCAAACTGCTAAATAAATTGCTTAATGTAGGTTATGAGGTTGATATTATTGGCACTGGATATTGCTAACTGACCTATTGGTGTGTTTCATGCACATTTGCACTCTTGACGAGTTTTAAATGAATTGTAAGTGTTGAAATGTCAATGATGTTTTGTAATGTATTGTTTTTATTATGATTTGCATTGTACTTAAATTGTACTTAAATTGAGTGCAATGTATTTGTGAGAAATATAGAAATAAGCTGACGGTGTCAGAATATCTTTTGGTGTCCAGCGTGCATGTTAATTTGTGGTGAATGCTGACTCTAGATACTTTCGTTGAATATTCTTACCATCCCACCCATTTATGTTTTCAATTTTTATTTCATTTCAACCCAGTAAACATTTCTATTCGGTAAAAAGAGCAAAAAGTAATCAAAGTAGAATTAAAGACTCCCCCCACCCCAATAAAACAAACAAACAAACTCTGAGGTCCAGAATAAACCGGCTAGGAGAAAGACAGCAATAAAATGACAACAGCAGTCTTAAAATGCTTTCCCCTGAAAGCTCAGGACAATAAATAGTCTCAAAATTACAATTTAAAACAGTAAAAGCAGCAATCGGGTCATAACTTTACAAACAAGATTGTCAATGCGGCACAAAGTCCTGCAGCCATCAAATGAAAGACTAACATCAAAACATGACTAACATCATGTTTTTTGATGTTTATTATTTCCTAAAATCCAATAAAAATTAAAAAAACAAAAACAAATGAAAGACTAACAGCCTGGACAAAATGAAACACCTTGGTTCAGTGCCATCAAATCAGGCACCAGGTGAGCATCCTTGGGTAGAGAATTCCAAGGATGGGGTACCATAACAGAAAAAGACTCTTTCCCTCTTTGTCATCCACCCAGTTTCCATCCACCTGGAGAATATTCTCTGCTGGCCATCATAATATATCTAGTCAAAAGAATGTGGGAGCAAGTGGTCGTGAGCAGGGCCGGATTTAGATTTGATGAGGCCCTAAGCTACTGAAGGTAACGGGGCCCTTTATATGTCCAGCTGTCCTTTGTCAACAACAAATTGTCACTGTTTTTTTGTGTTGAATATATGCTATTTGGTAATTTATGGACCTAATAGGTATCTCAAGCCATTTGCACATAACAAAATATGTATTTTATCAAAGTAAATGTTGAAATGAAATACAATTAAGAAGCAGCATATTAATAGTGAAATAATTATTAAGCTCTAACTTGAAATGATTTTTTATTCATAACAAACTTAATAATGCAAACACATTGGCATTTGGCAATAACAAAAGTTCCTTTAGAAACACCATTTGCAAAGACTCTACCCTCTGGAAACTTGCTGTAATATGAAATAATAATGGGTGTAAATATGTGGTGCAAACTACTGATAATTATAAATAGCAGAATGGAGGCACCCTATATATAGAAATGAGCAAACCAGTGATATTTTAGGGAGCAGGCTAGCAGATAGGGCCCATTCCTTACATCATAGGAGCCTACACAGCACAAAACACCATTGCTGTATGTAGGTTTTATTTTATTTGTTTTTTATCTTATATTTTGGAAATGTACATCCATTTTTTCCTTTATTTTTTTGTGGGGGGGGGCAAGAGCGTGGGGACCTAAACTATAGCTTGTTTAGCTTATACGTAAATCCGGCACTGGTTACATGCAAAAGGACCGGGGGGCAGCTTCATTCCACATTGGTGTCTTTGACTGTGCCTCTGTCCAGCATAGAGAATATCAAACTGTTGGAATGGCTAAATTCCTCCCCCTCCCCATCCACCCAGAACTCCAGAAGGGAAGTTTTCGAACTTATTTATCAGAAAATTCTTGACTAAGGATTTTGGCTCAGCACTAGGCAGAATTATGTTCAACCAGACTTCCAAGTGAATAATCTAGATCTGGAATCCCGGTCTATTCAGTGCTCAGAAATAATGAGATTTGTTTTATGTATGTTTAATTTATTTGTTTTTTATCTTATATTTTGGAAATGTACACCCATTTCCCCCCTTTATTTTTTTTTGGGGGGGGGCAAGAGAGTGGGGCCCTAAGCCAGGGGTAGGCAACTTAAGGCCCATGGACCGGATGCAGCCAAATAGCCTTCTCAATCCGGCCTGCGGACGGTCCAGGAATCAGCATATTTTTACATGAGTAGATGTGTTGTTTTATTTAAAATGCATATCTGGATTATTTGTGGGGCATAGGAATTCGTTCATTTCCCCCCCCCCCCCAAATATAGTCTGGCCCACCACATGGTCTGAGGGACAGTGGACCGGCCCATGGCTGAAAAAGGTTGCTGACCCCTGCATCCTAAGCTATAGCTTGTTTAGTTTATACATAAATCTGGCACAGGGACCCAGGTGGCGCTGTGGGTTAAACCACAGAGCCTAGGGCTTGCTGATCAGAAGGTCGGCGGTTCGAATCCCTGCAATGGGGTGAGCTCCTGTTGCTTGGTCCCAGCTCCTGCCCACCTAGCAGTTCGAAAGCACGTCAAAGTGCAAGTAGATAAATAGGTACCGCTGCAGCGGGAAGATAAACGGCGTTTCCGTGCGCTGCTCTGGTTTGCCAGAAGCGGCATAGTCATGCTGGCCACATGACCCGGAAGCTGTATGCTGGCTCCCTCAGCCAATAATGCGAGATGAGCGCTGCAACCCCAGAGTCAGACACGGCTGGACCTAATGGTCAGGGGTCCCTTTACCTTTACCTTTTTTAATCCGGCACTGGCCGTGAGACGCTTTATTTGCCAAAGAAACCTCACATCAGTGTGTAGCTGACAACCTCCAGTAGCCCTGCATATCCAGCTCCTTTTTCAACCAGCCTATTTGATGGATACCTGGCGGAAGCCTAATTGCAGGAAGGGGAGCACAAAACGGATTTACAAGAGCTAACAGGCCACTGTCTTACCTCTGACACATTTCAATTAAAGTATTACATGCAGCTTAGTCCCTAATTGGTATTTCAGCAAAAGGGCTGACAACCCGAATGCTGCCTTTAGGATTGCTAGGATGTCTCAGGTTCCCCCCAGTTCCTTTCCTGCACAGCAGCTGTCTTTCAGGCCATAAAATACAAAACGTCACACACTGCACCACAAATGTCCCTTTAAAAAAAAACCCAGACCCCCCCCCAAGGATGAAATACAGCCCACTTGTGCCCATTCCCCATTTTTGGTGACAGCTTTTGATCATACGCAGGCTAGAGATGGAAACAAGTCTTCTTAATTTCTTGGATCAGGCAGCCAAATAATCTGTCCTGCTCTTCTTAAAATAATATAAGGTAAAGGTAAAGGTACCCCTGACCATTAGGTCCAGTCGTGTCCGACTCTGGGGTTGCGGCGCTCATCTCGCTTTATTGGCCAAGAGCCGGCGTGCAGCTTCCGGGTCATGTGCCCAGCATGACAAAGCCACTTCTGGCGAACCAGAGCAGCGCACGGAAACGCCGTTTACCTTCCCGCCAGAGCGGTTCCTATTTATCTACTTGCACTTTTGATGTGCTTTCGAACTGCTAGGTGGGCAGGAGCTGGGACCAAACAACGGGAGCTCACCCCATTGCAGGGATTCGAACCGCTGACCTTCTGATCAGCAAGCCCTAGGCTCTGTGGTTTAACCCAGAGCGCCACCTGGGTCCTAAAATAATATAGCATTCAACAAACCAATCTCTTGTCTTTCGATGGTGGAAAGATATTTATTTTCATTTTATGCAATAGAAAGCGTGTGTGTGTGTGTGTGTGTGTGTGTGTGTGAGAGAGAGAGAGAGAGAGAGAGAGAGAGAGAGAGAGAGATGGTGTTGCCGATTGTTCCTCTTTCTAATAAGTGCTACCAATAGGCAACAGCCTTGTAAATAATGTTTTGAGGTCAGGGGGGTCAGGCTACATGGTGCCCTGTAAAGGTAAAGGGACCCCCTGACCATTAGGTCCAGTCGTGACCGACTCTGGGGTTGCGGCGCTCATCTCGCTTTATTGGCCGAGGGAGCCGGTGTACAGCTTCCGGGTCATGTGGCCAGCATGACTAAGCCGCTTCTGGTGAACCAGAGCAGCGCACAGAAACGTCATTTACCTTCCCGCCGGAGTGGTACCTATTTATCTACTTGCACTTTGACGTGCTTTCGAACTGCTAGGTGGGCAGGAGCTGGGACCAAACAACGGGAGCTCACCCCATCGCAGGGATTCGAACCTCTGACCTTCTGATCAGCAAGCCCTAGGGTCTGTGGTTTTACCCACAGCGCCACCTGCCACGATGCCCTGAACCCCTTCTAATTCTTGGGTTCCTGTAAAGTATTCTGCTTTATTTAGCAAGGATTATCTCCCCTCCCCGCATATGAAAGTTACTGCTTCATTCATGATCACAAAAGAACCTCTCAAATGTCAAATATTTTTGTTTTGATTTAACACTTCATCCTGAAAAGATGGATTGTTTTCAATCGTACGGAATCACAATTGTCAGCCAGCTCCAATCAATATGTAGAGGCAAATTATTATTATTACTACCCCAAGAATTACTAATTTGCTATATTTTCTATTCACAAGAAGTGCTCGTAATTTGCTGGCAGAGTCAACCAATGGAGAAAAACAGCCTAAATCTCATCAGGAGACAAAAGGCTCAAAGTATCAGCAATGGCAAATAGCCTATAAATTGTGCTTATTTTAAGAAAGCTTTTATTATCTATTTACATGGGTGTACTGGCAATATAGAGGAAGGGGGGGGGGGCAAAAAGAGGAATGAATAGGGATATTTGAGGCAATCAATCTTTGTGTATTCTGATACAAATGGACCTGATCACCGCCTCCCAGAATAAAGTGAGGATCAAAACATAATTGTGTTTTGGATTTTGCATTTCTGCAAATTTTGCAAGGTAGTTCTTGCAGAGTAGAAGTAGGGTTGCCATATTTCAGGAAGTGAAATTCTGGAAACAAATGTTAAGCTTTTTTAAATCTTGCTCAAAGTTGTAGAACTTTTTGGGAGGCAAACTCACAGATTGTGAGATTGCTTCCGATTATAGTATTTCATGTAAGTCCGGGAAATTCTGGATGCAAGGCTAGAAGAAGAAGAAGAAGAGTTTGGATTTGATATCCCGCTTTATCACTACCTGAAGGAGTATCAAAGAGGCTCACATTCTCCTTTCCCTTCCTCCCCCACAACAAACACTCTGTGAGGTGAGTGGGGCTGAGAGACTTCAGAGAAGTGTGACTAGCCCAAGGTCACCCAGCAGCTGCATGTGGAGGAGCGGAGACGCGAACCCGGTTCCCCAGATTACGAGTCTACCGCTCTTGAGGCTAGCTGTGGCGGAGGGAGAGGGGGTGCAAAATGGGAAGTATGGGCATAAGAATTAACGCATGTAAAAGTATAAGCAGCTTTGTGTGCCTGCAGTCAGTGGAGCAAAGGGCTGAGATCACACACTTTGTGTTTTCTAACTAGACACCTAAGCTCTGCACCTTTCTCTTGCTCTCCCTCTCATCTTCCTCTCTCTTGCGTGAAGATGTCATGAAACTAGCTCCAGTCATATAGTTTAGAATCCCAAGCCATCCTTGTGAATAAGAGGAACTGTAAGTACAGAACCCTTTTAAAAAAACAACCAATGAGACCCTTGAGGTTTTTACTTTTCCCTTTTAAGCAATGCTAGTAGTGTGTGAAAAGAAACAGAACAGGTGCTGGTGAGACTGGGTAACTCAAGGCAGATCAAGCTTCAGTGGAACTAAGTAACTTAGCTTCATTGGTTTCAGTCTGAGTATGACTTAGTTGGACAGCACCTACAAATCTGAATATGAATTTTTATGCATTCTTTCTTTAAAATGCAGATTAATGCCTGAGCAGGAAAGTATGGGCATAAGAATTAATGCATGTGAAAGTGTCATGGATCAGAAAATAAATGAACTATCCAGCTGTATGAACGAACCAAAGGAACTGAATGTGTGGTCAGAAATTTCAGATTGAAAAATGCCAAAGAGGGTTTGTAATGCAGTGTTTCTGCCTGAGAAACTAGGCTGGGTAATCTGGAATCTAACTGGCCGTGCAGAGTCAAAGACTGCAAAATGAAACAAGGGCCCACACAGCCAACTTCTCCAGAGAGGCAGTGCCAATCCCACTCCAAGTCTGACCTGCTCCCCTAAAAAAAAGGACCCAGGTGGCGCTGTGGGTTAAACCACAGAACCTAGGGCTTGCTGATCAGAAGGTCGGCGGTTCAAATCCCTGTGACGGGGTGAGCTCCCGTTGCTCGGCCCCTGCTCCTGCCCACCTAGCAGTTCGAAAGCACATCAAAGTGCAAGTAGATAAATAGGTACCGCTCCGGCGTTTCCGTGCGCTGCTCTGGTTCGCCAGAAGCGGCTTTGTCATGCTGGCCACATGACCCAGAAGCTGTACCCCGGCTCTTGGCCAATAAAGCGAGATGAGCGCCGCAACCCCAGAGTCGGACACGACTGGACCTAATGGTCAGGGGTCCCTTTACCTTACTCTGAACTCCCACCCCCCCCCAAATAGGTAGATCACTGCCAGTGTTTTGTCCCCGTCCCCTGGGATTAGATCGCACTCTCTTGGGAGTTGGACATCCCTGCTGTATCTGATTTAGCAGCAGGAGCCATGGGAGCTGTCCAAGGTCCTGTACGCTCTCTCTGCTTGACTTGGGCTCTTGACTCTGTCGCGTGGGACTTACTCTCAAGGAAGTGTGTGGAGAACTGCAGCCTAAATATCCTGTTTCCTGCAAGGCAAACAGACGCCATTGTCTTTTCAATGGACACTGTGCCTTTTCGTTGGGAGACGAATTGTTCAGGGCATTGCCAATTTTTACATGTAGCCTAATGTAGCTTGAATAATACTTCAGGACTGTGGGAATTCACTGATCTATAAAATACCTTAAAATGGGTAATCATTTTCTAATGAATAGATGTTCTCTCCCCCCCCCCCAAAAAAAGTGTGAAACAGAAATACATTATGGTAACGTTAGGGGGTACTGATTTAGTCACATTAAAGTAATGAAATTCTGATTTATGTCAAAGCATCCTTTGGAGGCAAGGTATTTTAAGGATGTGTGATGTTGAAAGTGACACTTGCCGAGTGAGTTATGCTTGCCCTCAAGAAAAACCCCAGACGCTTGGAACTGCCCTCAACTTCAGATTTGATAAAATGGGGAGGGGGTGGCTAGGGACTATATGGCTCATGCTCCCACTTTTTCATTCTTCCATCCCTTGTAATTTCAGAAGGGGAACAGGAGCTGGAAAGGTTGTTTCCTGCTTGGCAGGGGGTTGGACTGGATGGCCCTTGTGGTCTCTTCCAACTCTACGATTCTATGATTCTACGATTCTATGTAAAACTTCCCCATCTTTTCTGCAGGAGCTCACCTTAAGACACTTCAATGGAGACTTGGGCCTATTGTTTCCCACCAAGTCCTGAAGTGATTTTACAAGCAGGTAAAATAAAAAATAATACAAAAATAACATTACAAAAATAAAAACGTATTAAAAACAATTTAACAATGTAATGCAATATTAATGGGGCTACCAAAATGCCCACTGAAGTGTTAAAAATCTCCCCCAGATAAGACCAGCTCTCAGAGCCCCAAAACTTTGTCTTTATGTAAATATCTGAAGGGCTTTTATATGGATGATGGCACAAACTGGTCTTCTGCTGTTCCAAAGGGGAGGACCCAAACTAATGGATTTAAATTACAAGAAAGAAGATACTGGTTAAACATTAAGAAGTACTTTATTTAGGTAAGAGTTGTTCAAGAGTGGAATGCTTCATAAGGTGGCTCCTTCATTGGAAGTTTTTAAACAGAGCTTCCAGCTGGTCTTTCCTTCCCACCACAGGACCATTCCACCACCAACTGCATTATGGGAAGGGTCCTAATGACTTTTTATATATTGACATTGATGTTTTCTATAAATGTATTATACTATTTCTTATAAGCTGCTTTGGAAGCAGAGGTGGATTATGGGGAGTGTGGATTGATGACCTTGAGAACATAAGGTAAAGGTAAAGGGACCCCTGACCATTAGGTCCAGTCGTGGACAACTCTGGGGTTGCAGCACTCATCTTGCTTTATTGGCCGAGGGAGCCGGCGTACAGCTTCTGGGTCATGTGGCCAGAATGACTAAGCCTCTTCTGGCGAACCAGAGCAGCGCACGGAAACGCTGTTTACCTTCCCACTGGAGCGATACCTATTTCTCTACTTGCACTTCATGCTTTCGAACTGCTAGGTTTGCAGGAGCAGGGACCGAGCAACGGGAGCTCACCCCGTCATGGGGATTCGAACCGTTAACCTTCTAATACAGTGCCACCCACATCCCTACTCTTGAGAACATAGTTGTGTTAAATAGGGGCAAATGATGTGTTTTGTTGTAGTTGTTCATAGTGTTCAAGATGTTGCTGCATCTGAACAACAATCTGATTACCAGGGAGGAATCAACCTGAATCCACATCAGGGTACAACCTCATCCTCATCTTTTTGGCACCATGGCTGAAATCAGTGGGGTCTTGGGACAGAGGGAAATAACAATTGGCTTGTGTGGGAGAGATCATGCTTCCCAAATGGGGCTTAGCCACCTCTGCCTTGCACTTGCCAGAATCCGTGCTTGACAGCCTCAATGCAATAATATGGCCAATGCAATCTGAATCGGTTGAACATCCGGTATGTTTTTCAAAGGCGGCCCCTCCAACAACACTTGCATTGTTGAGCGAGAAAGGTTACAGGCGGAAACACAAAAGGAGAAAAAGTGGGACGGGGGAGGGCAGTTATCAGGTAACCCAGGCAAGGTTGTCAGGAGTAGCAATAAGATGTTTTAAAATGTTAATAAGATGTGGAAGCAAGACTTTCAGTGGGGCTGCCCCTGTTTTGTGGAACAGCATCCCTGGTGAGATATTCACAGGCAGCCTCTATTTGTAGTTTCCAGGGAAAATTGAAGAGATGTTTGCTTCAAAAGGCTTTTCCAGCTGGATGATTTATTGTCTTTTCAAGGTCTCTGCCTTGGATGTTTGTGCTGCTTTTAAGCCTGTTGTTGCTCTTATTGTGCACTTGCAAATAGACTGATATGAAAGACAATAATAATAACAACAAGAGCAACAACCATAATGGAGAACGACCACTCTCTCTCTCTCTCTCTTTTTAGCTGATAGGTTCTGATTTTATTTCATCTGAAATAATACAGGCAGCCCAACCAATTAGGCTTCCCTGCGATCAGAGCAGGTAAGGGGGGCAGGGCAGTTACCATACAGAAATTTGTGCAAGCTATCATGTATTAAATGCTGTTGCTTCTCCTGCCCAGGTAGTCGAAGATCACAAGCTACTTCAAAAGGGCAGGATGCAGGTGCCCTGAAACTGTTGGACAAGACCCCTGCAGGGAACACACTCCCCTCCCCTCCAAGTTTTCCAAAGGCCTACCGAACTTCCCTTCACCCTTAATTACTCTCAATTGAGCCCTCCTGCCTATGTAGAGGTTGCACTGTGTCGTTAGCATGCATGGTGGGATGAGATGTCACACTGTCGGCTTCCAGAATTAATTGGCGCCATTGCCCTATGAAGCATCTAGCCCACCCACTCAGTGGACGAGCTTGGATCTCGTACCATCACTGCTGATTTAGCCCACCCACTCAATTCAATTAAATTGAGGGAGAGCAATTTAAATCATTTTCAAAGTTATCATCAAATTATGAGGATGAAGAGGATGCAACTGGAGGGGAGCCATGTGAGGATCACCCATGTTATACTTCGAAACCAGATTTATTAATAATTATTATTATCAATAATATATATATATATATATATATATATACACATCCCGCCCATCTTGATGGGTTTTCCCAGCCACGCTGGGCGGCTTACAACATATTAAAAAAAAACACAACAAAGCATCAAACATTTAAAAAACCCAAAATATCCTATACGAGCAACAAACCAACCAATAAATCAATAGAAGTCAATGATAACAGCAACAATAATAACAATAATAGCAATAATAAGCAGTTATACAGAAATTAAAATAACCACCAACCCCAACTGAACATTTAACCAACATCAACCCGACAAAAACAAAACAGAGGAACCAAAATTCGTACCATTAAAAACATTTATAAACATTTTAGCCAGTTGTCCCAACCCAAAAGTGCATGCATGAGAATGTGAGGGATTTCTAGATCTGAATAATGAATGACCTGACTTCTAGCTTTGATGATGTTGCATCCTGATGGCACATCACAGCTTATATCATTGGAAGAATTGAATACTCTAAGCTCGAAGATACAGTTGATACATTTTTCCCCATTGAAAGAACTCTCCCCGCCCCACAAAAAAAAAAAAAAGCAAAACCCAAAGGCTGTGGGTTTTCGTCTGTAATGTATGTTCTTTCTCCCACTGAAGAAGGACCATTATTAATTCCATTCATACATAAAAGGCATTAACAAGAGTGTGTAATGAACAAAGTGCACTCCTTTTCAGTAAATGGCCTATTGATTTCCAGCTTTTCATGTGAATCACGCCACTTGAAGAACACATCTTGCTCAAACTCGCTTCCTCTCTCTTTCCGACCATGCATATTGAAAAGAAATAGTTTCTCTTTTGAACGATACCTGCCCAGACAGAAAATAAATACTGACCATCCTGTGTGCACCCATGGCTTTAAAAAACAAACGACAAACGTGATCATGAGTCTACTGAAGTGAGAGCAGCAGTCATGGGGAACACCACTGGGATAACTTGGTGGGATATAGTCAACTCTAGGCCATCCCAAGACCTCACTTGCTGGATCATCACCTTGTCGTGGTGAGTGGCCTTGCATGTTCTTATGACCCTTGTGAGCGAAGCCATCAGGAATCTCATACTCCCAGCAGGGTCACCCAAGGCGGTAAGGTTGAAGGGAAGGAGCTAGACAAAGAATGATCCAAGAAGTCCTCAATGGCAGAACAGGCGGATGATAACAAGCGGTATGTTACAATGGCTGTGAAGGCAGATGAAGGCTGTAGCAAATAGGATCTACCGGTTCGCTGTGACTACTCATGCCATCGGAACACAGCCCTACTGTGAAGACTGTGTGTTGGTCAGCGTGCACTGATCTACACACATAAAACAAATTCACGCACAGGCATCTTCCCAAAACCCAACCCAAACCCCAAAAGTCCCATGGCGATAGGCGAATGGTAACGGGGGCAGGATCGTGAAATCTGGAAGCCCCTAGTCATGAACCGCCACATGGGCGGTGGATACAGATTCAGTTGTTCTGACTCAAGGAACAGGGCAGTTGAGCAGCTCAGCAGCTGTATCCATGACTGAGCAGCCCTTTTTGGGATCCACTCTGCTCACCCCGAAAAGGGGGAGGGGCTAGAAAAGGTGCCCTAAACATAGTCTGCCTCCCTTTTTCCCTGACTGGATTACCGCGCCCAGTGAGGTCATCGCCTAGCGGTCGTAAAAGACAATTGAGCTTTGGAACATGGAAAAGACTGTCTCAAGGCAAATCTAACCAAAGGTGTCATGGACTTTGAAGACACTCGAACTCAGAACGCAAGGGAGAAACGTGCTAAGAGGAAGGCACACTTGGCAAATCCACACCGTGATAAACTCCCTCCCGGAAACCTATGTCCCCACTGTGGAAGGATGTGTGGATCCAGAATTGGCCTCCACAGTCACTTATGGACTCATTGTTAAAACCGTGTTTATGGAAGGCAATATTACTCGGCTACGAGTGATCGCCAAAGAAGATCCCAAGACATCTAGCTGCCTTAGGCCAAAGCGAAGAGGACAACATCCTTCATTCCACTGTACTAGGAGTTGAATCTTACTTCAGCACTGGCGATGGGACAGCAAGAATGGGTGAATCTGCCATTTCCAGCTTCAATCTGTTGAACATTTTCTGAAATTCCATTTGCCAACATTTACACATCTCCACCCCTGTAAAAATCCTCATGAAAACTCACCAGCATTTTAGTGCACATTTTCCCCAATAAACAATTCCTCTCCCTAGCAGTTTCCCCTAACGTATATTGACATGTATCTTACATGTTGTGTGCTTACCTATTTATTTATTTATTAATTACCGCCCTTTCACTCCAAGATCACAGAGCGGTTTACACTATAAAAGCACACAAAAATATATAATAATGGTCTCGTTACAGAGAAACGTTTTTGCCTGGCATCTAAAGATAAGCAAACAGGCACTAGACGGGTCTCCCTGGAAAGAGCATTCCGCAAATGGACCGAGGCCATTTAGGGTCTTATAGTAAACAACTCCTCTAAATAGTTAAATGATTGTTAAAAGTCATACAATCTCACTTGCTTTGGCTAGTAAGGCAATACTGTAGTTCCATGTTGATGCATGGACATTCTCCTCGATGCTGTAGCTAATTAAAGCACTTATCTAAGATGTATGAAATTAGTTCCCATCTATGAGCTCTGTTATGAGCAGTACCCAAAAGTGCCGCTTTCCAAGAAATGTATCAAATTGAGCTGAACTGAATGTGTGGAGACGAGCAAGAGATAAAATTGCTCAAATGCAACTGAGTTTAATGTCTAGAATTGGGTCTTTGGGGAGGCTTTCTGAATATCTTCAGGCTGGAGAGGACTTGTGTGCCAAGGCCCCGTGACCCGCAGATCCCTAATGGATCCTACACAACTCCGACAATATGGCAGCCGATATTTGTCCATAGCAAGCTCATATCAGAGAAAAGCATGAAAACAGGGTGGGTTGGGAGATCTGGCAAAAGGGTAAGAGAGGAGGGGCCCCCGGCTCTGCTGCGGTTAAATCTCCCGCAGCCGCACACCCTACCGGCGCTGATTGGCCAGCAGGGCCACACTGGGTGTGGCCCTGTCCAGTGCCGGCGACACAGCCGGGACTACATGGGGGGGGGGCTCAACTCTCTGCCCCCATGCCAGATCACTGCAGAGTCCTGGATGCCTGCCCACAACACTGCCCACCGAACATCTATTTTTTAGATGCATTTATTATGACAAGGTGCGCAGAGACATCATTGCTCCCCTATTGGAGAGGTTAGCTGACCTTCCAGAAAAGACTAAACTAAATGCCCTTTTACGAGGCAAAGATCAAAAGATAACCCGGATGGTAGCTAGATTCTGCACGCAGATTTGCAGGCACAGTCTATCCTCCCAGAACAAACCAGTCAGTGGGGAAAACAGTCGCAGTGAGCCCCCGGGGCGATAGGGTCAATCTGTATGTGATTGATGCAGAAAGCTCCGAAGCACAGTGGAGGTCAAACAGTTCTGGCTCCACACCCCCATTTACTTTGGAGGAGACACTGCTCAGTGGCTTTGTATGTAGATCTCTTGTTCAGTCCCTGACCTCCCCAGAGTATTGAACTTGGTGTTGGGCTGTGGGTAGCAGCTCTTCTGCTCGGGAATGGAATGAAGACCTTGAGCAGAAGCTGGGAAAATGCAAGCTGGACTCTCCTCTTGGATATTTTTAGCCCCTTTTAAATTTTTAGACTGCTATATTCATTCTGCATTTTAATCTCCTTTAGCTTTGTAAAGCCCTTTTCAGATTTTAAATGCTGGTCTATGACCATAATAAAAATTTGGTTTGGTACACTGCCCACCGGAAAATGAGAGCCGACATCCCTCTGGGTGTGGCGCTGCATGCAAATTCCCTTCCAACTCAAGCCTTTGATCCCATCCATTGAAGAAGGGGAATTGGATTTCAGCAATGGTGGGGTCTCTAACATGGTGGAGGCCCCACCCCCCAAAGGGAGAGGGGAGGCAGTCCTCCTCTCTGTTGACAGGAGCTGGCGGAGAAGCAACTACATGTTACACTCCCTCAGCAGCCATCAATGTAGACTGCAGAGGGCTGAATATTGCACTCGAAGGCCTACATCAGAATGACCTGGGCAGAAATGTCTCAAATCAAACTAGGCTAGCGGTAGTCCTGTGCCACTGCTTGATCATGGGAACCTTTCCATTTCTGTCTTTGGCTCACTTTCGTTTTGTCCTGATATAGAGAGGCGTTTTGTTTCTGCGGTGCTGTTCTGCCACTGTTAAAAAATTATTTCTTTCGGACACTATGCAGGAGAGCACCAAAAGCCTTGGAAGATCTGGAAAAGTCCCCCCAATGACTCAACTGTACACATTATACCAATGTTGGAGACACGCATACCCCCCTCCCACTGCATCAGCAAAGTGCTGTCCACCATCAGTGGTTCCACATCCAACATCATCGCCCGCTTGGGCAGACTTGCAGGCAGTTGTGAAAAACAACAACAGTATCCTGATACGAGGTTGGATGGCCACCAATTTAATTACCCACAATGCACTGGTGCAGTATCAATCTGGAGCACCATGGGAAATTTTAAAGTGGCAAATGGCTTTCATCTGCCCATTGTCCCTTCCCAAAATCTGGCAAGCGCTTATGGGGCTTTGAGGAGATGTCCTTCTTGGCTGTTCATCCGGTGCAACCACAATACTCGCATTGCTCTAAGCCTGCCCCGGCCACTTTCTTAGGGGCATCCTTTCAGCATTGATTAGCAACACCAAAATATATCCCATAAAATCCATAGTCTCCATCTTCATTTTAAAAAGGAGCATGCATCAAATTCCCAACCACCAGGGCTTGTATGTGCAATTTCCCTGGTGCTATTGGACGGAAATGTCGTCCTGAGATATTGACCTATCAGAAGAATTATCCAGCTTCACCTAGTGGCTCATGGGACATTGGCCAATGCCACAAAGCCTTTGGAGTAGAATTAGGGACAGTGATGGAAAGATTGACTGTTTGGGTTCTTTTAAATTTGGCATTTTTTCCCATTAAGATTTAACTGAGCTTTGTTTCAGGGTAGTGGACTGTGAAACTAAGATGGGACGATTAGACTAAAGGGGAGCTTGGTATGAAATATGACTATGACAAGGGTTTTTGCTGCTAGTTTGTGATGTGTGAAATGAAATCTCTACTCAATGTGCCCAGACAACGCAATTAGTGCTAGGGTGCTATATTGGCCAGGACTTGTTTCTTCCCTCTTTCGGGGGGGGGGGGGAATTGAAGGAAGTTCACCCTGCAAAACAGAGTACAAAGAATGAGCCTGACATAATGCAAACGGCATCGTCTCTCCTAAAACAAGAGACGCTGGATCTGAATAATGGAGATTTGTGTGCCATGAATGTGGGGAGTTCAACATTTTGTAAAAGAAGTTTTGCATGTTAATTTGTAGCTTTACGCAGCGACAAATTGACATGCAAAACTTTCAAAAAATCAGTCGAACTCCTCACTCTCGAGGCAGACAGATCTCATTATTCAGATTTCCAGCATCTGTTTTATAATATATACCATCTGACTAGAGATGTGAATCTCTTTGAAAGCATTTTAGAGGGCAGCGGGTGAATTGGCTTCTTCCTGCAGTCTGTGAGGTTCTTTCCCAGCCAGACTGCAACAAAGGATGGCAGTCAACTAAGTTTTGCTTCGAGTAGACCCATTGAAATTAATGAACAGCTGGTCGGAACAGAATACTGGACTAGATAGGCCAGTTGGCCTGATCCAGGTGGCTCTTCTTATGTTCTTAACATGACTACATTAAGTCTATTCATCTCAGTGGGTCTTCTTTGAGTAAAACTTAGTTAACTATCACCCACAGGAACAAATGAAGCTTCTTTATATTGAGTCAGGCCCATCTTCCTTGGTATTGTCTAAAGAAACTGGCAGGGGATCTCCAGGGTTTGGAAGACTCAGGACAAATAAAAGCAACGATGATGATGATGATGATGTATTTATATGACAGCCATCTGACTGGGTTGCCCCAGCCACTCTGGGTATCTTCCAGCAAAAGATTAAAAACACATTAAAACATTAGTCATGAAAAACTTTCCTAAACAGGGCTGCCTTCAGATGTATTCTAAAAGTCAGATAGTTGTTTATTTCCTTCACATCTTATGGAAGAATTCCACAGGACGGGCACCACTACCGAGAAGGCCCTCTGCCAGGTTTCCTGTAACCTCACTTCACGCAGTGAGGGAACCGCCAGAAGGCCCTCAGAGCTGGACCTCAGTGTCCGGGCTGAACAATGGGGGTGGAGACGCTCCTTCAGGTCTACTGGGTTGAGGCCTTTTAGGGCTTTCAAGGCCAGCACCAACACTTTGAATTGTGCTCGGAAATGTACTGGGAGCCAGTGTAGATCCTTTAGGACTAGTGCTATATGGTCCCAGCAGCCGCTCCCAGTCACTTCACACAATGCATAGTTAAACTATGGGACTCACTCCCCCAGGAGGTAGTGAGGACCATCAACTTGGTTTTAAAAGAGGGTTAGATGGATTCATGGACAGTAAGTGTATCAGTGGTTACCAGTCATGATTGCTATGTTCTACCATCACTCTCAAAGACAGTTTGCCGTGGAATACCAGCTGCTGGAAGCCACAGCTGTTGAACTCATGTCCTGGCTGTGGGCTTCCCAAGGCCATCTGCTTGGCCAGTGTGCTACCGGTAGCAGGATGCTGGAGTAGATGGGCCATTGGCCTGATCCTGCAGGGCTCTTCTTACACACCTTCTTACACACACTTACAAATCATACGATTTCTGTTCTCATCCTGAAACAAAGTTCTTAACTCTTGGTACTATTTTTGGGTTAGCGGAGTCTGTAACCTGAAGCGTCTGTAACCTGAAGCGTCTGTAACCCGGGGTACCACTGTACTCCGATAATGCATTTGAAAGAGCAATTTTATTTTTCAAGCAAAGGGAATCAAGAGTTCAAAGCAAATAGAAGATTAAAATTTGAGTAAGCAGGCAAATGGACCTTTCTCAGTCGAATGAGTCACACACAGTTCTTTGCAAAAGCTGCCATAATAAACCCGGGGGTGCTCAGGTGGTATTTGGGAGAATGATGCTCTTGTAGAGACAAGATTATAAACCTAATTGTAACACCATTTCCCGCTGAGGAATATCTGTTAGGTGGTTGCACAAATCCTTTACAAAGGCATAGTTTCAAAGCGGTGACCTTTTTTTTATCATTTCTTGTCTTTTTCATTTAAATTATCTCTCCAGACATATCAAAGCCAGTTTCACAGAAATCAGAGAGATTAGAGGTAGGGTTGAGAAATGAAAGAAAATGTGCAATAGGAATATTTACTCATTTAAAAAGTACATTTACTGCTAAGGATCCCCCCCATTCACATCCATACCAAACATTTAAAGCACTCTTGCACAACTTTAACAGTCATGGCTCTCTTGCCCCAAGAATCCTAGGAACTGCTGTTTGGTAAGGGTGCTAAAAGCTGCCAGGAGACCTTTTGCAGAGCTACAGTTCCCAATTGCACAGTTTAGGAATCCTAAAAGGAGTGTGGGAGACAAAGAGGTTGATCTGTCTCTCACAGAGCAGAGTGGTGCATTTCTGCCCCTTCGTCATTTTCCATCTTGCCCCCCCCCAAAAAAAGATCCAATTCCAAATTACATGCAATAACTGCGGCAAGAATTTTGTTAGCCCAAAGATGGAAACAGCAGGAGTTACCAACAAAAGAAGAGTGGCAGATGAAGCTGATGGACTTTGCAGAACTGGCGAAGCTGATGGGAAGAATCCGGAACCAGCGAGACTGAGCATTCCAAAAGGACTGGAACAAATTTATATTATATTATATTTGAAAGACAACTGTAAGCAATTCACATCATTAGCAGGGTTATCTGAAGATTTGTAAGATGAAATTGCTACCCATTCAGGTTGAGTAACATAATATTTCAGGCAATGATATAGCAAGGATAGGAAACGAAGCGAAATGTAAAGATGTAAAGTTTAAACTTTGTAAACCATCAGACGGGAGGGAGGGAAGTCGTTAGGCTCAGTTGAGCCAAAGAGATAAAATAAGAGGGTACGATGTTATGTGGTGATAATAATAATAATAATAATAATAATAATAATAATAATAATAATAATTTATTATTTATACCCTGCCCATCTGGCTGAGTTTCCCCAATCGAGTGTTAAAAACAATACAGCATTAAATAATAAAAAATTTCCCTAAACAGGGCTGCCTTCAGATGTCTTTTAAAAATAGGATAGCTGCTTATTTCCTTGACCTCTGCTGGAAGGGCGTTCCACAGGGTGGGCGCCACTACCGAGAAGGCCCTCTGTCTGGTTCCCTGTAACCTCACTTCTCGCAATGAGGGAACTGCCAGAAGGACCTCGGCGCTGGATCTCAGTGTCTGGGCTGAACGATTTTATTGGTGTAAAACCAATAAAAATCATATACCGTATTTTTCGCTCCATAACACGCACTGGACCATAACACGCACCTCGTTTTTAGAGGAGGAAAACAAGAAAAATATTTTTTTCTGGTTTTCCTCCTCTAAAAGCCTGGGAGGGAGGGAGAGAGGGAGGGAAGAGAGAGAGAAGGAAGGAAGGAAGGAAGGAAGGAAGGAAGGAAGGAAGGAAGGAAGGAAGGAAGGATGGATGGAAGGAGAGGGGGGGAAGCATCTTGTGCTCTCCAGGGGCGGGGGAGGAATGCACATCCCGAGAGCGCTGCTTTCGGGATGTCCATTCCTTTCCCCCCCACCCCACCCCTCCGCGCCTGCCAGGACAGCGGGAAAGGGGGTGGGCGCGGAGGGGGGGAAGGAACGGATGTCCAAAAAGCACTGCTTTTGGGCTGTCTGGTCCTCTCCTGGCTCGCATCCCTCTGCTTAGACTGCAGTGGCAGCCGAGGGATCCCGCTGAAGGCCAGTGCCTTCGCGCACAGACTTTCCTCCTTCCTTTTTAGGAGGAAAAAAGTGTGCGTTATGGAGCGAAAAATACGGTATGTGTGTGTTGATCTGTCTCTCACGGAGCAGAGTGGTGCATTTCTGCCCCTTCATCATTTTCCACCTCGGTAATAGTAATAATAATAATAATAATAATAATAATAATAATAATAATAATAATTCCAACCCATTGCTGCTATTGGGAGGAAAATGCACTATGCCAGCTTCAAAACTGATTGTGATCTGGTCAGGAGACATGTCAAGTACTGAGGCTTCACTGTATTATTTGCATTATTTGCTACGAAACAACTTAGCAAGGCACACCACTCGGATTACATCTTAGTTATAGCTGGAGAGGGATTGTCCTTTTACACCTCTCCCCCCCCCCCCAGCCATCTAGGAAACTGTCAGATCTCTAATAAAAGATTCCCACCTTCCTCTTAAGAGATGGATATTGGAGCAGAACCTCAAATAGCCAGTCCATGGAAAAGAAGAATGATTGCTCTAAATGGGAATTGATTCGAGGATAAATGCTCGGCTGGTAAGCAAGGTTTTTAATATGCTCACTTAAATAGGAAAGGTGTCTCTCCCCCCCTTTCTCTTGCCTTCTCTGGATGGGGCGGGGTCACACTTTGTTGGAAGGAACAGGTTCAAAGTTTTGGGGTGGTGCTAAAGTAGCTTTGGTCCTCGATCACCAGGAATATAGGATAATATTTTACTAACTTATGAAACCATTATTCTATTCAGAATCATAGAATAGTAGAAGTGGATTGGACTCCAAGGGTCATCTGAACATTCACCTTGGAGGGATGCTGGGATGGAAAGTTGACCAATATTACTCTCAGACAGAGAAGATCCCATCCCACCTTTGACACTTTGAATATTCCAAGTCACTTGCAAAGCTTCTGAGAACCACATTCTTCTCCGATACTGTGATGGTTAACCAGCGAACTAATGGGCAACTCTACCCAAACAGTATAGAAATGTCTTTATGTATCCAATTACAGCTGCAAGAATGTTACTTTCCCAAAAATGGAAAGAAGAAGAAGTCCCGACAAGAGATGAATGGATACAAAACCTTATGGATTATGCAGAAATGGCGAAACTTACTGGAAGAATAAGAAATCAAGATAACAAACTTTTTTTTATAAATAAAAGAATGGAAATGTTTTATTGAATATCTACAAACAAATTGTAAACAGATGAAGACATTGCCAGGATTACTGTAATAACCTACAGTTTCAAAAGAAGATATAATCAAAATAGATGAATAAAATAATAAGTTAAATTGATTTAGAATATTCAGGAAATGCTAACATAGATTTAAGGAACTACAGAAAGAGGAGGGAGGAAGTCCCCTCCCTTCTGGTTCTCTTGGCATTATCTCATAACAGGGTAACTCCTCCCTAAGTTGTTCAGCTTCTCTCTCTCTCTCTCTGCTTCTGAACATGCTGGGGACAAAGGGGGCGACTCTTCCCCCCTCCAACTCTCCATCGGAGAGAAGCTGGTCTGCCATAGAATGCATTCCCCAGTCCTCAGCTCCAGACCATTCCCTGATACCTTCGCTTCTTATTACTTCTTGCGAACACCCCCGAAACAGGAGCATGGGCATGAGATAATAGGAAGAAGCAGCCTTTGATGGTGTGACTCACCCTGTGGCGACCTTTGTAGGATGAACGTCAAACTGCCTCTAAGTCATCCTATCCCTGACAGAAATCTGGATCCACCTGCCTCTCCACCACACATTTTCCCCAGGTTACAAACAGCCTCCACTCTCAAACAATTTGTAACTCCAAGGTTCTACACTTTCCCTCTGTCACAAAAGGTGTATTTCAATAGGTGGGAAGCTAATAGGTTTCAGTGAGAGGTTGTTCCTCACTTATACTGCCTCTTCTGTCTCCTGGAGCTGCGTCGTCTCTTTGTGGAGAAGGAGAAGAAGTAAACACCTTATATCTTTCATCGAAGGCAAGCTTCAGATTTCGTGGGTCACAGGTCTGTGAAAGTGGCAGTATTTATTAAGGGCATCAGAGGCTAAGAAGAAGAAAATAAGATTAGGACAATGCCCAGTTTGCTGCGGGAGGAATCAATAGCAGAAAAACTTAAACCTCTTATTGACCTCACACTGTCCTCTCTACAACATGGGATCCAAGCTCATCTCGGCGGCAAGATGAGACAAATGTCCCTATCAGCACCGGTGAACCAAACCATATCCCTCATAAGTAATACCTGTTCTCTCCCTCCCTCTCTCTCTCCAGCAGGTGCAGGACAAAGGTGGATAACCTGTTCATCACAACAACGTTAATAAAGAGAGATTTGATCTTTCTGGTATGTTGGACACAAGCCACGTAGGGCTTGTGAATTTGAATTGTGCCTGGAAACGGACTGGTAGCCAGCGAAGTTGTTTTAACAAGGGAGTCGCATGCCTTTTTTTTTTTGTATCCAGTCCAGTCAGCAGTTTGGCTGCAGCATTCTGAACCAGCTGGAGTTGCTGAACACTTTTCAAAGGCAGCTCCACGTAGAGAGTCTTACAGTAGTCCGGTTGGGATGTAACTAAGGGATGCATGGCTAGGGCAATCCAGCCAGATGGGTGGGGTATATAACAACAACAACAACAACAACAACAACAACAACAACAACAACAACAACAGATGCATCACTGTGGCCAGTAAATGATGGGTTTCCATTCAAGCTCAGTTGTTTGTTTATTTAAAAAACAAAAACACATCAATAACTTTCACAAATAGAGCAGTTTTATAATTAATATTCTCAAAAGGCACACTCAAAAGACTAGCCTGGTTGCTGAGATATCAATTGACAAATGGGCTGCCACTCAATCACATGTTCTACTGTCATTTAGAGAGAGAGAGAGGGCGCAAGGTGACCTCAGCTGCTCAAAAGCATGAACTAAAGTGACTTTTAATAAGATTTCCTTCATTGCCTTTGATCTTTCCAGGAAAGGGAAAGTGTGTCTATGAGCAGAGTAAATTCCTCGGAGCAAGTTGACAGAAGTAATCCTTGATTTTGAGCTATAAATCAATGTTTCTTCCAACTTTACAACTTACAGATATATTAAATCCTCTCTTGGGTAAAAGCCATTTCCCATACTCAAAGTGAAAGGAAGTTGTCTATGTTTGATACATTTATACTTGCATGCTGTAGTGGTCGTGAGTGCTGAAGGCAGCCCTGTTTAGGGAAGTTTTTAATGTTTAATGCTGTATTGTGTTTTTAATATCTGATTGGGAGCCGCCCAGAGTGGCTGGGGAAACCCAGCCAGATGGGCGGGGTATAAATAAAGTGTTGGTGGTGGTGGTGGTGTTGTTGTTACATATAGGCCATTGCTTTGGGGTTTCCCATAGGCATCTGGTTGGACACCGTGAGAACAGAGGGCTGGACTAGATAGGTCTCTCATCTACGCTTTCAGAGCTCTTCTTATCGATGTGCATTTTGTTGTCTCCATTGTCTTTTATTTTTAGGAGAGTACTGGGTGGCGTCAGTGGGTGACATCAAGATAAACAGAGCTATTTGAGAGCCAGGAAAGGATTTGGTGTGTTATTAAAGGAGAAATCAGGTTTGCTAGAGCTTCCAGCTAGAGCTTCTGGGATCTGACTCTTAAGTGAATCATATATGAATGATAGAATCATAGAACTGTAGAGTTAGAAGGGATCCTAAGGATCCCAAGGATCATCTAGTCCAATCTCCTGTAAGGCAGAAATCACAGCTAAAGAATCCTTGACAGGTGGCCACCCAACCTCTGTTTAAAAAACCTCCAATGAAGTCACCTTCCTAGGTAGTCCATTCCACTGTCAAACAGCTCTTTCCATCAAAAAGTTCTTCCACTTGTTCGGTTGGAATCCTCTTTCTTGTCATTTGTTTCAGTTGCTTCAGGCCCTACCCTCAAGAGAAGCAGAAAGCAAGCTTGCTCCACCTTCCATGTGATAGCCCTTCAGATATTTGTTGATGACTATCAGGCCACCTCTCAGTCTTCTCTTCTCCAGGCTCACATTTAAAGCCCTATGCGGCCTAGGACCCTTGTACCTACGGGACCGCCTCTCCTGGTATTTCCCGCAGAGTAATAATAATAGCTTGAAGGTCCCGGGCCCTAAGGAAGCCAGACTATCCTCCACCAGGGCCAGGACTTTTTCAGTGATGGCTCCAACCTGGTGGAATGCTCTGTCCCACGAGACTAGGGCCCTGCAGGACTTGATCTCCTTCTGCAGGGTCTGTAAGACAGAGCTATTCCGCCTGGCCTTCAATTTGGATTATCCTGATCCTCTATTCCCTTTTCCCTTTCTTCTTCTATGAAGAAACTCTTTCTGGGAGCCCACATTTAAACTCTTCCTGGTCTCCTTGCTGGCCCTAGTAGGACCAACTTGGCCAGTTAGCCCTGGTGATCATTTGATGTCTACTGATTGGGGGGTTCCCCCCCAAAATGTATTTTATGCTGTTTTTATGCTGTTTTTAAGTCACATTTTAATCAATATTTTATATTTGCTGTTAGCCGCCCTGAGCCTGGCTTTTAAACCAGGAAGGGTGGGGTATAAACAAACAAACAAACAAACAAACAAACAAATTATTATTATTATTATTATTATTATTATTATTATTATTATTCCCAATTCCCTCAACCATTCCTCTTAAGGCCAACGAAACAAGACAATCTCATTTGATCTCAATGAATGAAGTTGCTCACTCCATTCTTTGAATGTAGGGATGCTTATGGGATTTATATTTTATTTTATGAATTCTTATATGCAATGGCCTGATCTATACCTTTCAGAGGGGCTGATATGCAGATTGGCAGCTAGGCCCTATCCACCAGATTTCACACATCTCCAAACAATGCAACATGGTTTTCAGTGGCCTAAACATATGGAAATTAATTTGGATGCTGAGAGAAAATGTGCATGTAAATAAGTATTTGCATGTTATTTAAATTCACATTTAAATATGTCATTTGAAAGTACCTATTAAAAAGGGAAAATCAAAAAAGTAATGCAGAAATCGAACAGGGTGAACTCACACGTAGGAAACACTGAAGTAACCTGGAATGGAAATTTCAATCAATCAACACCTTTATTGGCATATATAAAATAGAAAAAAAAACCATACAAACCCTCTGTATAAATAGTAACTCTACATCCTACAAGTCAATGAAAAGAGAGAAAAAATAAGGGAATGGAAATTTGAAATTACCAAGCTGAGGAGGAAGAAGGAGGAGGAGGAGGAGGAGGAGGAGGAGGAGGAGGAGGAGGAGTTTGGACTTTATATCTCGCCTTTCACTCCCCTTAAGGTGTCTCAAAGCGGCTAACAATCTCCTTTCCCTCCCCCACCCAACAAGCACTCTGTGAGGTGAGTGGGGCTGAGAGACTTCAGAGAAGTGTGACTAGCCCAAGGTCACCCAGCAGCTGCATGTGGAGGAGTGGGGAAGCAAACCCGGTTCACCAGATTATGAGTCCTCTGCTCTTAACCACTACACCACACTGGAAGCCACAGTAAATGCTGTTAGGAACATGTACTTTATACTGAGTTAGACCATTGGTCCATCTCACTCAGTGTCTGTCAGGGAATGGTAGGAACAGGAAGACTGGGAAATGTACACTCAGTCTGATCAGCTTCTCTCCAAAGAGGAGAAGGAGGGGGAAGTTTCCCCTCATTTGTCTCCAGCAGTTTCAGGAGGGGAGAGAGAGAGATGCTATACTGTTTGAGGAGGAATTGCCTAGTTACGAGATAGTGGAGGAGGAAGGGGAGGTGAGAGCGCAGCTGACAGAGGCCTCCCTGGAGAATATGGAGGAGCCTCCATCTCCACAGGCCCATCGGTCTCTCCGCATTCTAGAACAGAGAAGGCAGAGGGGTGGGACTCCTGGGACTTCCTGTTGGCACTCAGGATGTTGTTGGGAATGGAAGAGGAGGGACTCAAGTAGCCAATGTCTCTTTTCATGTGGAGACATGGATTCTTGTCTTGCAATCAGATGACTGAATAGTAAGGACTATAAATACGAACTGCTTGTTATTCTTGCCTTTGAGGCTACCAGAGGGGGAGAGGACTGACAGACTGGAATATCACTTGTAGTTCAATGTTGAAATTTGGTATAATGGAAATTTAAAAGATTTGGATTAATAGAAAAGATGCAGGAGGAAAAGGTCAATATAAGGACCCACAAAGGGGAGGAGGGAAGTTCAGGAGATTCTTCTGAATTCTCTTTTTATGTTGGTTGTTGGGTAATTGATTGTAAATTTCTAAAATCTGAAAAACTAAATAAAATTATGAAGAAAAATAATAGAAACTTCCCTGAACAGGGCTTAGCAATCAGTTCTCCTGTGTGGGCACAATATTGGTTTTGATTACTTTGGCTCAGGCTTCCTCAGCCTCGGCCCTCCAGATGTTTTTGGCCTACAACTCCCATGATCCCTAGCTAGCAGGACCTGTGCTCAGGGATGATGGGAATTGTAGTCTCAAAACATCTGGAGGGCCGAGGTTGAGGAAGCCTGCTTTGGCTCATCAGCCAGAGGCCTTCGGACATGAGGCACAATCCTGTACATATTCACACAGAAGTATGTACCACTTAGTTCAATAGTCTTGCTCCCAGGAAGAGATGGAGAAGAAATCTGGTCCTGATTGCATTTTCCCTAGTGACTGTATGTAATTCGCACTTCCTGGAATGATCAGGAAACTGAACTATAGCTATCCTTTGAAACCAGCACGTCTCTGAATATCGCAGTGGCGTGAAACTCAAATGGGGTCTTTAGGTTTCATTGGAACAACTTGAAATTTGCACGCAGCGCTAGAATCGGGGCAAGGTACAAGAATGACACCGAGCCCAGCTAATTAGCAGTGCTGTAGGGTTACCTCCGGAGGTCTCCAGTTTTTTAATGGACTAATTATAATGATATTTTATCCACATATCGTTCTTAAATAATTACATAGTATCAGTTAGTCTGGTTACCTCTACACAGAGCAGGCCAATCACTCTGGGAGGAACCAGGACAGGAAATATTAATTGATGTCAGGCTGATTCCTGCAGCTATTATTAAACATGCGATTTGGCTAGAGGAGGGGGGAAATATTGTTCGATCCTCATCCCAGAAGAGCAAATATGTTAGCAGGTAGGATAGGCAAATGCCAATGTCTGTTTATGTTATGTTATATATGATGATAATGATAATAATAATAATAATAATAATAATAATAATAATAATAATAATTTTAAAAAAACAAAACTTTTATTTGTATCCTGCCCTCCCCGGCAGAAACCGGACTCAGGGCTGCTAACATCAAATATATAACATTGGTATAAAATCAAACAATAATTCAATTACCTCCTAAAAACAAGTTAGGATCAAATTAAAATCTAATTAGATGGCTTTCCGCAGGATTAGGGTTGGGGTATAAGCTAAACAAGCTATAGTTTAGGGCCCCACTCTCCTGCCCCCCCACCAAAATTTCACTATTAATATACTTCTTCTTAATTATATTTCAGTTCAACAATTACTTTGATAAAATACATATTTTGTTATGTAGATACTTTAGATACTGTACCTATTAGGTCCATAAATTACCATATAGCATATATTCAACGCAAAAAACAACAATGACAATATGTTGTTGACACAGTACAGTTGGACATATAAAGGGCCCCATTACGTTCAGTAGCTTAGGGCCTCATCAAACCTAAATCTGGCCCTGGTTGGGAGAGACCCCAAGGATAGTCCAACCCTATGCAATGCAGGAATCTCAGCTAAAGGATCCATGACAGATGGCCATTCAACCTCTGCTTAAAAGCCTCCAAGGAAGGAGAGCCCAACACCCCTCATGGGAGTCTGTTCCACTGTCAAACTGTTCTTGACATTGGGAAGTTCTTCCTGGTGTTTAGTTGGAATCTCCTTTCTTGTAACTTGAATCTGTTGGTTTGAGTCCTACCCTTTGCATCAGGAGAAAACAATGGCAGTTCATCATTTTTCCAATCTTGAGTTCAGCTCTCCAGATTGCGGGGTGGAGAATAGTGATTTGCAATCATCAGTGGTCATTAGAAAAATAGTTCATTGGACAGAAGCAATATTTTGTCAAGGGACGCAGGTGGCGCTGTGGGTTACACCACAGAGCCTAGGGCTTGCCGATCAGAAGGTTGGTGGTTTGAATCCCCGCGACAGGGTGAGCTCCTGTTGCTCGGTCCCTGCTCCTGCCAACCTAGCAGTTTGAAAGCACGAAGTGCAAGTAGATAAATAGGTACCGCTCCGGCGTTTCCATGTGTTGCTCTGGTTTACCAGAAGCAGCTTAGTCATGCTGGCCACATGACCAGGAAGCTGTACACCAGCTCCCTCAGCCAGTAAAGCGAGATGAGCGCCGCTACCCCAGAGTCATCCGTGACTGGACCTAACGATCAGGGGTCCCTTTACCTTTACCTTTAATATTTTGTCATGCATTCAGACCTGTTAGTTAGTTAGTTAACCCAAGTCTCCTGTTCAAATCACTATATTCTTTTAATTGAATTTAATATATATGTCCATGGAGTTTTCTTGGCAGGGATACTGGAGTGGCTTGCCAGTTCCTGCTCCAGATGGATCACATTTAGTCAAAACTCTCTACTATGACCTGTCCGTCTTGGGTGGCCCTGCATGGCACAGCTCATAGCTTCTCTGAGTTATTCAAGCCCCTTCGCCACGACAAGGCAGTGAGTTTGACCAAACTGCAGGAGGCAGTGGAAGACAGGAGTGCCTGGCGTGCTCTGGTCCATGGGGTCACGAAGAGTCGGACACGACTAAACGACTAAACAACAACAATATATGTGTGTGTTTTAATTATGGGAATTTATACTTTAATGGGATTGATTTATTGGGGATTTTAATTATGGTGCATTTTTAATTACTGTGCATTGCAACAGTGTTTTCTAAAATGCTTAAGTGTCTACTTGGCATTCAGCAGCACATTCATTCAACCATCAACGCCATCATCTGGTCCAAAGAGCTAAAGAGCCAGGCCTTGTAACTCTGGTGATCTGGGGCCTGGAGTAAGAGCCAGGTGGTCCATCCCCACAACAAGTTACCCAGACTGAGGAAATGAGCAGAGCTGAGATCTGGTTGCATCAGATTGATCCTTCTCTAAAGGCAAACTCTCTACCAGGAGAGAAGTCACCAGGGACGTTCCATACAGATCAGCCCTGGGGCTCATTATTTTTTTGTATTCTAAATAAGGTGAGGGGAGCCTCTTGCCCTCTCTATCTGTTCTTTTGGAGGGTACACCCTCTTCCTCAGTGGTTCCCCCTGTTCCCAGGCTATGGCCCTCACCTGCCTCTCTTTGCACCCTCCTTGAATGCTTTTGACTGGCTGAGATGTCTCCTTGAGCTCTGATAATGCTTCTTGTTTTCCTCGATGGACAACAGAGGGGTGTGCATGTAGGAACTAGCCTGCTTTGCAAAGGTCAAACTTTTGCCTCCTTTTGCCTTTGGCCCCACCCACCACTCACATGTAGCCCCTGGATGTCTTTCCGCAAGACAATGCAGCCCTCAGACTGAAAATGCTTCCCCGCCCCTGTTCTGAATTGTCACCTCCAAACTTACTTTTCCATAAGAAGCAGTCGGAGTATCGAAAACCTATCTGTGCATGAAACAACTTGCTTGATCTACCTGCGATCAGCTGGGGGAGGGAGAAATGGGAATTTTAAAGGGCTCAGCCTTCAGTGTGATGGGAGCGGAGAGGAAGCTGTTGAGAGCAACCAAAAGGAGAGGATTAGAACAATCCTGGTCTCCAGAGTAATCTTCTTTGAGAATTCATTGCTATGATTGCTTTTTTGATATTGGATTATTTAAGTAAATAAACTTTGCTTTTATTATCCCACATATTGGCTACTGCTTGTTTAAGGCTGCAATCCTAAACACACGCATATTAACTAGAGAGTAAGCCCAATTGAACACAATGAAACTTACTTCTGAGTAAATATCCTTAAAGGAAACGTAAAGGTACCCCCTGACCATTAGGTCCAGTTGCAGACGACTCTGGGGTTGTACTGCTCATCTCACTTTACTGTCCAAGGGAGCCAGCGTACAGCTTCCGGGTCATGTTGCTAGCATGACTAAGCCGCTTCTGGCGAACCAGAGCAGCACACGGAAACACCGTTTACCTTCCCGCCAGAGCGGTGCCTATTTATCTACTTGCACTTTGACGTGCTTTCGAACTGCTAGGTTGGCAGGAGCAGGGACCAAGCAACAGGAGCTTACCCCGTCGCAGGGATTCGAACCGCCGACCTTCTGATCGGCAAGCCCTATGCTCTGTGGTTTAACCCACAGCGCCACCCACATCCCTTAAAGATCTTTAGGGTTGCATAATAAAGGGCTGGACCAAGTTGACTGGAAGAGCTACTCTAAGCTTACACTTAACATACATAATAGCAATCATATCAGCAATCATATAGAACTGCCTTAAAACCGATGTACAAAATTCGAGTTTCAAAAGTGAAATTTGAAAATGTTCAGTTTTGTGAAGTTCTGAATTTTCTAACACATTTGCTTCATCTTTTGTTCCATCCACATCTCGTATCAATCTGAAAAAAAATATTAATAGACATACCGGTATTCTCACTGATGGACACTCTATTGATAATGCTGGAGGCGAGTGCTTTTATGCATTACTGTACTCCAGTTCTGGGTTGTTGATACTGAAATAAGGCATGGGAAGCTAGACATGGTGAACCTGATAGGCATTTTCTTAAGTGCAAATGCTATTGTGCCGCCTTCCGCTCTTGACACTATCGTCTCAACAGCCTCAATGGGCTTCTAATCTGAAACTGCTCCAACTGACAGCCCAATATCTCCACTGATAGCCTGCCAAAGTCCCATAGATGCTGTAATTAATGGGAGTGTATGAGCAGCTGTAATTGACATTCTAATCAATAAAGGTTTACTCAACAAACCTGCAAATGGCTTTCAATCGGCTCCCGGGAGCCGTCTTAATGTCAGTGGAAGGGTATGATTGTCCACAAACAGTTTCAGCTAAAATGGTGAGTGAATGCCAAGCACAAGCCAGAGTTCAGGTGGCCAGTAAACTCCATTTATTTTCATTACAGAATACCCGCCAACATTTCTCCAATGAAAATAGAGACGTCATTTTACTATTTCTATCCCGCACATCTTATTGGGTTGCCCCAGCCACTCTGGGCAGCTTCCAACATATATAAAAACATCATAAAGCATTAAACATTTTTTTAAAAAAACAAAACTTCACTATACAGGATTGCCTTAAGAGACCTCGGTGGTCAGATAACTCCATACCCTCCAACATTTCTGCAATGAAAATAGGGACGTCCTAAGGAAAAGCGGGACATTCCGGGATCAAATCAGAAATCAGGATGTCCCTGGAAAATAGGGATACTTGGAGGGTCTTTTAGATCACATAGATCTAAAGGAGGCAGTAAGGAGAAGAAGAAGAGTTTGGATTTGATATCCCTCTTTATCACTACCCTAAGGAGTCTCAAAGCAGCTAACATTCTCCTTTCCCTTCCTCCCCCACAACAAACACTCTGTGAGGTGAGTGGGGCTGAGAGACTTCAAAGAAGTGTGACTGGCCCAAGGTCACCCAGCAGCTGCATGTGGAGGAGCGGAGACACGAACCCGGTTCACCAGATTACGAGTCTACCGCTCTTAACCACTACACCACACATCCCCAAGGGTAGCCCCACAGAGAGCACATTGCAATCCCTAACTTCTCCTGTTAACATAATATAAGAAGAACCTGCTGAATCAGGCCAATGGCATCTTGTTCTCACAGTTACCAACTAGATGTCTATGGGAAACCAGCAAGCAGGATTCGAACCAGGGGTGCCAGCTGGAATAAAATATTGGGGGGGGGGGAAGCTAGGTGAGCCCTGCCGCACATGATAAATCACAAAATGTGGCTCCTGCACACCATTTGAATGGCAAGGCCCATCAACTTGGAGGGGGCCCCCTCAAATATTGCATTGGGGTGCCAAAAGGACCTCGGCACTTTTCTCTCCTGTGGTTTCCAGCAACTGGTATTCAGAAGCATTGCTGCCTTCAACTTTGGAAACAAAATTAAAAAAAATTAGCACCTTAGAGACCAACTGAGTTTGTTATTGGTATGAGCTTTCGTGTGCATGCACACTGCTTCAGATCTGAAGAAGTGTGCATGCACACGAAAGCTCATACCAATAACAAACTCAGTTGGTCTCTAAGGTGCTACTGGAAGGAATGTGTTTATTTTGTTTCGACTATGGCAGACCTACCTGTAACTCCAACTTTGGAGAGAGAGAGAGAGAGCAAAGCCATCATTGCCTTTGATGATGCCTCTGCAAATTCAATATCTAATCCTGTTTTAACTCTGACTAGGTCAATGGTTGTCAATGCCTCCTGTGCACTGCATTAAGAAGTGTTTTCTTTTAGATAAAATTAAATAAATAATAAACAAAAAATTATCTGTCCTGAATCTACAGTATTTGGACTGGGAAAGAACGCTGGCTGAGACCCTGAGAAGGCACTTTCCATAGGAGCAGATTGCACTGAGCTAGTCAGACCAATAGTCTGACTAAGTATGGCTGCTGACATCTTAACCTAAATCCCCCGCCCTTTCTCCTAATGAATTCCATTTCATTTCTATTCCTCCGGCTGATGAGGTCATCCAATTTATCCCGCATAATTCCCCAGTCCTTCTCTGTAACGAACAATGCCTCTTAGCTTGATGCCATTTGCAAAGTCTCATCAGCGGAAGACTTACTTCCCCTCCCCCAGATCACAAACACAAATATTGAATAAAATAAGGCCTGGGGCTGATCCTTAAGGGATGTCACTGGTGAACTTCTCTCTCCAGGTAGAAAGTTTGCCTTTTAGCAAATTCTACTGCCTTCCTCCCTTGAACAAGTGCCTGACAATAGTCATGCCAATAGCCCTCATTCAGTGGTTGAAGAAATAATTTATTTCTGAGCGCTGAAGAGACCAGGATTCCAGATCTAGATTATTCAATTGGAAGTCTGGTTGGACACAATTCTGCCTAGGGCTGAGTCAAAATTCCTTAGTCAAGAATTTTCTGATGACTAAGTTCGAAAACTTCCCTTCTGGAGTTCTGGGTGGATGGGGAGGGGGGAGTTTAGCCATTCCAACAGTTTGATATTCTCTATGCTGGACAGAGGCACAGTCAAAGACACCAATGCTGGACAGAGGCACAGTCAAAGACACCAATGTGGAATGAAGGCACAAATACAGGATGGGTGATACCTGGCTTGAGAGCAGTACAAGTGAAAAGGATCTAGGAATCTTGGTAGACCACAAACTTGACATGAGTCAACAGTGTGATGCAGCAGCTAAAAAAGCCAATGCAATTCTGGGCTGCATCAATAGGAGTATAGCATCTAGATTAAGGGAAGTAATAGTACCATGCTCTGGTCAGACCTCACCTGGAATACTGTGTCCAGTTCTGGGCACCACAGTTCAAGAAGGATATTGACAAGCTGGAATGTGTCCAGAGGAGGGCAACCAAAATGGTCAAAGGCCTGGAAACGATGCCTTATGAGGAACGGCTTAGGGAGCTGGGTATGTTTAGCCTGGAGAAGAGAAGGTTAAGGGGTGATATGATAGCCATGTTCAAATATATAAAAGGATGTCATATAGAGGAGGGAGAAAGGTTGTTTTCTGCTGCTCCAGAGAAGCGGACACGGAGCAATGGATTCAAACTACAAGAAAGAAGATTCCACCTAAACATTAGGAAGAATTCTATGAAGCTGCTCCCCAGTCCTTTTGCATGTAACCAGTGCTGGATTTATGTACAGTGGTACCTCAGGTTACAGATGCTTCAGGTTACAGATGCTTCAGGTTACAGACTCTGCTAACCCAGAAAAGGTACCTCGGGTTAAGAACTTTGCTTCAGGATGAGAACAGAAATCATGCAGCGGTGGCGCGGCAGCAGTGGGGGGCCCCATTAGCTAAAGTGGTACCTCAGGTTAAGAACAGTTTCAGGTTAAGAACGGACCTTCAGAACGAATTAAGTTCTTAACCCGAGGTACCACTGTATAAGCTAAACAAGCTATAGCTTAGGTGAGCCACTCTCTTGCCCCCTCCCCAAAGGGGAAAGGACTGGATGTACATTTCCAAAATATAAGATAAAAAACAAATAAATTAAACCTACATACAGCAACAGTGCTTTGTGTTGTGTAGGCTCCTATGATGTAAGTCATGGGCCCCGCCTGCTGGCCTGCTCCCTCAAATGTCACTGTTTTGCTCATTTCTATATATAGGGTGCCTGCATTCTACATGGACTGGTTGCATCGGAACATGGGCAAATGGCTTTAGATACCTATTAGGTCCATAAATTACCATGTAGCATATATTCAACACAAAAAAACAGGGACAATTTGTTGTTGACAAAGGACAGCTGGACATATAAAGGGCCCCTTTACCTTCATAGAATCATAGAGTTGGAAGAGACCACAAGGGCCATCCAGTCCAACCCCCTGCCAAGCAGGAACACCATCAAAGCATCCCTGACAGGTGGCTGTCAAGCCTCTGCTTAAAGACCTCCAAAGAAGGAGACTCCACCACACTCCTTGGCAGCAAATTCCACTGTCGAACAGCTCTTACTGTCAGGAAGTTCTTCCTAATGTTTAGGTGGAATCTTCTTTCTTGTAGTTTGAATCCATTGCTCCGTGTCCGCTTCTCTGGAGCAGCAGAAAACAACCTTTCTCCCTCCTCTATATGACATCCTTTTATATATTTGAACATGGCTATAAAAGGATGTCATATAGAGGAGGGAGAAAGGTTGTTTTCTGCTGCTCCAGAGAAGCGGACACGGAGCAATGGATTCAAACTGCAAGAAAGAAGATTCCACCTAAACATTAGGAAGAACTTCCTGACAGTAAGAGCTGTTCGACAGTAGCTTAGGGTCTCATCAAACCTAAACCCAGCCTTGCATGTAACACAGGTCCTCTGCCACTAAAATACACCCCTTCCTTGTAGTCTTAACTCAGTCTTCTCCTGTGCATGCTAATCTGCTGTGCTAGGAGGCATTTTAAGTGGGCATTCAAACCTGGACTGCTGCATGGGAAAAGAACCACCTTGGCGTCTTACCCGATTCGACCAAATGCAAACTGGCTCTCAGAGCTCAGGTGCTCTAAGGGTTAAAGAGCGGCAGCAGTAGGAAAAAGCCAGGAAAGGAAGTACTCAAAAGAGGCACGGGGAAGCAGCCCCATTAATTGGACTCAATCAATGCCTGCAGTGCCAAGCAATGGCCAAGGGGAAGAGGGGAATGGTATTGCTTCTGAGGGCACTTTCCAAGCAAATTCCCCCAGCACCTGTGGCTACGGCTTGAACCTTAAAAAGTGCTGCTCGGTCCCACTGGAGGCTGCGGATACAAGAGTGCTTCAATTCCAATAAATCCAGAAAATTGACATTTCCAAAAATAGCTGCCTTTCAGTCTATTTCCAGATAATTACCACCCTTGGGAATTAGAAGCATTAAGCGCACCGTGAGTCTCCCACAAACTCCAGCGTATGAGTCAGCTCCCGGTGGCCACACCCCTTTCCTGTCTCTGCTGGCTAATTATCAGATTTCTGCTTTCATGCACAGGATGTTGAGGAGCTGCTGAAAAGGAAAGCTTTGCAAACTTTGGGGGTGGGGGGTCTTCGGCTACGGGCCCTGCAAAGGGTAGGGAGGAAACTGACCTCGGCAGGTTCAGGTTTCCAAATTGGCGGTACTTGATGGATTGGAGTCAGTGTGTGCAAGCTGGGATGGTGGCGAACCAATTTCAAAGAGGGTAGGGCTTTTGATCCTTTGTAAGCCAAGAGGAATTGATGCTTTTGAATTATGGTGCTGGAGGAGACTCTTGAGAGTCCCATGGACTGCAAGTAGATCAAATCTATCAATTCTTAAGGAAATCAGCCCTGAGTGCTCACTGGAAGGACAGATCCTGAAGCTGAGGCTCCAATACTTTGGCCACCTCATGAGAAGAGAAGACTCCCTGGAAAAGACCCTGATGTTGGGAAAGATGGAGGGCACAAGGAGAAGGGGACGACAGAGGAAGAGATGGTTGGACAGTGTTCTCGAAGCTATCAACATGAGTCTGACCAAACTGCAGGAGGCAGTGGAAGACAGGAGTGCCTGGCGTGCTCTGGTCCATGGGGTCACGAAGAGTTGGACACAACTGAACAACTAAACAACAACAACAAGCCGAGAGAGCTTTCGCAAGCACAAAAAAGTCCCATTGCTGGAATGTAAAGGTAAAGGTAAAGGGACTCCTGACCATTAGGTCCAGTCGCGGACGACTCTGGGGTTGCAGCGCTCATCTTTCTTTATTGGCCGAGGGAGCCGGCGTACAGCTTCCAGGTCATGTGGCCAGCATGACTAAGCCACTTCTGGCGAACCAGAGCGGCACACGAAAACACCGTTTACCTTCCCGCCGGAGCAGTACCTGTTTATCTACTTGCACTTTGACATGCTTTCGAACTGCTAGGTGGGCAGGAGCAGGGACTGAGCAACAGGAGCTCACCCCGTCGTGGGGATTCGAACCGCCGACCTTCTGATCGGCAAGCCCTAGGCTCAGTGGTTTAAGCCACAGCGGCACCCGCGTCCCATTTGCTGGAATGTAGGTCAACACAAAAAAGACCTCAGAAACTGCACACACCCCTCCTCTTGAGGGTCTGGTCTGTGGATAAAAGCCAGGGAAATGTCACAGTTTTACTAAACACCACATTTTCCACTTTAAGTTCATGTCCCGTTACTTTACAGCAAGGCCTTTATAAAATTTGGGGAATATATCACAGTGCTTTTGCCGGCAAAAGGTTGCATCCAATGGACACCTTGTGCAGTCATCTTTCTGTTTCCCCTTCTCCTCCTCTGAAGTCCCTAAATTCCCCCCTGCAAAAAAAAGCCTCTTTAGGTGGCTGGGGTTTTTACTCAGAGTAGACCCACTGAAATTAATAGACTTAAGTTATTCGTGTTCATTAACCTCAGTGGGTATACCCAGAGTAGGACTAACATTGGCTGCAACCTAAAGCATGTGCTCTATCACTGAGCTAGACCCCTTCACCTCCACCCAGTTTCAGGCAGCCCACAGTTCAGCAGACCTCCCTTCCAACCCCACTGGGGAAGCTTTCTGGGACCTGCAGAGGGAGATGGGGAAAACAGAAAGTTCAAGTGAATGAGCTGCCTTCCACTTGTGCAACAGTTTCCCATCTTTAGCCACTATTGCTGCTTCGCTGTTCATGTTGAGTCAGCAATGGCATAACTGCAATATGTGATATGACAGTACAGCAAATACGGTGAATTATCGGTTCCTTACTTAGCTGTCTCCGTTCCTTCCGCCTCTTTGTTGCATGGGTCCCTGTCCCTTAGATTCCTTACACCCTAGGAACACTTCCCAGTCATTAGCCTTTGAGAAGCATTAATCCCAGACAAACTGACTGCTTTTCCTTCCCCCACAGAAACATCACTGCAAGCTGATGCATTCCTTGAACATTCCGTGCCATCACAAAGCCTCAGCCAAAAGCCAAAGGCATCACAAGTGCCATACAATCTGGACTGTGTATGTGTGTTTGCTATGAAATATTCCCGCTGCATTTCTTAGAAGTTAAATTCAAAGGTGTTTGAATTACCAAAAGCTTCCCCCACACACACACTTAGCTTTCTTGCCGCTGCCGATGCTATAAAAATGATGTTTTCAATAATATATGGCCTTTCAGATAGTCAGAACTCTCTTGGTGAAATATAGATGAGAACACTCCATCCAACCAACAGCTATGATTCATTTATCATTGTGTGTTTTGCAAAGGATGCTGGGAAGTCCAGTCTAGCTTTGGGTGACTGTTGTTCTGGTCCTGGACTGCATCTGTCATCCATCCACTGGCTTGTAACATAGTAATATTGCCACATGAACATTTTTACAGTGTGCCAACCGTGATGAAAGAGAGAGAATTAAAATGCACAGTGACTACATTAATTCTGAGTTTCCATCCAGGCTCATTAAGTAAGTTGCTTTGACTGGGTCAACCAAAAGATTATGCGCCCAGCGTTCAGATTTTGCTGTTGACCTTCTGTGCTCATACGTTACAATCAGTAATTTCACTGCTAACCTTTCATTCCGGGTATATAAATAATACATCACCAGGCCAACAATAGATAAAACATGAAAGGAATATATCTGAGCTCCGGAGTGATGCCTTTTTCATCACAAGATGTTAATTATTGCTAGCCTTTTGCAAGAGTAATTGGAGGAGGGGAATAGAAAGGTGTGTGTATGAACATATATACAGGCTTATTTATATATCAGATTTATCTGTATGTCAGTTTTAAAGCCTTGAACTGGATTCAGAAACTCTGATAAATGGCAAGCAATGCTTACCAACCTTTTAGAACTTCTTTTCTTTGCATTGAATTACCCTCTTGATCCCAAATGAGGCAGAGATGTACACACACACACCGCCTTAAAGATGTTCAAGTCTTATCAGATTGCTTTTTAACTTCTTAAAATTCCTCTGATATTTCACCTGGGTGAAACCTCTGTAATAGCCTTGACTTTCACTTTAGGTGAAACCTGATAACAGCTTAAAGACATGAAATCCCCCTCCCTTTACAGTCAAGAGATGGCTATTCAGCTTCTGCTTGAAGACCTTCACTGTGGAAAAGCCTACCATGCTTCTAGACTCTAGAATTGGGTCCACTGTCAAACAGTTCTCAACATTAACAGTCTCCTAATATTCAACTGCAGTATGCTCTCCGGTTAACTTAAGCCAGACATAGGCAAACTCGGCCCTCCAGATGCTTTTGGCCTACAACTCCCATGATCCCTAGCTAACAGGACCACTGGTCAGGGATGATGGGAATTGTAGTTCCAAAACATCTGGAGGGCCAAGTTTGCCTATGCCTGACATAAGCCCATTTATGGACATAAGAAGATTCCTACTGGCCCATGGCCCATTTAGTCCAACATCCTGTTAACACAGCAGTCAACCAGATGCCTATGGGAAGCCCAAAGCACAACAGTTTGTGATTCCTGGCAACTGTGTCAGAGGAGGCCAACACAGAGCCAAGTGTGGCACAGTTTCAGTGACCGGCTCCTCTCCTCATTGCAGGAGATCTTGGGGCCCTTACTGGGCCACGATGGTGCAGGTAGTTCCGTTAAATTGCAAACCACCTGAAAGAGTCTCCTGCTGCTGTTTTCTGCAGATGCAATAGAGGCGGTGAAGACGGTCCACTTTGCCGTCGCCATCGCCACTTGGTAGGCTCGACGTTGAGCTCTAACCCATGTCTGGTCAGATTCAGAATGAGTTTTCCACCACTGGTGTTCTAGCCGTCTCAGCGATTGTTTCATTGCCCTCAGCTCCGGGGAAATCCACAGGACTGTCCGGGCTCCATGCAATCAGAGAGGGTGCTTTGGAGCCAGACAGTTAATTGTTGTTGTTGTTGTTTAGTCATTTAGTCGTGTCCGACTCTTCGTGACCCATGGACCAGAGCACGCCAGGCACTCCTGTCTTCCACTGCCTCCCGCAGTTTGGTCAGACTCATGTTGGTAGCTTCGAGAACACTGTCCAACCATCTCGTCCTCTGTCGTCCCCTTCTTCTTGTGCCCTCAATCTTTCCTGGTTAACTCCACATTCCAGCAGGCCACCAGGGAATCAGCTGCAAGGCCATCAACATGGGATAAAACATCCCCTACCACTCTCTGGAAACCATTTGGATCCATTAAGTGGCGGGGGCAGACCATCCGAATCGGTTCCACCTCCCTGCAGAAGCATGGCATGGCTTCGGTGGCTGGCGGTTCTGGCAGTGGTGGCTGTGAAATGGAAAGACGGGACCCAGGCAGTGGCAGCAGCAGCAGGAGGACACGAGAGAGGAGGATCCACCAGCCATTGAAGCCACACTGCCGCCCTGCTTGGCTCCACCCCCTGGCTCCTTCCAACATATTGATGTGGTACACGTGGCATCGCGATGTCACACACATGTCATTCTCCCCCCCCCAAAAAAAAAATATTCTGCGCAAGTTGGTGCCTCTGCTACCATGCTATAAAGCAGGGGTGGGAACACTGTGGCCCTCTGGATGTTGTCAGACTTCCACTCCTGTCATTCCTTCCTGTTGGCCATGGCAGCTGAGCTGTGAGGAGTTTGAGCCCCACCACATCCGGGCCACAGGTTCCCCACCCCTGCTGTATAGCAATGAAGACCTCGAGTGCTGAGCTGGCCCTTGGAATGCTAGCAGAGAAATGTCTACGATAAATAATGCAGCAGGAAGAGGGGAGGTTCCCAGTGAGTGGAGAAAGCAAATTTTACATCATGGTAGGCATCTCTTTGACCCTCATCTCGACCCTTCTAGGGTAGTAGAAGCTGTTTACCTACTTACGCTATTTATTCATAACCCGTCCTTCAAGAGGTTCAAGGCTGGCTTGCACGTCATTAAAATTACAAGAAAACAAATTAAAAGAAAAACATGAAAACAAAGACACTGGAGCAGAACCCTGATATGGAAGAGCAGCAAAAAAATAAAAAAGGTGCTAGAGGCTTGGGCACACCTATTATTATTATTATTATTATTATTATTATTATTATTATTATCTCACAAACACATTCTTTCCCTCCCATTGACAGTCTTACTGAAGGAATTGGCAGGCTGCACACCCTGAACCTTGTTTTCTCTTCTTCTTTTTGAATAGTTTTTATTAAGGTTTATAATGAAAATGATGTATAGATGGTATATTACACCAGTGAAATTAGCTAAAATGTATAAAACTAATAATAAATGGTGGAAGTGTAAAGAGAAAGAAGGAACGTTTTATCACTTGTGGTGGGAATGTAAGAAGGTGAAAAGCTTCTGGGAAATGATATATAATGAGATTTTAAAAATGTTGAAATATACATTTACAGTGCAGTGGTACCTCGGGTTAAGTACGCTTCAGGTTAAGAACTCCGCTAAGAACAGAAATCGTGCTCTAGCAGCGCGGCGGCAGCAGGAGATCCCATTAGCTAAAGTGGTGCTTCATGTTAAGTATGCTTCAGATTAAGAACGGACCTCCGGAACGAATTAAGTACTTAACCCGAGGTACCACTGTATAAAGAAACCAGAAGCATTTCTGTTGGGAATTGTAGGAAATGATATTAAGAGTCAAGATAAAAAACTGTTTTTATATGCAACGACGGCAGCAAGAATGTTATTGGCACAGAGATGGAAACAAGAAGAATTACCGACGATAGAAGAATGGCAGATGAAGTTAATGGACTATGCAGAACTTGATAAGATGACAGGAAGAATTCGAAACCGACGGGACCAGGAATTCGTGAAGGATTGGACTAAATCTGAACCTTGTTTGCTCAACTGGGCTATAAGAAGATGTTCTGAAAGTGGGGGGTATTGACATGAGTCCCTTGTCATGGTCAGATCACTTCCTGTTGAGATTTAGGCTTTTCCCTTCCACAGAGGTGGGAAGTCTATTAGAAAGATCTGCCCTCAGAGGCTCATGGATCCAATGGGTTTCCAGGTGGCCTGACTGCACTGGCTGCCATTTAGTTTTTGGGCCCAATTCAAAGTGCCAGTTTTGACCCATAAAGCCTGAAACAGCTCAGGACCACAATACCTCAAGGCCCATATAAACCGCCCCGGACCCTGCAATCACAATCTGAGGCCCTTCTTTGTGTGCCTCCTCCATGAGAGGTCCAGAGGGTGGCAACACGAGAACAGGGCCTTTTCTGCAGTGGCTTCCCGTCTGCGGAATGCTCTCCCCAGGGAGGTTCATACGGCACCTTCACTACATATCTTTAGGTGTCAATCAAAAATGTTTCTCTTCAACCAGGACTTTGGCTGATTAACATTCTATTTCCTTTGAAATGTGTTTGTGGGAGTGGAGTTATCGGTTTGTTTTTATTTTATTATATATTTTGCTTTCTCATTTTGTATTTTTATGTTGTGAACCACCCTATGAACTTCAGACAAAGAGTGGTATACAGATTGTATTTATTTATTTATTATTAATATTAATATCAGCAGGAGGCCTTCAATTGCAGAATGCAGTGATCGATTGAATATATAAGGGGTGAGGCAATCTTTATATTTATTTACGAACCCAAATGTATACAACATTTGGAACTTTTTAGTTTGAAGAGGAAAGGTTAGTTAGATTATCAAATGATCCATGGCATAAAGAAAGCGATTGGGGGGGGGGAGGGAAGAGTTTTTCTCCCTCTCTCATATGTTGGAAGATTTAGGAGAGATAAAAGCAAGTACTTCTATACATAGCACATAGTTAAACTATGGAACTCACTGCCACAGGAGCCAGCGATGGCCTCTAACTTGGATGACTTTAGAAGAGGATCAGGCAAATTCAAGGAGGAGAGGGCTATCAACGGCTAGTAGTCGCGATGGCTATGTTCTGGTGCCATAGCTAGAGGCAGTAATGCTTTTGAATACCAGTTACTAGGAACTGTGGGAGGGGCGAGTGCTCCTGCACTTGAATTTGGGATTGTGGGTTTCCTCTGGGGATCTGGTTGGTCACAGGATGCTGGACAATGTGGGCCATTTGCCAGATCTAGCAAGCTCTTCTTATGTTACTAGCGAAGTGCATTATGACCTGTGACTCCTGGTTGTACTTGGGTCAGCCTGTTCTCCTCTTGCATTGATTTGTGTTTTGCATTGAAATTAGAAATGCCATAAGTTACAGTTTTCACTAATTTTTGAGTTGAATCCAAAATCTGTCTCCCTGAGCCGGTGATATCCTGTATACCTGAAAGAGCCTCGGTCCTGTATACCTGAAGGAGCATCTCCACCCCCACCATCCAGCCCGGACACTGAGATCCAGCTCCGAGGGCCTTCTGGTGGTTCTCTCACTGCGAGAAGCAAGGTTACAGGGAACCAGGCAGAGGGCCTTCTCGGTAGTGGCAGCCGCCCTATGTAACGCCCTCCCATCAGAGGTCAAAGCGATAAACAACTACATGACCTTTAGAAAACACTTGAAGGCAGCCCTGTTTAGGGAAGTTTTTAATCTGTGATATTTTAATGTATTTTGATATCTGTTGGAAGCCGCCCAGATTGGCTGGGGAGACCCGGCCAGTTGGGCGGGGTATAAATAATAAATTATTATTATTATTATTATTATTATTATTATTATTATTTATTCCCCCCCCCCAAAAAAAGCTCTCTCACATTATTGGGTGACACTGATGAAAAACAACTCCAATTCTGACCCCCAATATGTTCTTTCGGGTAGCTTCTTTCTATTTAAAATGCATACCGTGGCTCAAAAAAGAGATTTCATTTCATCATGTGGAATATAATTAAAACTGGTATTGTTGCATTAGACAATTGTGTTTGTCCCTGTTCAAGAGAGAAGCAATGTGAACCACTTGAGATGTCTGCCAGATCTGCATAGTGACAAAAGTCATTAAGTGAGCTGGAGTTAAAATGGCATTCTCCCTGCTCCCTGTGGGAAAGAACCTGGGCTGGAAGGCTGTGGCATTTTCTAAAAAGGGATCATTGCTTTTGTGCATTGGATATGCATACTGCATATTCTGCTGGCTGGCAGAACACTATTAGGATTTAGTTTGACAGTGACATGGCAATTATAAATGTGCCCTTTTCTTTTTAAGGGCACTTCCTCTCAGCAGTAAAACTCATGCAAGTGTCTCCAGGAGTGTGAAGGGCTGACACCAGGCTGGAATGTGAAAAGCTGGCTTATACCGAGTCAGACCCATTGATCCATCTAACTCAGTATTGTCTGCACTGACTAGCCGAAGCTTTCTCTGATTTGAAGATGGCCAGCAGAGGTCCAAGATTCAGTACCATGGAGAGTGGCCATAGTTCAGTGGTGGAACATCTCCTGTGTAGCGGCAGCAGTTTTTAAGGATTCCAGCCAGGCCTCTACTGTTGCAGGGACGTGGGTGGCACTGTGGTCTAAACCACTGAGCCTCTTGGGCTTGCCGATCAGAAGGTTGGCGGTTCGAATCTGCACAACGGGGTGAGCTCCCATTGCTCTGCCCCAGCTCCTGCCAACCTAGCAGTTTGAAAGCATGCCAGTGCAAGTAGATAAATAGGTACTGCTGTGGCGGGAAGGTAAACGGCATTTCCATGTGCTCTGGCTTCTGTCACAGTGTTCTGTTGTGCCAGAAGCAGTTTAGTCCTGCTGGCCACATGACCCAGAAGCTGTCTGTGGACAAACGCTGGCTCCCTCGGCCTGAAAGCGAGATGAGCGCCACAATCCCATAGTCGCCTTTGACTGGACTTAACCGTCCAGGGGTCCTTTACCTTTTACCTTTCTACTGTTGCACACGGGTGCATTTGCACAATCGCCCTTCCGGGTACATTTATTTGACCTGCACCAGAACCAGGGGCGACCCCCCCCAACCAACTAGGAAAACAGCTTGTCATAGTTTTTAGCACCTCCGCAGGCAGTGAACATGGCTGTTGTCAAACCAGCCTCTGTTCAAGGCTGCTCCGAGTTGACCAGCGACTTACTACAACACGTTACAGGTAGGTAGTCATGTTGGTCCGCCGTAGTCGAAACAAAATAAAAAAAAATTATTCCAGTAGCACCTTAGAGACCAACTAAGTTTGTTCTTGATATGAGCTTTCGTGTGCATGCACACTTCTTCAGATACACTGAAACAAAAGTCACCAGACCCTTATATATAGTGAGAGGGTGGGGAGGGGTATTACTCAGAAGGGTGGTGGGAATGGGTGATTGGCTGATAGCTGTGGTAAACCTATCAGCCAATCATCCACACCTATCAGCCAATCACCCATTCCCACCACCCTTCTGAGATGTTTATGCAACCAGGGACAGCACCCAATCCCTGTTGGGTTGCAAGCCTGCTAGTGAGGTTGCTTCCACTTCCACAGAAGCTGTGCTATTTTTCTAGATGTTCCAAAACTCACCACGAATGCCACCCTTGTTCTCTTATAATGGCAATGATGCCTGCCTGAGAAGTGCCAGAACTGAGTTCCTGTGAGTTCCCCCTTTTAAAAAAGCCCTGCACAGAAGGATGTCTGTTTGAAATTGCAGATTTCAAACATGTAAACCAGCTCAAAGTCCAAATGAAATAAAAACAGGACTCAAAATCAGAAACTGTGTTTTTGAAGACAATCTTGCATGAACTTCCCACCTCCCCCTTACCATTTATGCATGCTCCCCATTCCTCATTATAATTCACATCTCAGGCCTGCGAGTGTTTGGGGAAAGAGAAGAAAGCGTACATTTTGCAAAGTTACATCAACCTCCGACAAGAAAATGAGGAGCTCTTCTCTCAGATCTGACCTCTTATCTCCCATCAAAGCTCTAGTAATTACATTCTTCTCTGTGTACTGACTTGCTCTGACAACATGGTGTGCCTTAAAAGACTCCTGGCAGAGTCTATGTCAGCCTGAGTCTACGCCAACCCAAACTCTCCAAGGCCCCGGCAAGCCACGAGAATCTCTCATTAAGGAAATTAAACAGTGTGATTATTGACATTCCGAAAGACAAATATCTCTACAGACTCGGCACTTGCTCAGTACTATGTCGTAAATCACAAAGAAATGGGTTCTATTCCCTTGGTCAAGAACTAAAATGAACAGTCCCAGATTTTTAATGGAGTTTCTGTACCAGCGCAGGCAAAGCACCCCAAAACATGGTGCACATTACTAAGAGAGGTGGTGGAAGAGTTTATAGTGGCACAGCTGAAGGTGGGACTCGGGGTAAAAGTTTAACTTCCCGCCGCAGCGGTACCTATTTATCTACTTACACTTGACGTGCTTTTGAACTGCTAGGTGGACAGGAGCTGGGACCGGGCAACGGGAGCTCACCCCGTTGCGGGGATTCAAACCGCCAACCTTCTGATTGGAAAGCCCTCGGCTCTGTGGTTTAGAGCACAGCGCTACCCGCGTCCCTCGAGGTACCACTGTATTATTATTATTATTATTATTATTATTATTATTATTATTATTATTACTGCTTGGGTCCTTCTTGAGGGTTCCCACAGCAGTGGCAGACTTTCAGTGGTGCCTTGTGTGAAGCTAAAATTCAGCACCCCCAACCTCTCATGGTCTGTTCCACACCATTGTTGCAGTGCCCCCTTGCAGCACAGTGCTCAGTGTGGCCGAAGGAGTCATGCTATCCTAAAACTGCCTCTGCTGACAGGTAAGGTAAAGGTAAAGGGACCCCTGACCATTAGGTCCAGTCGCGGACGACTCTGGGGTTGCGGCGCTCATCTCGCTTTATTGGCCGAGAGCCGGCGTACAGCTTCCGGGTCATGTGGCCAGCATGACAAAGCCGCTTCTGGCGAACCAGAGCAGCGCACGGAAATGCCGTTTACCTTCCCGCCAGAGCGGTTCCTATCTACTTGCACTTTGACGTGCTTTCGAACTGCTAGGTGGGCAGGAACATGGACCGAGCAACGGGAGCTCACCCCGTCACAGGTATTCAAACCGCCGACCTTCTGATCAGCAAGCCCTTGGCTCTGTGGTTTAACCCACAGCGCAGGTATCTTGGACTAAATGGATGCTGGACGAGACGGGCCATTGGCCTGATCCAGCAGGCTCTTGTGTTTCTTGGCAGGATAGCAGGTCAGGATAGCTGTACATGATTGGCTCAGGTACCAGATGCTGAATGCAAGAAGTCTGGAGTTGAAAGACGGAGGCAGTAGCTGAAATAGCTATACATCTCAGATTAAATTAGGGCGAGATGTGTTGGCGATTGGTTAGCTAGCACAGGAGAGCAGCTGTGCACGTGTGTAATATACTGAGAGCGCTGTCAATGTTGCTTGTTAAACATTACTGAAATAAGCAGGGAACATCTCCATACCGTTCCTCTTCCTTGGTTTCTGAATATAAAAATAACAGAGGTGATGCTTGGAGTGGAGGTGGCAGTGGAGGGGAGGGGGAAGCATCATTAGTTTCGGTTCACAGAGTTTTATACAGACGGAGTTCTCAGTTCTGCTTTTCACCTTTTGTTTCATTTCGGTGTCCTTAAATGAATGGTAACAGCTGAAAGAGCGAGATCTAAGCTCTGGTGCACCAGGCAGGCATCTCATTCATGTGGACATAAAAAGATGCCATTCTCCATGGCCGTGGAATCTGTGGCTCTCTAGATGTTCGGGGACCACAACTCCCATCAGCCCCAGCCAGCATGACCAATGGCCAGAGATCATGGGGATGGCAATTCAACAATTGGTGGCAAATGTTCTCCACCCCTGACTTATATTGACGTAGGGCCACCTAGAGCAGTATTGTCTACATTGACCGATGCTGCTGCTGAGGCAAAGCTCTTTTCAATCATTGAATCATAGAATTGGAAGGGACCCCAAGGGTAATCTATTCCAACCCCCTGCAATGCAGGAATCTCAGCTAAAGCATCCATGGCAGATGGCCATCCAACCTCTGCTTAATAACATCCAAGGAAGAAGAGTCCACAACCTCCCGAGATAGAAGAAGAAGAGTTTGGATTTGATATCCCGCTTTTTCACTACCCGAAGGAGTCTCAAAGCAGCTAACATTCTCCTTTCCCTTCCTCCCCCACAACAAACACTCTGTGAGGTGAGTGGGGCTGAGAGACTTCAGAGAAGTGTGACTAGCCCAAGGTCACCCAGCAGCTGCATGTGGAGGAGCGGAGACGCGAACCCGGTTCACCAGATTACGAGTCTACTGCTCTTAACCACTACACCACACTAGCTCTCAAACATCTCTTACTGTCAGAATTTTTTTCTGATATTTAGTCGGAATCTCCTTTCCTGGAGCTTGAAGCCATTGGTTTGAAGATGGCTGTGTTAGTTGTGCCTTGTGTTAGTTTGTTCATCGAGTATCATCCACGAAGTATTACCAACCCTAGTTCTTAGATCTCTGAGTTCTTAGGTAGAAAGTTGCCTACCCCTCAACGGAACGTCCTGGTTTTTTTTTGGGGGGGGGGGGCTCTCATGTGAGTTCATGACTCTGAAAGACACACGTTTTGGGGCACTGTGCCCTCACACAGTTCACGTGATTCGCGCGTCCCAGTTTTCCTCTGGATTTGCTTGGCATGCATATTTGTGGTTAAAGTTCATAAAGCTTTTTTGAATGATGTAGTCAGGAAACCAGTGTATGAAGTACGGAAAAAATATAAAAAAATATTATAACAAAAAACACCATGGTGGCTTTCTCCACCGGAGGTGATATCCATTAAAAAATCAAATATGAGAAATGACTGGGTATCTTATAAAGCAAGTTCTCGCAGAGAGCTATCGTTGCGGTGTGGGCAAGGAAGTCACTTCCTGGGTTTTGGAGGAAGGGCTTGCTGGCCACAGCTCCTGACCCGGACTGTTGCTGGGCAAATTTGCATGTTGCAAATTTGATTGACAGCCCAGCGTCCTTATATAGATCCGCACGTGGATCTGTGACCACTCTGGCTGGAGCTTCGGATCTCCCAACCCCACCCTCCCTGGTATAGGCTGGTGCGTTGACCTTGCTGTGCCTGTCATGGGGTTGTCTCCGCTTAGGTAGAGGCCTGGTAGGGATTTTTCCAATTGGCTGATTGGCTGTGCCTCTTGGTTTTCGCCTACTATACAGCAAATAGTCACAACTTGAAAGGTTGGCGGTTAGGCATTGGTTTGGTGATATGGGTGGGCGGTGCCCACCAAGAAGTGACGTCAGTGTTGGGAATTCCGTTAAAGGAATCTGGGGGGCTCTACACTGCTGTCCGAACCCGGTGGGTTGCAGGGCCATGCAGGATCCCCTTTGGACCCCTGGGGAGGGGGAGGCTCCGATTTCACCAGCCTCCGTTAACTCTCCCCAGCTAATGGTTTCCCTTCGCTGACAAGTGGTCAGCTCTGTCCAGCCGGACAGCTAGTCTTGCTGACTAGGAGTCAGCCCTGTCCAGGAGGACAGCGTGAACCAATGCCTACGCAACCACTCACGTGATTTGTATTCAATAAAGTTGTGCCCAAAAACCCAAACCAAAATTTATGTTTCATGTGTGAGTTATTGGTGGGAGTGACTGGGTGCCCTACACACGCAAAGAATTATTAATGGAAATAGATCAATGGCTGAAATTAAATAGGTTTGAAGATATAAGAGGATTATTTACTGATTGGTTACAATACCATCAACTTAATGATATATTTAAGATAGATAAAAAGAAAGGTTTCTCAAATGAAAAACCTCTAAATTTGAAAAAGAGCTGTTAGAAAATAAGACTAAACTACTTTTAAAAATGTATAAATTATTATTGGAATGGTATATGAAAGACGAGCAGGTCAAATCAATGATGATACACTGGACAAGGGTTTTGGTTATAACATACAATTGGCAGCGTGGTAGAAGCTATGGAATCAGGATTTAAAGTTCACAGCATGCTCTACTTTGAAAGAAAATTATATGAAAATGATATATCGTTGGTATTTAACCCCCAGTAAATTAGCCAAAATGTATAAATCAAGATCAAATGTATGCTGGAAATGTAAAGAGAAAGAGGGCAACTTTTATCATATGTGGTGGACATATAAAGTAGTAAAAGAATACTGGGAGATGATATATAACGAGATAAAAAAATGTTAAAAAATAACATTAAAAAATTCCTTCCTGTCACGCTTCGTGGGGTCCCTTCCCCAGCTGGGCGTTCAAAGAAAGACTCGAAGCCATTAAGCTATTAAGCTTTAATCTAGGCTAATTACTTTACAACTCGGAGTACATCATAAATACGTCAGGCTCAATCACTATCAGATTCCTGGACTACCGGTTTACGATTCTCCTGCCAGGAAGCCCATCTAGGGAGACGAAAACACCTAGTCTGTCTTTTCTTTCCTTCCCCTGGCATGCTGCGAGGGCTCTGTGTGGCTGACGGGAGCCCTCCCACTGCTTTCCTTTCCTTGGAGCTTCCTCCAGACGTGGAGCTGGAATCTGTCTCCAAGATAGCGGGTGGTTCACGGTACTCACTCAGAGCCGGGCTGGCTGGGGGGGGCAGCCCCCTGACACTTCCAGTACCACCTTAGAGACCAACTAAGTTTGTTCTTGGTATGAGCTTTCGTGTACATGCACGCTTCTTCAGATACACTGAAACAGAAGTCACCAGACCCTTATATATAGTGAGAGGGTGGGGAGGGGTATTACTCAGAAGGGTGGTGGGAATGGGTGATTGGCTGATAGGTGTGGTAAACCTGTTGAGGGCGCAGAGAGTTGTTAGGAGGCCCCTATTCTTCACAGAGCTAGAATTCCCAGAAATCCCTGGGAAGAAGGATTGAGTGTTAAACCACTATGGGAGTTGTAGCTCTATGAGGTCCCTAAAAAGGTAAAGGGACCCCTGACCATCAGGTCCAGTCGTGTCCGACTCTGGGGTTGCACGCTCATCTCGCTCTATAGGCCGAGGGAGCCGACGTTTGTCCGCAGACACCTTCCGGGTCATGTGGGCAGCATGACAAAGCTGCTTCTGGCGAACCAGAGCAGTGCACGGAAATGCCGTTTACCTTCCCGCCGGAGCGGTACCTATTTATCTACTTTCACTTTGACGTGCTTTTGAACTGCTAGGTGGGCAGGAGCTGGGACCGAGCAACGGGAGCTCACCCCGTCGCAGGGATTCGAACCACCAACCTTCTGATCAGCAAGCCCTAGACTCTGTGGTTTAACCCACAGCGCCACCTGGGTCCCTATGAGGACCCTAGTGGTCTCTTATTAACTCCCAGCACCATATAACTCCCAGAACTCTTTACAAGGCAGGGACAGAGTCATGGCTTTGGAGATACCATTGGCAGCACATCACCCACACATACAGTGGGGCAGAGCAGGAATCTCCACACTGATGGAGGGGCACTTGTGTCACAGTGCAATTCTAGATTTGCAAATCAGTGATGCAGGGAAGTGGCGAGGCTGAACCATCTAGCTGAACCTGTTTCGAATCATCCAACCTGTGATGAGTCAGTGCTCAAAGGAACTTTGGATGAATAGCATCTGCAGAACCCACTGGCATGAGATGATGCTCCATGTGCCCAGCTCCCGTTCCCAGATATCTCCCCCTCCACTTCATTATTCTGCCAATCAGTCAGAAGCAATTTGTAATCAGTTTTTAAGCAACGGCACATCATCTTCGGTAATTGGCACGATGCATCTTTGACAAGGGGAGAAATTGTGGCTGATGCCAATCAACATTGAATGGAGCTGGAGAAGACAACCTCACTTTCACAGGGAACTCGCTGCTGTGGGGTCTCAGCCTCAACACGGGGAAATTTTATGTGGACAGCTATGTATTCATGGCAAAATTATGGGATATACCCGTGAGTGAATATCTGCCACATACAGTTTGCAATATAAATAGTGCATATTGGGTTTTGTTGAGGGAAATGTATCCAACATCCGACATTTTCAGAAATATGGTCTAAGTTTTTATTTTTAAATGGTGAATAGTTCAACTTATTTCTAAGCCAATCCAAGTTCTGACTGAACTCAACCCATTTGAAACTCCGGAGAGCTGCTGCCAGTTAGTGTAGACAATACTGAGGTAGATGGACCGCATGCCTCTGAACGCCACTGGCTGGGAATAACAAGTGGAGAGAGTGTTTTTGGGCTCATGCCCTGGTTAATGCTGAACAGTTAACAGTTCTATTCTGCTCCTTGGGCAATAACCCACCACTCCCCCCCCCAAAAAAATAATAATTAAAAAATCACCCCAGATTTTTTTTTCTGGGAGGTTTGCAGTTCTGTCAGTGCCTCACATTTGACTTTGTGATTCACTATGCACTTCTGAGTTGTGATGTATTCCTTGCAGCCGCTGGGCTGCCTGACCCTTTTGCCTACTCACTGGAAGGTGCTCCCGGGATGAGCGCTTTTTGGACTGTCTCACTTTCCTAGTGTCAGTCTTCCTGGAGAAGTGCTAAATCACCGAGATACAAAATGAACTGACCTTTGCTTGCCTTCCTCAGGCAGATGCCACATCAGCTTGGTAGGCATTTCACTTGCCAATTATTACAGGTGCTTCCCAAAAGATGCTCAACTGTTGCCATTAACTACAACAACAAGCTATGGCCAGGTGCTCTCATGATCTGCAATATTCTCTGAAGGAATTTTTGTAAGGCAAAGAGGTATCTAAGGGAAGAAGCTAAAGACACACTGACCACAGCGAGTCTGGCCAGGAGCCACACACACAAATACAACGTCAAACGGTGGGACCAATCAGCCTATGTGAGCCGCATATGCTAAAGCAGAGGTTGGCAGCTAGCATTTATGCCTTGTTGTGGAAAAAGTGGATTTGATAGGTTTGCTGTTGAACATGAAAAGGGATTGTATTTCTTCCCCATCCCTAACCTGAACACATGGTGTGTGTGTGTGTGTGTGTGTGTGTGTGTGTGTGGAATTTGCCACAAAAGGGATGTACAATGGTGAGCTATCTCACTCAGGAGGCAATACATCATAGAGGACATGAAGTTATGGCTGAATCTCAGCAACCTGGAGAAGAAGGACGAGGGGATGTTGGCCCACCAAGAAGGAATTCTGCTTCAATAAGTGTTCTCTCTCTCTCTCTCTCTCTCTCTCTCTCTCTCTCTCTCTCTCTCTTCCCATCACTCCCATCTCTCCCACCTTTCCACCCCAGTAAGGTCTCCAGGAGCCAAACAATATAAGGCCTAGTAGTTTCTGGCTAGCACAGCCTTTGCCAACCTGATGCTCTTCAGAATTTGTTGGACTACTGCAACCCCTACCAGCTCAAGGGCAGCACAGCTCTGTCCTTGTTCTCTGTCACTCTGAATCACAGCTCTTCTCAGAAGAAGGATTGCAGCCTGGAGGGCTTGGTCATGCCTTGCATTGTCTTTTCACCTCATCCATACCATCTTTTATCACAGTCAGATTCAACCTTCCATTGACTCTTCTTCGAAAACTAAGTGTACTAATACCTGCATTTATGCATTGCTTCCGGCTAATAAAGTTGAAGGTCGATTACCGTGAAAATACGCACAATAACCGTGTGGTCCAAACCATCTGGAGGGCATCAAGTTAATGAAGGGTAGACTAGAGTCTTCAATGGGGAAGAGCTAGATTAAAATATCTGCATGGCTGCAAAGCTTACCGGTTGAGCTCAGGCTAGTTACTTCCATACTATCCAACTTTTCCAGAGCCAAAATCAGGATGCACGGCTTCCGGGAAATGGTCCTGGGTGAGTCACATGACTTATGCCACACTCTGAACCCCCCCCAAGCACTTTTGGGGGCAAGAGCATGGCACCCAAAATGGCCACTGCAATATTGTGTGAAAAACCAGGGTGTTCCAATTTTTCCAGGGCACTTGGTAGGTACTGTATGTACATCCTCTCAGGCTCACCTAACTTGCTGGGCTACTGAAATTGGGTGGGCATGTATGGTACCATTAGCTCTTTGGAGCGGGGTGTGTGTGTGTGTGTGTGTGTGTGTGTGTCAAAACATTAACAAATATATCCGGGCCTATGGTTCACCTTTCATGGTGGTGGTGGTAGTGGTGATTGTGGTGTTGACATGAGAACATAAGAAGAGCCTGCTGGAAAACGCCAGCTGCCACTCTAATCTGTGGGATGTAATCCACTGGGAGCAGTCAAGTACAGCATTACCTGTTTTGCTAGAGGGGACATGCAAGGGGATGTTGGTCCAGTCAGTTGAGAGCCAGTGTGGTGTAGTGGTTAAGAGCGGTAGACTCGTAATCTGGGGAACCGGGTTCGTGTCTCCGCTCCTCCACATGCAGCTGCTGGGTGACCTTGGGCTAGTCACACTTCTTTGAAGTCTCTCAGTCCCACTCACCTCACAGAGTGTTTGTTGTGGGGGAGGAAGGGAAGGAGAATGTGAGCCGCTTTGAGACTCCTTCGGGTAGTGATAAAGCGGGATATCAAATCCAAACTCTTCTTCTTCTTCTTCTTCTTCTTCTTCTTCTTCTTCTTCTTCTTCTTCTTCTTCTTCCTGTTACACCTGGTTGGAGCATCCTTCCTTGCATGTGACTAATAGGTGGGTGTGACCTTTCCAGACCTGGTAAAAGGCCAAGTCACGCAGCCACCTCCCTCACTTTGATCTTCTTTTTCATCCTGTGAACTTCCTGATTCACCTGCCAGCCAGCAGTTCCCCCAGGTTATCTCCCATATGAGGTAAACCTGTTTGTACATGTTCGTAACTTTTAAGCCTAAAGCCTGCCTTCAGGGATCACACTGTGCTCTGCCTGATCGTGAGTAAAACTACTTTTTGTTACTTATGAATAAGACTGTTTTGTCTTTATTCTTTTAGGAGGGGTCAAAGGGGTCTTACCAGGAATAATAGAACATATATCAATCTGGGCAAGCCAGATTGAATTGCTTGTTGTTTTAAGAGACTCACACAAGTTGGCAACCAGCTTTCTGCTGCGTAAAAGGGGAATACAGTCTGCTAAGCGAAGAAACTTGCTGGTGCAAGTTAGGAAGGATATTAATAGGCAATATATCCTCTTCTGCCACCCTCAACATTCCCACATAATCTACTACCCTGTTCTTACAGTGGCTAACCAGATGGCTCTGGGGAACCCTCAAGTAGGACCCAAGCACAAGAGCAATCATCCATCCTGAAGTTTCCAGCCACTATTATGCAAAAGCATTACTGCTTCTCAGATCATCCCAGAACTTTACACTTCATGGGAACTGACAGCCTTGAAACAGTTGGCCAATCAGAGAAGAATCAGTCCCTTGTGAATTGACTTTAAAGTCCGGTTCTGACAGAGTCACCACAACAGTTGCTACAGCATCTGTGGCTGCGGTCAATAAGGCATTTGTCTAACAAAATGTTAAACTACTTTCCCTTCCATTCATTATGCACTTGACTGATTCTGATGTTTTAGAGTAATTGTCTTGCTTGTCGAAGAGTACTTTCTTGTCTCCACATTTAAGATAATTTTCCTGACAACCATATGGATAGGGTTTGTTTCTCTTACAAGAAATTTCCTTACAACATGATTTTAAAAAAAAATGTGCATGAAGCAGAAGGATTTGAGAGGAACAGTGAGGTGAAGGACTCTAATATGTCTTCCATTTTGAATATGACACCAGGATGTTCCAAATCCCAAGTTCCTGTGTCTGAAATCAGACCACTGGTCCATTGATGCCAGCCTTCCCAACATGGTATCCTACAGTTTTTTTGCACTACAACTCCCATCAGCCCCAGTCAACCTGACCCGTAGTCTGGGATGATGGGAGTTGCAGTGTAAAACCAGATTAGGGAAAGTTAGTCTTGCCCAATATTGTCTCCACACCATTTAAGATGCTTTTAACTGGAGATGCTATAGATCAGGTGTAAGAAGCCTTTGGCCCTTTAGATGTTGCTGAACTACAACTCCCAACAGCCCCACAAGCATGTCCAATGGATGATGGGAGTTGTAGTTCAGCAACATCTGGAGGACCAAAGGTTCCCCACACCTGCTATAGATGGAACCCTTGTACCCAGCTGTAGAGGCTGCAAAGGCACCTGATAGGGAGCCATGCCTGGGTCAGAACTCAGAGCTAACTGCAGAAGATAGGAAAACCATTGCATCTGAGGCGGTTGTACAAGAACTCCCAAAGGAACCACCCAGCCCACCAGAGCCTGGAGCCTGGAATTTCTCAGGCATCTTCTCCTGATCCTGAAGAACCAGGTGCTACACATCACCAGTCCAGCAGTGCACCAGATATGAGGCTATGAATGAAGGAGCAATGCCCATCTTCAGGGCAGAGGTTTAGCCTTATAGTGCTCTAAAGAGAACTCAAGGGAGTCAAGGCTGGAAGAGGTAGTCTGGAGACAGAGTCATAAAATGCCTCTGCTCCCAAACTTTGTTGGAGCAAGTTACTCGCTTGGAGCTGGAACAATCCCTTCTGCAGGGCATGCTACAGAAACAGGACAGAGTTGCCATAGCCTCTCCTTCTCTTCACATCATATAGACAACCAAGCCACCTCTCAAGTAGCTCTATGTGCCAGCAAGTAGCAAAGCAAACACTGCAGAGAGACAAGTCCCACATTTCTTCTCTCCCCTCAACACCCATTTTCAAAACGTGCCACAAGCTGCTGCCTGCCACATGGTTGGCAGGCAGCAAAACAAATAACCAAATGTTCCCATGCCTACCCCACTCGTTTAAAATACACACGTTTAAAAGTAGCTGCCTGACTACTGTTCCATGTGGCTGACAGACAGCAAATCAAAACAAATTGAGCAGCAAATAGTGGATCCTGTGCTTTTTCCTCCACACACCTACTTTCCAGGAACAACTCCATGGACAGAGCAGCTGGCCGCTGCTTGCTCCACAAGGCTAGTGGGCAGCAAAGCACAATATTGCCCATGTGCGTGGAATTAACATGGGGATGGGGGGGGGGCGTATGTGAACATGTCCATATGCCAGAATTATTTTTACAAATTCTCCTAGTAAAATCAGCATTCAGAAGGAGTTATCCTTAGAGCTCAGAATCAGGGAGTCTTCTCTTCCTCCCTACTCCAAAAGTAATATTTTGATTCATGCTGTATGCTTTACGGCCCCAGTCAAATTTCTTTTGCCGACAAGTGAGTAAACAAGGAGAAATGCAGGATGCAACTGATACAGAAATTAAACTAGTCACAAAAGGAATTAGAATCAATAAGCTGTTACCAAGAAAGAATTTGAAAGGACCCAAATAATGAGAGCAATTAATGATGTCTCTGAAGACTATAGAAAGGTCAACTAATTAAATTGTCTTCAAATAAACAATAATGACTTCAAGGTGTGCCGCTTTTCAAGTAAATGGCACAAAGCTTGGGCCATTGTTGAGAAGGCAGTTATTCAATGCCAAGGAATATTGGGTGCCAATGAATTTTTTTAAAAAATTGTTATTTTTCTGAGAGAGAACCCCCTACAAATTAGCATTGTGTGGAGCACTTAATGTAAAACTTCCTGACAATGAAAATCAGCAGCATAATGAAAATTGATCATTTATTCAGTTCACTGTGTGGCATGTAATTCTGGACATATTGTGAAAAGATTGTGCTTCCAATTTGCAAAACGGATCTTCTTTTATGAATGACTTAAGCCAGGCTATGCCAGTCTAGTGCCCTTCAAATGTTTCCAGGTACAGTACCCATCAGCCCAGTGCTAAGACTGGCTCAATTGCTCACAGATCTACAATGGGAAATTCAAGCAGTTCCAAATGTGGAGGCTAGAGCTTAAAAATACAGAGTTGTTTCCAACTAAGTTCAAGTCAGACCCACTGAATTTAATGGATCTAAGTTCACTGTGTCCATTCGAGTAAATGGGTCTACTTTGAGGAGGACTTGGTTGGAGACAACCATTAGAAACATACTGCCTATTTCAGGGAGAGCTTGGGTGGGATTATTTATCAAATTTCATAAATATATCCCACCATTTTTGTTAATTATACATTCCATGGCAGCCAACGACAGACACATTAAAACAATATAACTGTGAATATAAATGGCATACAAATATAAATGTAAAGGTCAGAAACTTTGTGCTTTTGTGTTTCTTTGGTTGACGGTATTTAAATTGCCCTAACCCTTCTGCCTTCACAGTTACTCTGCACTGAATGGAGATTTTTTTTGGCCATCAAATTCTATTTGATAAGTGCCACATCCTTCTTCCAAGGCAGCCATGTGTTATTACACAAAATGTCAGTAGATTAATACATGCCATCTTGAAACCACAGGTTTGGAATGTGCATTAATATATCCTTGTTCAATGACTGCTAGATATTTCTTCGCAATGTGTGTTGCCATATCTCCCTCCCTCCCTCCCTCTCTCATTCGCTCTCTCTGAAGAAAAATGTTCATAATCCTTGAAGGGTCCTCTGCTGTGGCCAAGAACAGGCTGGCCAGTACTTCAATTCAGTAGCTTCCCACTTTTCTGTTCTAGTTCATGCCCCAGATAACTCCCCACATTGACCCTATTTATCATTTCTGATCTTCCACTGTCACACTTCTCCCCTTTGCCTTTATCATAAGAACCATAATAAGAGTCTGTTGGATCAGGCCCATCTGGCCCAACACTGTGTCCTCACGGTGGCCAAACAAATGCCTGAGGGAAATCTGCAAGCTCACCTGTGATCCCAGCAACTGGCCTAACACCTCTGCCAATGAAGGTAGCACATAGCCATTGTGGCCAGCAGCTCTTGATAGCCCTCTCCTCCATGGATTTATCTAGTCCTCTTTTAAAGCAAGCCCAGTTGGTGGCCGTCACTGCCTCCTAGGAGCGTGAGTTCCGTAGTGTAACTCTGAGCTGCATGAAGAAATTAAATCATTCACAACTCACCCACCACCCTTTGAAGATTCTTTCTTGAGAGACACTGACTTTTGGCCTGCTCCCAGATCCAGTATGAAGTCCTCATCCTGACCGTCCCAGCAGAAGCAGTGCGCCGGGTGGACAGAAGCTTCTCGCCAACTATCCAGCAGGTGGGCCACTGTTCTGTTGATTACTGGGAGGGAGAGGGACAAGGCAGATGGGAGACTCAGGTGGTGCAAAGCACTGGCAGAGCCAGTCCGGTGTTCCTGCAGCTGCATTGGCACTAAACCAACATCCTCGTTTCCTTGCCCATTGCCCTTTTCCCTCCTGGGAAGCAACACCAGCCCACTTGCCAGGAAGTTAGCAGACTCACTCTGCACTACCTGATGAGCCACTCCTACTTCAAAGCCCTCTGAAACCTTGCCTCCTGCTCTCATCTCTCTTTTATCTTCTCACTTAACAACTTTGGTCTAGGATACCTTCAGCACCACTTGATACCTTATGTCCTTGCTCGATCACTTAAGGGTCCCCTGCTAGTGGTCTCCCATAGCTCAGACACATGGCTCTTGTTTACCACGAGCCGGGCGTTCAGTTCTGTGGAACTCCCTCCCAGATGAAGATCCTAGAGGAGGCAGTGATGGCCACCAACCTAGATGACTTTAAAAGCAGCTTAGACAAATTTGTGGAGAAGGGGGCTCTCTACAACTTCTAGCCATCATGACTCTGTTCTGCCTTCACACTTGGAGGTAGCAATGCTTCTGAATACTAGCTGCTGGAAAGCTCAGGAGAGGAGCGTACACTCTTGCTGAAATCCTGCTTGCAGGCTTCCCACAGGCAACTGGGTGGCCACTGTGAGAACCGGATGTGGGACTAGGTAAGCCACTGCCTTGATCCCGCAGACTCTTCTTATGTTCTTCTCAAACAGATCTTCTTCCTGTTGATCTTCTGGTGCAGCTGGTGCTTGGAGCATGAAAGGCAAGGGATGTGGGTGGCGCTGTGGTCTAAACCACTGAGCCTCTTGGGCTTGCCGATCGGAGGGTCGGCGGTTCGAATCACCTCAACGGGGTGAGCTGCTGTTGCTCTGTCCCAGCTCTGGCCAACCTAGCAGTTCGAAAGCATGTCGATAAATAGTAGATAAATAGGTACTGCTCCGGCGGGAAGGTAAACGGCGTTTGCATGCGCTCTGGTTTCCGTCACGGTGTTCCGTTGCACCAGAAGCAGTTTAGTCATGCTGGCCACATGACCCGGAAAGCTGTCTGCGGACAAACGCCGGCTCCCTCAGCCTGAAAGCGAGATGAGCGCTGCAACCCCATAGTTGCCTTTGACTGGGCTTAACCGCCTAGGGATCCTTTACCCTTTGTGAGAGGCAAGGGGCACAGAATTTTGTTGTTGCACAGGGTGCTGTTGAAAGTTGAGACCACAAGGTATGCCACTGCTGCTCTTTATCACCACCACCACCACCACCACTACCACTATTTCAGCGGGGGTTTTTAAAGCAATTTTTCCACCCCTGATTTTATGTCTATTATAAAATGCTTTCCCCACTGCACCCCACTCCACTCTGCAAAGTTAAGAGTCCCACCCATTCCTCTGGGTGGGAGCCAGTGTGGTGTAGTGTAGTGATTAAGAGGCTTGTAATCTGGTGAACCGGATTCGCGTCACCGCTCCTCCACATGCAGCTGCTGGGTGACCTTGGGCTAGTCCCACTTCTCTGAAGACTCTCAGCCCCACTCACCTCACAGAGTGTTTGTTGTGAGGGAGGAAGGGAAAGGAGAATGTGAGCCGCTTTGAGACTCCTTCGGGTAGTGATAAAGCGGGATATCAAATCCGAACTCTTCTTCTTCTTCTTCTCTGCCTGCTTTTGCCTCTAGCCCAGACCACTACTGTCTTGTGGCCCCTGAAAGGTTGCTTATGAGCAAATGTGGCCCTCAGGCTGGGAAAAAGAAGCTTCCTATCCCTGCTTTAGAAAATGGCCTGGGAATTTGTCAGCATATTTCTTTCCTGCAGTTCCTTTTCATAATTAGAGAGCCAAGCACTTAACTGGAGGATGATATATTTATTCCCACTCTTAAAGATAAGTAGCCTCCAACCACAATTGCAGCTTCGCCGCTAATTAGCTTGTACCCAAGGTATGTATTTTTTGAGGTGCTAAATGCTTCATCCTAGGCTTATTTTTGGCAGCCCATTAATACCTGACACAGGTTTACGGGCAAACTGTGTACCCTAAGCTAAGTGAGAAATAGCTGTTCGGTGGTGCATATTTATTTTGAGGTGCCACATTATGCTTAAGTTCCAACACACAAGTCTATTTTTGAGCGGAAATAAATTATGACCCTTCTGCAATTGTCAGTGTTTGGATGCTCCATTAGTTCCACGAGTATGAGCCCTTGCTTATGGTGACACTACTATAGCACAGCATATTAAATATATTTTGAAATGCTGTTTTTAATTGCATATATATATATCTACAATTTCCTTTTTCTAAAGAAAGAAAGAAAAGTCACATATCCCAGAGGAGAGTCGAGAATTTTCAAAACAGGGAGAAAGGTCTGTAGCTCAGCAGAGCATTATTATTATTATTATTATTATTATTATTATTATTATTATTATATAATCATAGAACCATAGAGATGGAAGAGACCACAAGGGCCATCCAGTCCAACCCCCTGCCGCCAAGCAGGAAACACTATCAAAGCATTCCTGACAGGTGGCTGTCAAGCCTCTGCTTAAAGACCTCCAAAGAAGGAGACTCCACCACCCTCCTTGGCAGCAAATTCCACTGTCGAACAGCTCTTACTGTCAGGAAGTTCTTCCTAATGTTTAGGTGGAATCTTCTTTCTTGTAGTTTGAATCCATTGCTCCGTGTCCGCTTCTCTGGAGCAGCAGAAAACAACCTTTCTCCCTCCTCTATATGACATCCTTTTATATATTTGAACACGGCTATCGTATCACCCCTTAACCTTCTCAGGGGCGTTCCGTGCCTCTCGGCTACCCGGGGCGGGAAGCCAAGAGGCACCCCCCGGGGGCGGGGCGTCATGGCGTGTGCGTGCGTCATGATGTCATGACGCACGCGCACAGCGCGATGCCCCGCCCCCGGGGATGCCGGGCGGCGGCTTTGGGACTCTCCCGAAGCCGCTGCTCGGCACCTGTTGGTGCGGCAGCTGCTCGTGCCGCCGCTCCAAGGGGGTGCCGGGCCCGGGCCGGCAGCGGCTTCGGGACTCCTGAAGCTGCTGCTGGCGGCACTCCCTTGCAGCGCCGGCACGAGCGCCGCTGCTGCAAGGGGGGGCCGGGCGGGCAGCGGCATGCAGGAGAGGGGCGGGCCAGCAGCCAGGGGGGTGTCACCCTTGTGGCTCTGGTCCGCCCCTCTCCTGCATGCCGGGGCTCCGAGCCTGCGCCCAGGGAGCCCAGCCAGCGGCGGGAAAAGCCCCCCTGGCTGCTGGCCCGCCCCTCTCCTGCATGCCGCGGCGCCGCAAGCCAGCCAGCGGCGGGGAGGAGGCTATTTCCGGCGCTGTGCTGCCGGGGCGGAGCCGCAGGGGCGGCCAGTGAAGGGGGGTGACACCGCTCCTCGCTGGCTGCCCCTGCGGCACCACCCCGGCAGTGCCGAAAATAGCCTTAAAAAAATAAAATTAAAAAATAATAATTTTTTATTTATTTTTTATTTTTTAGCAGATTTTGTCACCCCCTGCTGGGTGGTGCCCGGGGCGGACCGCCCCCCGCCCCCCCTTGCTATGCCCCTGAACCTTCTCTTCTCCAGGCTAAACATACCCAGCTCCCTAAGCCGTTCCTCATAAGGCATCGTATACTTGTAACCCACCCATCTGACTCAGTTGCCCCAGCCACTCTGGGTAGCTTCCAACTGCATGCAGAAGAAGCACTAGAAACCAGGCTTTTAGTGTTGCAGCTCCAGCCATCTGGGCAGTGAGAGCCCAACACTGGCATCCAATGAAATGCGGGCATGTTGAAAGAGTGTGTGTTCAATGTATGAGAGGCCAAGCCAATGCAAGCAGGAACTGAGATGGGAGAGCAAACAGACTCTTGTGCATTGCTTTGAGTCACCCTTTTCTGGAGGGGAAAGGCTGGGTACATGTTTTTCAATAAATAAATAAATTGGTGTTGGAGGATGTTATTTCAATTTGCAAACCACTTAATCCAAGAGCTCTCTAAACGGTCCACAAAACTGTTAGAGCACAGACACAAATACACATAAAATAACTACAGTGGTACCTTGGTTCTCAAACTTAATCCGTTCCGGCAGTCCGTTCCAAAACCAAAGCGTTCCAAAACCAAGACACGCTTTCCCATAGAAAGTAATACAAAACGGATTAATCCGTTCCAGACTTTTAAAAACAACCCCTAAAACAGCAATTTAACATGGATTTTACTATCTAACGAGACCATTGATCTGTAAAATGAAAGCAATAAACAATGTACTGCAGTCACACAATCATTCAATCAGTAGCTGAACTGGGTTCCACACAGTCACCAAAACAAAACAAAAAAGAGTCGCAAAAACAAGAACGCAAAATAAATAGCAAAAACAGACAGACCTCAGCGTAACACTCAAAACAGAGCACATTCAGCTTCTGAAAAAAGTTCGTGAACCGGAACACTTACTTCCGGGTTTGCTGTGTTTGGGTTCCAAGTTGTTTGAGTACCAAGGTGTCTGAGAACCAAGGTACCACTGTATATTTAAAACACATATAAAATCAATTGTGATACACAATTTTCATCCTCCTTCCTCACTAATGGCAAATGTTGACTCCGTGAAACCCTTTTCCTTAGGAAAGTAACAATGGCATTCACGGGGTGAGGGGAGGGAAGTGTGGCGTTTAAATAAGCGGTGTGCTTTTCAGTTATCGTGGAAAGAAAAAGCACACAATTAGAACAGTATTGCTTTGGAAAGCTGAGCAGGAGTATTTGCAATTCTGAACCACTTGTGACAGTTGACATAAGAAAGTCGCTGGGATCCTGTCGGGTTTGCTTTGGATTTAAATGAAATTATTACAGTAATGAAAAACACTGGCTGCTCTGTCATTCCCTTTCCTTTTTATAGCAATCCGTGAAGATCACAGGATGGCAGCGGACACAATAAGTAATGTATTCCTGCCTCCGATTGAATTTGTACATTTATATCGCAAGATATGCCTTGGGAATAAGGAGTTAAGCTGTGCTGTGCTCACCAGCTCGTGCATTTGTATGCTCTTCCGCTGAGCTGTGCTGCATTAGCAGACGGTCATAAGCTATTAATTAGAGAAGGCACCAAGTTGCCTTGCTAGCAATAAATGAGGATCAAGTTTGTGAGCAGGAGGGTACATGAAATGCATGATAGGGTGGAAGGAGGCTCCGAAGTACAACTTGACCCGTGCAAGTTGCAAGTAGGGGCAGGGGGAATTTCGGTTCTTAATTTGCACTTCCTGAAACAATATGCAAATCAAGGCTCAGCCATCCTCTGAAATTTGCACCTCTCCGAATTTTGCAATGCGCTTCTCTAGCCAAGTAATGGGTACAAAATTGTATCCGCACAAAATTGCATATCATTTTTAAAAAATAACAAACAAAGGGAAATTCTAAAAGGGAAGGTTGCTGGCAAAAACTGGGTCTGTTAAGCAAAACTGCAAACAGAAATGTGCATATTAGGATTTGTGTGCACTGAACGGTGGTGAATTTTCACGAGGACTTAAAAAAAATAAAGTGAAGATGTGGAAAACTGAATTTAAGTTTGGAAAAATGAGAAGCTAAAGGAAACAACAATTGACAGATTATGCCATCCACAGTTGTGATTTACTAAACGTAGATAAATAAAGCCTACCAGGTAGTGTACGAGACACTTAATTTCAAGGTCATGGGTTTGAGTCCTATCCCATGTTGGGCGAAAGATGCTTGCTGTGCAGGGGGTTGGACTAGATGATCCTCATGGTCTCTTCCAATTCTCTATGATTCTATGATTCAAAGCTGTGTGTGGCAGAGCTACAACAGAATCCGTCCCCCAATTTATCCAAAGTGTTTTTCCCCTGCACAGACCTGGTCTTACTTCAGAGACCCTAAGCAATGAAAAAATTATGGTACCCCCATATGTAATTCAAAATAAAAACTGCAGTAAACCGTAAAATGAACTTTGAAAATAAAAATAATATAGGTACATAGATTTATTGCAACACATGACAGGGCCTGATTTCATTGCATTATTTCTTTCTATGTTAGTAGGGTGGCTCCTGGTTTTGGTGGGGATAAGTAATAATAACAGTAATAATACCAGCTCCATGGGCTACAGGTCTGTTCCAAGCACTGGTCTCTTTCCAAGTAGGGAAGAGGGTGGCACTGTGGTCTAAGCCACTGAGCCTCTTGGGCTTGCCGATCAGAAGGTCAGCAGTTCGAATCCCCGCAACGGGGCGAGCTCCTGTTGCTCTGTCCCAGCTCCTGCCAACCTAGCAGCTCGAAAACACACCAGTGCAAGTAGATAAATGGGTACCGCTGTGGTGGGAAGGTAAACAGCATTTCCATGTGCTCTGGTTTCCGTCAGGGTGTTCCATTGTGCCAAAAGTGGTTTAGTCATGCTGGGCATATGACCCGGAAAGCTGTCTGTAGACAAACATCGTCTCCCTCAGCCTGAAAGCGAGATGAGTGCCGCAATCCCATAGTCACCTTTGACTGGACTTAACTGTCCAGGAATCCTTTACCTTTACCTTTACCTTTACCTTTCCAAGCATTATTCAAATTGCTGGTTATAACCTATAACACCCCACATGGCTTGGGCCCAGGATATCTGAAAGACTGTATGCACTGAGATCATTTGGGGAAGACCTTCTCTCAGCTGCATCAGGAATGCTTGGTGGGGACATGGGAGAAGACCTTCTCAGTGGTGGCTTCCAGACTTCAGAGCACTCTTCCTAGAGAAGCTAGACTGACTCCCTCCTTATAGTCCTTCCATCTAAGGAAGCATTGAGTAGCCATCATTTGGGGACTGGTTCTCGCAGCCCAGTGACACACTGAAGATGCTTCCACTGCTAATGTGCCATTTTCTTTCCACTCGATTCTCTAGCCAACATAAGCAGGAATGGAGGCTGATGCAGAAGCAAAGGCCTTAAAATATGAAAATCACCATATTAGCATTGATCCAGATTCCTCAGCTGTGCCCATCAAGGCAGGAGCTTGTTTTAATCACATCAAGTTGACGCCTTGTTCTTCAACAGTTCGTTACAAGATGGGAGGGGGCCGAACCGCCCTCCCCATTCTCCCAGTCAAAATTAATGGCTCGGCCAAAGAATTAGATTAGCTGAAGCAAGCAGCCTTTGAAGATCTCAAAAAAAAAAAGAAGAAGAGGGGGGAGACCCACTTGACATTTTCAAGTTGTCACCCCATGAAATAGAAACTTAAAAGCTAAATCCCTGGTGAGCTGATACTCTTGTCTGAATTACTCAATCTTCACTCTAACCTCCTTAATGTTCGCTATGCGTGGTTGAAATATCTTGAGCGCTCCCTGTCAAAATTCTCCCCCCGCCCCACCTCGCATCTCTGAAAATGTTGGTTTAGTTCGAGAGCTTTCACTGTTTGCTTATTTCTCTTACCTCTCTAGGGTTAACTCTGCAAATGATAAAATGCAGCCGAGTGGTTGCCCAAGACCTATTTTACATGAAATGAATAATGCGGACATCCCTTATCTTCAGCAGAGGCTCTAACAGTGGATTTTGCTGTGCATTATGCATTGCGTAAGCCGTTCGGAGTTTTGACTCCTCTCTGATTGCTAGGGACACACATTTTATTACATTTTATTACTGCCTGATCCTGGCAGGACATAGCCTGACATATCATCAAGGTACTTTCTGCACCTATTGGTTCCTCTTCACTTCTCTTGTCCATTACAGTTTCACCTGTCTGCTCTAAAGTGATTGGCGCTCGACTGGCAAATGCAAGTGCCGTATTTTTCGCTCTATAAGGCACACCTGACCATAGGACGCACCAAGTTTTTAGAGGGAAAAAGCCCCATTTTTTTGAGGATCAGCTCAAATTTCTGCAGCTTCTTTTGCAAAGGGGGGAAACCCTGGTTTAACTCACAGTTCTGCAGCTTCAGGAAGCCATTTCTACAGTTTCCAAACAGATAATCTAATCAGCCAGTCACATGTTGCTGGGGAAACAGCCTCCCTCTGCAAGGGGGCAGGGCTGGAATCTCTCTCCCTTATCTCTCTCCCCGATCGTTTGCTGAGCAGCTGCTCAGCGGGCTTCCTTACAACACCCCCTTCTCTCTCTCTCTCTCTTTTTTTTAAAAAAGTACGATCTGCTTTTGCCCCTGGGCAGTTCAGCTCCAGGGACCACACATTCGCTCCATAAGACGCACAGACATTTCCCTTTACTTCTTAGGAGAAAAAAAGTGTGTCTTACGGAGCGAAAAATATGGTATCATGCTGAGACTTTGAGGAATCCCGGAGTGGCCTGCTTTGGTTCCTCCCACCCCACCCTCACTTAGCAGAACCAGCTGCTCCAGCTCGTATTTCGGATGTTCAACCTCCCCATCTATTGAGGTTGAACACATTTGGTCCTCTGTGTTGGTATTTATCAACAGGAAGGTCTGCAGCAAGGATCCAGGTGAGGGCTTGGAGATGGAGAGTCAGTAGCAGGGGGATAGAGGAGAACCGTTTGGGGAGTGGGCAGAGCACAAAAAGTGATGCAAAGTGAAAATGGCAGGGATAGGATCGAAATAATGAGAACTGTACTGGAGTGGGCAAAGATGTGGGATGTGATACATAAGTAGCAGTCAAGTATAACATTCCTTGTTTTCCTAGAGTGGACATGTGGGGGGATGTTTGGTCCAGCCAGTCGAAAACTTCCTGTTAGCTACCAACATAGAATCATAGAATCATAGAGTTGGAAGAGACCACAAGGGCCATCCAGTCCAACCCCCTGCCAAGCAGGAAACACCATCAAAGCATTCCTGACAGGTGGCTGTCAAGCCTCTGCTTAAAGACCTCCAAAGAAGGAGACTCCACCACACTCCTTGGCAGCAAATTCCACTGTCAAACAGCTCTTACTGTCAGGAAGTTCTTCCTAATGTTTAGGTGGAATCTTCTTTCTTGTAGTTTGAATCCATTGCTCCGTGTCCTCTTCTCAGGAGCAGCAGAAAACAACTTTTCTCCCTCCTCTATATGACATCCTTTTATATATTTGAACATGGCTATCATATCACCCCTTAACCCTCTCTTCTCCAGGCTAAACATATCCAGCTCCCTAAGCCGTTCTTCATAAGGCATCGTTTCCAGGCCTTTGACCATTTTGGTTGCCCTCCTCTGGACATGTTCCAGCTTGTCAGTATCCTTCTTGAATTGTGGTGCCCAGAACTGGACACAGTGCTCCGGGTATGGCCTGACTAAGGCAGAAGAGAGTGATGTTATTGCTTCTTAACAGAGCACTAGGATCACTTTAAGAGCTGGACCATAAAGAAGGCTGATCACCGAAGAATTGATGCTTTTGAATTTTGGTGCTGGAGGAGACTCTTGAGAGTCCCAGGGATTGTAAGAAGATCAAACCTATCCATTCTGAAGGAAATCAGCCCTGAGTGCTCACTGGAAGGACAGATCCTGAAGCTGAGGCTCCAATACGTTGGTCACCTCATGAGAAGAGAAGACTCCCTGGAAAAGACCCTGATGTTGGGAAAGATGGAGGGCACAAGGAGAAGGGGACGGCAGAGGACGAGATGGTTGGACAGTGTTCTTGAAGCTACCAACATGAGTCTGACCAAACTGTGGGAGACAGTGGAAGACAGGAGTGCCTGACGTGCTCTGGTCCATGGGGTCACGAAGAGTCGGATACAACCAAACGACTAAACAACAACACAAAACCCCTTTTGCTCAGACTATGCAGGAACTGAGAAAGCCTAGCTGTGATTGGGAGTCTTGTATCTGTAGTCCTAGGAATCCCTCATTGCTGTTACTTCTACCCTTCTCGAAATGTTTGGAGAGGAGACCCACCCCTTGTTTTATTACACCCGTCAGAATTTAGACACAGAATATTAGAAAATAATATTTTTTGTTGTTGCTCTTCTCTTGCCCAAGGATGCAGATATTGAATTATTAATAATACAAATGACTCCCTTAACTGCTGTTTTATTTCAGCACTTTTTGCATAATGATCGGATTTCTTTCAGGGCACTGTTAGAATTTTTTTTTTAAAGAATCTTGGTTTCACTGTGTTCTAAGCAAACATAACATTACAAATGTTACCATTATAAATACAAATCGTAAGCAAAAAAAGGTTAGCCTTCCTGGCACACTGGCTAAGAAAAATAAATGAAACATCTGTCCAGATGGGATAAATATTCTTCAGTATAATGAAAAGCCAAGACACCAGTGTGTTTTATTCCAATATAAAAACGTTAAGTTACACTCTGTGGTATATCTATTATGTATAGTTTAAAAAACACAGAATTAACTCATAGGCTAATGTGTAGTACTGAGGCACACATCGCTTAATAATTTTGGTGAAATACTTTTAAAGTACACAAGAGAGCTCTGCTGGGTGAGCTCATATAGTACGACTTAGTCTAGCATTCTGTTTTCAACAAAACATAGACAAATGCTTCCAAGAAGTCCACAAAGCAGTCATGAAGGTAGCCAGAGCTTTTTTTTTTGAACGGGAACTTGCCGGAACTCTCCGGTGGGCACCATTGCCATTATAAGAGAACAAGGGAAACGTTCATGGTGAGTTCTGGCAAAAAACAGCACTGAAGGTAGCTGCACTCACCTGTTGTTTCCCTCCACCCCAGTTCATAGTCCCTCTGAACATGGAGATACCATATTGCCATCATGACCAATAGAGAAAGACTGTTGCTCAGTGGCAGAACACATGCTTGGCATGCAGAAGGTTCCATACTGAATCCATGGCATCTTCACGTAGGGCTGGGAAAGACTCCCATTTGAAACTCTGGAGAACTCTGGAGTCAATGTAGACCAAGGACGGGTAACCTGTGGTTCTCCATAAATTGTTGGCCTACAGCTCCCATCACCTTTGACTATTCGCCATGTTGGCGGGGGTTAGTGGTTGCTGGAGTCCAACAACAGCTGGAGGGCTGCAGGTTCCCCACCCCTGGCATAGACAGCACTGGCTACATGGCCAATACAATACTGGCTAACCAGTTGGCCTCCAGTTGTTATTGTTGGACTACAACTCCCATCATCCCTGACCATTGGTCACATTGGCTGGGACTGATGGGAGTTGAAGTCTGACGACAGCTGGAGGGCACCACTTGGTTGCTTCTTAAACTAGATGGATCTGTGTTCTAACTCAATATAATGCCGTTCCGAGCTGTAGATAGACTCATCCTCCATCTTTTCTCTCTCTGTCTGTATCTTGGAGCCCCATTCTATCATAATTTGTAAAATTTCAGTCTGTCAACTGACTAGAGAATGCTTAATTGATCAATTATCTTCAGTTTAACTAATTAAGTGATTAAAATGTTTTAGTTCATTAATTGACTCACCAGATAAAGGGCAGGTGATTAATTAATCAACTAACCGCTTTAACATCTATTGACAACCCTAACTTGTAAATAAACGTGCATGTTATCAAAATCTCACTGCAGGTGTCTTGTGAGATACCGATGGATGTGAATGATTAAAAAGATGTCATGCCATTTTCAAGAGCAAAGATGTAAGATCAGCCCCTCATTTTTAGAGCAGTGGCGGGCAAGCTATGGGCCAGGAGATCCATGTGTCCCCCACCCCACAGATGCAGACTTCCACTGGGCCACTGTTGAGAACATAAGAAAAGCTCTGCTGGACCAAGTCAAAGACTCATCTAGTTCAGTATCCAGTTCTTACTGCAGCCAACCAGATGCCTGTAGACAGCTGGCAGGCAGGACCTACGCAAAGCAGCCCTCTTCAGAGTGGTCTTCTGAGGGATTCCACCTTCGGTGGTGGAGGGATAACAAGAGAGGCTCAACTCTTTTTGAAAAAATAAAATAAATTACTTTTGTTAAAAAACCAGAAGCCTTCCCCGCCCCTTGTATAGTGGGTGAAGAGATACCAAGGGGAGATAAAAGACTGTTTATGTATGCAACAACGACGGCAAGAATTCTCATAGTCCAAAAGTGGAAACAACAAGAAGTACCAGTGAAAGAAGAGTGGCAGATGAAGATGATGGACTTTGCAGAATTGGCGAAGCTGACAGGAAAAATCCGAAACCAGCATGATCAAGTTTTCCAAAAGGACTGGAGTAAATTTATACAATATCTGAAAGACTATTGTAAGCAATTAACATCACTAGCAGGGTTGTCTGAAGACTTGTAATGAGAAATGTTATGTATTGAGTTGAATAGGATCCAAAATGCAGCAGTCTGATTGGTCCTAGAACAATAGGATTCAGAATGCAGCAGTCTGATTGGTCCTAGAACAATAGGATCCAGAATGCAGCAGTCTGATTGGTCCGCAGGAGCCACCCAATCCAGCTCCAGGTGGAAGTGAATCCGCAACCTGATTGGCCTACAGGAGTATCCTGGAATTAGCCAATCACGTGGGGCCCATTGTGTAAATAATGTATATAAAGCAGACGTTCTGGGGGAACTTTCATTCCTCGCTACTACGAGCTGAATAAAGAGCATGAAATCCACACTTGACTCCGAGTATATTTCAAGAAACTTTCTACCTTTCTATATTTATTTAAATTTTGAACCATTATGTAATGAGTGTAATTAGAATGGGAAAACGTGCAAAATGCAATAATATAAAGGTTAATTTTGAAAGCCATGAGGCGGGAGGGAAGGAAGTCGATGAAAGAGGCTCAACTCTGCCAAATTTCAGACAGCTAGATTAAGGACTTTCTGTGCTAGCCACGTTTAAAATTTGTTTGTTTTAAAAAAATATTTTCAAAAGTAAAGCATAAAAGTAAAAAAGCAAATAGCTTAGGTAGGTGGTAGGTAGGTACTGGACAGCAAGGAAGGAATTATAATTGCCTAGGTAGGTGAAACACTATGGTCAAAATTGTGGGGCAGGAATTGACGTTGCCTAAGAACTGAACATGGTGGACTCTCCTTCACTGGAGGTTTTTGAACAGAGGTACTGATACTGAAAATGTCCTGTGTTTACACAGCTGATGTTTCCCCAAACTAGACTGTCCCATAGCCTGGGGAGTCTTTTAGCGATCAACTTGTTATTCCTGCTTTCTCCCCATGGACATTGAATTTTCAGTTTAAGATTTCTAATCTAAGTGCAGTTTATGTATCATGGAAGATTTAATCGATTCGCTGTATTTCTCTAGCAGTACGCAACTCTGGATTTAACTGCCTCTCTCTTTCAGCCATTTCAGGGATAGCCGCAACCTCCCAAAATATAACATTATCTAGGCCAACCGTCTTTGCGGCTGCATCTTACGAACAACTCACTTTTTAAAAAGATATGGATCACTATTTCTGCAGTGGGGACCGAGATTCCACCAAAACCAACAAATGCTGGGCCTGATATTCGGCTATTTGGAAAAGGAAATCAGTTTATTAAATTTTTAATCACAATTTTCGTTCCATGTTATCACATTAATTATTCCTGTAGCTGTTGAGCTCCTCAGAGTTCTCCGTAGCTGTCACACCTTTCATTAAAACGGCAAGTTAATTGGCCTTAAAATATTTAAGATGAATAAGGGAGGCGCTAGGCTAGGAAAATGATTGAAAATGAAAAATTAATTCAAATTGGCTTGGATGCGAGTGTTCCATCAAAGAGACAGAATGCTGGCAGAAGCAGAAACAAATGGAAAATTCGCATGTGGGTGACAGTTCTGATAGCCCTGGTGCCATCCATGAGACTAGGCTCAAATGCTCTACTTTGCCCTGTTTATCCATCCCAATGAACCACTGTTTCCTTCAACCTGTCTCTGGTAAAGCGGGTTCTCCTTCATGGAGAGCATGTGTTGCAGTGGGGGCCAGCAACTCACCCCTCTGTTGCTGGGCGGGATAGTATAGATGGCCACTGCTGTGATTGGGTCCTGGGTGTCGTTGGGGAGATTTTCATGTTGCAATTTGTTGATGGACAGCCCAGTGACTATATATTGTTGGGTTTGTAACGTGTTATTCCTCTTTGCTGAGTGCATTGGATTACCCGCCCTCCCTTCCCTATTTTTAGGCCTCTGCGTTGACCTTGCTATGCCTGTCATGGGGTCGTCTGCTGTTGGGGCAGGGGCCTGGTAGGAATTTTTCCATTTGGCTGATTGGCTGGTGCCATCTGGTTTTCGCCTACTGCACAGCAATTAGTCACAACTTGTAAGGTTTGACAAGCTTTGGAACTGCTAGGTGGGCAGGAGCTGGGACCGAATAATGGGAGCTCACCCCGTCGCGGGGATTCGAACCGCCAATCTTCTGATTGGCAAGCCCAAGAGGCTCAGTGGTTTAACCCACAGCGCCACCAAACTCGGGTATAAATATGTGTAATTAAACCATATTTCTTAAAGACACAACAAACCTCCACCATGTCTGGATTCTCAATGGAAACATGACCCTGGGTGAGCACCCGGGAACCCCTGAAATCTCATGCATCGCTCGGCAGAGAATGGGGGTGCTGTGCGACCTTTGTAACAATATATTGGTCCTCTGAGAATCCTCAGTGGCAGCGAGCATAGAGTGTGGACAAGCATAGAATGAACATAGTACGGGGTCCCCTCTCCTAACATAGTTGTCTTCTAGCCACGGTGACATTTTCCATCTTAATGAACCACCCACTATGCCGTATGCTTCTCAGGTGGCGGAACAGATTTATTTTGCGTAAAATAATCACCAGCACTTCCTCTAGTCCTTTCTCCCATTCTGGGAAACAAAGCAATAATTTCTTGCTATTACCTTTGCTATCAGCGTACCAGAAGTCTGCCAGCTTCCCCTTTTCACCTTTCCCAGTTTTCTGCTTTCTTGTCTGAATGCACTTCATCATTTTAAAATTTTCCTTCTGGCGGATTCAATACCCAAATAACTATTCCTTTACAATGCACATATAGCAACCCCAATTTTCCGTTAGCAGGATTTTCTTCATTTTCACAGCAAGGGAAAGCACTTCATTATAGATCTAGTCATCTGTATGTCAGGTGAAGTAAGCTTTTTTTCTTTTTATTCTGGTGTGAATCTGAACAGAATATTTCCCCCCCACCCCCGAGCAGTGGTGGAAGAATGTGGAGTAGCAGACTGTTCCCTGGGTGCATTGGAACATTGGATTGTGAATATTTGGCAGAGGATCACTTCTATATCACCCCTGCAAAAAAGCAGCAAGTATTTTTAAAGAGGAATCCTTTGATTTCCCTCCACCCCTGCAAGAAATGCTGCTTTTCCTATCAAGAACTCGATTGCTTCCCTCCAAATTTCACCATGCCATGCGAGAGCGTTACATTGACATTGCTTTGAGATCCTGTCCAGTTTCCTGTTTTCCCTTAGTGTCTTGGGAAACCCCAAAGGCAGGACAGCCTGTGGAACAACAAGAAAAGCCACTACAGGAATAACAATTGCATGGGCACAGAAATCTTGTTGCATAGGTGGTTTTAGGGTAGCAAGACCGGTGCAATCACGCTGGGTGCCACACTGCAGGGCACACCAAAATAATGCTATGCGATGGAGTGTGAGAGGCTGGAGCAGCGAATTTTAGCACCGCACAGGGTGCCACTAAAATTTGAGAGCCCAAAGTCTGCCACCGCTTGTTTGCTCCTAATTGCATCTGATCTCTGTTGAGCTGCTTAGAGGAAAGGACAAAGCTCAGCATCAGAGCATGTGCTTTGCGTGTAAAGTAAAGGTAAAGGGACCCCTGACCGTTAGGTCCAGTTGCGGATGACTCTGGGGTTGCTCGCTCATCTCGCTTTACTGGCCGAGGGAGCCGGCGTACAGCTTCTGGGTCATGTGGCCAGCATGACCTAGCCGCTTCTGGCGAACCAGAGCAGCGCACGGAAACGCGGTTTACCTTCTCGCCGGAGCGGTACCTATTTATCTACTTGCACTTTGATGTGCTTTCAAACTGCTAGGTTGGCAGGAGCAGGGACTGAGCAACGGGAGCTCACCCCGTCACGGGGATTCGAACCACCGACCTTCTGATCGGCAAGCTCTAGGCTCTGTGGTTTAACCCACAGCACCACCCGCGCTGTGTAGAAAGCTCCAAATTCAGTCTGCAACATCTCCAGATAGAGCTAGGATAACACTCTGGTCTGAAACCCTGGCAAGCCTCTGCCAGTCATAGAACCATAGAATTGTAGAGTTGGGAGGTACCCCAAGGGTCATCTAGTCCAACCCCTTGCAATGCATGAATCTCAGCTAAAGAATTCATGACAGATAACCATCCAACCTCTGCTTAAAAACATCCAAGGAAGGAGAGTCCACAACCTCCCAAGGGAGACTGTTCCACTGCCGAACAGCTCTTACAGTCAGAAAGTTCTTCCTGAAGTTTAGTTGGAATCTCCATTCTTGTAACTTGAATGCATTGGTTCGAATCCTACCCTCCAGAGCAGGAGAAAACAAGCTTGCTCCATCCTCCATGTGACAAGTCTTTAGATATTTGGCTATCATATCTCCTCTCAGTCTCCTCTTTTCAAGGCTACACATACCCAGCTCCTTCCTCATAAGACTTGGATTCCAGACCCTTGATCATCTTGGCTGACCTCCTCTGCACACCTTCCAGCTTGTCAACATCCTTCCTAAATTATGGTGTCCAGAATTGGACACAGGACTCCAGGTGTAGTCTGACCAAGGTAGAATATCACTTCCATTGATCTGGACACTATATGTATGGACAATACTGAGCTAGATGCACCAATGGTTACGGCAGCTTCCTTTCTTCCATCTCAAGGGGATGGGCTGTAGCTCAGTGGTAGAGCATCTGCTTTGCATGCAGAAGGTTCCAGGTTCAATCCCCAGCATCTCCAAATAGGTCTGGGAAAGGACTCCTATCTGAAACCCAAGGGAGCTGCTGCCAGTCAGTGTGGACAGTACTGAGCTAGATGGAGCAATGATCTGATTCAGCACAAGGCAGCTTTCTATGTCCCCAGCTGTAATGCTGCTCCTTGGCCATATGTGCGAACAGCACTGATGCGCAGCAGAGAGCAGGTGAGCTCTTCTGGCAAGCTGCCATGCTGGTGGCACAGAGAGGAAGGTGCCCCCATCTGGTTGCCAGGGGTCTTCCACCCCTGGTTCCTTACTCCTGATGATTACATTCAATTCTGCCATGTGGCCTAGAAAAATAGAAAGCCTAATCTAGTAATGCATAAAGGCAAGAGAGTGGTTATTTCCAGCAAATTAATTTAATTGGCTCTACTACAGGAGCAAGAATGAGCCATTTACAGTTCCTGTGGGAGGAGTATTTGAAAGTAGCTCAAGGAAAGTAGAGGAGGGGAGGGTGGAAATCTATTGAAGATCTAACATCATGCCAAAACCCCACTGTTTACAGCACTACCTAATTGCAACTGCAATTTTACATGCTAATGTGTTGTCTCAGTCCTGTTTTCTTCTTTTAAAATAATTACTTGATGCACCCATGTAATTAAATATGTCCCCTTTCAAAACCTATTTGGAAAAGAGAGAGAGAGAGAGACAGAGAGAAAAGGAAAGCTAAATAAAGGCACTGTGTCAAATCAGTCATAAGATTAAAATTGCTCTGATTTTCATATTAATTTGATAATGATGTATCTGCTCTACATATTTTCTTGCCAAATGCCCTGCAAAATACCTCCTCCAAACACACCGTAGGTGGGAGGCACTCTCTGTTGACAATGCTGTGGATTTTGCTGGTGTGACTTCTCTTACAAATGGTGGGTGGATAATGTCATTTATGCAGTTCCATCACTAGATGGCGCTGAACTTAGTTGTAGTCAGCAGTTTTTCTCCTGCTGCTGCTTTGCTCTTTTTGGAAAGAGACATCAACATCTTTCTGTAGCTTATGGACTGATATATGTCCATGTTAGGTGCTGCTCAGTTTGATCCAAGACAAGTCAAAGGACAACAAATTAGGGGGGATCTTTTTTTAATGGGAAGATTTAAAGATAGGAAGTCAGATTGTTGGTCCATCCAGCCCAGCATTGTCCACAATGGCTTGCAGTGGTTCCCCAGAGTTTCAAACAGGAGTCTCTCTCAACTCTTCCTAGAGATACCAGGGGATAGAAGGGCTACTTCTGGTTTAGACTCAGGACTTCTAAATCCCATGATTCTGAATCTGAACTAAGTCTTGAAGAACTCTTGTCTCAGTGCAAAGTCTGAGTTCCCAGGGATCCCTCAAGAAGAAGCTAATTCTGTAGAGCAGGGGTGTGGAACCTGTGGCCTTTCAGAACGACAACTTCAATCATCCCTAACAATGCCAACTGCTGAGGCTGATGGGAATTGGTCCAATGACATCTGCAGAGCCACAGGTCCCCCCCCCCCCCCGCTGAACAGGCTGCTTTGAACTCTCCTCTATTATGCAAAGGGTCAGCATACCAGCACATCTTTTGCTTGTGTTCCTATAACTTAGTATTAGTACCAAATGAATGGAGGTTCTGCTGGAGAGAACAATCCATTTCCTTTGGATGTTCAAATCCTTAGAAGATTAGTTTGTCAAATAATGTATAAAAGAACGAGGCAGGTTTAATCAAAATAGAAAACAGCAATCCTATAATTTCATGGGCGTCAGCTCACAACAACATCAGGGCTGATGGCCAATCAATAGCTTTTTCTATGCTAATTTTGAAATCATTAACAGGGACATAGAGTTGTAAAGAGACTCTGTGCTAATCCATGTTGGTAAACAAGGTGTGCTGCTCCCAGCGCTGTCTGCACTTCCTACAATATTACTGAGATGTGACCGGAAGTCGGATGCGGAGCTGTGCGCTAGTTCAAAATTACAAACTTTGGACCTTTGCTTTGAGCCATCACAGCAATTCTTCATTATTTATGTTTGTGTAACTATGTACCTATTAATTCATGGTATTAATTATTATTACAATTAATTTATTAATCACCTTCTAAACCACCATCCTAAGGCAATGCATCAGCAAAGAAAGCTAAAGCAATTCTAGGCTTTCATCATCAGAAGTGTAGTATCCAGATCGATGGAAGTTATAGTACCGCTCTACTCTGCCTTGGTCAGACCACACCCGGAATACTGTGTCCAGTTCTGGGCACCACAGTTTAAGAAGGATGTTGACAAGCTGGAATGTTTGCAGAGGAGGGCGGTCAAGATGATCGAGGGTCTGGAAACCAAGCCTTATGAGGAATGGTTGAGGCAGTTGGGTATGTTTACCCTGGATAAGAAGAGACTGAGACAAGATATGACAGTTATCTTCAGTTATCTAAAGGATTGTCACATGGAGGATGGAGCAAGCTTGTTTCATGGGAGGGTAAACATACCCAAGCTTCATGGGAGGGTAGGACTCAAAACAATGGATTCAAATTAAAGGAAAGGAGATTCCGACTAAACATCAGAAAGAACTTTCTGATGGTAAGAGCTGTTCAACAGAGGAACAGACTACCTTGAGAGGTGATGGACACTCCTTCGTTGGAGGATTTTAAACTTGGATGACTACTTTTCAGGGATTCTTTAGCTGTGATTCCTGCACTGGAGGGGTTGGACTAGATGATGCTTGGGGTTCCTTCCAACTCTACAATTCTATGATGTGCATGCAAGATAATAAAAACTGTTAAAAACACAAATACAACAAATACATTTGAAACAAGACTAAAGCCCTAGCATAGGAGCAAACTCCTAGGGGCCGAGGTCCCTTCACCCCCCCCCCCAATAAAATATTTGACGGGGCCGGGGGGACCCAAAATTAAAGAGCATTGCCATTCAAACAGTGTATGCGCACCATGTGTTGTGATTGATTACCTGACGCTCCCCGAATATTTTATCCAAGTTGGCACCCCTGAGCCCTAGCGAGTGGACATTTGTGGTGCAGATCCATTTACCCAGCTGGCAAAGCCTGTTAAAACAAAAATGTCTGCAACTGTTTTGGGAAAGTGCTGATAGTGGGTGCCTGCTGTACCTTAACAGGAATCCTATTCCACAGAACTGTCAGCATATACCCCGCCTGGGGCAGTTTGTGAGAATGCCCCAAAGCCAGAGCAAAGTCGTGTGCACACATTCCCGGCTACTAGAGTAGTCTGGTGGCGCAGTGATATGTGATTGTTCGCCAGATTGAAGAACAACACACACAAGCCATAATTAAGGCTACACTATTTATTGTAGGAATAGTGCAGAGAGAATCTCTGCTGCCATCTCAGTAAGACAGAGCTGGCATAAAGCGTCCGTCCAGCTTCAGGTCTAGCCAGAAGAGAGAGCACAAAGGCTAGAATTACAATAGTACAGTGAAACATAAACATTCCATGTAGGAAAACAGATAAGGCAGCTTTCTCACGGCTTAGTGAGACAGGCAAAAGTCAGACCGGCATCGCTGCAGCTGGCTTGGACGAAGATCATAACAAGAACATGGGCAGCTACAGCAAACGCCCAGTTCTGAATTACTGTGGAGTGGGCTTCTGAGATCTTTGGAACTTGCAAGAGAAATTCTCCCACAGACCACAGCGATCCATTGGATGTACATGGGATAAGTAACCTGGTCTTGAACTGTGGAGGGCCTTATATGTCAGTTCCAAGACCTTGAATTTGTCCCAGTATGTCAGGGACTGGCTAGACAAGGAGGAATGGTGGGAGGCTACAGCTGGAGGAACCCTTCAGATAAGCATCATAGCAGGAGGGCTCCGAGCTAGGAGAATAGTGGTGGGATACAGAAGACAGGTCAGAGGAGGAAAGGGAGGCAGATGGATTGGAGGCTGAGCAAGCAACAGGTTTGAGTGAGAGTGAAGCAGCTGAGAAGGAGGAGGAAGAGGAGGAGGAGGAGACTGCGACAGATCCACAGCAACCTGACAGTTCCACTGTTTTCCTCTGCCCTCCTCTCCTGTCTCCAAGAACAAGGATTACACGTAGCAGAGCAAAAGGCACAGAGAGCCCCTCCTGGAAGGAGTTTGAGACTGTTGAGAAGGCAGCCAGCTGGGGAGGAGCCTTCGGAGGAAGTGGGAGGCTCAGATCCTCAGTCCTGGCAACTGCTTCATCGGGCTAGTCCTGCCCGTGGAGTTCCCTACTTGAATTTTGTCTCTTTGAGTAAAGAATCGACTTCACTGCTCATCCCCGAGTCTCTGTGCTGACCCACAGCTGAACCTGCCCTGACATAGTAGCAAATTGGTAGCCAGGACACAAATAAGGTGTTCTATAGAGGGTGGTGGTAGTCTTTATATACTGCTTAATATGTGAGATCACTTATCAGTTTACATAAAACACAATAAGATGGTGTGTGGGTCTTTAAGGAGTAATGCATATTGGTTCACTTATTTCAAAATGAAGTCAGCTAGTCTTGCTGTGCTGCCCTCTCCTCCCTGCTTATTCTCCTGAGTGGTGGCCCCAGTGTCTTACCCCAACAGTACTATCAGCTGGAAGCTGCATTGGGGCATTTGTTCCTTGCCCCTACCTTAATGTGATTGCACAAGCATCATTTATGTTTGAATTAAAAGGTAAAGGGACCCCTGACCATTAGGTCCAGTCGCGGACGACTCTGTGGTTGCGGCGCTCATCTGCTTTACTGTCCGAGGGAGCCGGCGTTTGTCCTCAGACAGCTTCCAGGTCATGTGGCCAGCATGACTAAGCCACTTCTGGTGAACCAGAGCAGCGCACGGAAATGCCGTTTGCCTTCCCGCCGGAGCGGTACCTACTTATCTACTTGCACTGCTTGCTTTTGAACTGCTAGGTTGGCAGAAGCAGGGACCGAGCAACGGGAGCTCACCCCGTCGTGGGGATTCAAACTGCTCACCTTCTGATCGGCAAGCCCTAGGCTCTGTGGTTTAACTCCCAGTGCCACCCATGTCCATGTTTGCATTATAACCCAGCGTTTCCCAACCGGTGTGCCGCGGCACACTAGTGTGCCGCGAGACACCGGCTGATGTGCCGCGGGAAAAGGGACCTGCAGCCCAGGGCTGCACAGGACCGTGGCGACGGCGCTGCTGGAGCCCGGCGGCGAAGCGGAAGCCAGGGCGGCGCTGCTCCCTTGGCTGCAGCAGCAGCAGCAACAGCAGCCTCGCGCGAGAATCCCGACCGGAAGCCTCGCACGAGAATCAGAGCCCAGGGTGCCCTGCAGCCCCGCGCTGCACAGGACCGTGGCGGCGGCAATGCTGGAGCCCGGCGGCGAAGTGGAAGCCAAGGCGGCGCTGCTCCCTTGGCTGCTGCAGCAGCAGCAACAGAAGCCTCGCGGGAGAATCCCGACCTGGTGCCCCAGCTGATGGGCGGGAGAAAGGACGCCGCGCTACAGCTGATCCCAGAGGTAACTCTGGGTCAGGAGACCCGGCACAGCCGGGTCGGGGAGGAGCGGTGTGCCGCGAGATTTTTTTAATGAAACAAGTGTGCCGTTGCCTAGATTAGGTTGGGAAACACTGTTATAACCAACCAATTCACTATTTTGTTTTCCTTTACAATTCCCCCACCTTGAGCTTTTGTAATCAATTAAGTAGAACCAAAATCATGTTATTTCTCCATTGGTGAGCAGAACAATGGACTTCCATAGCTCAATGCTTTTTACAAATTTCATCGGCGATCTCAAGAGTTTACAAGATTGCATTTCAAATAATGAATATACAAATGAAGAAAAACGAGGCTGTAAATTTGAGGGCGGAGAGGACGTGGTGGAGATTGCTGAGATACCTGTAAAAAGGTACAGAGGGGCTGATCAATGGAATCTGATGTTTTAGCATGAGACTGTGAATGGTGAGCAAACCAGACCGGCCCATATTATGTCTGAGATTTTTCAAAATGACAGAATAATGGATCATCTTGAAACCTATTATTTGGCATTAATGAATGTTCAGAGGGATTTGGCAAAGGGGGAGAAATCAATTATGATAGTATTGAGATATGCTGGCCTGCTTCTGTTCATCCAAAAATAAATAACCAGCGCTGGCTTCAAAGGTACAAATAAGCCATATTCCTTTGAGAAATGTAAGCATCACAGATAAAACAGCCACTGTAATTCAATGTTTGCTGCATGTAAATTATGTAGCAGCTCAAGACGAGTGCAGCAGACATTTAACCCATACAGCTCGATCCAGAGATCTGCATGGGGAAGGGCTGTAATTCACAGAGTAGTTCAGGAAATCCCTAGCCTCATGCAACGCCCCAGGTTCACAGGACATTCTCTGGATTGGATCTCTGGACCATCAAATACAACAGCATGTCTTGTGCCAAGAACAGTATCAAAGCACTGGTAGACCTTTCAATGTTTTAAGAAGTAGTAAGCTCTAGTTAGGGACGCGGGTGGCACTGTGGGTTAAACCACAGAGCCTAGGGCTTGCCGATCAGAAGGTCGGTGGTTCGAATCCCCGCGACGGGGTGAGCTCCCGTTGCTCGGTCCCTGCTCCTGCCAACCTAGCAGTTCGAACGCACATCAAAGTGCAAGTAGATAAATAGGTACCGCTCCAGCGGGAAGGTAAACGGCATTTCCGTGTGCTGCTCTGGTTCACCAGAAGCGGCTTAGTCATGCATGACCTGGAGCTGTATGCCGGCTCCCTCGGCCAGTAAAGCGAGATGAGCGCCGCAACCCCAGAGTCGTCTGCGACTGGGCCTAACGGTCAGGGGTCCCTTTACCTTTACTAAGCTCTAGTTAATACTTTGGCAGCCATATTTGACGCCAGTTGAAGTTTCTAAACCCTTTACAAGAGCAGCCCCATGAGAACATTCTATTATTTGTGGTGGTGGTGGTGGTTCTAAAAAGGTTTGTGAGGCAGGGCTTTCCCTTCTTTGAGATGCTTGGCTATTTTATCTTTAACAATACAGTGGTCCCTCAGTTTAAGAACAGTCCAGTTTAAGAACGACTTGGTTTACGAACTCCGCAAAACTGGAAGTAGTGTCCCGGTTTGCAAACTTTACTTTGGTCTAAGAATGGAAGCCGAACGGTGGAAGGGCAGTGGCGGTGGAAGGCCTCATTAGGGAAAGCACGCCTCGGTTTAAGAAAGGACTTCCGGAACGGATTAAGTTCGTAAACCGAGGTGTTGTTGTTGTTGTTTAGTCGTTTAGTCGTGTCCGACTCTTTGTGACCCCATGGACCAGAGCACACCTGGCACTCCTGTCTTCCACTGCCTCCCGCAGTTTGGTCAGACTCATGTTGGTAGCTTCGAGAACACTGTCCAACCATCTCGTCCTCTGGTCCAACCATCTCGTCCTCTGAGGTACTACTGCAAATACTTTCGACAACTTTTCCCATAGCAGATGTTAAGCCAACTGGCCTTTAATTACCAGCATCCCCCTGGATCCCTTTTTAAAATTGGAGTTGTATTGGCTACTTTCCAGTCCTCAAGGGACACGTTACATATTTTTGATCGAAGATCAGCAATTACACTTTTGAGTTCCTTGAGAACTCTTGGGTGGATGCCATTCAGACCTGGCAATTTGTCAGTTGTTATTTTGTCTATCAGGTCTAGAACTTCCTCTCTCGTCACCAGTATCTGAGGCCAATGTCACATGCAGTAGAGTATAGCTTGACCACAAAACTGAGAAGAAACAGTTTAGGAGAAACCTATCGCTGACGGTTAGAGTCAAAATCAATGCCAGATAAGGTACAAGGAGAGCTCTGCATGTACAACAAAAATATTGGTTTGAACAAGTCTTTTCAAGGACTGTGGTTGGGTGAGGGATGGTGAGGTGCTGTGTTAGAAGGTGTTTAGCTAGAGATGAACCAGCTAAGATGACATATGTTTCCTGTACAGGATTTGTGCTAATGGAAATGATCTCACAGTCTTTTTTGGGACTCTGTCTAGTAATGCATTGCTGAGTAAAGTCTGAATAATTGGGGATTTGGTGTGAGCCTCTGTACTGAACCCCAAAAGTGAGTTTCCTAACCTCAAGGTTCAATTGCTGCAATGTATGTATATGTATATGTAGGACTGTCTCTGAAGACCAGGCATAGGCAAACCCGTCCCTCCAGATGCTTTGGGACTACAACTCCCATCATCCCTAGCTATCAGAACTGATGGTCAGGGATGATGGGAACTGTAGTCTCAAAACATCTGGAGGGCCGAGTTTGCCTATGCCTGCTGAAGACGGTTCAGAAACTTCAGCTAGTGCAGAATTCAGTGGTCAGGTTGCTCACTGGAGCAAGACAGTTTGAGCATATTACACCGATCCTGGTCTGACTGCACTGGCTAGCAATTAGTTTCCGGGCCCAATTCAAAGTGCTGGTTTTGACCTATAAAGCCTTAAAAGGCTCAGGACCGCAATACCTCAAGGACTGCCTCTTCCCATATGAACCTACCTTGACCCTGAGATCATCTTCTGAGGCCCTTCTTCATGTGCCTCCTCCTCAAGAGATCCGGAGGGTGGCAACATGAGAACAGGGCCTTCTCTGCAGTGGCTCCCCATCTCTGGAATGCTCTCTCCAGGGATGTTCGCCTGGTGCCTTCATTATACACCTTTAGGCACCTGGCAAAATCATTTCTTTTTAATCAGGCCTTTGGTTGATTTGATTGCCATCCTATGCAATCCTATGCAAATTTTAAAATGTGGTTCTTTTTTTTGGGGGGGGGGTTATAGGGTTGTTGTTGTTTTTCTATTGATTATAAATATTGTGGTTTTATATTTTGATTTTTTTCTGTGAACCGCTCTGAAACCTCTGGGTATAGGGCAGTATATAAATTTTATATATATATATATATATATATATATATATATATATATATATATATATATTCTCCCGTCTTGGGATATGCAATGAATTGGTCAATCTGTCCAAACAGCCACACACCTCATTGTAGTAACTAGGAAAAACAAAGAAAAACAACTCTATCAGGGGCAATTAGAAAAGTATAGTTTTGTTGCACCTAAGCAGCTCAGTGGCAACAAACTTGATATTTGGGGCAGGAGAAGATTGCCAGCAAAATCAGTCTTGGAAACAAATGTCAAGGTGAGCACTCATCTAAATTGTTTGTCTCGGGGCATAGATGGGATAAAGTCTCACTAGAACCTTTGTCATGAAACTCAATACAAATTGGAAGTGACTTGGCTTTCCATTAGGCCAGCTCCTCCCGGTAATGTAAACTGATCCCCAAGGAGTGTTTCTAATAAGACTTTTGACAAATTTATCTGTGGAAACTAATCCCCTTTGATTATGAGCTGCAAAGAGTAGTTGGAGATGGTCTGGGTCCTTTCCTATAGCAATGAAAGTCAAAGGAAGTTTTGCCTCTGATTTTATTGGAGTTGTTGCAAAGCAGGAAGCCATTTTGCCTGAAGTCACAAGGTCTGGAGGAAAACACTGCTTTTATTCGGTCTTCACTTAGGACAAGGGATGGGGGAGAAATGCAATGAAGCTGGCATTTAAAGCATAGCTGTCAACTTTCAGATTTGAAAATAAGGGATTTTTGGGAACTTTCGGCTTTGAAAATAAGGGATTCCACGAGGGCGGTACAATGGCACCAAGTAGCCTTGCCACCCTGCGCTCCAGAGGCTGCGCGCGAGCGGGTGAGCGAAAGAGCAAGAGCGTAGATGGCAGGCAGGCTGTCTGTCTGGTTGAGCGTGAGGGTCTGGCTGCACAAGGCATGCAAGCTCCGCCCCCCAGTCGGTCTCAGACTCCTTATTGGCAGCCGAGCAACGCAGCTGAGGAGCCTCCCTGGCCGGCAGGGAGGGAGAGGAGCTGCTTCCTTTGAAATCCGGGAAATTTAAGGGATACCAACAATCCGGGATAGCAGCAGGAAATGGCATTGGAATAAGGGAGTTTCCCACAAAAAAAGGGAGGGTTGACAGCTATGATTTAAAGGTGAACCTACTTAATTTGCATCTTGAGGCCCCAAGCCAGCCCCCCATGAAATAACTACACACGGACACAGAATTAAGGCTGATGGGTAACATTAAGGCCACAACTTTATTGACTGCAAATTAAATGTGAGTGGTATTGGCATTGGCATTGGCTGAAGACTATAACGGACTACTGCCCCAGTTGACAGAGTCTATATAGGTAAACCCATCGGGGCAGCAACATCGGGGTTTTGCCCGACAGAAGCTTACCGCGAGGTTCCTGTGATCCCGGCATGGCCCTAGCCCAACAAGCGGACTTCGGACGAGATTCGGGACCCCCAGATTCCTTTAACGGAATACCTTTTGATCATTGAGGGGCAGGTGATGGCCACACCTCCCCTTCAAACACAAAATTAAGCCAATGCCTAACCGCAAAACCTGGAAAGTTGTGACGATTGCTAAGGGGGTAGGCAAAAAACCAAGTAGCCAGGGCCAATTTGCCAAATGGATAAAAATTCCTACCTGTCCCCTGTCCCAAGACAGGCGACTCACACATAGTCCAAAGCAAGGCCGAGAACCTACACTAAGGGCGGGAGGGCGGGTGTTCAGCAGCGCCAATCAAGTGCCTAGGGGACTCTTGCGATGATGCTTATATAATTCCGTAACCACCTCCACCCCTTTCCTGATTGGCTGTGACCCGTGATGCCTATTTAGAGAAATGAAACTTAGACCTAGAAACGAAACCTACTTAGTCAGGGGTGTGTCCAGGGGCCCAGTCGCAAGAAGGACCGCCTTCTGAGGACGATCCCATTTGCAGGTTCTGAAAGAAGGCACGAAGGAAAAAATGCAGATTTCTGAAATTTGCACTTCTCTGATTTTTTCCAGTGTGGCTCTCCAGTCGAGTAATGCATCTAACAATGTATCTAGTAAGGTAAAGTGTTCGCTAAAATGCATATATGGATGCAGTTTCCTTATTGAGTATCCCAGAATGCCTCTAGACCCCAGCAAACATCATGTTGGGATCCACATGCATTCTTGGATATTAAAAATGGTCGGTGTTGCAGCTCCTTTGCTCAGCCCATCTCTTGTCCGTTTCTAATTCATTTGCTCAGTTGGCTGTTGTTCTTTCTACTGATGTTTTTAAACATCTCTCTCACACACAAACACACATGGTGTATATATGATGTTTCAAGCTTTCATGTTTTGATTGGTTATTTTGCATTTTACTTTGCATGCTACTCTTATTGAGCATCACTCAGCGAACAAGTGGGATACAAGCTTAACCATCAGATCACTACCTGCCCTCCAAAGAACTTGACTGAAATGAGCCTTTGCATTTATTTCTCGCAACACCCTGCTCTGCATTGACTGGCAATGGCTTTCTATGGCCAAAGTCCATTCCCTTAAAATGATGGCTTCCAGGTTAAAAATGAGAAACTTTAGGCCCTGAGGCAGGATCCTGGACCTCAGATGAGATCCTAGAATCTGTGTTCCACCTTTAGGCTCAGCAGGGAATAAGGCTGCTCAGTTTTAATCTCGCAGTTGGCAGGAAATATGCACCTCTGTGAATGACTTGGGCTGATCATCCAATGCAACAGTACCTTCCACTTGTGGTATTTCCAGGTCCAGCTAATACAGCTCTCAGTTCTTTTAGCATTTGACCTTAGCATCACTAGGCTGGCAAATGTACCCTCTAGGTCAGGCTTCCTCAAACTCAGCCCTCCAGATGTTTTTGGCCTACAACTCCCATGATCCCTAGTTAGCAGGACCAGTGGTCAGGGATGATGGGATTTGTAGTCTCAAAACATCTGGAGGGCCGAGTTTGAGGAAGCCTGCTCTAGGTTAAGGGTAGCCAATGCAGCATCCTTCGGATGTTGTTGGAATACAACTCCCATCATCCATGACCATTGACCATGTTGGATGGAGTAGATGGGAGATGAAGTCCAACAAAATCTGGAGGGTACCACATTGGCTGTGCCCGTGTGGCTATCATCTCCATCAAGTGTTGCTAGGGCGCTTTGGCAGGCACCGTCCAGTCTTAAAATGACTGGCTTAATACTTCTGGAATAATGACAGGATGTCAGGCCTGCATCTCTCCCAGGCATCTTTTATGTAGCAGTAGGGGCAGAGATAGAAGTGCCATTGGTTTCCAAGAATAGCTCAAATGGAAAGAACTGCAGGCTCAGGGGAAAAAGAAGAGGAAGGGAGGAAGAGATGAATTGAGGGGGGGGGGGAGGACAGAGATTGCAGATCTTAATGAGGACATGTCCCCATTATTTCAAATCTGCTTTAGATCCAAATGTTCTGCCCCAGCAGTAGCCCAGTAGGGTTCAAAGGATATTTTCTAGCAAACAAGCAAACAGAACTTTCCTGAGAGAGAAAAAAATAAAACATACCTGCAAGAATTCACTTGCTGGGCAGATAATAATGTAGAGCAGATGCTGGTATCTATGTGCTATTCCTAATGCACAGAGAAATCTGCAGATGTTTCTTGTTTTCCCCCCAGTGTGATGGAACCCAAGAAGGCCCCAGGCATTTTTAGAAAACATCAATTTGGGGCTTAGTCTACCCAAAGAAGCCAATGACACATTGTTTCTCTGAGCAGGGGAGCCATCTCGCCCTCAGGATTGTGGGTGCCCACCACCGTAACGCGAACATGCAACATCACACGCACACGCCTGCACATAGTGCATGGGACATCACATGCACGATGCTCTGCATTATATTATTGTGGTTGCTCAAGCAGCCACCCCCTGGAGTTGGTGCCTATATCTTTGAGTTCTGGAACACAGGGGACCATGGGGCAAAGTGTCCTGTATGGATATACACCAGATCCAGCCAGATCCCAAACCAAATTGGGTCAACTGTGTTGACCCAGGTTTTGGCTGGACCAAGTTCAGCTGCCCTGGATCCCAACAGATCACGATGGGTTCACCCAGTGTGTTCCAGGACAGTCAAAAGTAGGACAGTTTGGTGTAGAGGGGGAAGAAATGGTCGTGGAGTCAACTTGTGTGCATATTCTTCTTTGTGAGCCCCTGTTTAATCATAGTTTAAGCTTGGATACAGGAAGCAATAGAATGACCCTAGAGTTTCATGCAGAATGTTGGATGGTATGAGTTGAACTTAGAAAGCAACTTTAAACCAAATCAGAAAATTGGTCCATCTAGCTCACTATTGTCTAAACTAACAGGCAGCCACTCTCCACAGCTTCTGATAGGGCTACCCCAAGACCTACCTGGAGATGTTGAGGATCAAATCTGGGGTCTCTGCATGCAAACCAGATGCTCTACCACTAAGATTTTATTTCTCCTCACCTCTGGAACTGCTTTGGGAGAGGATTGTAACCAGAATTTTTTTGATAGAATGTTGCTCCCCCAAATAGCCCAACAGCATGAATGTGGTGATTCCAAAAAGTGGGACCATCGCTGAAAAGCCCCGTTACTAGTACAGTGGTACTTTGGTTCTTGAACTTAATCTGTTCCAGGAATCTGTTCAACTCCTGAAACTGTTCAAAAACCAAGGCACGGCTTCCGATTGGCTGCAGGAGCTTCCTGCACTCAAGCGAAAGCTGCATCGGATGTTCGGCCTCCGGAAAACATTCAATAATATTAATAATAATAATAATTTATTTGTACCCCGCCCATCTGGCTGGGTCTCCCCAGCCACTCTGGGCGGCTTCCAGCAAACATTAAAATACATAAACATATCACAGATTAAAAATTTCCCTGAACAGGGCTGCCTTCAGGTGTTTTCTAAATGTCGTGTAGTTGTTAATCCTTTTAACCTCTGATGGGAGGGCCTTCCACAGGGCGGGCGCCACTACCGAGAAGGCCCTCTGCCTGGTTCCCTGTAGCTTTGCTTCTTGCAGTGAGGGAACCGCCAGAAGGCCCTCGGCGCTGGATCTCAGTGTCCGGGCTGAACGGTGGGGGGGTGGAGACGCTCCTTCAGGTATACAGGACTGAGGCCGTTTAGGGCTTTAAAGATCAGCACCAACACTTTGAATTGTGCTCAGAAACGTACTGGGAGCCAATGTAGTTCTCTCAGGACTGGTGTTATGTGGTCCCGGCGGCCGCTCCCAGTCACCAGTCTAGCTGCCACATTCTGGATTAATTGCAGTTTCAAAGTCATCTTCAAAGGTAGCCCCACGTAGAGCGCATTGCAGTAGTCCAAGCGGGAGATAACCAGAGCATGCACCACTCTGGTGAGACAAAAACTGGAACACTTACTTCTGGGTTTGCAGTGTTCGGGAGCCAATTTGTTCAGCAACTAAGCCATTCGGGAACCAAGGTTTGACTGTACAGTACAAACCATTTTTGTACTAGTTCAGGTAAAATACTACTGCCTCATTTTATTATTTTATTTTATTTTATTTTTTGCCCAAAGGCTACCAACTCAGGCTGATTAATGTATTTTAATATCTGTTGGAGGCCGCCCAGAGTGGCTGGGGGGACCCGGCCAGATGGGTGGGGTACAAATAATAAATTATTATTATTATTATTATTATTATTATTATTATTATTATGCTCGAACTCTGCCCTACTAGTCAGCATTCTTAGCCCTGTGGCTTTTGCATCCACATCACGGAATCCAGTATGATAATTTACATTTGGTTAGGGGATTTGATGCATGGTGAAATATTATGAATATATTACAGTTTCACCTTACTTAGAAATAAGCCATTGAGGAGGATCAGGAGAGTTTGAAGCAGCGTGTGTACATTCTTGTATTTACGGCATGAATTGCCTTGTTTAAAATTAAAATTTTAATAACCTTTCAGACATAAAGCCTCAGGGGAAGCTGTCTCTTTCATAGCAGCTCAAAAGGTTTAGGGAGGGGTCCATTCCAATCCAGCTTTTAAAATTTGATACAACCCTCTCTTTTTTGTTCTGGAAAAATGCCTCTTTTGGAAGGAACAATCGTCCTCCGATGCAATGATCATAATGAGGAAATGATACTGAGCCCGACTTCAAAGGCAATGGGGGGGGGGGGGAGAAGATACAGAGGCTTTATGTGATAAATGTACTAGCTGTGATAACCCTTTTGCTGACTTTCCTCCGGGGTATTCTAATTTGTATTAGCTTCCAGAGTCATCAGAATCACACGTAGTTGTCTCTGAAGCTGGGAACCTAACGCACTTGGTTTAAAAGTCCTCTCTGAACAGTAGTGATTTTAATTAATTTAAGAAACACACAGCGAATTACATCAGAGGTTTGGACCAGAAGCACTCGCTGTTGAAACAATGCATCTCACCGCTGCTGTCATGGTGCCTGTTTATCTGTGACTTTCTTGCTTTCGCGGGGCCATAGAGGGCCAGCTGGCAGTGAGTGACCAGTTTCAGGGGTTGAACATTCGGAGGGTTAAACCGTGCATCACTGCAGAACAAGATGGGGTCAACAGCTAGGACAGGAATGGGAACTTGTGGCCCTCCAGATGTGGCTGGACTCCCATCAAGAGCTGCCAGCATGGCCAATGGTCAGGGATGATGGGAGTTGTAGACCATCAAGGTCTGGAGCTCTGTGAGTGAGGAGATCACTCCAGGGAAATGAAAGGTTTGACCCTGGGTGCAAGGAATGCGACTCGGATGATGGCTAGAGAAGCAGGAGAAGCCAGGAAACCATCTTGGAAGCTGGGGAGTCTGGGTTAGAGATAACATTCTGTATGATACAGATACATACAGGTGCAAAGTATTGCAAAATAAGAAGTAGGCAACACCACTGCAAAATAAGAAGCAGCCAGCACCATTACTGGTAGCTTAGGTAAGATTTCTCAGAGCCTAGAACAGGCATAGGCAAACTCAGCCCACCAGATATTTTGGGACTACAACCCCCATGATTCCTAGCTAACAGGACCAGTGGTCAGGGATGATGGGAATTGTAGTCCCAAAACATTTGGAGGGCCGAGTTTGCCTATGCCTGGCCTAGAACCATTGTTATTGGCTCAGGATCAGCCGAAGCCAATTACAGTCATCTGAATATGACTTCTTTCATCTTTCCCATATAGTTCTATACAGAATGTTATTTATTTTTGCCACTCAACATGGTGTACATATGAAGACTGTATCGAAGTGGGTTGGGTTTATAGAATTTGGCAGGTTCAGGATCTCACTTTCCTGATTTGGGAAGCCCCAGGCTATTGCAAGCTGAGGCCATATCCTCCTGAAGTTCAGGCCCAGCTCATAAGGGGTTTACATTGGGACCAACATTCCCCACTATCAGACAGCCTTCTCTGTTTCTTCAGACTTACTTCTGGAGAATGAGGTAGCGGCCAGGAATGCTGCTGCAAAGCACTTGCAGGAGCATCATCAGATAGAAGAACTGGTACTGTCTGGGGAACTGTCAAAAGCAGACATGAGTTTCCCCATCTGCAAGAGTCCAAGAAATCTCAAGGAGGGGGCACAGGCTAATTGGGAGGAAAGCTGGACGGGCAGCTTCTCCATAGCAATTTCTTATGCTGCCTGACTTCCCCTAAATCAGCCCGGTCTAAACCTTGCAGCAATTTTTCACATATGCAATTCATTCATCTCATCTCTACACTGCATAGGCTCACAAAATATACCTCCTTAAACTCCAAGAGAATGTTAATCAAGCTATGTAAATCTTCACAGACAAGAAAATTCCCCAAGGGATTCTATGGAACAGACTTTTTTCTCCTCCTCTTTAGTAACAAATTCATCTTCACTCAGGACACTTCCACTTCCTGTTCTGATGCAACACAGCTTGTGCGTGTGTGTTTTAAAAGCATATCATGGATAGTGCTGGTTATACTTTGGAGTTTTCTGAAGACCTATTGTGACTACCTAGTGGGAGACTCAGGGTTAAGAAACCGGGCTGCAGTTCCTGGCTTTGGGGATAATCCAAACCCAAGATCCACCAGGATGAGATAAGATCTCTCAAATTTCTGACTCAACTACCCCCTGACAGCCCCAGATTCTTCCAGGTGGCCCAACCCAGGGTAGTCAAACTTGACCCAAGCCCATGCCTCCCTGATTCTGTTTGGGCTTTGGATGAATACAGTTCACAGCCCTAAAAAAAACAGGGACTTCTTCATTTCCTAGGCATTCCTTCAAATTAACAGTCCCCAAGGCTTCACCACTGGAGTTTGCACCAAGTTGCACCCCAGAATGGGATTTGGTAGCAGGTTTTCTTATGTCATTGGATGTTTTTAGCATGGAGCTCTTGATAAGCCTTTACTTATGTTCATAACTTGACAAGTTGTTGGCATAACCAAAGAAATACGTCTTGCCTCTGATTCTTGGCTTCTCTCTGCCAGTTCACTAAGCCCTGTTACCTCTTCACCTTTCATAGAATCATAGAATCCTAGAGTTGGAAGAGACCACAAGGGCCATCCAGTCCAACCCCCTGCCAAGCAGGAACACCATCAAAGCATTCCTGACAGGTGGCTGTCAAGCCTCTGCTTAAAGACCTCCAAAGAAGGAGACTCCATCACACTCCTTGGCAGCAAATTCCACTGTCAAACAGCTCTTACTGTCAGGAAGTTCTTCCTAATGTTTAGGTGGAATCTTCTTTCTTGTAGTTTGAATCCATTGCTCCGTGTCCGCTTCTCTGGAGCAGCGGAAAACAACCTTTCTCCCTCCTCTATATGACATCCTTTTATATATTTGAACATGGCTATCATATCACCCCTTAACCTTCTCTTCTCCAGGCTAAACATACCCAGCTCCCTAAGCCGTTCCTCATAAGGCATCATTTCCAGGCCTTTGACCATTTTGGTTGCCCTCCTCTGGACACGTTCCAGCTTGTCAGTATCCTTCTTGAACTGTGGTGCCCAGAACTGGACACAGTATTCCAGGTGAGGTCTGACCAGAGCGGAATACAGTGGTACTATTACTTCCCTTGATCTAGATGCAGCCCAGAATTGCATTGGCTTTTTTATCTGCTGCATCACACTTTCGACACCTCCTTTTCCCTGTCATTTCCCTCTTCTCCCTCTGACAACTCATCATTGCCCCACCACCACTCCCCAGGGTCTGAGTCTTCCCCAGCTGGTTCCTCCCACCATTCCTCAGTATTCAACCTGTCCATGACATCAGGAGGCTAATAAGGAACTAAACTTCAGGAAGAGTGTTCTGGCAGTAGGAGCTGTTCAACAGTGGACTCTCCTTCCTTGGAGGTTTTTAAGCAGAGGTTGGATGGCCATCTGTCATGGATGCTTTAGTTGAGATTCCTGCATTGCAGAAGGTTGGACCAGATGACCCTTCCAACTCTATAATTCTATGATGTTTCTTACAGTCAAGTGGTGTATACATTTTATTAAATAAATAATTTTTTTGCAGATGTCTTTGGCTGTTCATAATTTTCAGTTTTTGGATTGATTTTGTTTCATTGTTTGCTGATCGTCTGTTGCATACATAGGTAAAGGTAAAGGGACCCCTGACCATTAGGTCCAGTCGTGTCCGACTCTGGGGTTGCGGCGCTCATCTCACTTTACTGGCTGAGGGAGCCAGCGTACAGCTTCCGGGTCATGTGGCCAAAGCTGCTTCTGGCGAACCAGAGCAGCGCACGGAAACGCCGTTTACCTTCCCGCCGGAGCAGTACCTATTTGTCTACTTGCACTTTGATGTGCTTTCGAACTGCTAGGTGGGCAGGAGCAGGGACCGAGCAACGGGAGCTCACCCCATCGCAGGGATTTGAACCACCGACCTTCTCATCAGCAAGCCCTAGGCTCTGTGGTTTAACCCACAGCGCCACCTGGGTCCCTTTTGTTGCATACATAGAATACATTTAAAGGACATCACCTACCCCTGGGAACAGACGTTTTAAAAAGGTGTTGTAGCTCTGGGAAGGGGAAACTGCAGTTCCTAGGATTCTTTTGTGGGGAGTGGATGTGTTCTAAATATGGTATATGGTGTGTATGAAGCCAAAGTGAATCGTGGTTACAGTGAGGCGGCAGTATATATAATGGAGATCGCATCCGAAGTGAGGACTTCCTAGTTCCCACTAGCTCTGTCAATTTGTATGAGTGATATTTCAGCTCCTACGAAAGTCACACATCTCCCTGCTTCTCGCATCTCTCCCTCCTGCCTCCTCCTTTTTCAGGAGCGGATCTTATTTTTCTCGGGAATTGCTTCCGAAGCAGTGGATCAACAGCCACCCTACACAGTTCCAAATGCACCTGCAGCCATCTCCACCCACTTAGGAAACCCACCAAAAAAGAAACATGAAAACGAAAACAGTGCCACCCTCGGAGAGAGAAAGACCTGCTGAATTATGCACGAGGAAGCCTCATATTTCAGCTTGAATGAGGAAAATAAAAAGTGATGTCAGGTATTAAGAAAACACATCAGGTTCAGAGGTCTGTAATTAATCTTGTCAGTGCATGCCGGAGGCTAGACCTCTGAAAACCAAGGCATCGTCAGGGGACAACTCTCTCATTTACTTGCGCAGCGCAGAGCCAAGAAGGAGCATCTGGGATCTGAACCCATTTCAGTGATCGGACACAATTATAGTCAAATCCCTGCTCTTTGCATACCACTCCGCATACTTAGGCGCATTAAATATTTAGCTAACGAGTTCATAAATATTACAGGGAGGGGGGGAACACACGGGCTTATGGAATACATTTTCATTAGCTGCTCCCCGAGAAAAGGAGACGCGCAACCAATGTTCCCCCCCCACCCCCAAAGACAGATAGTCACTGTGGCAAAGGAACAGAAGGATATGTTTATCTAGGATTTCTCTCTGTAATTGGTGTTTTTGGGCTATTTCACAGGGGCACAAGCAAAGCAATTAGCTTCACCAATTAAGCTTTGTTAAACAACGTGACACCAAAGGAAGCATGATTATTATTATTATTATTTCTATTTTAGCGGTTTTAAATAATCATTGCTGCAGCACATTTGGGTTGCAATTCACAAGCTGCGCATTAAGAAGCTGACTCAGGCGTGTAGATGAGATGAGAACAAAGGAGTCTTGTAGCGATTCAGAACATTGGTCCATCTAGCTTAGCATTGTCTACACGGGTAGGCAGTTACTCTTCAGGACTGTAGATGGGGAACATTCCCAGTCCTACCTGGAGATTCCAGACCCTCCAAGTGTCCCAATTTTGCAGGGACAGTCCTGGATTTACAGAAGCCATTCCTGTTTCTGATTTGAAACCGAAATGTCCCGCTTTTCCATAGGACATCCCTATTTTCATTGGAGAAATGTTGGAGGGCATGAGATTCAATCTTCTGCATGTGAAGCAGATGCTCTGCGAATGAGCAGAAGACCTTCCTCGCTTGAAAAGGCACTGCTAGATGCCTTCAAAAGTATCCACATGGTGCCTAGTCTATAACTTGCACCTAAATATTAGCAAGACAAAGGAGATGATGTTGGACTTTTGGAGGAAGAGAGGGGAACTAGCCCCGTTGTATATCAGGGGGGTTGTGTGGAGAGAGTCTCTTCCTTTAAATTCCTGGGAGTTTACCTTAGTGAAGACCTCACTTGGAAAAACAATATAACTCAGGTGGTTAGGAAGGCCCAACAGAGACTCCATTTTCTCGGGTATTGCAAAAGAGCAATGTTAAACAGCAATTGATGACCTCCTTCTACCGGTCCACAATAGAAAGTGTCCTCTCATATTGTATCACTGTGTAGTACGTTGGCTTGACAGCCACTAATAGAAAGTCTTTACAGAGGGTGGTGAACACAGCACATGATATCATGGGCTGTTCCCTGAGCTCGCTAGATGACATCGCAATGGATCGATGCCTTAGGAGAGCAAGAAAAATTCTCAGGGACGATTCACACCCCGGCCAGCACCTCTTTAATCTTCTACCCTCGGGCAGGAGATATAGAAGTATAATCAGTCATACCAACAGGCTAAAAAACAGTTTCTATCCGTGGGCTGTTAGGCTGCTGAACAGAAAATAATATACAGTGGTACCTCGGGTTAAGAACTTAATTAGTTCTGGAGGTCCGTTCTTAACCTGAAACTGTTCTTAACCTGCGGTACCACTTTAGCTAATGGAGCCTCCTGCTACCGCCGCACCACCACCACGTGATTTCTGTTCTCATCCTGAAGCAAAGTTCTTAACCCGAGGTACTATTTCTGGGTTAGTGGAGTCTGTAACCTGAAGTGTCTGTAACCTGAAGCATCTGTAACCCTAGGTACCACTGTAGTGCAACTGACATTCGGGGTTTGTGTGTTGTGCGACAAGCACACAGAGTGCAATGAGATTGAGTGTTGGGGGGGGAGGTTCGGTTAATTTCATTGTACACTGGTTGTACATTGACAATAAAGGTATTATTATTATTATTATTATTATTATTATTATTATTATTATTATTATTATTCCCATCTCATCCAGCCTTCTGTTCTCACAGTGGCCAACCAATTTGGCTCCTTGATAAGCAAACTCTCTACTGGAACCAACTGGAACCTATCTTTCCAGCATTACTATACTGACTACCAGGTGAAAAGGTAATGCTGATCACAAATTAAGATGACCTTCCAAAACTTCTGGCCTCTTTCCAACTGGCACAACAAGAGATATTGGGGCGAGAGGCTTGGAGAGCGAGGCTGCTTATGTCCATTGTTAATGTACACAGAGTCACGTTTAAAGACTCTCAAGCTTCCAAACCAGGGAAAATATGCTGACCACCCTAAGGTAGCAATTTAACCAGAATATATAAATGCAGAGCTTTCATTGGTACCACACTGATAGTATGAAATGGCAGGCATATGTTTTCCTAAAAAGCAAAAGGAGAACGTCATTTTTCGGACATGTCCAGGCATTTTTGCTGAGATGCAGGGAGATGGTTTTGGAGGCTGAGACAGGGGTCAGTTACAGTGAGCAGCAAACCTGTTGGATGCGGATGGGTGAATTAGGCCATATTCACCTGTCAGGAGTCCAGGTTCCCAGCTTGATAACACAGTAAGCATAGGTAATTAAAAAGGAGGATTCATTGCAAAAACAAACAGATAGTCCCAGACGGCTCTAAAGCAGCCGCCGGCATTATCATTCAAGATGACCCTTCTGAAGAATCGTTCCGGTGTGTACAGAAGATATTGAACTTTCGCCCTTTACGTCTCTTGTTTTGCTTCCTATCTAGCAGCCCTAGAAAAGTCAAAATTCATTGACTTTTCAGACTTATTGGATTAGCTCTAGCTTCTTCCTGCTCTGACAGGCTATCTCCTTGTCTGTTCATGCCTGTTTGAACTTCCTGAGAGCTTTGGCTGTGTTCCAGCCCACTCTCAGTCGTTCCCTCGGCAATCGGCATTCCAAGGGGCAGGGAAGCCGCACTGTGCCCTGACCACTGTTCAGCCTGTGTCAAATCTACCCCTCTCTGTTCTGCCGCAGGCTGTAAAGTTCCACTAGGAGCTGGCTCATTCCTGACATCACCATACCGGGGATTGAACCTGCGACCTGGAGCAATGCGGATGTTCCATCACAGAGCTATGGCCCCTTCTGCTGGCCATGCTGGTTAGAGCTAATGGGCAATGGAGTCCAGCAAACATTTCTCCGATGAAAATAGGGACATCCTATTCCATCCTCTCCAACATTTCTCCAATGAAAACAGGGACATCCTAAGGAAAAGCAGGACATTCCGTGTTCAAATCAGAAACCAGGATGGCTTCTGTAAATTCGGGACTGTCCCTGGAAAATTGGGGCCCTTGGAGGGTCTGCAAGCCACACATGCAGAACAGGAAGGCAATAGTTTTCATTCACTGCTACATTTCCTGGAGGAAAGGAAAGCAGACTTCAGAACTACATGGACCTTCGATCTGAGCCAGCAAGGCTTTTCTCATTTTTATTTTTTAAAAATCCTATGATGCTCTCAACAACTCTAATCTTCTATTACCAACTTGATATGGCACTGGAGTGGCACAGATATTAATTGTTTGGGAGAGAGTATTATGAAGGCACTCAGATTTCAGAAGTTGGTTCAGGCTGCCCTTGCATGTCATTATAACTTTCCCCTTCCCGTCAATATTATCGATGGGACCATGTTCTCAAACTACCAAGGTGCTCGCTGTCCTCTTCAAGTGGCAATGGATCAATGACCTCATCAGATTGTAATCTGAAGCCCTCCCCACTTACCTCCAGCTAATCAGCATCAGAGACTACTTATCTAGCCCAAACTTGCATGCAGATGCCATTTTTATTTTGTGAGAAAGCATCGCAATCTGAGCCAGACATATGATCACTCAGATTAACCACACTGACTGTTTCAAATTGTCCTTTTATGATACTGAAGTAGGGACATTATCCTCCTCTTGGCTATATTTGGATGTAGATCTCCTGGACAGTGCCTAACAAGTAGGTGGACTTCAGAGTTAACTAGATTTTGTGTAATGTTCTTGGGGGGGGTGCAGGGGCTAGCTGAACTTAACAACTAAACGGCCTTGGTCCAGTATACCTGAAGGAGCGTCTCCACCCCCACCGTTCAGCCCGGACACTGAGATCCAGTGCCAAGGGCCTTCTGGCGGTTCCCTCATTGCGAGAAGCAAAGCTATAGGGAACCAGGCAGAGGGCCTTCTCGGTAGTGGCGCCCGCCCTGTGGAACGCCCTCCCAGCAGAGGTTAAAGTGATAAACAACTACATGACCTTTAGAAAATACCTGAAGGCAGCCCTGTTTAGGGAAGTTTTTAATCTGTGACATGTGTATGTATTTTAATGTTTGCTGGAAGCCGCCTAGAGTGGCTGGGGAGACCCGGCCAGATGGGCGGGGTATAAATAATAAATTATTATTATTATTATTATTATTATTATTATTATTATTAAGGGACAAAATTTGTTTCAGTTATCCATGCTCTGGTAACATCCATATTAGACTACTGCAATGTGTTATAAATGGGTCTTTCTTTGGAAACAACCCACTGACTTCAGTTTGTTCAGAATACAGCTGTGCTATTTAGGGCTTTTCTTTAGCCGGAACTCACAAGAACTCAGTTCCAGCATGTGGCGTTTGCCCACTCTTTGGGAATATGTTTGTACATATGGAGATAGAAGGGTTAATATGCTGACCAATAGGAAGCCCAGGGGCGGAGCCTAACTGTGTTTAAGGCTCAGCACAGGGGTTTTGGCAGTTAGTTCAGTTGGGAATAGAGAGAGAGAGTTCAGTTGGAGAGTTCAGTTGGTGTGGAACTTTGTGGTGGGGAGGTAGAGGAGTTAGAGTGAGCTAAAGACAGGAATGAGACTGAGAGGATAAAGTGTAACAGTGTATTTAATATCGAAAGCTTGTTGGTGTGTGAGAATAAACTCTTGATATTCTTTGTTCAATTTAAATCCTGTCTGAGACTCAGTGTTTACCAGGGAGAACCTGGTTGGTGGCAGCGGTATAGTGGTGGCACAGGGTCAATAGTCCATGGAACGACCGGGGGTCCTGTGTGATCGCCACACAGCACCTCTCAGGTGGGCGTCCTTGCCGTTATAAGAGAACAAGGGAGGTATTCATGGTGAATTCTGGCACCTCTTTTTCTAGAAAAATAGCACTGGTCCTATTGTGAACTGGGACAGAGTATTACAATAGTAATTCTTGCTAGCGCTAATACCCCAGCAGAGCCGGGTATGTGAGTTTTATCAAAGGCTGGAGAAATGATACCACACCTTTTGACAGCCCCTCGGATGACAATCTGTGCAAACGAGGGGGAAATAAGAAATCCCAGCATTAGAGAGTTGAGATTATAAATGGTTTGGAATGACAGTTTGCATGTGAAATAAGCCAACATTGGGAGATGTGCAGCCTAACAATATCATTACTGTATAATGGAGCATATTTATTATGTATTGGCACAACCAAGTTGAAGAAATTGCAGTGTCAAATATACTGTTGGGATCACTGTAAACAGGGAGAAAAATGTATTTCAAGTTATTGTACATAACATCATCACCATACGTCTGAAGCCTGACTTGATAAACAGAAAGCAAGAGTGTTGCAGCTTAAGCTGTGTTGATAAAGCCACGTCAGTCTTCCTTGCTTCTAACAGTTCAATATTCAGCATTTGGAAATGCCTCTTGGCACAATGCATTCCTCAGCATGTCTCCTTGGTAGCCCCTGGAGCCACCTTCAAGTCAGGAGGACACTGTTTTGGTGTTGCCAGAGTTGGGCCCTACGGTGCTAAAAAGACACTGCCCCAGTTCCTAGGCTCTGCCCATCTTATTTAGATTCCTGTGACACAACAGGAGGCAGCAGACTGTAACACCAATGGGCCTCACTTGCGATCAAATGCACCGTAATAATTACTCCAAAGGAAAAGCCTAGCAGATGCCTGGATGGGCAGCCAGTAGACAGAAACATATCTTCTCGCTCTTTGCAATTTGGCATGTGTCACAGCAGATTCGCCTGGAAAGTAAGACACCGGCCCATGATTCTAGTCATGGAGTCTGTTCAGAACTGCAATATTCTGAATAGCATTAACAAAATAAAAAATAAAAAAATTCATTCCAGTAGCACTTTAGAGACCAACTAAGTTTGTTATTGGTATGAGCTTTCGTGTGCATGCACACTTCTTCAGATACCTGTAACTGAATAGCATTGTTGGTGATAGTATTACCACTCTAGGGTGACCAGAATTGGAAGGGATCCAGTAGCGATCCAGTCCTATTATTTGGCCCGAGAGAGGACACAGACCTAAAGATTCACCATCAAGTTCCTACTGTCTAATATTTCACAACTGAAAACAGAGGCATGCTTACAATTTCCTAGTTATCATCTCAAGAACCAGGCTGGATCTAGACACATAAAAAAAAACACATTTCAGGAAAGCACGTTGTAAAGCTCATAATGGGAAATCACATTGCTGAAGGATTGACCACCACAGCATCATCTGGTGTCACAGTGTTAGAACACATTTAAATCACTCTTTCTTTCTTTCTTTCTTTCTTTCTTTCTTTCTTTCTTTCTTTCTTTCAAGTGGTTTACAAAAAGATAACAACTATAGGAATGCAGGAAAGCAATTCATGCTGTCACCACTGTTATTATTGGTTTAAGTTCTGATCCTAACCCTACTTACCTGAGAGTAAGTCCCATTGAATCCAGCAGGACTTGATTCTCAGTAGACATGGTTAGGCTTGCACTGTTCAACACAAATCACCGCACAATATTAACGATTCCTGCTTTGCAGAGGTTTGGACTAGATGACCCTCAGATTTTGATAGCATTTTTAGTAAACATTGTTACCCATTTGAGAGACAGAGAAAGAAGGAAGGAGTAGAAGGAAAGAATGGAAGAAAAACCCATTCTCTGAATTACAAGTTGCTAATAATCTACAATTGATGGAAACTATGTTATTTTTATTAGTAATTTAATAGTAATAGTAATAGTAATAGTAATTCAAATTCAAATTCAAATATCTTTATTACGGTCCAAGACCAGAAAGCAATTTGTAAAAGATGTGGTAGTGTAAGTTATATTGTCTTACAAATAAAAATAAAAATGCGGGCCAATTCACAGAATTGATGCTTACATTTAAAACCATATTTCAGCCTCTTAGTGTTTAAAATTTAAGTTCATAAGTCTCTGCTGTCTATTATCGGACCATCAGGGTTACATTTCGGACCCTGTTGCTGATATCACAGCTCGTCTTATTCTTGTCGCAATGTGACTGTATTTTGCCACGGGCCTTGTAATTTCGGAATCTTTATCAGTCAGGAGGAGTCTAATATAGGTATCATCTGTACTACCTGAATAATAATAATAATAATAATAATAATTAAAAGAAACTTTCATTTGCCAAGTCACTATGTCTGTGTGAGGGAAATGTTATTTTATTCATGTAGCAACAAACCGAGGAAAAGACTAAGGCGTGAACATCTTTTCAGCAAAGAGGTGGTAAGACCTGTATATTGAGCAGAGATGAAGTATACATGCCGACAAATCAGTTCCACTCTCAACCCAGGCGCTCTTGAAGTTTCTCCTAACACTCCGTGAAAATCAATGCAGTGGAAAATATTGTCTGAGCGCTCCCAGATTCTAGCGCCGTGAGAACGCTGCCACTTCGCTTCGTCAACGGAAACTAATTGAAAGAAGCCATGTCTCTTCAAACAGCTTTTGGATAATTACTGGGGGTCAAAGAGCTTGGCACCCAAGAGGCGCTTTTACTCAGCCTCCTTGATGAAGAGCTCTCTCTTTCTCATACATACATACACACAACACACACAAACACACATGTATTTGCAAGAATGAAAAATGGCTTGCCCAAGCAGCTGAGGGGTTGAAAGTGAGGTGCTGGAGGGCAGAGGTGGGTCCATCACATGCTTTGTCTTAAAGTACCTTGGGCTAATATGCTGTCCTCGGGTGCAATGGAGTACACTGACCCATCACCGATGCGGAAATGCCTAAAAGGTAGACTCGCCCCTTATACACCCAAGTGATTATTGCACTCTACAGGAGAAGACCTCCTGCAGATCTCATCGCATCAGGAGGTCCGTTCCGGATGATGGAGGATTTGGGTCTTTAGTGGAGCATCACTTGCCCTTTGGATCTCTCTCCTGTTGCACATCAGACAGGCACTGTCTCACTTATCTTTTCGGGCCCCGTTGAAGACCTTTTCCAGCAAGGCTTCTAAGCAGCTTTCTTTTATCCCAGTATGTATCTCTATTGGGTTTGCAACCTTTTATATATATATGTATGTCGCGGTCACCCACTCTCTGACCTGAGCAGCACCCCCGGACGTTTAACGGTCTATTGGTGACTGCCCCAACGACATATGGTACATCTGCTGCCACCAGCCAGTCCTCGCCCTGGCAAATAGTAACTCACTTCAGACTCAGATTTTGTTGAAAATAAACATAAGTTTCTTTATTTGCGTGCACAAAGCGTAATGGTTTCAGATGTTATGGTACAACATTTTAATATAACTGAATAGTTCTTCTGGTAAGTATAATCCAAATCCCCAACTGGTAGTTTAACAAACTCCCTTATGCCTCCTACTAATAATTGTAACCGCTCTAGCTCTGCTGTTTTCCATAATCTCCCTAACTCTCTCTCTCTCCCACCCAACTCCCAATCCAACCCCCAACTGCTAATTGCCTCTCCTCTCTCTGCAACTGTCACTTAACTCCCTCTCAACTGCCTGGAGAGCTCCCATTGGTCAATTTCCTCCCTGCCAAGTTAACCCTTGCAGAACCTTTAGGGGTGAAACACCACAGCAACCTTTTATATATATATAAAAAAACAACCACACACAAACACACAAATCAAATGGTTTTTAGCTGTTTATATATCTGGAATCATTTTTATCATTGATGTTCTTACAGTTCTGCGCATGGGGCTGTATACAAGGAAACTGCATCAACTGGGTACTCCTGGAGTGTGGCCAAAACAGTTTCTGGCAAAACTTTCATGGGAATTGAAAGCAGCTATTCTCCATTTTCTTTATGGTGGGTTTTAAATATTTAAGACTTGGAAAACGGTCGCCTTTAATCTTCTTTTCCCTAAACTAAGCATACCTTTTTCCTCCCATTTCCCCTCATACATCTTGCATCCAATGCCCTTTATCATGTTTGTTGCTATTCTCCTGCAAGTCCTAGCCTTTTCCTTTAAAAAAATAAAAAAGTGTCCTAAACAAGATTCAGAGCTCTGGATGAGGACAAAGTAATGTAATTTAAAACTGTATGGATTAAGTCTTCTTCTTCAATCGCTCCTCAAAAGGCCCATTTACAATAAAAATTATTATACATACAATGTAACGCCAACTTACTGTTACCACAATAATCATCATAAATCTCTTACATCAACATCATCAAACTGACAGACTGACTAAGACAAGACTCTGCTATGTTTTGTGTTGTGTGACTTGTTGAGCTGAGGTAGCAACTCTCAGGCAAGCAATGTAAGCAGCCATTTTGTTTGTTGCACAAAAGTCCTTTTAAAAATTCTGTCCTTTCTCTCCTCGTGTCCTTCTTGTTGAATGCTGAATGGATTGTAAAGTCACCTTGCCTTCACAACCAGAAAGGAGCCACTAAGACAAGCAATGGGTTATTAAAGAGTCCCAACTTTATAATCAAAATAATGATCTGCTTATTATTTGAATAAGGATTGGGTTTGAACAAGAATTGAATAACTTGGTCCTTGCAGGTACGTCCCCTCTCTGGGGACGTATGGGATGTTAAGTATAGTAATTTAATTTAATTCACTGAAATTGTAAATGCTTGTATGCGTTCCTACAGTATGTGTTTAAATTTGATTGGCTGGTAACTGAATTCTAGAGAGTTCTCTAGTAGCTCGCATGGGATTGGGTAACATTGGTCACATGGGAGGTATCTGGTGAAGGAGAGACTTCATTTTATGTGAGGCAAGATGTTTTAGAATCCACTGTGAACACTGGTAAATTGAATAGAGTGTGGGAGTGCTTCTTCTCTGCTGGAAAGAAAGAGAGCAGAGCTGCAGGAGAAGGGGAAAGTGGAAATGTCTCTTAGGAGATGCAAGACATGGCCTAATTGAGATACAGAAGGCAAATACAGTTGCTTGGAAGTTAGAAGAAGAGACTGTAAACCCATGCTTGGATGGGGTTTTGACTGCAAATATAATGTTTTGATTCATCCACCCTTACTTCAACATGGGAGTACAGTGGTACCTCTGGATACGCACACCTCTGGTTGCGTATCCTTCAGGATGCGGACATGGCAAACACGGAAGTATTTTTCTGGGTTTCGCTGCATGCACATGCACAGAAGCGCCCTACGCACCGCTCGCATGTGCAGAACACGCACTTCCGGTTGAGAATTCCTCAGGTTCTGACCGGAGCTCCGGAACGGATCCCGTGCGCAACCGGAGGTACCACTGTAGTTCCCTCTGTCTCACTCCTGGCAAGCCTGTGTGCTAGAAAGAGGTGTAGTGGCCCTGGGTTGCATGGGGTCAAAGACCCACTAGGATTTCTGCAGCAGTGTCCCATCAAGGTCCTTGTCTCCAGCATCCTAGACCTGCCCAATCAGTATGAACATTGAGCTTTTTACCCAACGAGAAAGTGGGTATCTTTCATTCTGGACCCAATCCATGGTGAAATGAGGTGAGTCAGACAGTGAGGACTGGCTCCTAGGGTCACTCTGGAGACGAAGCATGGGAAGAACACCAATGAGTTGTCCTGTACACTCCAAAGCTTAGCATTTAGGGACACTGGAAACACAAGGTGCTTCAATGTCAAGGTAATGTGCAAGTTTTTAGGAAATCACTCCAAAATAAAATATTGGAGCACTCCAAATCACTTGCCCGTATACATGCACAGGAGATAGTAAGTCAAGCTGAAAGGCAACACATGGAGATTCCATTGATCATCGTAGTACATCCTTCATTATTATTTTGGTATAATTTTATTATTGTTGTATAATCTTAGAGGGTGTGTAGCTGTGCCCATAATAAAAGGACCCTGAATTTCCCACTATCCTACTGGTGCTAGGCAAAGCCTGCCTTAATTAAGGTTGAGGTTGAATCCTGACAAGACAGAAGTACTTTTTTGGGGGGACAGGGTGTGAGCGGGTGTGGGGGACTCCCTGGTCCTGAACGACGTAACTGTGCCCCTGAAGGACCAGGTGTGCAGCCTGGGAGTCATTTTGGACTCACAGCTGTCCATGGAGGCGCAAGTTAATTCTGTGTCCAGGGCGGCTGTCTACCAGCTCCATCTGGTACGCAGGCTGAGACCCTACCTGCCCACAGACTGTCTCGCCAGAGTGGTGCATGCTCTAGTTATCTCCCGCTTGGACTACTGCAATGCGCTCTACGTGGGGCTACCTTTGAAGGTGACCCGGAAACTGCAATTAATCAGAATGCGGCAGCTAGACTGGTGATTGGGAGTGGCCACCGGGACCACATAACACCGGTCCTGAGAGAACTACATTGGCTCCCAGTACGTTTCCGAGCACAATTCAAAGTGTTGGTGCTGACATTTAAAGCCCTAAACGGCCTCAGTCCTGTATATCTGAAGAAGCGTCTCCACCCCCATCGTTCAGCCCGGACACTGAGATCCAGCGCCGAGGGCCTTCTGGCGGTTCCCTCACTGCGAGAAGCAAAGCTACAGGGAATCAGGCAGAGGGCCTTCTCGGTAGTGGCTCCCGCCCTGTGGAACGCCCTCCCATCAGAGGTCAAAGTGATAAACAACTATCTGACATTCAGAAAATACCTCAAGGCAGCCCTGTTTAGGGAAGTTTTTAATCTGTGATATTTTAATGTATTTTAATATCTGTTGGAGGCCGCCCAGAGTGGCTGGGGGGACCCGGCCAGATGGGCGGGGTACAAATAATAAATTATTATTATTATTATTATTATTATTATTATTATTATTATTACTGGGTTGATCAACCTTTCCTTAGTGTTGCTAAGGTTCATATGAGGACACAAAGGAAGAGCCAATTTTCCATCTCCATTCTTTGTTTTAAAGTGTGTGGGGGGGGGAACACTCACAGTCAACAAAAGGTACCATCCAAATGATAATGAGAAAATAAATGTTAATGCAGTTTTACAAGAGCTTTAAAATGCAAATGCCACCTTTGCAAAGACGTAGTGATGCTTTTAGTGTACTCTGCAATTTCCATTACCAGCAAGGCCCACTAATCCTTCAACACCTTCTGGTTGGTAATAACAGAGTAGAAAGAAGCAAAGTTTTGATTACAGGACTTGGCGGGGAGAGAGAGAGAGAGAGAAAGTGAGAAGGAAAAGAAAGTCGATGTGCAAATATGAATGATCTATTAGTATCCTTGCTCCAGAAGATTTGAAATGAAAGCCACAAAGCAAGATGGTGTACAAACAATATTGCTTTCACCCGCTGATTTATACCGTATTACGCTACTGCTGTGGATTATAACTTTACAACTGCGGCTTAACAACAGAAGCGGAGAGGGAATATAGCGCTCAGCTGTATCAGAGATGTACTGAAGACATTTAACACACTCCCAGCATTTATCAGAACAGAACCTACAAAGATCCAGGAAAAGCTTCCCAATGCAGGTTTGGGGGGTACGATCCAAATATTCCCAGTACTGTCACCCAAGACAGATGGGTGCCAACCAATATGTAGGAACTAGCCTATCACACAAAGGCAAAAAAAAAATATGCATCCATTGCTCGAATCACTTTTGTCTCTGCCCCAGCCCACCACTGGCATGTGGCTCTCAAAAGGTTTTCCAGAAGGGAATGTGGCCCTCAGGCTGAAACAGCTTCCTCACCCAGCCCTGGACAAATGCGAAAGTGTTTTGCAGGTCACCCTCCGTTTTGGGGAAATAGACTCCAGGCTTGAAAGAAGTGAAAATAGAAAAATGGAGCAGGAACGGTGACAGTTTATATGCAAAAGAAATAAGAACCTGCTGTAATATTGAAATAAAGATCGTTTCATGCACGCAAACACACACTTTCTGGAAGTGCATGTGCTTTGCCTACAGTTCATTACTTCCAAGTCTCTGCAGTTTAATGCAGCTAATCATTTTCAATGACATCCCAATTTGGGAAACAATAAGCTTTAGTGCTTCTTTTCCTGCATATTCACCTCTCCCCCCCTCTCTTCCCCCCCCTCTCTCTCTCTGTTCTTTTTCTACAGTCTCTCCTAGCTGTGACGAAAGGTAAAAAGGGACATGGGTGGCACTGTGGTCTAAACCACTGAGCCTCTTGGGCTTGCCAATAGGAAGGTCGGCGGTTCGAATCCCCGCGACGGGGTGAGCTCTCGTTGCTCTGTCCCAGCTCCTGCCAACCTAGCAGCTCGAAAGCACACCAGTGCAAGTAGATAAATAGGTACCTCTCCGGCAGGAAGGTAAATGGCATTTCCATGCACTCTGGCACTCGTCACTCTGGCACCAGTAGCGGTTTAGTCCTGCTGGCCACATGACCCGGAAAGCTGTCTGTGGACAAACGCCAGCTCCCTCAGCCTGAAGCGAGATGAGCACCACACCCCATAGTTGGATACGACTGGACTTAAACCTTTGGGGGTCCTTTAAGTTACCTTTACCTTAATTAAAGGTACAATTCTATCCTCTCTCTCTCTCTCTCTCTCTTTTTAAAAAAGTGTGTCATAATCTGCAATCGCTCTCGTATGAGTGCTTTGCTAAAGTGAAGGGAAAAAAGCAGCTGTATGAGGGATTATTTTCCGAGGGTCTCTCTAAGCATCTAGCATTTGTTGGCAATTAAAAAGTAAGCAAGGAACAATGAACGGTACAGATTGGAGAGGTGTATAATTGTTCTTTGCGCTCATCAATTATCAGTTGTCTGGAAGAGGGACGATGAACCCAACGCGGCTGGAATACATTTTCAACTCCCATGGTGAACTTTTTAGAGTGGCTCCTTCTCCACCACCCCCTCCTCGCCCCACCGGTATGTGACAACGGTGGAATGAAAAGCTGGAATTTGCAACAAAGCGATAACAACCACAACACACCAGAGTCTTCCTTCCCAGAGACAGAACGCTAGGCTCTTTATTATTACCCCCAGTTCCCACGTCCCCCTTGCAGCTCGAAACGAAATGGCTTTTGCAAAGGGGAATGACACATTAGCAAGACCCCAGAGACAATATGAATTGTGCTACTGCAAGGGAGTCCCTGCTTAAATTATGGTAATAAACCTTCAGGCCCCAATGAAATTATTTATCAGAACTAGCAACGGGCCCTGGAATTTATTCTACATTGTCAGTGCTACGTACCTAGGGTCCCTTGCGCCCTTGGCAAGGAACTGTATGGGCACCCCACCAAGAAAACGAACCACTTTACTGCAATAGCCATATTAGAAATCACTACATTTTACATGACCCAAGCACTCAAAGCATCCGGAGTGAGGGCAAGGCAAGAAGGAAGGGCGGAAAAAATTGCACAGCTTTGTGCTGCAGTACAAGAAGGAAGAGAAGCTTCTCTCATGTTTGACCTCTCCACAACAGCAGTGGCACATCACGACGCATAGTCCAATTTTTGTGCCTGCCCCTTCGGGGAATCCAATCCCCCTCCCTCATGGCAGGCTGCCAGCAATGGGAAAACAAGAAGCTCTTACCAAGGTATTTTATTCAGTATTCACAGAGAGGGACGTAGGGTATATGGCGTTGCTTCGAGGAAAGTCCCACCCCCTCCGTCTCTCCTATTCTACATCATCCCTGTGTTGGCTGATCTGTGCTTTCTGCCTCTGAGCTTTCTGTTCTCCTACTCTCAATGCCCGCCTTGTCCTGGGAGAGGGGGGGGTCAGGAATGCTTTCTAAAGACACTGAGTCCGTCTGCTGTCTCTTCCCTGGTGGTGCTTCTTCTTCCTCTTGCTCCTCTCCCAATATTCCCCAGCTTCTCCCCACTGCAGCCTCTGAACTATGACCTTCTGCAAACCACTGTTGTAACCATCCTCTTCTCTGGATGGTTCAGGAGGAGGAGGGAGAGGAGGTCTCCAGCACTCCTCCTCAGCATGGTGTAGTGGTTAATTTGGATTTGACTGTGTGCCAAGTAGGCCTCAAAGCCTCAAAACACAGTACCTTTCTGGCTTGGGCCTAGCAGGCTTCCCAATATTTCTCCTCAGCTTTGCAGAGTCGTAGACAAACAACGCAGCGATTCAGTTTGCTTTCTGCCCAGGAGCTTTTTCAATAATCTACACAGAGTCCATACTTCTGAACTACTAAACTTTATTTACTTGTAGATTAAACAGAATCCAGCTGAGCTAGCCGACATGGCTGCTCCTCAGATCAGCATCATAAGAACACCACAGTGAACAGTGGACAAAAAACCCCAACTGTCACTTACTCCTCCCAACTGTCACTTACTCCTCCTCCCCAGTGGGCGGGGCGCTTTCCTGGAGCTCAGGATCCACTCACACCCCCTCTCGTCCCGTACACTGGGGTGTGTAAGTGTAACCACTCACCCAATACACAAACCCTCACAGAACTCCCCATGACGCTGGAAGCTCAATGGTTTAGTGAACCCATCTGCAAGGTTCAACTGACTTGGACAGTATTTAAGCTTTACCAAACCTGTCTGGATGCTCTGACATACGTTCTGGAAGCGTATGTCCAGATGTTTGGTTCTGGCCTTGAACTGCCCAGATTCTGCTAGCTTCAAACATGGTTGGTTGTCCTCCCAAACCAGGATGGGTAGGCAACATTGTCCGCAGACTTCTTGTACCAAACACTTATAGTACTCCAACTCTCTACAGAGCTCTGACAGCGCACTGAATTCAGCCTCTGTAGATGACAATGCTATGAGGTTCTGCTTTCGGGACTTCCACCCGATGAGTGACTCACCGAACTTCACTACCATTCCAGACACTGACTTTCTGTCCGTGAGATTTGCCCAATCGCTGTCTGTCCAGCACGTGAGCTGGGGTTCTCCGACAGCTGATAACTCCAGGCAAAACTCCTTTGTCTCCTGCAAATACCTCAGCACTCTTTTGATGCCATTCCAGGCATGAACACTGGGCTTTGTAGCCTCCCGGCTGAGCAGATTTATAGCAAATGCTATATCTGGGCGACTCCACTGAGAGAGATACAGAAGACTCCCGAGTGCTGACTGGTAGACCTGGGGATTCTTAAACTCGGATTGTTCCCCGGACTGACTGCCCTTCACAAAACAGGTCTCCATGGGCGTTCTGACACCCGCACACTCAGCCATTCTGAACTTCTCCAACAACTGCTCTATCTTGCCTGTCTGACTAAGTAAGAAACTTCCGTCCTCGGTTCTATCTATCTTAACACCTAGATAAACACTCACAGGACCTAAGTTCTTGAGCTTAAAGAAATCACCAAGCTCCTCTGCAAACTTCTGCACCTGCTCTTTTGTCCTTGCCAGAAAAATGATGTCATCAACGAAAATCAGGACTAACTCCTGCCCCTGGCCTGCTCCTGCCAGGTAAAGACAACTGTCAGCCTGACTCTGGCTGAATCCAAGCTCCTCTAAAGCTTGCTGTAAACACAAGTTCCAATTCCTAGCGGACTGCTTCAGACCGTAGATGGACTTGTGTAGTCTCCACACTTGATCTGGCCTACCCCCCTCGAACCCTGGTGGAGCTCGCATGTACAGCTCCTCTTCGAGATCAGAGTTCAGATAGGCGACATCAACATCAAAATGGTTCACCTGGAGACCTCTCTGGGCAGCAGTTGCTAACAGCAAACGCATGGTCTCGCTTCTGGAAGTGGGCGCATACACCTCGGTGTAATGCAGACCTTTCCGCTGCGTGAACCCTCTGGCTACCAACCTAGCCTTGTACTGCATGTCTCCAGATGCTGTAGGCTTGAGCCTGTACACCCAACGACAGCTCACCACTTGCTTTCCTGCTGGTAGCGTTGTTAGAGTATACACACCCAAAGACCTCATTGATTTCAACTCTTTTCCCATTGCCTCCCGCCATTTCTCTGCTTCTTCCTGAGGCAACTGTTGAACTTCCTCAAAACTTTCTGGTTCACACTGAGCCAGACAAACCCACACACTAGTGGCTGTGAACCTAGCTGGTGGAACCCCTTTTGTGGTTCTGGCTGACCGTCTGGGTACAGGTTCCCCCTCTGAACCTGTCGCGCTGGCCTCGGCCTGCGTGTCTCCGCCTTCAGGTTCCTCACCTATTGACCCGCTGCGCCTCTTGACCCTCACCGAACTGCTCGTGGGTGATGTTGGCGCGTTTTTGGGTTCCTGCTTTACCTTTGGTGAACCCCCCTTTAACACTGGGATTTGACCCTGATCAACTCCTTCAGCTGGTGTAGCTGATCCTATCACCTCATCATCAAAATTGAGGACTTCCCTCATTAGCGCATCAGGGTTCCCATGAATGCGTGACCATCCACTCTGCTCACAAAACTCAGCGCTCCTGCTTATCGTGATCTTGGACTGATCTCCGCTAGGATTTGCGAACCTCCATCCTTTGGTTCCTAACTCATAGCCGCAGAAAATCATTCTCTGCGACCTGTCACTACCTTTCCTTCTCTTGGCTCGGGGTACCAAAACCCATGCTTCAGAGCCAAACACCCGAAAGTAGTGAACCTTTGGCTTCTTGCCGTTCAACAGAAAATAGGGCGTGTCCCCTACCACAGAATTGTGAATTCTATTCTGGACAAAGTTGGCAGTTCGCCAAGCTTCCCCCCAAAACTTCCTGGGAAGACCAGAATCAAACAACATGGCCTCAGTGGCCTCCTGAAGTGTACGGTTCTTCCTTTCTGCGACCCCATTTTCCTGTGGGGAATAAGGGTTAGTGAGTCTCTGCACCACCCCCTTCTCACGGAAAAAAGTTTTCAGGGATGATCCAATGAACTCCCCGCCGCGATCGCTTTGGAAGCGACACACACGGCTGGAGTACTGCAACTCCACCTGTATTACCCACTCTTTAATCAGGTCAGCTGCTTCACTCTTTTCCTTCAACAAAAATGACCAACTATTCCGCGAATAGTCGTCAATCAAGGTCAAAGCAAAACGAGATCCACCCAAACTGGGCTCTCTCATTGGACCTGTGATGTCCATGTGGACTATCTCAAATGGTTTGGTGGTAACCCTTTCAGACCTGGGGTATGAGCAAGTTTTTACTTTCGCTTTCTTGCACGCTCTACAGTCAAGGTACGTGTCACATGATTTCATCTTGCACCCCTCAGCAACTGTTGGTTGCTTTTGCACCTTCCCCCAATGCCCATGTGCCAGTCTTCTATGCCATAAATGGGCACATTTGTCGTGAGGTGGCACATTTGCACACTGGGCCTCAACTGTACCAGTGTTACTCTCATCTGAAACTGGGGTTTGCATCTCAACAGCAAACAGCCTGTCTTCTCCACGCTCCACACTGATCAGCTTCTTGTCACCCCTGTAAATGGAACAAGTGTTATTCTCAAAAAACACTTTAAACCCATCAGACAATAGTGTTGACACAGACAAAAGACACACTTGCATGCCAGGCAGAACATAAGTCTCAAGTTCTGTCTCTAGAAAGTTGGCGTAGACCTTTCCAACGGTTGTCAACTGTTTCTGTGAGCCGTCTGCCATTCTAACAAACTGCTGTGAAGAAATGTCCTTGCAGTTCCTCACGTGAACACTAGGGGGCGAAATGTGGTGTGAAGCTCCCGAATCGATTATGTAGCGTAGTCTTCTGGCATCCTTCATCGTTGCCATGGAAGCTGAAAGCTGATATGTGTGGTTTTCTCCTCGGCCTCTGTAGCTCCCTCCGCGCCGGTTCCCACGTCTTCCAGCCTTGCCGCCACCCCTTATCTCATTTCTAGGGGCAACGTCTTTGGCAGCTTCCTTTGCTGGGCACTGAGCCCACAGGTGATTCGGACTACCACAGTTGTAGCATCGCCTAGCAACAAAAGCTTTCACAGTGTCTTCAGGCTTTCCTGCACCCCCACTCCTGGGAACGCAGTCCACTGCTCTTTGCTGGCCCCCCTTCTCTCTCAGCCGGCGTTGTTCTTCATCAGCCAAACGTCCCGACAAATACGAAAGTGTGAGCTGCTCTGGGGGCATCGATTCCAAGGATACACAGAGCGTTTCGTAGCTCTTATCAAGTGAACTAAGCACGATGTACGACTTTAATTCATCCACAATTGGTACATTGAGCATTCTCAAGCGATTAAATGCAGCAGTCATTTGCCTTATGTGCTCAGTCACCGAACTGCCAGGCTTTAGTTTGAGCTCAAAAAGGCTCCTTGTGGCGGCTATCTTGGCCCCTGAAGTAGTTCTGCGATGGATCAGGGCCAGTCTCTCCCACACTTCCTGCGTAAATTTCAAGCCATACACATGAGGAAGCTGAGAACCATCAATGCTCAGAACCAGCAACCCTCTTGCTTTCTTGTCTCTTTGCAATGCAGCGGCTGCTGTTGCAGTTTCTGCTGCAGTCGCATTTGGTGGAGCTGGGGCTGGAGGGGTAGTTACGCAATCCCAAAGGCCCTTGGCATCAAGCCAAAATTCCATACGCATGGCCCAATCTTCATAGTTGAACCCATTTAACCGCTCAAAGGGAACACTATAACTCTCATGGGCTTCTGCCGCCATCTTTGTCCCAGGGTAGCTTGTTTACTCACTCTTTCCGTGGCTTCCTGGCTCCCAAGATGCGGCTGCAGCTCCTTTTCACCAGGAGGATCCACTGGGTTTTTTGTTCAGGGCCTCAACTGGGCTTCCTTAGCTTGCTTTAGGCCCTAGCTGCTGTACAAAACAGCCAGGCCTCTCTTAGCAAGCTGCTTTTAAACATTGTCTCTCAGCTTCCAAGCCTCGGCTTGAAACAGCTCCTATCTTCTGGGCAAAGCAAACTTGGCAAAAAAAAATAGCACTCTCTTGCCAACGTGGATCGACACCATAACCTTTGGATTTGACTGTGTGCCAAGTAGGCCTCAAAGCCTCAAAACACAGTACCTTTCTGGCTTGGGCCTAGCAGGCTTCCCAATATTTCTCCTCAGCTTTGCAGAGTCGTAGACAAACAACGCAGCGATTCAGTTTGCTTTCTGCCCAGGAGCTTTTTCAATAATCTACACAGAGTCCATACTTCTGAACTACTAAACTTTATTTACTTGTAGATTAAACAGAATCCAGCTGAGCTAGCCGACATGGCTGCTCCTCAGATCAGCATCATAAGAACACCACAGTGAACAGTGGACAAAAAACCCCAACTGTCACTTACTCCTCCCAACTGTCACTTACTCCTCCTCCCCAGTGGGCGGGGCGCTTTCCTGGAGCTCAGGATCCACTCACAGTTAAGAGCAGTGGACTTGTAATCTGGTGAACCGGGTTCACTTCCCCGCTCCTCCACATGCAGCTGCTGGGTGACCTTGGGCTAGTCACACTTCTCTGAAGTCTCTCAGGCTTACTCACCTCACAGAGTGTTTGTTGTGGGGGAGGAAGGGGAAGGAGATTTTTAGCTGCTTTGAGACTCCTTAAGGAGAGTGAAAGGCGGGATATCAAGTCCAAACTCCCCTTCTTCTTCTTCTTCTTCTTCTCCTTCTCCTCAGTCTAGTCCCTGACAGCCCCTGGGCAAGGGTCAGTTTTACCAACCCCTGGGTCCATTGTAATGATATTTGCTCTGGACCAATGTATCCAGGGCATTTTCTGGACCAATGCATCCAACATATTTGCAAACCCCAAGGCAATTTGCAGAAAGGGAATGTCCAAAATTGCTGCGGCAGGGAGCTATATGAACTGGAAGCCTCAGGATCGCGAGGCTATGTAAAGGCCCTTCTATTGCCTGGCTACCAGGGCACTCAGTTTGAAGACTAGAATAGGTCACAGGTGCTGTCTGGCAACTGGCCAGAAAGAGAGAAGCGCAAGTCCAATATCAAGACTGCACGGTAGCGCTACCATTGCAAATGGCTGGAAAGTGGCATTGCGGCTACCGTTTAGAAGACATCTGAAGGCAGCCCTGTTTAGGGAAGTTTTTAATGACTGGTGTTTTAATGTATTTTTAATCTCTTGTTGGAAGTCGCCCAGAGCAGCTGGGGAAACCCAGCCAGATGGGCAGGTTATAAGTAATAAATACAGAGAGCTAGTGTGGTGTAGTGGTTAAGAGCGGTAGACTCGTAATCTGGTGAACCGGGTTCGCGTCTCCGCTCCTCCACATGCAGCTGCTGAGTGACCTTGGGCTAGTCACACTTCTCTGAAGTCTCTCAGCCCCACTCACCTCACAGAGTGTTTGTTGTGGGGGAGGAAGGGAAAGGAGAATGTGAGCCGCTTTGAGACTCCTTCAGGTAGTGATAAAGCGGGATATCAAATCCAAACTATTACTACTACTACTACTACTACTACTATTACCAGCCTGGCAGGGATCAGGTGATGCAAAGAGCCCCAAGTGTCCCATGTTGGGATATGTAAACCGCTTTGTGATTCCTGTTGAAATACAAAGCGGTATATAAATTCACTTGCTAAATAAAATGAAATAAATATGGCCCTACAAAACTGCTGGCTCTGCTCAGCCACAGATCGAGCTGGTCATAGACAACCTATTCCAATGCTTGACTGCAGGCAAAACTGTCTGCCTTCCTCTAGATAACCAGCATGAGAAAACTCCAATAATGAACCCTGGCTGCCGAATCAGACTTAGACACTACCCATGCAGCCTTTTGACTGGCCAAGTTGGACCACTGTTATGATAAGCTCTCATGCTTTCCTAAGTCACCTATTTGGTTCAAGCAACTGAGTAACACTTTTTACTGGCAAGGAAGTCCTTCTTCACACTGTGCTAGGGATGGAGGGGGGAATTAGTTTCAGTTCAAAGAAAAGTATTCCTAATTCACACTTTTCAAAACAATATGAGAACCAAAACACAGCTGTCCTTCCAAATTTGCATTTCTCCAAATTTTTGCAGTGCAGTTTTCCAACTGTGTACAAGTAGGCTAGGATAAAATATTCCATAAAATGCATATATTGGTGAAAATAAAATACAAAATTCCATTCTATTCAGAAAAATTGCTTTGCAAAAAAAAATGTATATATTACTGTGGTTGTTGTTATTATTCTTAATTTATGAACGACTTTCGTCTGCAGGAGAGCTTCTCCTACAAGTAGATCACAATAATAGGCAAAAATGCATAGAAATAAAATGTGTATATTGGGGTGGGGAGAATTGCACTATGCATGCTCTCCCTGAATGCAGGCATTTTTGTAAATGTTGTTTGGTTGGAGAACTGTTGCAATTTATTTATTTATTTTTTAAAGTACAATTTTTTATCTTTTCATATTGTTTCAGGAAGCATGAATTATGTAGCTTTGTCTTTAAATGCAAACTGAATCCAGTTATCCCCCCCCCACCCTTTCCTAGTACCACATTTCTGTTTAGCTCAGCTGTGTCCTTTTAAAAAAAAACTTCCTGAGGCTACTTTTCGGGGTATATTTGAGAAGCGTCTATGCTTTGACACAATTAACACCTCTGGGATCCAAGTTAATATATCATAAAACGACATCAGCGCTGGGTGAAATGAAGATCAGCATTAGTACATCCATCCAGGCTGGATACAGAGTAGCATGTACTTTTAAAGATCACTCGTGCCAATTTGAATCATGCTATTATAACAGCAGCATATAATATAACTGATGATGAACACAATGGAACGATGTGCTTGGCGGGCAACCGAAGGCAGAAAGCTGAATTGTGAATGCTTAGGGGAAAATGCTGCTGTTGCAGCTCTAAAGTTACAATAGCCCGAGTTCTATATTCTGCTGTTGGCACAAGCTTAACGAGAACCCATCACTCCATGTAATTTTCCTTTTCTTCCTCCAAAATGCAATTATCCAATGGTGATTAGTTGATCCAATTCCAAATTGTATTCAAATGAAAGCAATTTGGCCCGAGGTGCAGAGGCCAAAAGGTGTCACTTTTGGAAACTCCTTGAAAAACCAGACATTCTCACCTTAATTTTTGTCGCAAAAAGAATGGTCCCTCCTCCTTCTACTACCCCCCCTTTCCTTTTCTGCATAGGCAATTTGATTCCAGTAGTAGAGGCTCTGACGGCTTCACAGATCTGGATTGTTAACACATTTGCTTCCTGAAGCAAAAGAAATTGCCTACTTCCAGCTTTAGGGATGGAGTGATGATGGAATGCATCACCAAAGAAGGGAGGGAAAAGAAGGCACTGTTGAAGTATCACAACTATGATCAGTTGGATATTGCAGAGTACACGCAGAATTCCAGGAAGCATACAGTTGTAAGTGTTGCGTAGGATGAACCAGGAACAAGACGTTGCGACTAGATAAGATAAGATAAGATAATTTATTTATTGTCATTGCACAAGTACAAGCACAACGCTATACAAGTGCAACGAAATTGCATGCCATCCCGTAAAAGAAAAAAAACCCAGCACAAAACACACACACACCAAAAAGGCCACACACGCGCACACACACACACACACACACACACACTTACAGGTATGTCTGCCACCTTGAGCACCTTGGAGAAAAAGACTGGATAGAAATGCAATAATTAAATAATAAAAAATCAGATCTAATCAGACCCAAGACGTTTGGTGCTTCTGGTAAAGAGCAATATAACTCTCTGCCCCCCAATTTCTCGTACAGAAGCTGCATGGATTGGAAGTTGAATTGTGCTTGAACATTGCTGATGGGACAATGGCACCCAAGATCACAAAGCAACATTACTGAGTTCAGGAACACGCATATCTCCTTTCTCCAACCTTCCGTTCAGTTTGAGAAGTTTTTTGTGGCAAAAGAAAAAAATGTCACCATGAAAATTTATAAGCGTTTTTTTTTTTTTGCATAAATACACATTTTGGGCACAATTTTCCACTCCATAGTGCATTTTGCATGCAACACCAACCAATACAGTGGATGCTCGGGTTGCGAATGTGATCTGTGCGGGAGGCACGTTCGCAACCCGCAGCGTCCGTAACCCGCAGCGCCGCATCTGCACACGTGTGTGACGCAATTCAGCGCTTCTGCGCATGCGCAAAGCGTCATTTAGCGTGTTGCACGAGCGCCAAAACCCGGAAGTAACCCGTTCCGGTACTTCCGGGTTCGGTGCAGCCGTAACCTGAAAACGCGCAACCCGCAGCAATCGCAACCCGAGGTATGACTGTATATGCATTTTTGTGTGAACGCTTTCCCCAAGTATATGTAAGGCGATGCTTTGCACACACACTGTCTGGCTGGAGAACTGTATTGCAAAGTTTGGAAGCGTGCAAATTTCAAAGGACATCTGCTTTGGGGTCGATGCATCACTTTGGGAAGTCTGAATCATGTAGTTTTGCTTTAAAAAGTGAACTGAACTGAACTTCTCCCTCATTGCTACTCAGTACAAGCCTTCATCCTGGACTATGATCCAAACTGATATTGGACATTGTGAAAGGCCCTCATTAATAACTCTTGCTATGAAACAGCTGGTGGGGAAATCACCTTGAACTGTGTTGCTGTTGTTATTTTAAAATAAAAAGAAATAAAGAACCCCCAAATGGATTTTTCATTGGGTCATCATTTGCACACATGAAATTGTCATGAAAAGTGAAAGATTTATTGTGAGATCTTGCAGCGTACATGTGGTTGGAAGGAGAACACCCAGGAGTAATCTACATTTTAATGAGGGAACAGCACTGAAAATGATTAGTAACACTGCCACCTTGTGCTTGAAATATTGAATTTTTTTGTGAGATATACATCAGGGCAAAAATAAAATAAAGGTCAATTGGCAGTTATTGATATAAGTGTGAGATGCAGTATATGACACATTTTTATTTAATAAAATCTTCTGCTAAGAGGATAGGGTGTCCTTAATATTTATTCATTTATGTAGTTTCTTTACATACTGCCCTTTGCATAAGCTACAAGACAAAATCAAATAAGGCAAAAATAATACATCCAATCCCTAAAGTAACGTAATAACAACACAACTTATAACAAATCACTAAATTGTAATCAATAGCTTTCCAAACCTTTCATGTCGGTGACACACTTTTTAGACATGCATCATTTCGCAACACAATAATTCAGTTTTAGTAGCAAACCAGAGGTTCAAGTACCATATTCTCCCATAGATAACACTCCCCCATGTATTTTTTTGGACTGCAACAAAAAAAAATTGGGGGGAAATTTACCAAAGTTGTTGGGGGGAGATTGCCCAGAAATGTTGAGCTTTTCTTGGGGGTGGGGCACTGCCGCCAATCGCTCTACAGCCTACCAGCCAATGCAAATCGCATGCATCGCCGCAGCACTCTGAATGCTCGCTGCGAGAAGCCCACCTGCAAACTCAACACAACAACAACCGATTGCACACACGTCTTGCCACTGCCGTAAATAGCATGCCCTATTGCCACAGCCACAGCCAATCATCAGCAGGCCTTGCCGCAGCAACCAATCGCACGCCAAACCGCAGCTGCCAATCGCATGGTGGCTGCTGCCACCAATCGCCCGTCCCCCCTCTGCTATCCATGTATAAAAGGTAAAGGGACCCCTGACCATTAGGTCCAGTAGTGACCGACTCTGGGGTTGCGGCGCTCATCTCGCATTATTGGCCGAGGGAGCCGGCGTACAGCTTCCAAGTCAAGTGGCCAGCATGACTAAGCCGCTTCTGGCGAACCAGAGCAGCGCATGGAAATGCTGTTTACCTTCCCAATGGAGCGGTACCTATTTATCTACTTGAACTTTGACGTGCTTTCGAACTGCTAGGTTGGCAGGAGCAGGGACCGAGCAACGGGAGCTCACCCCGTCGCGGGGATTCAAACCGCCGACCTTCTGATTGGCAAGCCCTAGGCTCTGTGGTTTAACCCACAGCGCCACCTGCGTCCCCTATCCATGTATAAGACGACCCAAAAATTTTGACTATTATTTCTATGGAAAACATATGGTCTTATACACAGAAAATTTGATCGCTCCTTTTATCCATTGTTGTTTTTATTTGTATATTGTGCGTCTTTTATTGCTATGGCTGTTGGCTTTGCAAATAAAGTTTATTTATCTAACTATCTACACAGAAAAATATGGTAACCCCTTTCCAGCCATGGTAGGAATGAGGGGAGCATTTGCGTGACACACACACTGTGGCCGGCACGCTAACGTGTCGCGACACACAGTTTGGAAAGCTCTGGGTTAGAGTGTGGTGCTGATAATGCCACGTTTGCAGGGTTGATCCCCATAAGGGGCAGCTGCATTTTCCAGCACTGAAAGGAAAGGAGCTGGACTCGATGATTCCAACTCTACAATTCTCTCATTCTGATTCTTCTGTGATCATCACCATCATTACCATTACTATCATTATTTGAACCCACAAGTTCAAAATCCTTATATACTTTATTACAGGCACATACCTGGCCCAGGAGGGTCTGCAGGGATTCATGCGGCGGGGGAGCGGGGGAGCTGTCTGTGCAAACCAGCCCTTTATACTCAGGGTGCAATACAATTTTAAGGGTATTTTAAGACGCAGCTCTGAAATTTTCCAAAACCTGTAAGGTCTGATGTTTGCTTCAAACTCATCTCTATCCTTGAGCTTTCCCTGCTTCATGCACTTAACAGCCTTTGAAATTTATCAAGCCAGCTTTTCCATATAAACACCTGGGAACATGTTTTCCTGGAGATATTTGTTCATATTTTCTAAGCTGTTTGCAGACCAACTGCAGAAAGGAAACCAGCCATCTCTCCCCACCCCCTCCCTGCTAAATTATGGGCTGGCTTTGGAGAGCAGTGATATATATATATATATATATATATATATATATATATATATATATTCTAAGAGAGATTCAATTTTATGTGTTATGATTTACTAGGAGTGCCTGCCAGAATGGTGTTTGCATTTGTGAAAACGGTGCCCTGCTACTCCTTTGATAGGAAGGATAAATAGGATTTTTCATTGTGCCATAGACTAGAAGTAAATGCAAGTATGCCGTAAGCCAGAAGATTCCATTTAATGGTCTTACTGGTTGGAATTTGTTAAGTAACATTTATGAAATATTAAGGAAGGGGAATTTACCCACTGACCTGGAAGGCAAACTTGAGCGAATAAGCCTGAATGTTGCACAAGGAAGGACTGATAAAGATTTGACCCAGAAAAGAAGATTTTTATCTGCTTGAATAATACATTGTACATAAAATGGGGCAGTGACACATTGGCTTGGCAACCAGCACCCGATATATTCTGTTCCGTGCCCGTGTCACTCTCCTGTGTGACCAAGTAATGGAAGCCAAGGCCAGGGGTCAGCAAACTTTTTCAGCAGGGGGCCGGTCCACTGTCCCTCAGACCTTGTGGGGGACCGCAATATATTTTGAAAAGAAAAACTGAATGAATTCCTATGCCCCACAAATAACCCAGAGATGCATTTTAAATAAAAGCACACATTCTACTGTAAAAACACGATGATTCCCAGACCATCCGTGGGCCGGATTTAGAAGGCTATTGGGCAGGATCCGGCCCCCAGGCTTTAGTTTGCCTACCCATGGCCAAGGCTAAATGGCGCATATGAAAAAGAAGCCAGAATTCAAAATTAGGCCATTCCTACTCAACTCCAATGGAATGCGGGTGGCGTTGTGGGTTAAACCACAGAGCCTAGGGCTTGCTGATCAGAAGGTCAGCGGTTCGAATCCCCTTGACGGGGTGAGCTCCTGTTGCTTGGTCCCTGCTCCTGCCCACCTAGCAGTTTGAAAGCACGTCAAAGTGCAAGTAGATAAATAGGTACCGCTCCGGCGGGAAGGTAAACGTGCGCTGCTCTGGTTCGCCAGAAGCGACTTAGTCATGCTGGCCACATGACCCGGAAGCTGTACACCGATTCCCTCAGCCTATAGAGCGAGATGAGCACCGCAACCCCAGAGTCGGTCACGCCTGGACCTAATGGTCAGGGGTCCCTTTCCCTTTTTTACTCAACTCCAACTCAACTAGAGAATCCCATGGCTTTCACCAGGGTTTTGCTATCCTACTAACTGCTCATCTGGTCATTGGGGAGGAGAAGGAGAGCACAGTGATTTTGTGTCCTTATGTGTGCATTGCATACATTGTACATGCATCCTCTCACCCCCCCCCCCCATTCTGAGATTTAACTTTTGGAGAACTAGGAAGAATGGAACTGGAAAACTTTAGCACTCGTGCATGCAGACTATTAGATAATACCATGATAACATATGACACAGAACCATATCATTGGTCCAATAGTAAAAAGAAGAAGAGTTTGGATTTGATATCCCGCTTTATCACTACCCGGAGGAGTCTCAAAGCGGCTAACAATCTCCTTTTCCCTTCCTCCCCCACAACAAACACTCTGTGAGGTGAGTGGGGCTGAAAGACTTCAAAGAAGTGTGACTAGCCCAAGGTCACCCAGCAGCTGCATGTGGAGGAGCGGAGACGCGAACCTGGTTCCCCAGATTAGGAGTCTACCACTCTTAACCACTACACCACACTGGCTCAGGTAAAGGACCCCTGACAGTTACGTCCAGTTGCAGATGACTTGGGGGTTGCTTTACTGACCGAGGGAGCTGACGTCTTTAATTCCAGTCATCCACTGACCTTTGACTAAACTGGCCGAGGATGGGAGTCTACACTAACTGGCAGTGGGAGTCCAAGAAGGGCAGGGGTCCTTCCCAGCCCTTCCTGCAAATGCCAGGGATGGATCCCCTTTGCATATAAACATAGATTATTGTATTTTAATGTTCTGCTGAAAGCCGCCCAGAGTGGCTGGGGAAACCCAGCCAGATGGGCGGGGTATAAATAATAAATTATTATTATTATTATTATTATTATTATTATTATTATTATTATTATATGCTCTACCACTGAGCAACAGCTGTCCCCAAGTCTTCTTGGAAAGACACCTCCTTTCTTGGCCTGTTGGCTTGCTTCTTTAGATTTCTGCACACCCCCATAGTGCCAGGATTCCCTGGAGAAGGCTAGCTTCAAAGCGCCTTGTCATGGGTGGTGTAATAGGTAGGATCTTTGCAGAACAACGGCTGATGGAGTTATACTCCAGCTGGGGCTCAGAAACCTGGCCAGTGTCTGCCTCACCCTGAGTCTTTCATCTCTCTGTGTCTTGGTCACCCAGCTGGAAAAGGAAGATAAGAGCACTGTCTTGCCTCATTGTGAGGATTAATACATTAAAGATTATGAGGTGCTCAAATATTACAGTAAAAGAGAAGCGGGTATGCAAGGACCACGGATAGATAGATAATTCTCTCTCCCACTGTACAGTAAAGAGAGGCTTAAGCACTTGAGGCGATGAAATGTATTAAAGTTACAGTCTGCTGACTCATGGCTGCGGAGCGTGGGGAGGAATTAAATATTTAATGCAGTATAACAAGAGCAGTGAAGTGTGTAGCGTTTTACCCCTTGCTTACAATCCCGGCAATTACTAACTAAAACAGGAAAGGCATTGCCAAAAAGAAGAAGAGAGAAGAGAGAGAGAGAGAGAGAGAGAGAGAGAGAGAGAGAAGAAAGAGGAGGAAGGTGCCCAATGCCAACCTCTGTTTCGGGATACATGGCTCACATATTCTGATTAGCCCCAACATTTGACATCATCCTTTTGTGACGTGTTTGTACTCCGGGCCAGAATTACCAGGGTAACCATCGCTTTAGCTTCCTTCTGTAGGTCCCTCTTCAGTTTAGTCATGCTGGCCACATGGCCGAGAAAGCTGTCCGCGCACAAATGCTGGCTCCCTCAGCCTGAAAGCGGGGGTGAGCACTGCACCCCAAAGTTGAATTTGACTGGACCTAACTGTCCAGGGGTCCTTTACCCCTTTAAACGGCCTTGGTCCAGTATACCTGAAGGAGCATCTCCACCCCCATCGTTCAGCCCGGACACTGAGGTTCAGCACCGAGGGCCTTCTGGCAGTTCCCTCGCTGTGAGAAGTAAAGTTACAGGGAACCAGGCAGAGGGCCTTCTTGGTAGTGGCACCCCCCTGTGGAATGCCCTACCACCAGATGTCAAAGAGAAAAACAACTACCAGACATCTGAAGGCAGCCCTGTTTAGGGAAGCTTTTAATGTTTGATAGACTATTGTATTTTAATATTCTGTTGGAAGCTGCCCAGAGTGGCTGGGGAAACCTTTACTTGTTTACCTTATTACAACTTATAAAAACTCCTTCAGAGAATACAGTGGAACCTTGGGTTGCGAACGTGATCCATGCGGTAGGCACGTTCACAACCCGAAGCGTTCGCAACCCGCAGTGCCGCTTCTGCGCATGTGCAAAGTGCAATTTAGCACTTATGCGCATGCACGAGTGCCGAAACCCGGAAGTAACCTGTTCTGGTACTACTGGGTTTGGCGCGTCCGTAATCTGAAAACGCGCAACCCGCAGTGATCACAACCCAAGGTATGACTGTATTGCAAATCATGAGCGCACCTGGTCCTGGTTTTGTTGTTGTTGTTAATGGACACCTGAGCTGGACTGGCATGGGATAACGGCAGCAGTCAAGCATCTGTTGGGAAGCACCCGTAATAATTGGCAAGTGAAATGCGTACCAAGCATCTGCCTGTGGAAGGCAAGCAAAGGTCAGTTCATTTTGTATCTCGGTGATTTAGCACTTCTCCAGGAAGACTGACACCGGGAAAGTGAGACAGACCGAAAAGTGTTCATCCCAGGAAAATCTTCCAGTGATTACAAAGTAGGCAATGGGTCAGGAAGCCAAGGAAGGGATATATCAGAACTCAAAAGTGCATAGTGAATCACAAAGCCAGATGTGAGGCACTCACAGAACTGCAAACTGCTGGGGAGGGAGCAATCTGGACTGGTTTTTAATTATTATTGGTGGGATTGCCAGAAGGCCAAAACAGAATTGTGGTGTCCAGCATTAACCCCCTGTGATTGGAAGGCAGTACAGGGACTCAGGTGGCGCTGTGGGTTAAACCACAGAGCCTAGGGCTTGCTGATCAGAAGGTCGGCAGTTCGAATCCCTGCGACAGGGTGAGCTCCCATTGCTCGGTCCCTGCTCCTGCCAACCTAGCAGTTCGAAAGCAAGTCAAAGTGCAAGTAGATAAATAGGAACCGCTCTGGCAGGAAGGTAAACGGCGTTTCCGTGCGCTGCTCTGGTTCGCCAGAAGCAGCTTAGTCATGCTAGCCACATGACCCAGAAGCTGTACGCCGGCTCTCAGCCAATAAAGCGAGACGAGCGCCGCAACCCCAGAGTCGGACACGACTGGACCTAATGGTCAGGGGCCCCTTTACCTTTACCTTTACAGTGGTACCTCGGTTTAGAAACTTAATCCGTTCCTGAAGTCCGTTCCACTGTTCGGCTTCCATTCGTAGACCGAGGTAAAGTTTGCAAACCAGAACCCTACTTCCGGTTTTGTGGAGTTCGTAAACCGAATCGTTCATAAACAGGACTGTTTGTAAACCAAGGTACCACTGTATGAAGCTTTCAGATAGGATAGTCAACTGTGGACTTCGTCTTCCCCAGGGCCCATCAGGTGTCTATTTTTTGAACTTTTTATTATTTTCACTAAACATTACAAACAAGTATAACCCCATATAATGATTTCACCTACGAGCTTGTACAGAGCAAAGCACAGCACACAAACAAGGCAAGTATTATTATGAGTGCTCTGCTCTCATGTATTTGGAGATTCATCTTATTGCAGAGATCTTGTGCATTACCCCATTTTCAGTGAGTCCCCATACAGCTTCTCCCATATTTATGAAAGAGAAGAACAGAAACCAAAGCTCCTCAAACCTATCCCGTTTTGACATACCCCGGTGGCTCTCCTCCCCTGTGTAAGGTCATCAGAGATTGTTATGATCCATATGCAGTTAATTCATTAGTAGGTCTGATTAAGCTTTGCACTACTGCTGTCAAGAAAAAACACACACTAGACCAGGCATCCCTAAACTTCGGCCCTCCAGATGTTTTGGACTACAATTCTCATCATCCCTAACCACTGGTCCTGTTAGCTAGGGATCATGGGAGTGGTAGTCCCAAAACATCTGGAGGGCCGAAGTTTGGGGGGTGCCTGCACTAGACCCTCCTGTTTAATCTCTGGGCTTGTGTCAATTGCCATTCGTGGGGTTGGCGAACTAAAAATAATGCCAATATATTTCACGGCTGACAACCAATGTGCCCCTTTGGTTTCAGACAGTGCATGGGTAGACAAGTTTAAAAAGCCCAGGACGCAACTTTCCTTGGCCCTTTAGCAGCAATGGTGGCTCATTTACCAGAATTAATGTATTTAGCATTAACTCTAAAAGTGTATACTTGATTCTGACCGAAATAAGCCTCTTGATGTACAGTTTGCTCTAGGAATGGAACCGCCAGGGTCATCTAGCCCAACTCCCTGCAATGCTGGAATATTTTTCCCAATATGGGGCTCGAACCCTGAGATTAAGAGCCTTTTGATCTGCCAACTGAACTGTCCCAGCTGTAGAACGCTCATCCCAGATGGGACTTGAACCCACAATGCATGCAGGATCAGGGCAAAGGCCTATCCAATTCAGCATCCCGTTGTCACGGCGACCAACCAGAGGCCAGTGGAAAACACGCAAGCAGGGTATGAGCATAAGAGTACACTCAACTCCTGTGGTTTCCAGAAACTGGGTTTTGGAAGTATTATTGCATCCAACTGTAGAGGCAGAGCATAGATTTCATGGATAGTAGCCATCAAGGCCATCTTTAGCATATGTGCCATTGGGGTGCAAAGATCCGCCCAGCGCCCCCAAATTTAGTTAATTTCATGTGCACGGTGCCATTGAGAATGACAAGCACCGTCGTTGAGTCTGACAAGTGCCGCAGTTGTGAATGACAAGCGCCGCCGCTAGAGTGACACATCTTTGCTAAATGAGCGCACAGAAAGTCCTTTAGTAAAACAGTAGGTATACATTTCGGTAATAGCTACTGTAGGTCTATATGTATTTTGTTTTTCTAGCTTGATCAGAATTATTTATTATTTTATAACAGGTAGATAGTTAAGAGCTTCAGCAGCGGGTACCTGGCGCACCCCAGAATTCGGCGCCCGGGTGCCCCACACCCCTTGCACCCCCGGGTAAAGACGGCCCTGGTAGCCATCAATAGTCTTTTCCTCCATGCTTGTTTTTCTGGAGTTAATTAATGCATCTCAGGCTCTAGAAATTGACTCTGGACTTTTGAATACACACCCAAGTCCATCACCAGATGAGAGGATACACAATCAAGTTGCCCACAGCCCTAATCTCGCCCTAAATTTATTATCTCGTAGATACATTAGATAATTGAAACATTGCACCTAGAATATCGCTGCGCAATTGGAAAATGTCAGGCAGGAGTAGCTTTGAAATTCCATCACCGAGGGCTTTCTGCGTATCCTGCAGCTGAAAACTGTATAATTAGTAGTTTGTGTGTAATTTAAACAGTGTCGACTACAAAAAAGGGGGGGAGGGGGCCGTATTTACATAGCTCCCATAAATTAGAGTCTCAAACTGTAATTTGTTTTTGCTGAAATTCTGCAGAAAGCTTTGCATTTTATATAAGGCATTCAGATGCTAAGCTGTGGATGTGCATTCCATAAACAGACTTTGCTGGAGCATTTATAATTCATATCGATGGGCTGGAAGATTTATTTTGGTATTTATTTAGACGGGGGCGGGTACGACCAAGGGATTTGGAGGGAGAAAATGTACATGGAAACAGCCAGTACAGCTACCAATTCAAGGGGGCAGGGCTGGGGGTGCCTGAATCCTCTGAGAGTGGCTGCAAGTCAGTGTAGACAAGACTGAGCTAGATGGACCAATTGTATAACTCAGTAAGTGAGTCTCCTATGCCTCTGTAGTCCTTTATACATGAATTGCATACAGTGGACCCTAGACTTACGAATGTAATCCGTTCCGACAAGAGCGTCGGAAGTCGAAAAAATCATAAGTCGAGTCCCCATAGGAATGCATTGGGGAGAAAAAATGTGTACGTCGGAAAAAACCCTATCTAAACATCGTAACTCGAAAAAACCCTATCTAAAACGGCCGCGACTTCCTTTCGGAAGTTGGAAAAATTCGGAAGCGCGCGGCCCCTTTGATCCCTCGTAACTCGAAAAATACAGAAGTCGGGGCATTCGCAAGTCGAGTGATCACTGTACATCCATACTTTGGAGGGTGGGGAGTTTGGAAAGCACAGCCCTTTCCTGATCTTAGTCACCAGAGATGCTGAAATTCTCCCTCCAGGGTCCAGAGGGGTCCACCGCAGCAATGCAAATGTTGCTTTTTAAAGAGCCCTTGCGTCCAGGCTCTCTCGCACAGTTTTATGGTCCCTACAGCTGCATGGGAGCAATTTCCAGTGCTGGGAGGGTTTGGAAGCATGGATGTTGCTGCCGCTACTGTTTCTACATGGTCCAGGAACAAGAGGACTCACTGGCTGTTCGGTCCTGCCCACCCCTCTCAGTCTTCCTCTTCTCTTTGGAGGGAGAGGGCCGAACCCTAAAGCAGATGATGTGGCGAAATCAGTGGCATCAGTGCCCACCTCTTTCATTCAGAGCTCAGTGGTACATCAACTGCATAGTGCCTTAATTCTGTAGACTGGCCATGCTAGGGTGGCTATAGGCTCAGTGACAGAGCATGTGGTTTGCAGACCCTCCAAGGACTCAGCTATACAGCTGCAAATAAACCATCTTAAGTGTGCTTTAAGTGCAATATACAATGTGACACAAGATGGCGATGGTAAGCCTTATAGAAAATTCAATGTATTTTTAAAAACACTTTTAAAAAAGGCATTTTTATATGTGTGTAGATTTCCACCCAAGTGTCCATATTTTCCAACTCCAAGTGTCCGTATTTTCCAGGTCCCAGTTTCTGTCAGGCACCGTGCGGAGGAGAGCTGCACTGAGGAGGAATGGTGGGAGCTTCCCCCTCCCCCTCCCCCTGCTCCTGATCAGGATCCTGAATCTTCCCAAGAGCAGGGAAGTAGTATAGGTTTGGAACAGTGGTTTGCAGAGGGACATAGTTCAGAAGGCAGAAGCTGGGAAATACTGGAAGGGGAACAGCTAGGAGAAGAATCTCTGGGAGAGGGAGAGTTAACAGACTCACTGCCGCTGGAAAGCATCCAGTCGCTCAGCCCAAGGTCAAGGAGAGGAGATAAGGTTGCACAGAAAGCCCAATGGTTGTGAGACCAGGTTACAAGACGCGGTAGTGAAGTGGGTGAGTAGGTGGAACCCTAAATTAGGAGCACCTTCATTCCGAGGAATGGATTCTTCTCTCGCTGTGATCATTAAAATTGCTAACTGGTAAGAGACTCCTTTCTCTTTGTTCTGCTTATCTACTACCAAAGGGGGGGGGATCTGAGTCCCTGAAGCCTGACACTTTCCATCCCTGGCATCTCCAGGTACGTAGCAATGAGACTCAGAGGCGGAGCAAGGTGGGGGCCGTGGGGGCGGTTTGCCCCGGTTGTCATCCCTGAGGGGGAGGAGGGTGACGAAATCCTGTCCGGGCCCAATCACAGCCGTGCCGGATCTCACCCCCTGGCCTGGCCGCTGTGCTGGATCACACACCCCAGCCGGGTGCGATCGCCCTGCCCCCTGGGCCGGGAGTCGCGGGTGGGCGGTGTACCATTACCCCGCACTCCCGGCTGGAGGAGGCAGGCAGGCAGGCAGGCAGGGGAGAGGACGGGAAGGAGGCAGGCGAGCAAACAATGGAAGGGGGTGGGAATGGGCGCCGCATGCCCCGTCCCATCCCTATGGGTGTCACATACCCCATCCCATCCCTATGGGTGTCACGAGCCTCGTCCCATCCCTCCCTATGGGCAGTTTGCCCCACCCCTATGGCCGGTTCGCCCCGCCCCGCCCCTGGATGAGCCGCCCCAGGTACTTGAGAGGCTTCCTCCACCATTGCTGAGACTATCTCATGCATGACACCCTAGACAGCCTCTGAAAGCCAGTGTAGACAGTCAGAGGCGTAGCATGCCCAGGTGGTACCCGGAGCGGAATTTTTTTTTGTCACCCCCCACCACTTTAATTTAAAAAAAAATAAAAAATAAATAAAAAGTGCCACCCCCCTCTGATGGTGCCACTTTGTGAGGTGTGGGGGGTTGTGTGTGTGTGTGTGTGTGTGTGTGTCTATTATCTCTTTCTTTCAATAAAGTTAAAATAAAAAATAATAATAATAAAATGATAAAAATTTAAAACAAATTAAAAAATTAAAAAGTGTCACCCCCCTCTGATGGTGCCACTTTGTGAGGTGTGGGGGGTTGTGTGTGTGTCTATTATCTCTTTTTTCAATGAAGTTAAACTTTAAAAAATAAAATAAAAAAAGTGTCACCCCCCTCTGGGGTGGAACCCGGGGCGGACTGCCCCCCCTTGCTATGCCCCTGTAGACAGTAGCTAGATGAACCAATGGTCTTACTCAGTTTAAAACCTCTTCCGATGTTCCTACAGCCTTATTGCAGCTTTGTACCCAGGACGAGCCATGAGTTGCACAGCTTCCCAAACTCAGTATGTTTGCGCAGGCTTTCCCATGAGGCTTCTCCGCCAGCTGATTCAGCATATTCAGACGTGCCTCGCCTCTGCTCATCACCCAGAAATTGTAGTGGACATTTGTTTACACTTAACAAGGCGGGGGGAAAGGTAATTTCAATCTCAGCGGGCAAATCACATGTGTCACCAGTTTATCTAAGCAAAGATTTGAAAAGTAAAAGTTAATTAGGTTGCCTTTTTTGCACAATTTACCAAAAATGACATGCTTTTCTAAAAGCGATGGGGAAACCAAATAGCTGATTATGAGGTAAAATTAATTGCCACCACACGGCTTGAATAGATAACTAGTTTTTGTCAGGAGCCAAGCTCTATCTGACCCTGAGCCGAATATAAGAATATAAGAAGAACATCTTATGGGGAAGCAGAGAAATGACTGCTCTCTGTGGGGAAAAATTCCCTCTGGGGGTTCAATACAGAGGCTCAAACCAGATTCCTGATTAGTAAGAATTTTATTCAGTAACGCATCGCAGGACAGAGATCAAAAGAGTGTGTGAGAGTTTTCGTATATAGGAAAAATATGTCATATTGGCTTTTTTATTCTCTAGTCATCCACCGTCTGCCACCCCAACACTTCACCATCTCGTCATCCCTTCATAGTCCTTGAAAACTTATTCAAACCAAGTTTTTGCTGTACGTACAGAGCCCTCCTTGCATCTTATCTGGAGTTGTTTTCTAGGTAGGTTCTTCCTAAACTGGTTCTAACCAATCTGGTGGTCAAGATGCACTCTAACACAGCACACCCCACAATTGTCCTGGAAAAACCGGGACGTCCCATTTTCCCATTCGAGAGGATGGTGGCCATTTTGGACGCCATGACCTTGCACGATTTAAGAGTCAGCTCTCACACCGAAAAGCACTTGATCTCTCACAATGCCACAAAATGTATAAAATGGCATGAACTGTTTGACAATGAAAGAGATGGAGGCTGGTGGGCTCCCCTTCATTGGAGGTTAAAAACAGGGGCCTATACCTGTAAAAGGCACTTTGGCAGTAGATTTCCTGTAATAGATGGAGTAGTTGACCTTTGAGGTTCCTCCCAACGCTTTCAATTCTATGAATCCACTGTTCATTATTGTTTTGTCTCCTTTTATGGTCAAATAAGAGGGTTTAAGAAGAAAAAATCCCCATGACAAATTCAATTTGCATGTGAGGGATAGCATATGATCTAGTTTATGAGTTTTGAGTCTTATTCACTTGAAAGCAAGCGGCGGAAGAGCAGCCTGAGGCAGCACATTTTGAGGTACTTTAAAAGGGCAGCACATTGACAATTATTTTAGTTTAGCTAATATATTTTTACCACTAGTGTGGGGGGTGAGGAACGGCATTTGGATTTTCTGCCTCCGGCACCAAAACATCTTGAGCTACCTCGGTGGTGAATTTTCCATTCTTTATTTCCATTTTGTCTACACGCTCTTCCATTCCTCCTCCTCCCCCCGCCCCCCCAGTTCTTTCCCACCTTGGGCAACTTGTACAACAATCAATTAATAACTTCATTGTGTGGGGTGGGAAGACAGAAAGAAGCAATCTCTGAGGTGGGAGACAAAGGAAATAACAACCATAAAGCCTTTGTTTGTCTCTCTCATAATTTTTTTGCGAGAGACTCTTCAGAGTTTGTATTATCACACAACTGTCAGAGATAATTTGCCCTACTTTGGCTAATTGTTCTCCTGTGAGTTTTCAAGGCATGAATAACATTTTGTACAAACTGTCAGGTGGGTAAAAAAAAAAAAAAAAAAGGAAGGAGAGGAGAGGAAATGTTCAAGGCAAACCACGGTGGCACCTGAAATTTGCCTTCTGAAGCCAAACAGATAACAGCTTATTTATAACTGAGCAGTGCCATTCATAAAAGCTCAATAGAATCATTAGCATGCGTGTGAAGACACTACTTCTGAACTGGTTCACACACACACACACACACACACACACACACACACTGTTAAACACTGTTGTCAGCTGGTTAGAAGTTTGATTTTTGAGGAGCGGAGGAAATGCTTCAAGAAATGTTGTCGTGAACTGATTCATTCACAGGGGTGGCCAACTCCCAAGAGACCACGATCTACTCACAGAGTTAAAAACTGGCAGTGATCTACCCCCTTTTGGGGGGTTCAGGTCAAAGTTCTTGAGCTTTTTTTAGGGAGGAGGAGAGCCCCATTTTGGGGGTTTCAGGTAAAAGTTGAAAGTTGTTAAGCTTCTTTGGGGGAGCCAGTGATCTACCCATGATTTACCACAGACGTCCAGAGATCTACCGGTAGATCACGATCTACCAGTTGGACATGCCTGCATTCACTTTGCGATTTGACAGAACTGCTACCTGAACAGAGGCGCCGACTTGAGCCAAAGATTGGGGGCAGCACTGTGCATGACTTCACACGTGCAATGTGCAACGTCGCCTCATGACATTGGGAGAGGCCAGGGGCAGAGCCGAATGTGAAGCCACCATGAGCTTCAGTGTCTGAGGGCTCCTCTTCTCTGGCTCTCTGGCTCCTCTTCCTCCTCCTGCTGCCATTGGGGAGAACACGTCCCCCAATATTAGGGGGGAAGCGGAGTTCAGCCCCTAGGAGATGGTGCCCCTGTGTCTGAAATAACATTTGTGCAGTTCATCCACCCTCGTCCTTGGCATGGGCTGTGTTAATGCTCACGTGGGTTGCACAGATTTGATTTCTCTGATGGTTCTTTGGTGAACATTGGTCCACTTGCAAATGGAAAGCGTAATGCTGGTGGTCAACAAAAGAGGTTTAAAGACTCTCTCAAGGCAAATCTTTTAAAAATGTAGTATAAACACTGACAGCTGGGAAACACTGGCCTGCGAGCGCTCCAGTTGGAGAACAGCCTTTACCAAAGGTGTCATGGGCCTTGAAGACACTCAAACTCAGGATGAAAGGGAGAAACGAGCTAAGAGGAAGGCACGCTTGGTAAATCCTCACCGTGATCAACTCCCGCCTGGAAACCTATGTCCCCACTGTGGAAGGATGTGTGGATCCAGAACTGGCCTCCACAGTCACTTACGGACTCATTGTTAAAACCGTGTTCATGGAAGACAATCTTACTCGGCTACGAGTAATCGCCAAAGAAGAAGAAGAAGACACTTGAGTGCCTTCAGTTGTGATTGTTGGAAGATCCAGGACAAATGAAAATACTTCTTCTCACAGCACATAGTTAAACCATGGAATTCATTCCCATAAGAGGTAGCGATGGTCACCAGTTTGGATGACTTCAAAAAAGGATTAGATAAATCCATAGAGGATCAGTCTATTGATGCTTACTACCCAGAATGGCTAGGTTCTACCTTCACTGTTGGAGATAATACCTCATAATACCAGTTTCTGGAGAATAACTAGTGGGAAGAGTGTTGTTGCACTCGCATCCTGCTTGAGAACTTACCATTGAGCCATCTGGCTGTCTACAGTGAGAACAGGATGCTGGACTCAGTGGTCCAGCAGGACTCTTCTTATGTTCTCATGCCACTCCCCACAATCTACCACCTGAGGCCTAATGATTTTGCCTAATGACAGGGCCAGGACTGTGCTAGCCTTCTCCTGCGATATCACCACCGCTTGTCTCCTACTAAAACCCAGAACCATGAAACCATAACAACATGCAAAGTTCTCCACCTTGACTTCTTCCTTAGCATGCAGGCTGGAAAGGCAGCCATCGTTCTTTCGGCTCGGAGAAATGAACTGTGCTTAAGGCTATCCTCAGTCACACGTTAGGTAAGAGCTAGGAATTATGGCACGCTGCAGGCTTGGTGAAGAGGAAAAATACGGAGAGGCAGGGAAATGAAACACAGCTGGGGGGAGGGAGGGAATTCAATAGATGGGCAGAAGCAGAACGAAGATGAAAAGACCGAGAGAAACTGCATTCTGTTTACTGCGCGCTGGGCTTTATCCGAACTCAATAGCGACGTGTTTCATTTTTAATTTTTGTATTTGTGTTTGATCACAGCCCATGCAGATGTTGTTTCATGCTTCAGGTGTTTAAAATGACTAATTTTAAGGAAGTCCAGGGGGCATGCATCTTTTAACTGCTCCAAGCAGCTTTTCACACTTCGCCTCTCTCCCACTCTGCAGGCTCCGGGAGTTGTTTCTTTACACTCGAAGAAGCTTTTGTTAAGTGGCCTGGAAGGGGGATTTCTCGACAAGATTTCTTTGCACATTTACACCGAGGCTGAAGTGAATGAGCGGGTGGGGCGAGCTTGGAGGATAACCGGTGTGCTCTTGCGATGCAGACATCCAGCGTCCATTTTGAGATGCTGTCTATAGAAGCAGACCCAGGTGCCTCAGAAATAAACTAAACATTTCTAGTAGGGCGGTTTCCCATACATTATGGCACCAGTCTCTCTCTCTCTCCTCTCTTTCCCTCAATGCCTATGATGTTAGCATCTCAACCAAATGCAAACGAACTGTGAGAAAGACTCGATGAACTGAAAATGGAGACGCTATATGTACTTTTCCTTGTTTATTAGTTTGTTTTGTATCACACAAAAATCTTTAATAAAAACTAATTAAGAAAAGAAGTATACTAATGAAGCCAAAGTTCTGTTTACTGAAGGTGGGTGATATATATATATATATATATATATATATATATATATATATATATATCTCAATGCTGGAATAAAAAGCATGAATGGGCTACACTGTCATTGTGAAAAGTGAATCAGACTAGATCAGGCATAGGCAAACTCCAACCCTCCAGATGTTTGGGACTACAATTCCCATCATCCCTGACCACTGGTCCTGTTAGTTAGGGATGATGGGAATTGTAGTCCCAAACATCTGGAGGGCCAGGGTTTGCCTATGCCTGGACTAGATTCTCTCGTTCACTTAAAGTATCTAAATGTTCACCTACAGCAAAAATTAAATGTCTGTGCAATGCATTAGGCTGAATCGTGAAATGAATTGGTCTGTTGCGGGGTGGGGTGTGGATGATGATGATGATGATTTTATTTATACCACGCCCATCTGGATGGATTCCCCCAGCCACTCTGGGCGGCTTCCAGCAGAATATAAAAACATAATATAGACATTGGTCAAGTTAGGTGGTGACAGCCCCCCATTTGCTCTGTGTTGGGTTGACTGCTTGGCGCAATCCAGGAATGTCAGGAGGCAGGTGTTGGGTGGGAAGGTTCAAGCCACATAAATTCAGGCTACATCCACACCAGTGCCAGCCCAGGGATGAGGCAGACTGGAGCAGTTGCCTCAGGCGTGGGATCCACAAAGGCAACACATCTCGCCTCCTCCTATCTCTGCTGCTGTTCACCCTGCCTGCTGCCCTGTTTCCCACAAGAGGCAGCTCTCTGTAGAATTCTGCAGGCAGTTCCCCTACCCCCATGCCAGGAGATAGCCCTGAGAAGAAACCTAGAAGTGGCTTGCAGCAGTGGGCACAAATCTAGGAATAGCAGAGGCCATAGAGTGTTCTTAGCAGTGGCTGGCCATTGGGTGCCCCAGCAACTCCTTGCTTGCCTCTAGAAATGCCAACCATCCTCCTTTTCGCTCCCTGGCTTCCTCCGAGCCAACAGAGGCAGCACTTCTTTCTCAGTATGGTGTAGTGGTTAAGTGCGGTAGACTCGTAATCTGGTGAACCGGGTTCGCGTCTCTGCTCCTCCACATGCAGCTGCTGAGTGACCTTGGGCTAGTCACACTTCTCTGAAGTCTCTCAGCCCCACTCACCTCACAGAGTGTTTGTTGTGGGGGAGGAAGGGAAAGGAGAATGTGAGCCGCTTTGAGACTCCTTCGGGTAGTGATAAAGCGGGATATCAATCCAAATTCTCCTTCTCCTTCTCCTTCTCCTTCTCCTTCTCCTTCTCCTTCTCCTTCTCCTTCTCCTTCTCCTTCTCCTTCTTCTCAGCTGCTGTTTTTGCCTCCTGCTCCTCCTTCGTCATCACCCACTTTCGGAACCAATGATCTAGAACTTGGAGCTTGATGCAAGATTTTAGATCAGGGACTCGTGAAGAAAGACAGTGGGTGAGCTCTTGATGGGCTGATCCTTCTTGCAGTGGCAGTAGTAAGTCATGCATAACCCAAGCAAGAGCATGGAAAGTATGGATTAACATGCAGTGACAGCAACAGGGTAGGACTCCAGGGCAGATGTCCAGGACTCCTCTCAGAAGACTGAGCAGCAGGGCCTCTAAATGCAGCAGGGCTGACTTATCACAGTCAAGTAGCACACATTGCTGTCAAAAGAAGGAGACGGGATTCATAGAATCCATTACACCCAGAGTCTAAAAAATTACGTAACTGCACCACTGCATGAAAGACAAAGCAGTCAGGCTGCACTCCCCATGTGAGCCCTGACTTGGCAACTGAAATAGAAATAAAAATGGAAAGTGTTTGTGTGTCAAAAGCCATGGTTTTTATTGGCTCTGACTTCTTTTTTCCCGGAGCCAGCAGAATGCGAAGGAACGGGGTGGGAGAGGGACGGATGAGCATCACGTTAAACTTGGAGAGGTTTTGTTTTGCTTTGCTTACAGTAAGCAGAAGATGGGGCTCCCCAGGGACTCAAACCCCTCACTGGAAATAATTGAATCTCATTATCAAGTGCTCACTGTGACACTCTTTCATTTAGTCCCAATCAACCATTAAAAAGGGGGCTTCAGTTCCTCTTATCGTCCTTGGCCAGTTGACCTTTCAGGGTTGTTTCAGAGGAGCACAAATTAATGCATGCAAGGGACGGCCAGTTAAGAAAACTCAATACAACCAGGGAGGGTCGGATGTCAGCATCATTTTTTAAATTCATTTTTCCTGGCAGGCTTTTGTACTAGTGGATCACGAATTTCAGATGTTAATGATGCACTGGAAAAGAGCTGGAAAGGAGTATTGGCAAGATAGCTATGGCAATGGCTCACCTCTCCAAAGGGGTATGGGAGAATGTGATGCTAATATCCCATACCAAGATAAAGGTCTACCAGGCTCAGTGCCGTCTTACCCATAGGTGCCAGGGGTGTGGGGCACCCGGGCGCTGGGCTCTCAGGGGCACCAGGCCGAGAGTCCAGGGCCCAAGAGTTGAGTCCTGGGAAGAGCCGGCACGTTGGTCGGAGCGCCGTGGCAGGCTCTTCTGCTGCGGGCAGCTCTGCGCCGTGAGTTTGGGGGCGACCGTGCCAGCGAGATGCTGAGGCGGCTGGCCGGTTCCACCCTCCTGCGTGCCTGGGACTGGGCAACCGGGGGGGGGGGGGCTGGGCGGATCTTTGCACCCTGGCGCCGCATATGCTTAAGACATCCCTGACCAGGCCTGCATGTTGAGCATGCTGCTTTAGCATGTTGAACCTGCATGTTGAGCATGCTGCTTTAGTGAGTTGTGGGCAACATACAATGGCCAGGAGCAACACTGCAATGCCTTCCACATGCACTGCATCAGGAAGTTTTGGGGCATCGCAGGGCACGGCAGGATCTCAAAGAAAGATGTGCTCTCTCAAGTTCACATTCCCAGCATGTTCACACTCCTGTCTCAGTGATGTATACGCTGGCTTGGTCCTGTCTTCAGAATGGAAGACATGTTCTACGGGTAGCTGGCTTCAGGCACCAGGCCCATTGGCAGACCCAACTCTGCATTACAAAGATGTCTGCAAAGGAGACACGAAGGCAGGCAACATCAGCTCTGCCCTGTGGGAATCCCTTGCAGATGACCACAATGCCTGGATATGGTTAGACTGCATATCCACAGAAGGGACCAGAGAGGGAATGACCACTGGGAGGACCGCAGAGAGAAGAAACGCCATGGGGCATCTGCAGCAGCACAACCCGAAGCCTTAATCTTTCCCAGCTGCAACAAAGCATGTCTCCCATGCATTGTTCTCTACAGACACAGCAGGTGCTGCAAATCTCCAATGGTTTGTCTTCACTCCCAAAGACACATTCCTCCATTGTCTCCCAAAACAGACAGATGCCAACAGAGATAGAGATTCAGCCTTGATTCAGGCTCAACACAAGTCAAAATAGGATTTGCAAAGGTTGGTCAGCTGGCTTCCTCTTTTGGCCTAGTCCTGGTTGCGAGCCATGCCTGAACTGAGGGAGCAGGAGCAAAAAAATCCAGCAAGAACATAACAGTATGTGAAGAGTCCTGCTGAGTCAAGTCAAAATCCCATCTAGTCTCGCATCCTGTTCTCACAGTGGCCAGTTGAGGGGAAGCCTATGGGAATGCTTTGCCATGCATTCATCTATGAAATTGGAATTCATTGCATTTGTATGTCCACTTTCCCCTAATATTCACGTGTTGTTGTTTTTTAGTTATTGTTAACAACGCCTGTAGAACTTCATGGCAAAATTCAGAGAAGTGTGAATTTTGAAAGGTGGCTGGCATTCAGTTCTAGAACGGAAGTGCGAATTAGATGGGTTCACATTAAAAGGTGAACTCACCTGAATTTTCCCCTCCTGCCTCCTGCACAGTGCTCTTCTCCCAAGGATCTGTGTTTATGACTGAGACACTAGTAAGTTCAAAAGCTGGGTTTTGCTTGGTAGGTAAAGAGCTTCATGGCTATCCCTCCCCACAGCCTCACCCTAGATTCCATAAAGGAAACAAAATTAAGTACAAATCTTCTAGAACAGTCGTAGGCTTTCACTTGAGACTAAAAAGACCCTAAAATAATCCTTTGGAGTCTCAAGGAACATCACAGGATATGCCAAGTCTTTGATAATACCCAGGAAGGAAATATATATATAAGAGTTCTGCTTTTTCAATATATATATATATATAAAGTAGCTTTGGGCTTATTAGAAGAAAGCCCACTAGAGAATTTCCTGTTATAGTAACTTGGAAAGTAGATAACAGTTACCTTGTTGGTTAAAGCTTGACTCCACATAGGAAATATTAGTCTTTGGGAAATGGTGGCAGATAAAATAATAATAACAGACTATGCAGGCACACACTCAGTTAGCCATATTGTTTCATTTTCCACATGATGCTGACACCATACCCAACACAAATGCTACGCAATAGAATGAAAGTTATTCTCCCCCCCCCACTATTTTTCTCTCTCCCCTCTCTTCCCCCCAACTGCATGATATCTAGAATGATTGGGACATGGGTGGTGCTGTGGTCTAAACCACTGAGCCTCTTGAGCTTGCTGATCGGAAGGTCGGCGGTTTGAATCCCCGCAATGGGGTGAGCTCCCGTTGCTCCATCCCAGCTCCTGCCCACCTAGCAGTTCAAAAGCACATCAAAAGTGCAAGTAGATAAATAGGTACCACTGCGGCGGGAAGGTAAATTGTGTTTCTGTGCACTCTGGTACTCATCACGGTCCTCCGTGCGCCAGTAGCGGTTTAGTCATGCTGGCCACATGACCCGGAAAGCTGTCTGTGGACAAACGCCGGCTCCCTCGGCCTGAAAGCGAGATGAGCGCCGCAACCCCATAGTCGCCTTTGACTGGACTTAACCGTCCAGGGGTCCTTTACCCTTTTACCTTTATCTAGAACGATAGTGTCTCATGCAAAATGTAAACAAACCGTGGAGAAAACCCCTCTATAAATTAAAAATGGAGATGCTATATGTACTTTCCCCCATTTGTTTGTTTGTTTTGTAACCCAAGAAAATCTCTAATAAAAACTAGAGTGCATATTTAAACATAGACCTCACTTCTGCAAGAGGCAGCGAAGGCTGCTAACTCAGATGGCTTTAGAAGAGACTGGGCAAATTAAGAGAGGTTAAGGTCATCAATGACTGCTTCCATGGTCAGAGGCAGCGATGCTTCTGAATGAATACCAGTTGATGGAAACCAAAGGAGGGGAGAAGGTTCTTCTGTTTGGGTCCTGCTTGCAGGTTTCCTGTTGTGATGGCCTGGGATTCAGACTCAGATGCTGAAGCTGAGGGATCCCAGCCTGCACAGGATTCCCCGCCTCCAGAACCAGCAGAGCCGGGGCTAGGGCTTGAGTCTGAAGGGTCCTCACCAGTGCTGGATCCTCAGGTGCAGGCATCTGATGAGACTGCTCTGGCTCCTGATGGGATGAAGGACCCATTGCCTGTAGGTGCTCCACTCCCAGCCCCGTCAGGGGAAGCTGAGGTTGCCTCTGGGTCCTGTAACCCTCCAGCCTCTCCTGAGCAGCAGAGGCTCAGGGCAGAGAGGTGAAGGGAACTGAGTTCCTGCAGGAGGAGTGCTCGCCTCCAATCCAGGAGAGGCGAGTCCCCAGAGGATCAGGGCCGCCCTATGCCTCGGGGCAGATAAAAGCCGGCCAGCCCCAGCCCCAAGTTGCAGGAGCAACATTGTTGGTTGCCAGTTCCTGCCTGTGTTCCTGACCTCGCCTAGTTTCCTGCCCTGCACCCTGCCTCAGCTTCATCGGACGGACCCCTCGTAGACTCCTTAGACTTTGGACCAGACCCAGACCTTGCCTCTTGGATTACCATTGGACCAGCACACCTGTAGGCATCTGGCTGGCCACTGTAAGAACAGGATATTGGACTGGGTGGTCCATTGATCTGATCCAGCAGACCCTTTTACATTCTTAATTGATGGATACGAGGCCCAGCACACCGAGCTGGTGCGCAGCACATCCCCATGTTTCTCCCCTGCGTCACCCCATCACAGAGTTCAACAGAAAGAGACAAAGAGTTTGAAAATGAAAACGATCAGGAATCATGAAGGAATGTAAGACTCACAAAAACATAAGGAAGTCAAAGTGCATTTAAAAAAAGAACGATAATTAAACAAATGTGGGGAGGTGGCATGTGGACACATAACTCTACATTGTTAGCATGATGCTAATCAGCAAATGCACTTAAATGAAATCAATTAATGTTTTGGTTTGAGGTAGGTGACTAATCTCAAGTCTCAGTTCCGTAGTTAAGCTGGTTAGGTATTGTGGCATTGTTCCCATCAAAGGACCTTTCCTCTGCTCTCTGAGTCGTTCAGGATGAATCAACCTCTCTCTTCCCTTACCCCCCCCCCATCACACCTTTCTTTTAATGCTGCATAATTGTGCGCCAGAAACTGACTCACTCGCGGACTGCGGGCTCCTGCGTGAAGGCATTGCGGCGCTGTCCAACGGCAAAGCCACTCCTGCTGATTCTAATGAAAGAGATTTTTCTGCTCACCAACCTGAAGGCACACACAGCTTGAAGCAATTGGCCTTTTTGCAGATTGCAGCGCCATAGGCAAGACAATGTTTTGAAGAGCAATTTCCATGCTATTTCACATTGCCATTCTGGCTGTTTCAGGAGGCCAAAGATTATTTCTTCTTCTTCTTCTTCCTCTTCTTCTTCTTCCTCTACTCCTCCTCTCCTCCTCCTCTCCTCCTCCTCCTCCTCCTCCTCTACTCCTCCTCTCCTCCTCCTCCTCCACTCCTCCTCCTCCTCCTCCTCCTCCTCCTCCTCTACTCCTCCTCCTCCTCTACTCCTCCTCCTCTTCTACTCCTCCTCCTCCTCTACTCCTCCTCCTCCTCCTCCTCCACCACCCTGCAACAGGCCAGCTGGTTCTCTGGAGTCACCAAAGCTACAATCATTTAGCCTTCCTGCATTGGTCTATTATGTCCTAGCCAACCGGTAATGCCTCTTAAATACACAGCATTTCTCCTACACAAAATATAAGCCATCATTTCCTGTGCTGGCTATGAAAAAGCAACAATTAGTTTTTGTTGTTGTTGTTGTTTGTTTGTTTTAAGTTGCAGCTTGAATACCACTGATGGGTTCTACTTTGGATTATATTTAGGGATGTCCTCCTGAGAAATCATGGTAGTCAAAACTCTTACGAATTCCATCATACTTTCTTGGATCAAGGATGGGGAACCTCTGGCTTGGGAGTGAAATGTGGCCCTCCAGAGTTTTCTATCTGGCCCCTGGGTCTCTCCCCAGGAGGCATACTTTCCCTAGCTACATACCTCATCATCATGGCTTTGTAGCCTCCTGGAATGTTTTTGCCTGGTTGGATTATGTCCATGAAATCTGATAATGCTTCTTACTTACCTGGAAGGAGGAGGATAATAATAATAATAATAATAATAATAATAATAATAATAATAATAATAATAATAATAATAATAATTTATTATTTATACCCCGCCCATCTGGCTGGGTTTCCCCAGCCACTCTGGGCGGCTTTCAACAGAGCATTAAAATACAATAATCTATAGAACATTAAAAGCCTCCCTAAACAGGGCTGCCTTCAGATGTCTTCTAAAGGTCTGGTAATTGTTGTTCTCTTTGACATCTGAAGGGAGGGCGTTCCACAGGGCGGGATATAGAGAAGTGTCTTAGAGGGTGTGTAGAAATAAGCTTTTACCTTGGCCTCGGACACCTGAGATGTATGTTTTCAGGACCCACACTATTCCTGTGACTGTAACCAGTTTTATTTGTTTTTTTATTCTGAATTTCAAATTGTTGTAACCCATCTTGAGACCTACTGGTGAAAGGGGGAATATCCTCCTCCTCCTCCTCCTCCTCCTCCTCCTCCTACTGTACACATTCATTGCTCTGCCCACTTTTGCCTTTCACCCTGACCACCATAGTAAAGGTAAAGGTAAAGGACCCCTGGATAGTGAAGTCCAGCCAAACACGACTATGGGGCTGCGGCACTCATCTCACTTTCAGCCTGAGGGAGCTGACGTTTGTCCACAGACAGCTTTTCAGGTCATGTGGCCAGCATGACTAAACCGCTTCTGGTGCAATGGAACACCGTGACGGAAACCAGAGAGCACAGAAACACCGTTTACCTTCCCGCCACAGTGGTATCTATTTATCTACTTGCGCAAGTATGATTTTGAACTGCTAGGTTGGCAGAAGCTGGGACAGAGCAACGGGAGCTCATTCCCCCCTAAACAAACAAGTTGTCTTATCCATTTTATAATAGCTTTTATTTTATTTTATTTTTTTAAAAAAGTGATGCCTATGGTTATAATAATCTCATGCAAAACGCTTGGTGAGGTCTGCCTGAAAAGCGATATGCAGTTGCTGTAAACAAATAAACAATATTCCCTTTACACAGCTACAGTTCCCAACATTGCCTGGGAACAGGGATTGATGGTTCCATCTGAAAACGGTCGCTCTGCAAGGGGGAACAGGGTAGGTGTCTCCTAACCACTCGCAGCACCTTTAACAAACCACAGCTCTCAGGATTCTTTGAGGGAAGCCAAGAAAGTGGCATAATATTGCATTGAATGCATAGTGCAAATGGGGCCTCGGATGTGTCATTCCTTAAGCAAGATTTGTTTCCTCAGCCAACATTGTGGAGATGGGGGGGGGGCATTCATCTACAGGAAGGTTAAGAAAGCCCATCTGCACTCTAAATTTCTATCAATTGTCACTCAATAGCTTTCCGCTAGTTTCATCCTTCAGGGCATTTTCAGGTACAAAAAAGGACCATTCAGAAGAGCTGTCATAAAGGAAAGCAAAGGGCATTATGTTTTAGCGAAAGCGCCTGCTTTTCAGAGAAGATAAGCTTGTTTTGACTTTTGTATCCTCCAAAGACCGGTGGCAAAATCTATGATGGTAGCGATGTGCAAGCAGCCCTCCGCAACCTGTTTCCTTGTGTGTTCTCAATACACAGCGTAATAGACAAGTTTATTTTCAATGCCTCCCTCTAGGCTGCACCGCGGAGAGGATCAAAACTCTGCGCCTAGAGCAGCTGCCGCCAAGGTTCTGTACTTTGGTAAGGTTGTGATTTTCTGTCTGATTGATGCAGCGACCTTTGCGGACCTCATTCTATTTCTGCTCAGGTGAGAAAAGGGCCCGATCTGTGCAGGCCGCCGAAAGAGGTGGGCAAGAGGTGATCAAAGTCCTGAGGCTGTAGGACGGACTGTACCGTTCCATCAAATGGTACAGAAAGTTATAACGGCGGAATGCTTTCTCCTTATCTTATAATACATCTAATCCAGAATGCGGCAGCTAGACTGGTGACTGGGAGCGGCCGCCGAGACCATATAACACCGGTCTTGAAAGACCTACACTGGCTCTCAGTACGTTTCCGAGCACAATTCAAAGTGTTGGTGCTGACCTTTAAAGCCCTAAATGGCTTCGGTCCAGTATACCTGAAGGAGCGTCTCCACCCCCATCGGTCAGCCCGGACACTGAGATCCAGCGCCGAGGGCCTTCTGGCAGTTCCCTCACTACGAGAAGCCAAGTTACAGGGAACCAGGCAGAGGGCCTTCTCGGTAGTGGCACCCGCCCTGTGGAACGCCCTCCCTTCAGATGTCAAAGAGAACAACAATTACCAGACCTTTAGAAGACATCTGAAGGCAGCCCTGTTTAGGGAGGCTTTTAATTTAGGGAGGCTTTTAATTTTATAGATTATTGTATTTTAATGCTCTGTTGAAAGCCGCCCAGAGTGGCTGGGGAAACCCAGCCAGATGGGCGGGGTATAAATAATAAATTATTATTATTATTATTATATAACACCTGGTCTGCCCAAATGGCACAAATGAGTGGGTGGAATACTGAGGTGGCAGAATGGACTTTTGCCACTTCAGTGTGTGGGTGAAGGTGGCCATATTTGAGCGTTCCCTACAAGAGGGGGAAATTAAATGAGCACATCATTCAGATGAAGGGTGGTATAGAAATTGAATGAATGAATGATTTTGCAATGCAACTCTCCAGCAAAGTAATGTGCAGAAAAATGCATCCCAGAGCAAAGTGTTAATAAAATGCATCTATTAGTGAACAGAGCATGCAAAAGATACATTATATAAAGGAAATTTGCATTGCAAAAATGTGGATGTTAGAGAAAATGGCAAAAAAAAAATTATTAGGAGATTTAGCACTAAAATGCTGCCAAATTTTTGTGAAAACTGATTTGGAAATGTGGAGAACTGATCATTACATTGGAAAAATGAGAAACTACAATAAATCGAGTTCCCACCTGTACCTATGACCTGAACTCCTCAGACCTGTTCTACATCACAGAAACGCATTCATTTAATTTTTATTTTTCATTTATTAAAATGTACAAGAGTTTATGAGTTTTGATTTTGCATCTTGACCTTAATGGTTATACTTAGAGACATGTGGCAATATTCAACTAAATTTATTGAGAGTATCACAGAATCACAGAATCACAGAATCACAGAATCACAGAATCCTAGAGTTGGAAGAGACCACAAGGGCCATCCAGTCCAACCCCCTGCCAAGCAGGAAACACCATCAAAGCATTCCTGACAGGTGGCTGTCAAGCCTCTGCTTAAAGACCTCCAAAGAAGGAGACTCCACCACACTCCTTGGCAGCAAATTCCATTGTCGAACAGCTCTTACTGTCAAGAAATTCTTCCTAATGTTTAGGTGGAATCTTCTTTCTTGTAGTTTGAATCCATTGCTCCGTGTCCGCTTCTCTGGAGCAGCAGAAAACAACCTTTCTCCCTCCTCTATATGACATCCTTTTATATATTTGAACATGGCTATCATATCACCCCTTAACCGTCTCTTCTCCAGGCTAAACATACCCAGCTCCCTAAGCCGTTCCTCATAAGGCATCGTTTCCAGGCCTTTGACCATTTTGGTTGCCCTCCTCTGGACACGTTCCAGCTTGTCAATATCCTTCTTGAACTGTGGTGCCCAGAACTGGACACAGTATTCCAGGTGGGGTCTGACCAGAGCGGAATACAGTGGTACTATTACTTCCCTTGATCTAGATGCTATACTCCTATTGATGCAGCCCAGAATTGCATTGGCTTTTTTAGCTGCTGCATCACACTGTTGACTCATGTCAAGTTTGTGGTCTACCAAGACTCCTAGATCCTTTTCACTTGTACTGCTCTCAAGCCAGGTATCACCCATCCTGTATTTGTGCCTTTCATTTTTTTTGCCCAAGTGTAGTACTTTACATTTCTCCCTGTTAAAATTCATCCTGTTTGCCTTGGCCCAGTTCTCTAATCTGTTAAGGTCATTTTGAAGTGTGATCCTGTCCTCTGGGGTATTAGCCACCCCTCCCAATTTGGTGTCATCTGCAAACTTGATCAGGATGCCCTCAAGCCCATCATCCAAGTCATTGATAAAGATGTTGAATAAGACTGGGCCCAAGACAGAACCCTGTGGCACCCCACTAGTCACTTCTCTCCAGGATGAAGAGGAGCCATTGATGAGCACCCTTTGGGTTCGGTCAGTCAGCCAGTTACAAATCCACTGAATGGTAGCATTGTCTAGCCCACATTTTACCAGCTTCTTTACAAGAATATCATGGGGCACCTTGTCAAAGGCCTTGCTGAAATCAAGATAGGCTACATCCACAGTGTTCCCTTCGTCTACCAGGCTTGTAATTCTGTCAAAAAATGAGATCAGATTAGTCTGACATGACTTATTTTTCAGAAACCCATGCTGACTTTTAGTGATCACAGCGTTCCTTTCTAGGTGCTCACAGACCATTTGCTTAATGATCTGCTCTAGAATCTTTCCTGGTATTGATGTCAGGCTGACTGGGCGGTAATTGTTTGGGTCCTCTCTTTTCCCCTTTTTGAAAATAGGGACAACATTTGCCCTCCTCCAGTCTGCTGGGACTTCACCTGTTTTCCAGGAATTCTCAAAGATTACTGCCAGTGGTTCTGAAATCACCTCTGCCAGTTCTTTTAATACTCTGGGATGTAGTTCATCTGGCCCTGGAGACTTGAATACATCTAAACTAGCCAAGTGTTCTTGTACTACCTCCTTACTTATTTTGGGCTGTGATTCCCCTGCTGAATCATCTGCTCCATATTCTTCAGGTCGGGCATTGTTTTCTTTTTTGGAGAAGACTGAGGCAAAGAAGGTATTGAGGAGTTCTGCCCTTTCTGCGTCCCCTGTTCGCATTTCACCATCTTCTCCTCTAAGTGACCCCACTGTTTCCTTGTTCTTCCTTTTGCTACGGACATACCCATAAAAACTCTTTTTATTGCTTTTAACCTCTCTAGCAAGCCTGAGTTCATTCTGTGCTTTAGCTTTTCTGACTTTGTCTCTACATGTGCTGGCTATTTGTTTGAATTCCTCTCTGGTGGTTTCCCCCTTTTTCCATTTCTTGTACATATCCCTTTTAAATCTTAACTCAGTTAAAAGTTCTTTAGATAGCCACCCTGGCTTCTTTAGGCACCTTCCATGTTTTCGTCGCATTGGTACTGCTTGAAGTTGTGCATTTAATATCTCCCTTTTAACAAACTCCCATCCATCATGAACTCCCATCCCTTTTAGTATTACTGACCATGGGATCACATCCAGCATTTCCCTAAGTTTTCTGAAGTCGGCTTTCTTAAAGTCTAGAATTTGAGTCTTAGTATGCTTGGTTGCTCCTTTCTGATGTATAATAAACTCCAGAAGAGCATGATCACTCCCACCTAATGATCCTGCCACTTCTACCCCACTAACCAGGTCATCACTATTGGTTAGGACCAGATCTAAAATGGCTGATCCTCTTGTTGCTTCTCCCACTTTCTGGACAATGAAATTGTCTGCAAGGCCAGTGAGGAATCTGTTCGACCTTATGCTCTTGGCTGAGTTTGACATCCAACAAATATCAGGATAGTTGAAATCCCCCATTACTACTATCTCATTTCCTTTTGAATGCTTGGTCATCTGTTCCAGGAAGGCATCATCTATGTCCTCAGTTTGGCTTGGGGATCTATAGTAAGCTCCCACAATGAGATCACTGTTATTTTTCTCTCCCTTAATTTTGACCCAGATACTCTCAATTTGGCTTTGAAGTTTTAAATCATGGATCTCTTCACAGGTATACACATCCCTGACATATAATGCCACTCCTCCTCCTTTCCTGTTTGGTCTATTTCTCTGAAATAGATTGTATCCCTCTATTACTACATTCCAATCATGAGACTCATCCCACCAGGTTTCAGTGATGCCTATTATGTCGTATTTAGTTTGCTGTACCAAGAGCTCAAGTTCATCTTGTTTATTTCCCATGCTCTGTGCATTTGTATACAGACATTGAAAACCATTGATCAATCCCCCTAGTCTCCTACTTAAGGATTTTTTCCTCCCACCACTAGGTCTGTGTGCTCTTTGCTCCATTTGGTCCTTGACTTTTGGATGATCATCTTCAGCATTTGATCGACTCCTACCTTCAGGACCACTGTCTCCCTCCCCCACATAAGTCAGTTTAAAGCCCTCCTGATGAGGTTTTTGAGATTGTTGGCAAAAACATTCCTCCCAACCCTTGTGAGGTGCAGCCCATCACTTGCCAGAAGTCCATCTTCAAGAAACTGCAGGCCGTGATCTAAGAATCCAAACCGTTCCTGCCGGCACCATTTGCGAAGCCAGTTGTTCACTTCTCCTATTTTCCCCTCTCTTCCTGGGCCACGCCGTTCAACTGGGAGGACAGATGAGATGACAATTTGTGCATTTAATTGCTTCAGCTTCCTGCCCAGAGCCTCATAATCACTTTTGATCTTCTGGAGGCTATGGCTTGCGGTGTCATTGGTTCCACTGAAGAGCCACTGAAAACAATTTAGTCATGTTCATGAATGTTAGCAGTTCTACTCTGAGTAAAACGTAGTTGAATAGCTCCCATAGTTTTGCTTTTGAAAGACACTTGTCCGCAGCTTTTGAAAACAAAATGTCTGGATTGATGGGGCCACAAAACTCCCAGGGGTCTCTGCTTCAACTTTTGCCTACATCATAGAGATCTTGTCTAACAGAAGCCCCAAATCCTTCTGAGACATCCGTCTTTGGCTTGTCATCTGAGATTCACGCAAATCATGGCTTGCTCTGTTGAACTGTTGCTCAAATGCAGGGATTGGGGAACTGTGGCCCTCCAAATGTTGCTGGACTGTAAAGTCCATCACCCATGTCCATTGGTCATGCTGGTTAGAGCTGATGGGAGTTGGAGTCCATCAACAACCGGAGATCTGTAGGTTCTCCACTCCTGCTCCAAGACTTGGTTCCTCAGTTGGAACAACCCATTGCTCACCTTGCTCCAACTGCCTCCCAGGATCTGAACCTTGGCCTATTTTTCACCATGTCACCTTCCTCTGTCCTCTGTAATCTTTGCTTGCCTACCCCAGAATCCATTCATCACCTGTTTTAGTTGCCTTTGGACTCTCGACTGCTGCCTTTGGATTCAATCTGTGCCTGCCCTGCTCCACACCATTTGCCTCTGAACACACTCGACTCCAAGCATTTCATAGAAATGATATGCCACAAATAATAGGAATTATCTCTTTCCTGAAGGAGCCAATACATGAAGAGAGCCACACCATTGGCTAAAACGGGGGGCATTTTGCGGAATAGGATTTTTCATTTTACAGGGTATTTTGTGCCGGTATGGCCAAATAAACACCTTTCCTGCACCACAGCAAATGTATCTATCGGTTCCAGCTGACCTTTTTGTAACCTCTATTATGAAAAAGATGCTCACATCCTTCTAGCTGAATGCATTAAGCCTGGCAGTGGTGTCAGGGAGCCACTTTGCACTACATGTTAATCTTGCCTTTAAATTTCATTTCTGAGGCTTCTGAGTTCAGAATGTATCACCTTTGTTTATTCATGAGCCCCGCACTGTCCTACCAGAAAGTCGCTGGAAGTTCAGGAGAAGGTTTCCCGGCCACAACTCGGTCAGCGCTATTTGTCAGTAATTTTGAAATGACACATTTTTGAAAAGGCAGCATTGCAACTCAGCTGGGAATTTCTTGTGCGCAGCTCAACTCTGATGTGGCAAAATGAGAAGAGCCGCCAATTTTTTCTCGGAGTGAAGCAGAGGCCACATCTACACCTTCCATTTGAAACATACCACTCAGAGTGAATTATGGTACTGGAGGAGACTCTTGAGAGTCCCATGGACTGCAAGAAGATCAAACCTATCCATTCTTAAAGAAATCAGCCCTGAATGCTCACTAGAAGGACAGATCCTGAAGTTGAGGCTCCAGTACTTTGGCCACCTCATGAGAAGAGAAGACTCCCTAGAAAAGACCCTGGTATTGGGAAAGATGGAGGGCACAAGGAGAAGGGGACGACAAGGATGAGATGGTTGGACAGTGTTCTCGAAGCTACTAACATGAGTTTGGCCAAACTGCGAGAGGCAGTAAAGGATAGGCATGCCTGGCGTGCTCTGGTCCATGGGGTCACGAAGAGTTGGACACGACTGAACGACTGAACAACAACAACACTCAGAGTGATTATCCTTCTTGGAATTGTAGCTCTCTGAAGGGAGTAGAGGTCTCCCAACAGCTCCCAGCACCCTTAACCACCCTGAGATCTTATGATCAAGACTGGTATATAAATCTAATAAATTAAAATATATATTAATAATTAACAAACTACAGTTCCCAGAATTCTTTGGAGGAAACCATGTATGATACTGCTTTAAATGTAAGGTATAGATGTGGCCTTAGAGGTGAAGACCAGGGAAAAATCCTCTGGATGATTCTATGAAGACATAGAATAACAGTGGTGGGAAGAATACCAACTCACTGTTTGTTGCAGATATTAATATTGCGCAGTTTGAAACGACTGGAAGCATAAGAACTGACTCCTTTTGGAAATGATTCATTGCCCAAGCCCATAAAAGTATTGTTCAAACAAAGCCCGAGAACAAAGACTCAGCCACCATCCTTTCAAGATGGTGAATTTGCAGTTCAATAGCCTCCCATGTGATCTAATGTTAAACACTCGCATGTTAGCTAGCAGAGAATAACAGTTAATTATCCAAGGAGCTCAGAGAGCCCTTCTTACACTACTTTAGCTTCAATGAAATTTTCCAGTTAAACCCTTTCAGCAATTCACACAGGCATTTTCCATTTCAGTGTCAATTCAACAATTACGCGTAACATGTTATTGTGTACTGAGTGCCACGCCTTACATGAAGGAGGTTGCAGGTTTGATTCTTGGTATCTCCAGTTAAAAGTCTTAGGTGACCAATAATGGATACTCTGGAGAGCTGCTGCCAGTCAGAGCTACCAGTACTGAGTTAGACTCTGAACTGCTGTTACATGGCTTCCTGTCTTCTACCAGCTTCTTAATTAATTTTTTATACTAAATTTAAATCTCCCTTCATGTGCCATCGCCCTCTCCAGCTCAAACCATTATCAACACAGGCAAGTTGTTTTTTGGGAATGGTAAGTAAATGCTTCATACTTATCTGCAAGTCCAAATTTACCTCTTTTAAAAAAAGCCCTTAAAACATATTATTTTGATTTCTGGCAAGAGGGACACACAACCCACGCCTTCAGGGGGGAAGATGAAAAGGGGGGGAAGCTAAAGGAACATCTGGTGGTGGGTATCATCAAGGGTTTCCTCAGAATTTTTAAGCTCTCTGAAGTCCGTTTGCATCCACGGCAAGATTCTCATGAACGTGATCATCATGAAAACACTTATTTCTAAAAGCCAGCGTTAACTCCTTGGGGCCCAATTCATTGTGTCAATATGCGCACTGTGCTGTAATCTGTCCTCCGCTTTCCTGGAAGTTTTCCTCCTCTGTGAAACAGGCTTCCATTTTTCTGTCTCAGCTTTGTTTCGCTCTCATTACACCAGCCTTCCTCGGCCTGTTAGGGTAATGTGAACATACATTTGAACCAGTGCCGGATTTACATATAAGCTAAACAAGCTATAGCTTAGGGTCCCACTCTCTTGGGGGCCCCCAAAAAAATTAAAGGAAAAAAAAACCTGGATGTACATTTCCAAAATAAAAGATAAAAAACAAATAAAATAAAACCTACATACAGCAACAGTGCTTTGTGTTGTGTAGGCTCCTATGATGTAAGTCATGGCCCCCGCCTGCTAGCCTGCTCCCTAAAATATCACTGGTTTGCTCATTTCTATATATAGGGTGCCTACATTCTGCATGGATGGGTTGCATGGCAACATGGCAAATGGCTTTAGATACCTACAGTATTAGGTACATAAATTACCATGTAGCATATATTCAACACAAAAACAGGGACAATTTGTTGTTGACAAAAGACAGCTGGACACATAAAGGGGCCCTATTGCCTTCAGTAGCTTAGGGCCTCATCAAACCTAAATCTGGCCCTGATTTGAAAATATCAGTAAAACTATCAATCCATCAATCTTTCTTGTTACAATCACAGAACAGCCAACAAGTTACAATCAAACAAATGCAAGTGTTGCAGTGGTACAGGGCAGCAAAATATGGTTTAGGGTTAACAGTATGGCAGAGAGGTAAGATATGTGTGAGTGGTGTCACAATCACAGCAGCATGATTCGATGGGTGCCAGTGTGGATGGTGACTTTGTTAGGGGAGTCTGGCGAAAGGGAGGGCAGTGTAAAATAAATAAATAATAATCACGGCCATTTTGGTTTGCAGTAGTACCTACTTTGAGACGTCACGGGCAACTGCTGTTCACTCAGGATGCTTGATTAAACAGCAGACGCGGGACCCGTGGAGCAAATTATGATAAATTGCGAATATTGATTGCTTTTAACCAGATGGGCGATGCCTTCTGGCGTTTAAATATAGGAATGGAGCCAGCGATACCTTGACCTCACCTCTGCACTGAGAACCTGCGTGAAATTAATTTGAGCTGTCATTCAGGTAGCAGTCAAAATTATGTGATGGCTGATTTATTAATTTAAGAGGGGGAACTGCGGACCAGATGTGTTCTCTATTGGAAGATGACTCCAGTGGCTTTTGGTGGGGAACTAATGGGGAACTTCAAGATGTTGCCCATCTTGGTTGGATCCGTTATGACATATTGCATTTTTCACATTAATTAGCATGTACTTTGATCCGCAATAAACAACTTAAATTCCTCTCTCTCTCTAAATGTTTTAGCTAATTAGACGTTCTACTAAATATAACTAATCACTGTTTGCTTTTCAAGGTGTAGGTGCTTCTCCAGCGATAATGAATTGATAGCACAATGTTTGGTTCAAGAACCACCACATATTTCATGTGTTTTCTACCCAGAAAGCGCTGTCCATGTTGATAATCATATGTAGATGAGGAAGGGGAGCTGCGATCATAACAAGTCCATAGGGCTGCCAGAAAATTTAATGGGTTTTTTGATGAGAGTTTTGAGGTTTGTTGGAACATATGATGCTGAGCTGTACCAAAGTAGAACATTGGTAAGTCTAGCTGGGCCAATGGACCAATGTTCGTGGATGCTGTAAAGGCTGAACTAGAGAGGTCTTTGTTCTGATCTTGCAGGACTTATCAGGTTTTTATCACTTGTTGCCTTGTAGCTCAGTCAGTAGAGCATAAGACTCTTAATCTCAGGATGGTGGGTTTAAAAGATTCCTGCATTGCAGGGGGTTGGACTAGATGACCCTCTGGTCCCTTCCAATGCTGCAGTTTTATGATTCTATCTCATTAGTACATGCAGTGACTGATAGCAGCTCTTCAGAGTATCTTTCCTAACCTTATCTTGAAGTATCATGAGTTTGAAACCGGGATCTTCTGTAATGCTGAGCATGTCCTCCAACCACTGAGCAGTGCTGAGCCCACAGCACAAAGCTACATGAAAAGGCATTTTTTAGGGAGGTGCTTCTTTTATTTGTATCACATTCTCTGCTACTTCCATTATGTGGCCATAACAACATAGCTAACATATGAAACCAACATGCAGATTATTGTAGGCCAAGCCATACAGAGATATTCAATGAACTCATTCCATCACTTGCATTGGAGCATCTGCTCAAATCCTACTTGAGGGTTTCTGACACGCATCTTGTTGGCCACTGTGAGAACAGGATATTGCACCAGTTGGGTCATTGGCCTGATCCAGCAGGCTCTTCTTCTGTTCCAAAAGCACCAAAACACAATAAAACAACTGAAGCAAATTGAAGAGCAGATATAACCAAATCATGTGTCTGGGAGTTCCAAAGTGTTCCATACTGAAGGAATGGCTCCTTGCCGACAAAAAGCCGTATAGTTAAAGCTATGGTTTTCCCAGTAGTGATGTATGGAAGTGAGAGCTGGACCATAAAGAAGGCTGATCGCTGAAGAATTGATGCTTTTGAATTATGGTGCTGGAGGAGACTCTTGAGAGTCCCATGGACTGCAAGAAGACCAAACCTATCCATTCTTAAGGAAATCAGCTCTGAGTGCTCACTGGAAGGACAGATCCTGAAGCTGAGGCTCCAATACTTTGGCCACCTCATGAGAAGAGAAAACTCCCTGCAAAAGACCCTGATGTTGGGAAAGGTTGAGGGCACAAGGAGAAGGGGATGACAGAGGACGAGATGGTTGGACAGTATTCTCAAAGCTACCAACATGAGTCTGACCAAACTGTGGGATGCAGTGGAAGACTGGAGTGCCTGGTGTGCTCTGGTCCATGGGGTCACAAAGAGTTGGACACAACCAAAGGACTAAACAACAACAGCAAAAACAAACATTGTGTGGCACTTGCGGAAGTAGAAGTTCTGCAGTTTGAAGTGTTTGAGTCGGCATGTGTGGGGTAAGGCAATCCCTGAAGGAAACTGGTCCCTAGACATTAAGAGCTTTCTATACAAAGAACAGTAACAGCCTGTAGGCAAACTGGCAGCCAGCACAGAGCTTTGAGCACAGGTGTAACATGCTGACAGACTCTTACTCTGGCCAGCAATCATGCTGCAGCGTTTTGCACTAACTCCAGTTTCAGATGAATTGCAAGGGAAACCCCATGCAGGGTGCATTACAGTAGTCTAGACTTGAAGTTACCAATTCCCGAACCACCGTGGTCAAAGTGTTCATGGGCTCCGCATTTTGTCTCAGAACCATTGCAAATTGGGTATATTTTAACACTGAATTTATTCCCCCTTAAGTTGTTAATGGCCTTGACCTTAGGAATAATGGTTCTAGATTCAAAAGGAGCTTCAGGATGGCCACCTTCCAATACCCGTGTCCACATGTATGTGTGTGTGTGTGTTCTTCATATGTTCAGAATCTCACAATGTTAGATGAAGTATGAAACTAGCTCACTTTTAAGGACAGACCAACCGACATTTTGTTCTGTGCCAGCTCTGGGAAGATGTGTATATTATTATCTTCAATATTCAAAGTGAAACTCCCACTCCCCAAGATGTCTCTTTGGGACAAATCTTTTCTCTCTTCCTTACATAATACATTTCAGCAGGTCTTAAAGCTCTTTGTGAATTCACGGGCGCACTGATAGCATTTTATCTTACATCTCAGCCTCCTTTGCTGTTATCAGCAAGGCTAAATCCTTCTTTCTTCAGTTTGGTCTCTTTGGCAATGCATTCATCCGAAGGTCCTTTTCTTGTTTGTAACAAAAACTTTAAAAAAAAACACCCCACCACCTTATTGCCTATAAAAAAAAATGTATATCTGATGAAATCTCTCAGTTATTGTCTTGACTTAGAAGCATTCAGCTCAGCTGTTGGGAGGGGAAGAGGAGAGGGGAAAAAATGTATTCTCAAGAGCTGAGGAATTGTATGACTTCAGCACACAACTTTTTATTAGTTTTGCAAAAGTCAACCTGAAGAAGGAGGGGGGAAACCACCATCATCTTCAGGATGAGTGTTAGACAGATTGGAAACACCTGTCAGTTTGCAGGCTGTGAAGCTTCTCTTGCTGTGTCAAAGCTCAGCTAGGTTTGAATACTGGTGGTCTGTGGAGTTACATGAGACAATAGGAACCAGTGGCAAACAGAGCCGCTTGGCTGCCCGGGGCGACAAATGCGGAGGCACCCCCGGGGGGCAGGGCGTCGCTCCGCAACGCACATGGGCCGTTCGTCCTGACGCATGTGTCGTGAATCATGATGTCATGCATCATGACGAACGCCGCATGTGCGGGATGCCACACATGTACAGTCCGTCTGTGCTGGCACTGCTGCTCTTGCGGCAACCTTACGAGTTGCCGCTGCCCCGTCTGTGCTGCTTTTCGCGCGCGGCAGCCTTACAAGTTGCCGCTTGTAAGGTTGTCATGGGAGCAGCAGTGCCAGCATGGACAGACTGCGCATGTGCGGCATCCCACCTGAACTGCGCATGTGCGGCATCCCGCATGGACTGCGCATGTGCGACATTCTGCACATGCGCAGTCCGTCCCGGCTGCTGGGCGCGAGCGGCAACTTTACGAGCTACCGCCACATGGACGGGGTGCCGTGCGGCAGGGCTCGGCTTGGGAGTCACAGTGGGTGGCGCCGAGTGTCACCCCCCCTCCAGGGTGGTACCCGGGGCGAACCGCCCCCAACGTACCCTGTTGCTCCGCCCCTGATAGGAACATAGGAAGATGACTTAGGGCTTCACCACACTTATCTTTCCTTCACTCTTTCCAGGCATGAATTGAAGCAAATGGCAATCCAAAGAAAACCCAAACTGATGTTTGCTCCGATTGAGCACTAAAGTAGGGAGAGAGGGGAGCCAACACTATTTTCTTTCTCCCTTTCTTTCTCTCTCTCTCTATCCCAGCTTTTATCTGAGGAGCTCAAGGTGGTGTACATGGTTCCCTCCCTCCTCATTTTAATCTCCACAACAACCCTGTGAGGTAGGTTAGGCTGGGAGGGAGGCAGTGGCCCAAGGTCACCCAGTGAGCTTCATGCCTGAGTAGGGATTTGAACTCTGCTCTCCCAGGTCCACGTCTGACACTCTAACCACTGTGCCACAAAGGATGTGTGCAATTTGATCACTTGGAGATGCTTCATAGGAAGCAAACCATAAACGAAATTTTAAAAGAGCAGCAATGAAGTGCTTAATTATCTTCCTCAAAATACAGGGTGAAAATTGGGAGACCAAGTATTTATTTATTTTACTGTTATTCTTGTAAACTGAAAAACTTTCAGTGAAAATGATCACACTGAATACGTGAATAAAGATTTGTGTGTTTATCATCAAGACTGATTTCCGTGCTCCAACAACGTATTTTTTGGATAGTCAATGCTATGCAATACTTAACATAATAAATTTATCCAGGGTGGGAGGAGGGGACTGTGGCAGCAACATTTGCATGGAAGTCTATTCCCCCAGGGCTGCTGTTTATATACATGATTTAACTGTCTCTCCCTAACTATATAAACTGCTCTGATGGAGAAACCCTCGATTCCCCCTTAGCCTTGTCTTTTTGTCTTTTTGCCTTTTCGTTTCCCCCTCTTCCATTTGCAGCTGTCCTCAGCCGAGCCGCGGAGATAAGGCAAGGCTTGACACTGACTTAACAGGCACCCACTGCCTCGCATCAATCACCCTCCCAAACGCTCTCTCAGAGAGGCATTGGCGCCACACTTTGCAGTGGCTCTCGCAGATGGTTTGGCAGCAGCAAGAACCTGCCAAAAGCCAATGGCTGTGATAAGTGAGGACGTCAAAGGGAAGTGACAGAGAACAGCCGAGACAAACCGGTGGGAGTGATGCGAAAATTGCAGGACCGGAATATTCGGGACTGGAGTCTTTGATCTCCGTTGAGACCCCGGTGAAGTTCTCCAGACTAAACAACTGTCATGGAAGAGGGGGTCAGAAACTCAATGGCAGAGCACACAACGCTTTGCATGCAGAAGGTCCCTGGTTAAATATGGGATCACGCTGCACAGGGGTTGTTGGGAACTTCATAGAACTTCAGTTCTGAGCACCACAGTTCAAGAAGGATACTGACAAGCTGGAACGTGTCCAGAGGAGGGCAACCAAAATGGTCCAAGGCCTGGAAACGATGCCTTATGAGGAACGGCTTAGGGAGCTGGGTATGTTTAGCCTGGAGAAGAGAAGGTGAAGGGGTGATATGATAGCCATGTTCAAATATATAAAAGGATGTCATATAGAGGAGGGAGAAAAGTTGTTTTCTGCTGCTCCTGAGAAAAGGACACGGAGCAATGGATTCAAACTACAAGAAAGAAGATTCCACCTAAACATTAGGAAGAACTTCCTGACAGTAAGAGCTGTTCGACAGTGGAATTTGCTGCCAAGGAGTGTGGTGGAGTCTCCTTCTTTGGAGGTCTTTAAGCAGAGGCTTGACAGCCACCTGTCAGGAATGCTTTGATGGTGTTTCCTGCTTGGCAGGGGGTTGGACTGGATGGCCCTTGTGGTCTCTTCCAACTCTATGATTCTAAGAGCCTGCTAGATCAGGCCAATGGCCCATCTAGTCCAGCATCCTGTTCTTACACCGGCCAACCAGATGCCTACAGGAAACCAACAAGCAGGATTTGAACACAAGACCATTCTCCCCTCCTGTGGTTTCCAGCGACTGGTCTTCAGAAGCATTGCTGCCTCCGACTGTGCAGGCAGAGTATAGTGGTTGTGGTTAATAGCCGTTGATAGCCCTCTCCTTCTGCAGGAATTTGTCTCATCCTCTTTAAAATAAATAAATAAATAAAAGATTTCCATGAATAACAAAGGTGCACATAATGTCTCTGTTCCCATTCATAGAGTCCTTTATACATGTCAGTTACATTCAATGTAAGACATTGCAGTCGTATGCATTGTGAGGTTGGGGGGAAGAGAGAAGAGGGGGAAGAGATCATGATATTTCATTCTTTTGCATAGTGTATGTGCAGAGTTTTGGTGTCAGTGTCATGTGGAGAGGTTCATTATTTCTTTATTTATTAATTTCCGTTGGCGGCGCAAGAGGTTGTGGAGCCCAGAGCCCAGTTGGTTGCCTTTGGTTGCTTGCAGTGAGTTTTTGTCTCTGTGTGGGAGGGGGTGGGCTGGGGTTATTGGGGTCAAATTAGCCATATCGATTCATATGCTGTTAGGAAGGTTAGGTCATTGTCTTCATGGGCTGTATATGAAATAGAGAGGAGTCATTTTTGTGGGATGTAAACACACAGAGCAGTCAAACACAACACTGCTAGAGTGGACATGAAGGTGTCTCAGTCCTCCAGCCATAACTTCCTTTACCTGGACTGAGACAAGTTCCTCTATGTAACTGAAGGTGGGAGTGGCTTCACCTGGGCAGGTTAGCACAAAACCACAGGTCAGCGGCCATTTCCCTCTCTTGGGATCGTGACTTCAAGCAAGCAACATCTTAGAGCAGAGATGGACTCTTGGCTTCCAGCCAAGAGGGCCCAAATGGAGCCTTCTCCCACATGAAGAGTCTCCACATGTACATATATTTTCTAAACTTAAGTCTGCCTTCATCTGGGATGAAGAACAAACCAAGAACAAACTTAGTTGGTCTCTAAGGTGCTACTGGAAGGATTTTTTTTATTTTATTTTGTTTTGACTATGACAGACCAACACGGCTATCTACCTTTAACTTCATCTGGGATCTTATTGTGACCATTTGATGTGTGTGAGTAAACGTTTTTATATGCTTTTATAGAAGACTTGTGTAGTGTCTTATTTTGTAGGGATAAAGGGGGAAATACCAGGAAACTATTTTACAGCGGTCTAAACAAACCTGAGCAACCTTCTGCTGTGCGATTTTAAAAGGGGAATGTAACTCTGCTGACTTAGTTGGAACTTGTAAACACAAGTTGGGATAGGGTATCTCAAGCAATATATCCTCATCCACATTCCTAAACATTCCCACAATTTTGAAGTCATCCCAGTTGAAGGCACTTCAGGTCTTGGGGTCAAATGGACCTCTCTTTGGTCCTCAGGGGGTCTGTAAGTGTGTATGGAAACCAGCCTATTGCACATTGATTGCTCCACCCACTTTTGCTCTGGCCCCACCCACCACCAGCATGTGACCCGTGCAGTCTTGCCCCAAAGAGAACAAGGTCCTGTCACTTTCACAGACGTAGATCAACAAATACAGCAGTGAATCTTTCACCCATGCTTTAAGGTCTGCCTCCTTCCATATGTAGCTACCTAAGCACTTCTGCCAACATCAGACGACTTGCTGTGTGTCCTACCATTGTCTGAAGATTGGCAGGTAGTGACAGGGCCTTTCGGGATGATGTACACCAGTTATGGGATGCCCTCCATAGGGGAGCCCATTGTAATCTTTGCCTGTTTTCAGATAGCACCAAAGCAGCAGCAGTTAGGAGAAATGGCATCTTACAACTTAAAGGAAAATAGCACGGCTTGCAGGGCAGTATTTGGGGCATGTTTGTGTGGTCCTTAAGGATAATGTTCTCTGGGGGTCCCTGCCTCCTCACTATACACTTAGCTGGTGGGTTTACCTGGTGACAGGAAATATTGAGTGCTGGACAGTTTGGAGCTGCCATATGAGTATTCTACCATGCCCTGGTTCAGAATAATAGAATTGTAGAGTTGGAAGAGACCTCAAGGGCCATCTACTCCAACCCCCTGCAATGCAGGAATCTCAGCTAAAGCATCCATGACAAATGGCCTTCCAAACTTTGATTAAAAACCTCCAAGGAAGTAGAGCCCACAACCTCCTAAGCGAGACCGTTCCACTGTTGAAAAGCTCTTAGTGTCACAAAGTTCTTCCTGATGTTTTGTCAAAATCTCCTTCCTTGGAGCTTGAAGCCATTGGTTCGGGTCCTACCCTCCAGAGCAGAAGACAAGCTTGCTCCATCCTCCATGTGACAACCCTTGAGATATTTGAAGATGGCTATCATATCTCCTCTCAACCTCCTCTTTTCCAGGCTAAACATACTCAGCTCATGTACAGTTGCTCCAAAGCATTATGGGAAATTTAAACTGCGGTTCCAAGCTGCTCAGTGCTCATTAGAGAGGTCCCTAGAACAAGTGGACCCAGGTGGCACTGTGGGTTAAACCACAGAGCCTAGGGCTTCCTGATCAGAAGGTCGGCAGTTCGAATCCCTGTGACGGGGTGAGCTCCCGTTGCTCGGTCCCAGCTCCTGCCAAACTAGCAGTTCGAAAGCACATCAAGGTGCAAGTAAATAAATAGGAAGCGCTCTGGCGGGAAGGTAAACGGCGTTTCCGTGTGCTGCTCTGGTTCGCCAGAAGCGGCTTTGTCATGCTGGCCACATGACCTGGAAGCTGTACGCCGGCTCCCTTGGCCAGTAAAGCGAGATGAGCGCCGCAACCCCAGAGTCGGACATGACTGGACCTAATGTTCAGGGGTCCCTTTACCTTTACCTTTAGAACAAGTATCTGTGGTCCTGGTGGTATATTGGAGCCCTAGAAACTACCTGAAGGTTTTGGGTGCTGACGCAAGCCCTGCTTTGGGTTAATCCTGTAAGTACTACTGAAACTTGAACATGGGCAAACATTCAGCACACCCCTAGCTGTGGAGTAGCCTTAACAAAGTTGTCATATTTCTGAAGTTATATTATCAGACTTAATCTTCTCTGAACTGTGTCACAGTTGCAAGAAATAAATGGGGACACTCTTGTCAAGGCCTTCTAATTTCCTGCGACAGCTGTCACTGGTTCTTCCTTACACACCAGCCACATTCCTGATAACAAAAATAGAGTTGCAAACCACTTGTGATGGGCAGCAGGAGAGGCGCAGTAACTGTTTGAGAAAGCAAATGTGAAACTGCTGCAATTAAATTTGGCCCAGTGACCTTCTTGTTAGGTATTGATTTTACTAACTAGTATTTATAAATTATCCCTGAGTCCGTAGACCTACGAGGAGGACAGACTTATTATAATATTAAAAATTATCTTTTTCCCCCCAATAAATTTTTATTGGTTTTTCAAATTAGCACAATAAAACACACAAACAACAATCAAACAGAAAAAACACAGCATACAAAAGAAAAACAAATAACAAATACATACATCCTTATAACCTATCATTATTTCATATCATCGTGGATTGACTTCCTCCTGTCCTCTCTTCCTGCGTACCATGTAAATCATCTTTAGTAATTTCTTTACATCATTAAAACATTTTTTTATTAATTTACCTTAACATCTCTACTTTTCTATTGTCCATAACATTTATTCCAACAGTTATAAAACAAGATCTATTTTCTAACTCTACAGCCTCACTTATCTTTCAGCTTACTTCTACTCTTTAATCTTACAATACTTTTAAAAATATAATTTAAATTTCTTCCAATCTTCTTCCACCGCTTCCTCCCTCTGGTCACGACGTTTTCCGGTCAGCTCAGCAAGTTCCATATAGTCCATCATTTTCATCTGCCAATCTTCTATGGTTGATAATTCCTCTGACTTCCAGTTTTTAGCTAACAAAATTCTAGCCACTGTTGTGGCATACATAAAAAAAGTCCTATCACATTTTGGGATTTCCTGTTTTACAATACCAAGTAGAAAGGCTTCTGGTATCTTACTGAATGTGTTTTTCAACACTTTTTTCAATTCATTATAAATCCTTTCCCAGAAGTCTTTCACCTTTGGGCACGTCCACCACATATGGAAAAAAGTTCCTATAATATTAAAAATTATCATTTACGTTGCACTTTTTATTATTATTAGTAGTAGTAATAGTAGTAGTAGTACCCCAACCATCTGATTGGGCTGCCCCAGCCACTCTGGATGGCTTCCAACAAAAAACATAGTAAATAAACATAAACATAACAAATAAACTTAATAAATAAAGCCCCCCCTTTGGAGGGGGGTGATAAGCCCTGCGCACATTGGCCTCACAAACTTTACTCTGTAGAGTGCAGATCTCTGAAGGGGGGTTCTATCCGTGTTCTAATTAAAACCCTTGGAAGCCTCCCCTTGAGCAAGAACATTGCACAACCAGGCTTCCAAAACACAAGAAGGTCCAGCCAAATGCACGAAGAATCCCTCTTGCACACAGTGCATGAAGGTTTGTGATAAAGCTGGAAAGAACAGTGCACTCCACAGAACTGTAGATCTGGAAGAGACCCAAAGTGTCACCTAGCCCAAACCCCTGGCTTTGGAGACACTGGGGGCAACATGTGTGCCTCTCTACAGTTTTCCCACTTTATCACAAACACACACACCCCATGTAGCCTTTGACTGCTCAGATATGACTTCTCTTAGGTGAGGGTGTAGACTTTGGGAATTGCTTGTGGGGATGAGCAGAGTTACTAAGTGGGTTGAGTGTCACGGTCCGGGCTGTTAGCAAACAAAGTCCCAGCAAGGCACGTCAGGACCCGGGGCAAGATGGCAGGAACAAGAGTCCAAAGAGCAGGGGTCCCAGGGTCGAGCAGCAAGAGGTACAAAGTCACAGTCCAAGGGTCAAGGAACCAGAAGCACGTAGTCACAGTCCAAGGGTCCAGAAGCCAGAAATACGAAGTCACGGTCCAGAAGCAAGGAGACACACAGCAAGGCAAGGAAGGCGTTGCTGTGGCAAAAAGCTGAGGTGAAATGCTGGCCTTATATCTCCTGCTGGCTCTTGACACCAGGTGCAGCGAGTTACCACTCAGCCTCACCAGGTTCAGTAAATTATCAAGCAGCTTCACCTGTGTGGCCGCACCCTGGCTCTCCAGAACAAGCCGAAGCTCTGCTGGTCCCAGGGCCTGGCTTTTGCACACACTCCTGACATTGAGGGCTGAAGTGTAGGGTTTGTTTGCAAATGGGAAGAGGACTTCACCTAGGGCAGGGGTGGAGAAGCTCAGGGTTCGAGGCCAAATGTGGTCTTCCAGGTCTCTCTGTCTGGCCCAGGCATCCCCAAACTCAGCCCTTCAGATGTTTTGGGACTACAGCTCCCATCATCATCTTATTTTACTTGTTATATTGTATCGTATTGTACTGTTTTAACTAGTGTTTTGTAGTTATTTTAAATTTATGTAGAGTGCCTTATCTGAGTGGATAGAGCAACCGAGTAATTTCGTTGTTCCCGCAAGGGGACAAGGACAATAAAGATTATCTTATCTTATCTTATCTTATCTTATCTTATCTTATCTTATCTTATCTTATCTTATCTTATCTTATCATCTTATCTTATCCCTAGCTAACAGGACCAGTGGTCAGGGATGATGGGAATTGTAGTCCCTAAACATCTGGAGGGCCGAGTTTGGGGATGCCTGGTCTGGCCCTTGGGGCTCTCCCGAGGCCACACCCTCTCCAGTTCTTTTGCATGACTGGGGTTTGTCCGTGAACTATATGTGTGCTTTCCCCCTAAAAACTAGCCACAGCTCTGCCAAAGTCAACAGTGTGATGCAGCAGCTAAAAAAGCCAATGCAATTCTGGGCTGCATCAATAGGAGTATAGCATCTAGATCAAGGGAAGTAATAGTACCACTTTATTCCGCTCTGGTCAGACCTCACCTGGAATACTGTGTCCAATTCTGGGCACCACAGTTCAAGAAGGATACTGACAAGCTGGAACGTGTCCAGAGAAGGGCAACCAAAATGGTCAAAGGCCTGAAAACGATGCCTTATGAGGAACGGCTTAGGGAGCTGGGTATGTTTAGCCTGGAGAAGAGAAGGTTAAGGGGTGATATGATAGCCATGTTCAAATATATAAAAGGATGTCATATAGAGGAGGGAGAAAGGTTGTTTTCTGCTGCTCCAGAGAAGCGGACACGGAGCAATGGATTTAAACTACAAGAAAGAAGATTCCACCTAAACATTAGGAAGAACTTCCTGACAGTAAGAGCTGTTCGACAGTGGAATTTGCTGCCAAGGAGTGTGGTGGAGTCTCCTTCTTTGGAGGTCTTTAAGCAGAGGCTTGACAGCCACCTGTCGGGAATGCTTTGATGGTGTTTCCTGCTTGGCAGGGGGTTGGACTGGATGGCCCTTGTGGTCTCTTCCAACTCTATGATTCTATGATTCTATGAAATACGGCCGGTGATCAGCCTGGCACCCCCTGGCGGGCAGCGTTCGGATCCCCGGCGCGCGGTTTTATGCGATCAGCGGGCAGCCGAGTGCTAAAAGAAACTCAAAAACTTTGGGGTATCCTCCCTAAAAAAAGCCCAGCAACTCTGGGCAACGTTCCCAAAAATTGCAATGGGGTGTGTGTGGCAATGAAAATTCACACCGGGTACCACCTGACCTTGCTATGCCTCTGCTCAAGACACAATGTTGCAGAAGCAGTGGTGCAAAATATAGATCCACAGGATCTCCTGTGCTCAGATCCTGCTTGTGGGTTTTCCACAGGCATCTGGTTGGCCACTGTGAGAGCAGGATGTTGGATTAGATGAGCCATGGCCCCGATCCATCATACTCTGGTTGTGTAAGAATGTTCCGTTGTGCTATGCATAGAATGGGGCCAGCTCTTCATGCAAAGGGGCTACTGCAATTGGAGATTGCCCTATGCTTTCTCCTGCCTCCTGGAAGCCCCAAGCACCTGTCCCCAAACAGACTGTCAGGTAAATGGCATGAGAATGCCACCTTGGCAGCGCACAGCTCTGTTGGGTCCCCGAGAAATTCCTTCAGCTGTCAGGCTGTCACAGCTGAGCCAAGCATTATTCCGCTCAAAGACACAGTCCTGATTAACACCTGGGCTGTCACTCTTCCTTACCTGGGAGGGAAGCAACAGGCTTGTTCGGCAGCTGTAGAGGTTAAAATGAAGAGAAGGTCCTAGAGGAATACTTGCCATCACGCCGGTGTGGCTGCAAAAGCAGACAGAGCATTTAATGCCTCCCCCTCCCTCCCCAAGCCCATTTCTCTTGGGCATGCTGTCGGAGATTGTTAAGACAGGGCTCATAGAAATAACGGAATAGCAAATGAAGGAAGTTCAGAGTTGCCATGATGAAAACAAGAGGTAGTAATGAACAATTTATTCTGGTGAGCCGAGTCACAGGGGACAGCCGATCTGCTGGATAGACGAGATTTTAGTAGGAGCTGCCTGCATAGCTTTGCCACCATGAGGGGAAGTTCTTATATTAATAAATATAAACCTCCCCCCCCCCCAATGCTTTGCCTCATGAGACTTCTTTGTGGGTGCTAGGGCCACAAGGGCTCAGAGCACCTGTTTTGCATGCAGAAGGTCTCAGGTTCAATCCCCAACATCTCCAGATAGGGCTTGGAATGTCCAAGACCCTGGAGAGCTGTTTCAGCCAGTGCTGACATTACTGGGCTAGATGAGCCAATGGTTTGACTAGGCACACGGCAGCTTACTCTGTTCCTTTGATGGAGAAAACATTTGTGAACAGCTGTCATAGACCGTGGACAGTGTGACTCATAACCTGAGGCAGTATGAATAATGCAAACAAAATGCTTCTCGTCGAAACAGGAAGTGGGTTTTGTCCATACTGTGACACCAGGCAGTCCAAATGCCAATAGCTGACAGTTTCATACACCTTTCATATTCTGCATAATAATATCCAAAGCACCATCTGGTGTCCATAGATGAGGGCTCCTGAACTCAACACACGAATTCTTACAGCAGTATTGATGGAACTGGATATTTTCCACGATTTTCAATAAGTTTGGCAGAGATGTGTCTTTTTTTTTTTTTTTAACTTCCTAAGGAACAGGTCCCAGAATTAAAATTAGAAACAGCAATTTGGAATGAGTGTTGGAGGAAGAACAATGCCCTTTACCCTTTGGTAAGGTGTCCCAATTACTGCATGAGCTGAGCCAAACTCCCCTTTGAAATCTGGCTCTGTTGGAAGTCAAGTTGCCGCGCCAATTCCTCTTTTACAGCTCCTTCCCCCCAAATCATCTGTGGAATTGGGGACAGGGAGGGGGAAGGATGGCAGTCAAAAACATTTGGGGCAGTCAGTGGCCCATTTTTAGCTTCCAAGTGTTGGTACAAGATGTAGACTCTGGGGGAATAGGGCGAAGGAGGAGAGCAAGTGGTATCTGAAGAAGTATTACAATACAGTTTATTCGACCGTCAGTCAGAGCACAATCATTATCCATACAAAAATTTAAAACGTCTAAACATCTCGGAAAGCTTTACACTAGAACATACAATGAGAAGTAGATTATACATTTAGACCCATGTCAATACTGTCAATTTTAACCTTATGGCGTTTAAAGGCCAAAAAAAGAAATTTGGCCACCAAGAGGGTTGTGGTACCTGTAAAATTGCTCAGCAAAAACAAAACCTGTCTTTCTCTGTCTACTAGGTTAAGTTGGCATAAGAGTGGAGCTATCAGTTTTTGTCTAAGATCTACATAAAATGGGCAGGTCAAAAGAATATGTTCAGTTGACTCAACCGTTCCCAGGGCACAGGGACAAAATCTCAGAGCATATGGAACTCCCGTGTATCTTCCCCACAAAACCGCCGTATCCAGAACATTTAACCTAGCGGCTGTGAGGATAACAGATAAGGGGCTGGTGAAATCTGGAATATCTGCTCCCCCAAAAACATCCCCGGTTTCACACAGGCAATGTCCTCTTGTCTAGCAATGTCCCTCAGTCTTTGAGAGATCACAAATTTAGCTTGACTGAATGTCATAGATTCCAGGAAGAGATGTGACAGTCTGCACGTCTGAACTTCGTTTAAAGTCTCTTTTTCTATCTGAAGAAGTGTGCATGAACATTAAAGCTTATACCCAGAACAAACTTAGTTGGTCTCTAAGGTGCTACTGGACAATTTATTATTATTATTATTATTTATTTCGACTGTGTCAGACTAGACTGAAGGAAGTGGAAGGTTAGAGATGGCAGAGGCCTAGCACAGAAGCTTCAGATTGACCTTGGCACTGATCTCTAGTGGGTGGGAAGACCATTGGAGCTTTCCCTTGGTATTCTGAGAAAGACTGGGCCATCTCAGAAGAGCCTGTGGGGTCAGGCCAACGGCCCATGTAGCCCATCCATGTAGCCCATCACAATGGCCAACTAGATGCCTGTGGGAACTCTGTAAGCAGGAGCTGAGCACCGCAGCCCACCTGCAGATTCCCACCAACTGATACTTGGAAATATTACTGCCTTCCAACCATGGAGGCAGAGCATAGCCATCATGGCTTGTAGCCACCAATAGCCTTAAGCGGCTCAGGACCGCAATACCTCAAGCACCGCCTCTTTCCATATTGTCAGGTTCTCTTATCGGTTGTTCAATAAAAATGCCCAGCCATTTGTCTTTAAGTCTTTTTATTCAGTGCCAAGCTATTTACAGTGCAGAGCTCAGTCTTATCATGTCTGCTCAGTCACTAGCAGAATCCGGAAGTGCCTCCCTCCTGTTTTGGCGCCAACACCAAAGCTTCGGCATCCTAAATTGCTGCCTTCTCCTCCTACGTGATATATGCGCCGGAACGGACGCCTCCCCCTCCGAGCGAGCCTGCTGGGTGGTGCCAGGTCTCCCATCAACTCCCTGGACACCTGGCACTCCCTGGCTCCCAGCCACTAACTGCTCCTCCCCCGAAATGGGACTGCCAGATTCACTCGAAGATGAATCTGTCGTTAACACAGGTTGCGGCTCTCTATAAACACTCAGAGCTGGACTGGCAGGGGCGGGCAGATCCCTGACACATATGAACCTACCCAGACCCTGAGATCATATTCTGAGGCCCTCCTTCATGTGCCTCCTCCTTGAGAAGTGTGGAGGGTGGCAACAAGAGAATGGGCCTTCTCTGCAGTGGCTCCCCATCTGTGGAATGCTGTCCCCAGGGATGTTCGCCTGGCACCTTCATTGTACACCTTTTTAACCAGGCCTTTAAACCAGGTTCCTTTTTAACCAGGCCTTTGGTTGATCTGTTTCACATCCTATACCCTTTTAAAATGTGGCTCTTTCCTGGGGTGGGGTGGGTGGGTTATTGGGTTGTTGTTTTTATTCTGATTGTATATGTTGTGATCTTTTCTGTGAACCACCCTGAGACCTCCGGGTATAGGGCAGTATATAAAGTCAATTAATAATAATAATAATAATAATAATAATAATAATAATAATAACCTCCATGAATTTGTTCAATCCTCTTTTAAAGCCATCCAAGTTGATGGTCATCACTGTGGGATTGAGTTCCTCAGTTTAGCTATGTGCTGCTGTGTGCTCCTTCCTTTCATCTGTCTTGATCTTCCAATATTTAGCTTCATTGGATAACTATGAGTTCTGGTGTTATGCATCCAGCAGTTTCCTCTGCCTCTGTGCCAAGAGCCTTGGCCTTTTCAAATTGTTTGTGACGATGACATCTACCTTCATCTTGATGGCCCACAAAGTCATGATGGTCTGCTCTCTGCTGTCTTAAGGAAGAGCAGGTGTGCTGGTCCCGTGGGTTACCCGAAAGGCAAGGTCCGGTCCGTGGTCAGAGGTGCAACGTAAAGGCAGTCCGTAGTCACTGAAGCTGGGTGCAGGGCAGGGAGTCAGGTAAAGTCAGGAACAGGTAGGCAAGCAGGGAACCAGGGCGGGTCAGGAGCTCAGGCAGGAAAGCAGGACAGGTTTCAAGCAGAAACACTGGCAGGAACTGGTATCCAACAATGTTGCTCCTGCAACTTGGGGCTGGGGCTGGCCGGCTTTTATCTGCCCCGAGGCATAGGGCAGCCCCGACCCTCTGGTGACTCACCTCTCCTGGCTTGGAGGCGAGCTGTGGGAACTCAGTTTCCTTCGCCTCTCTGCCCTGAGCCTCTGCAGCTCAGGAGAGGCTGGAGGGTTACCGGACCCAGAGGCAACCTCAGCTTCCTCTGATGGGGCTGGGAGTGGAGCACCTGCAGGCAATGGGTCCTCCACCCCATCAGGAGCCAGAGCAGACTCATCAGATGCCTGCACCTGAGGATCCAGCACAGGTGAGGACCCTGCAGACTCAGGCCCTAGCCCCGGCTCTGCTGGTTCTGGAGGCGGGGAATCTTGTGTAGGCTGGGATCCCTCAGGTTCAGCATCTGAGTCTGAATCCCAGGCCATCACACCAGGGTTCCAACCCAGCGTTTGCCTCCTTGTGTTGTTGTTGTTTCTGTGCTGGCAGTGCGACAATGAGACACTGATCCTTGACGGAGGTTTCCGTTACAACTCCGACACAGATTATAAATAACACCACTTAGACCCTATCCTATTATTTGCAAATGTGTCTCATATGTTCCACATCCTTGATCCGTGAGAATCCTTAATTCCAATGTTGCCTGTGGTCGTACGGGCCATTAATTACACATTTGCATCGAAGACACTTTCCGTGTGCAATTAATAATTCATCATAAGAAGGTGCCTCGCCATTTGTAAACAAACAAGGGGATTAGCTCCCTGAATGTGGCTAGCAATCTCAGTACGAGACGCCGGGATTGTGAACTGCCGTGGTAGGCTCATCCGAAATGCCAAAAACCAGCAGCCCATTCAAAGAAAGGCAACGGGTCTTAATTCCCCCCACAATGACTTGCCTGCTCATTGTCATTTCGCAATTTGCGTTCGGATGCCACGGGTCAAAGAGATTTAAAATAATTACACCAAGGTTAATCATGGGAGAAGCTGTTTGCAATCTTCTCTTCAGAAAACACACATAGGCAGCCACATCAGAGCAAGTGTACCCTCTGTTTTCTGCCATCTTTTCTGTGACCCTTTCGCTGGAGATTAGAGAATACTGCTCCTCCAACCAGCACTCAGGGAGAGTCATTTGTGGCAGTATCAGGATAGAGGTAAGATGAGTTGATTCTGCAACATGTGTGCGCATTTCCATAAACCTCTGGTTTCTATGGCATGCACCTAACCCACTCATAGTTGCAGGGAATGATTCTTCCAGCCACCTCGGAGCCTGAGTAGGAAGCTTTTCAGCCTGTCCACAAATTGAACTCTATGCAATTTTTGTCCCCATATATTTACTCTGGCAGTGTTATCATGGGAACAAACAACACCAATGACCACACCATCAAGATATCCATTTGTACATCTTCTAATGTGATGAGCCATCCCTGATCAACTCCCAGCAAAGCGTTTCTGCCATTTGCAAAGACAAGGGGTGAAGAACCTTCTTAGATTGAAGGCCACAATCCCCTTCTGTGAAACCTTCTGAGGGCCACATGCCAGCAACGGGTAAGGTGACAGGCAAATATGGCCAGAGAAACAAATGAAAATGCTTGTGTAGTATGCTAGTTTCAACACACACCAATGCACACCCCTCTATTCCCCATCCAGTCAACCAAGAGGCATTATGGGAATTCAAGGACACATTCCAGATAAGGGGGGGAAATGAGCCAGGAGGGTATGAAGTAGGGTTGGTGAGGGGTGTGGCCTGGGAAGAGGAGGTGTGGCTAAAGAGGTGTGTTTGCTTGGAGAGAGTTTCAAGGACTAGAAACAAAAGTCTGGAGGTCTGCCATTGAACTCCAGCCCTGAGGTTCTCCATCATACGCCAGAGAGGTCAGTCTCTATCAGTGAACACAAATTGGGTTACAATCCGAAGCAGTGGGATATTCTTGAAATACAGAAGTCCACCTCAAAGCTGCTGTATTCCAACCTATAAGTTTCAACAAGAGATGCCACCATGAAACTGAATTGGAATTCATTAGCAACCTTGACACCGTGGAACTTGATCCCAACAAATCCTGGGAGTGGCTAGTTTATCACTTTCAGTTTTTATTTAATTATTGATTGTGCTATACCCATTCATCATTATCAGTGGCCACCAGTCAGGAGAAAGTCACACACACCACACACACACCACACACTGATGGGATATTTTATTCATTTGACTTGATTTTGTATTCATTTGGGCTCTGAAAACATTTTGTCACTGCATTACTTGAACTTTCTGTCTAACTTTGTAACACACACACACTCCTCCTCCTCCTCCCACCACCAACAATTTGGATGGCTTTAAAAGAAGAGTAGTGAAATTCATAAGGCTAACAATGTTTAGCCCAGTACGTTTCTGAGCACAATTCAAAGTGTTGGTGCTGACCTTTAAAACCCTAAACGGCCCCGGTCCAGTATACCTGAAGGAGTGTCTCCACCCCCATTGTTCTGCCCAGACACTGAGGTCCAGCGCCGAGGGCCTTCTGGCGGTTCCCTCACTGCGAGAAGCCAAGTTACAGGGAACCAGGCAGAGGGCCTTCTCGGTAGTGGCACCCACCCTGTGGAATGCCCTCCCATCAGATGTCAAGGAAATAAACAACTATCTGACTTTTAGAAGACATCTGAAGGCAGCCCTGTTTAGGGAAGCTTTTAATGTTTGATTGATTATTGTATTTTAATATTTTGTTGGAAGCCTCCCAGAGTGGCTGGGGAAGCCCAGCCAGATGGGTGGGGTATAAATAATAAATAATAAATAATAAATAATAAATAAATAATAACCCCCATCACTCAGCCCAGACACTGAGGTCCACTTCCGAGGGCCTTCTGGCAGTTCCCTCACTGCGAGAACTGAGGTTACAGGGAACCAGGCAGAAGGCCTTCTCGGTAGTGGCGCCCGCCCTGTGGAACACCCTCCCTTCAGATGTCAAAGAGAACAACAACTACCAGACCTTTAGAAGACATCTGAAGGCAGCCCTGTTTAGGGAGGCTTTTAATGTTTAATAGATTATTGTATTTTAACATTCTGTTGGAAGCTACCCAGAGTGGCTGGGGAAACCCAACCAGATGAACGGGGTATAAATAAATTATTATTATTATTATTATTATTATTATTATTATTATTATTATTATTAGACTTGATGGTTGTGTTTTACAGCTTATGGACTCCCCTTCCCCCAAAGTAAATCTCTTGACAACTGTTCTGTTGCAAAGTCATTTCCCAAAGTTTTTTCTCACACTATACAATAGGTAATGATGGCGTTGAGGTGGGGGGACGTGTTACGCAAGCACAGAAATGCATGGACGGTGAGAGATATAAGCAGGTTTCAAATGTGTCAATGCCTCCTCCCCAGAATTCATCTTCTAAAAATGCTTTGCCTACCTAGGAAAAAGCCAATCACATAGTTAAAGCACCATCCAATTTCTTCTGTGCATTTAGTCACAGCAGACAGCTCCATATGAACCACTGTGGGTGCTTGTTGATTTTCAGCAATGGGTGAATGACATTTCAGCATCCTAGCAAGCTCTGAATATGTCAAACAAACCCATCAAACATCCCGATTACTCCCATGGCGATGGCAACCCTCTTGAATGTCAACATTCTTTTAAAATTTACATTTCATTCATTTCTGTATATATTCTGAGGGCAAACATGAAGGACAGGAGGGGTACAGCAGAGTTACATAGTTCCATCTGAGAAGTGACAGTCAGGAAGGTTGTCATCCTGGAATATTCAGTAGATACTCAATGGAAGTCTGGTTGGCGGTGGAGGAAACTAATGCTATATTTTATAATTCCCATGATATCCCCAGAGACAGGGAGTTTTATCCAATGTTGCATTCTACTCACACAACAATCTCTTACTTGTGCAATGGATCTTCCCCCTCCTCTCCACAGCATCCCCCTTTGCACCCTCAAATTCTGCCCCATGGGGTTGTGGGTAGTGCTTCAGAGTAGATGTTCTTGCTGAGGAGAATTCCCTCTTCTCATCTCCCAGAAATCATTGCCCCCCCCCAAATTATTTATTTCTATGACAGAGGAAGTTAAGAACCAGGTTTTCAAAGATGAGCAACAACAGCAGGGACATGTTCAGATTAAAGTAAACTGCAATGAAATTCAGAGTGATAAATGTATTAAATGGTCTCCTGACACTGTAGATGCTAGTTGATTGCATCCATTTTTGTCAAAGCAAACCAACTCAGGGGTTGTAACTTGGCATGAAGGAGAAATTCAATTCATTACACATTCAAAGCTGAATCTATCAAATCCACACTTCCAGAAACAATAGATGAACACAACTATCCTTTGAAATTCACACTTATCTGAATTTTGCAATGGAGTTCTCCAACCAAACGGTGTTTACAAAAATGCATATTCTAGGTTCAAGAGTGCCAAAAAACGAGTATCTTAGTGAAAGTAGCATAGAGAAATGTGTTATATTGTTCACAATATAAATTGTTTGCGAAAATGTGTACCTTAGTCAAAGTTGCATACATTTTTTAATTGGGAGAATTTCAAACTAAAAGACTGATGAATTTTCATGAAGACCATTTTTTGAAGAAGAAAATCAAATTGCTGCAAAACGTGGAGAACTGAAGTTTAGACTGGGGGGAAATAGGGGAATGAGAGAACTGGAATTGACATAACCTTCCATCCCTAGACTGCACCCAAGACTACATGAGAGGATTTCCGCACGGGCAGCCTTGGATGCAGCTTTGAAAGATATCCTGAAGAGCTCAGATTGATGGACAGAGATAAGATTTGCCTTCTGCTTCCTGAGCAGCATAAACACTTTACCTGTAGAGTATCTTTGTTTGTTTTTATACAAATGGAAACAATCAATTACCGTTTGCTGTCGCAAAAAGCATTTCATATAATTATCACTCAGGATTTCATTACACTTTACTGCAATCTGAATATGGCCCCATTTGTTGTCCATCTTTGAACAGCTGGTTCTTAACCACCTCTGTCTTACAGATAAATGCCATTTCTTCCAACACCCCTTGTGTTGATTTATGGTTTGAAAGGATAAAGAAAACTGACCGACTTCAACAGATGATCAGGGATTCTCTAAATCAGGAACGTCCCTGGAAAATAGGGACGCTTGGAGGGTCTGCACATCCCCTTATTGTGGCCACATTTCTCTTATTGCATAGGTAGTAGAAACTTGCCAACTGTAGAAAATGGCCCACTGTGGTTTAACCATCAATCCCTCTTCTCAGGGAAATCTGGAAACTGTTGCCCTGTGAAGGGACCAGAGGTCTCCACATTCAAGTATTTGTTTATTAAATTTCTATACCACCCTTCATCCAAGGATCAGAGGGCAGTTTACAATATAAAAACACAAAAATACATAACACAGTAACAAACAAAACAATAACACACAGTTTAAAAGGCTACATTGCTTAATTAGCCAAAGAGTGGAAGAAGATGTATGTTTTGCCTGGCACCTAAATATATATAATGAAGGTGTCAGGCAAGCCTCCTCACAACTTTCAGCACCCTTAACAAATCAGGATTTGTTCTTTGTGGAGGAAGCCATGATTGTTTAAAGTGGTACAAGGCTGCTTTAAATGTACGTTCTGGAAGTGACATTGTCTCATTCTGCAAATGAACTTCGGGAAACATAAGAGATTGTGGCATTCCAAGTTCCATTTGATAGGGTTGCCATATTCCAACATGTGAAAAGTTGTTGAGCTTTCTTTGGTGAAGTTATTGAGCTGTTTTTTGCGATTTCCGCCTGGACACTGTCTCCGACGGCCAACATGGGGTAGCCTTATGCAGCACAGCATAAGGCTTAAAGTCTTAAAACTGTCAGAGGCGCATCTGCAAAAATGCATAAACAATGCCCTACCTCCACTCACACCACTCACTAATGGAAACGTTTTTAACATGGATGTAAAGCATGCCTGGAACATCCTTGCATGGGAGTTTAGCCTTGCTCAAAACAGAGGACAGCACTAATGTAATATTGTATAATTATACTGCTAAATTACACCTTGAATTATTGATGCAATATTGACCCATTTAGTATAACCTTAATAACCAATTCCTAGCATACACCACTTACAAGTTAATACACCCTAACAAGGGATTAACCGAAGAGTAGACGGAACTATAAATTTGGCCTCTGTATCACTCTATGTTTTATTAAAATCCATTACATTCTTTCTGTGTGCGCAAGGTCAGAGACTAAGAGGTATCCACCATTAGTTCAACCACATTATCAGGGAAATAAGAACATGCTGAGGGGTTCATAGTGCCTTTGTCTTCAAATAAAGTACTTTGCGACTGGCAGCAAGAGTTCTGAAGAGGACACTGTGCTTTAACACGAAGGAGGGTGCATGACCAGTGTTCCACTATCAGAGGCAATATGCCTCAGACTACCAGATGCTAGGAATCAGAAATGGAGAGAGAGTTATTATGATCAGGCCCTGCTGGGGTGGCTTCCAGCAAAATATGAAAAATAATAAAATGTCAAACATTAAAACCTTCCCTGAACAGGGCTGCCTTCAGATGTCTTCTAAAAGCTGTGTAGTTCTTTATCTCCTTGACATCTGATGGGAGGGCATTCCACAGGGAGGGCGCCACTACCAAGAAGGCCTTCTGCTTGGTTCCCTGTAACCTCAGTTCTCGCAGTGAGGGAACTGCCAGAAGACCCTCGGAAGTGGACCTCAGTGTCTGGGCTGAGTGATGGGGTGGAGATGCTCCTACAGGTTTGTTTCCTCTCGTGCTTAACCAATACTCATCACAGAGTCATGGTCAAATCTAGCTGCAGGGAAATGGAGGGTAGAGCAAGGCTAGTGCTGGATCTAGGGTTTTGTTTTTTGTCTTGTTTTTTTGAGAAAGGGAGCGGTCTGTGATGAGTTAATGGCTCATCTGTGGGAGAGCCAGCGTGGTGTAGCGGTTGAGAGCGGTAGACTCGTAATCTGGGGAACCGGGTTCGCTTCCCCACTCCTCCACATGCAGCTGCTGGGTGACCTTGGGCTAGTCACACTTCTCTGGAGTCTCTCAGCCCCACTCACCTCACAGAGTGTTTGTTGTGGGGGACGAAGGGAAAGGAGAATGTTAGCCGCTTTGAGACTCCTTCGGGTAGTGATAAAGCGGGATATCAAATCCAAACTCTTCTTCTTCTTCTACTTCTTCTTCTGTGGCAGTGTGCCTCTGAATACCAGTTGCTGGGAATCACCAGTGGGAAGAGCACTGATGCACTCTGGTCCTGCTTGTGAGAACAGGATGCTGGACTTCTTATGTGTCAAGTATAATTATTTTAATTCACACTAAAATGGGAATGCCTGCGTCTATTGGGCTTAACTCAAAGATTCCACCGAAGCTAAACTAAGAGCAAAAAGGACTCTCTGAGCTGCTTGATGGGTTGATAATTAACTGTTATTATTCTCAGGTAGCTCTGACATGGTGTTTTAACCTTAGATCACACGAGATGTATTCAATTCCAAATTTGCCATCTTGGAAGGGTGCTGGTTGGAGTCTTTTGTTCTCAGGCTCTATGAGAGCGAGGATGTAAATGAAGCTCTCCGGGTAAACAGCTCCAAGCGGAATGGATGCTGTAACGAGAGACACCTTTCCTTCTAGGTCTGTTGGAAGATGGGAAGATGTTCTCCAAGGTATACAGGAGATGTCATGGTGGCACCAAGGAGGTTGTGTAAATTGGGGGCATCATTCCTGGGCCCAGAAGATAAAGGCTTTCTTATTCTTCCTTTGGTTTTCAGCCAGAAACATTTCTCCTGTAAGGAGAGGAAGAGGAACAGGGAAATGGCAGTGGAAAACAGAAGCAGTCCAGGGAACAAAGATGAACTGAACAACATCCAAAACAATACATATGTTCTGTGAAGTGAGTGGTTTTTTTGTTTTTGTTTTTAAAGGCCATTCATTTAAGAAGGCCATTGTTTTTCAGCAATTGCTGTATATTTATCTCTCCCTTATCTTCCATGACTGAATTCAAGATTGTGTAGATAAAGTTCCTGGGGAACTTCATTATGCACCTTTAGGCACCAGGCAAAAAGGTTCCTCTTTAACCAAGCTTTTGGCTAATTGACATCCAATGCCCCTTTAAAGTATGTTGGGGGTGGTGAGGGGTTATTGGGTTGTTCTTGTTTTTATTATGTATTTTGTGTTTTCATATTGTGATTTTATGTTGAGAACCGCCCTGAGATATGTGGGCATAGGGTGGAACACAAACTTAATAAATAAGAATAACTCCATAGACTTGACCAGGCACTGACCAGACTCTGGGCTCATCTGTTGCACCACAATTTCTAGGCACGGATCTGTATTTTAAAGCTCTGTGTTCAATTCTGCATTTTTTGTTTGTTTGTTTTGTCCTGGTATTTTCACCAAACACACAAAAACGTGACCAGCTGATAAATCAGTCTCCACGTAACATAATTATTGAATATAAGAATCAACTAAACATATACAATAGTAACGAAATGTACAGTATAAAGTCACAAAACTAAAAATCCAAACATACAAGTATGCATAAACATGCTATCATAGAGCTGTAAGATCAAAATTCAAATCGTCCCGTGTACCCACACGTGTCTAGTGGAGGTTCCAAAGGTCAAAAGAGTTAATGGTGAACATAAATAATGTAATCTTGCCAGTCCAATGAGGGGGTTGGGTTGTCACGATGATGGTTCCAGGTATTTAGGGTCTGGCGGTGGAGCTGTGGTCTTGCCAGTCAAAGATATGTAAGTGGTGTTGCCATGAGGGAACACAGCAAACCAAAAGAAGGGCAAGGTTACCCAGGATTATAATCCTTGTTTCGCCATACTGGCTTCCTCAGCACAAAATATGCAATCCACGACAAAGTGCCAACACAGGGCATCCATAGTTTAGAAAGTTAGAGCAAGTGCCAACTCAGGGCCTCCAAAGTTTGAAAAAATCGACGTGTTACTGCCGAATCGGAACAAACAGCAATCTGCAGAAAATCCAGTGGCTGTTTTCTTTGATTCAGTGGTGCTTGCCTGCCAGAAATCATTACACTCAGGTTGTATATATGTGTAAATAAAACCAGTGACAACGAAATGTGTCCGACTAGTTCGGCGACCTCCTCTGTTTGATTCTAACCTTCACTGAGTAAAGGACTCCAATAACTGGAAGGGACTCAGGACATTATCCAGGCTGAAACACACACCCAGCCCCACAATATTAAGAACTGTTTTAAACAACTTACAATCACAGAAATAAGGCAGATCCTAAAAATATACACCTCAAGCATCAAAAGCCAGGGTAAATAGGTGTGTAAGAATAATAATATATTAATGTAAGGCAATGGTTTAGTGGGAAATGTAACTGCATTTCATGCAGAAGGTCTTGGGTTCAATCTCTGGCATCTGCAAAAGACCCTCGCCTAAAAATCCTGGAGAGCTACTGCCAGCCAGGGTAGTCAACATTGAACTAGGTGGGCCAAAGATCTGACTCAGTATAATACAGCTTCCCAGGCTCCTGTTCCTGATTTGGTGACATTCCCCCCTCTGTTTCTGTTTTCACCCTTGCCAATACTGTATATTTAACATTAGAGAGCTCCTTGTGTTATTGCTTAAACTGTACTGACATCTGGTGGCTCGGAATATTTCAGGATATTAAAACACATACACATGCAACCTCAATCTTTCTTGCCATCCATCTTTCTCCAATGACTAGTCCCACCCTTTTTCAAAAGGAGAGGCTGCTTGGTCATTCAAACAGGTCAAAATTTCTAGACATTCCCCGCCCATGAGAAAAAGATTAATGACATCCAGAGAGAGAAAAGGTATTTGATGGACGCAGTTGCTTTCATCACTGAAAGCAACAATTGTTTTAGGGTGAATACCTTTGCTTATTTAACTTATATGCAGAATTCATCACGCGAAAGGCTGGACTGGATGAATCCCAAACCGGAATTAAGATTGCCGGAAGAAATATCAACAACCTCAGATATGCTGATGATACAACCTTGATAGCAGAAAGTGAGGAGGAATTATAGAACCTTTTAATGAGGGTGAAAGAGGAGAGCGCAAAATATGGTCTGAAGCTCAACATCAAAAAACTAAGATCATGGCCACTGGTCCCATCACCTCCTGGCAAATAGAAGGGGAAGAAATGGAGGCAGTGAAAGATTTCACTTTCTTGGGTTCCATGATCACTTCAGATGGTGACAGCAGTCACGAAATTAGAAGACGTCTGCTTCTTGGGAGAAAAGCAATGACAAACCTAGACAGCATCTTAAAAAGCAAAGACATCACCTTGCCGACAAAGGTCCGTATAGTTAAAGCTCTGGTTTTCCCAGTAGTAATGTATGGAAGTGAGAGCTGGACCATAAAGAAGGCTGATTGGTGAAGAATTGATGCTTTTGAATTATGGTGCTGGAGGAGACTCTTGAGAGTCCCATGGACTGCAAGAAGATCAAACCTATCCATTCTTAAAGAAATCAGCCCTGAGTGCTCACTAGAAGGACAGATCCTGAAGTTGAGGCTCCAGTACTTTGGCCACCTCATGAGAAGAGAAGACTCCCTAGAAAAGACCCTGATGTTGGGAAAGATGGAGGGCACAAGGAGAAGGGGACGGCAGAGGATGAGATGGTAGGATAGTGTTCTCGAAGCTACTAACATGAGTTTGGCCAAACTGCAAGAGGCAGTGAAGGATAGGCATGCCTGGCGTGCTCTGGTCCATGGGGTCACGAAGAGTCGGACACGACTGAACGACTGAACAACAACAACCTTTGAACATTTTGTATTTTAAAAGAGGCTGATTTTTCCCCCTTTAAGCTATTAAATAAAAAGCTTTGTCCAGTATCCAAATATCTGTCCAACTCATTTTGCAAACCCAAGGAGGCCTTCTGCTTGCATTCCTTGAAAGGCAGTCTCCTATATGCCATATGGCAGAATTTCTTTGAAGAATCCAATGGGATTTTAGAAATGGAAGGGATTTTCATCTGACTTGGCAAATTTGACTGATATTCGAGGGGGAAATTAGGTGGGAATCTGTCTCACTAGGCTATTTGGCATATCTATAGCAGCTTCTTGGAGGACGAAGACTAAAGGGAAAATCATAGAGCAGGGATGAGGAAGCTGTGACCTTCCAGATGTTCCTGGACCATCATCCCTGTCCATTGGCCATGCCAGCTGGGACTGATGGGCATTGAAGTCCAACAACATCAGGAAAGCCACTGACCAAAAGAATACTTTTGCTCTGTCTCATAACACCAGAAATGTGCATTTGATGTGGATCAGGCCAATTCATACCAGAATTCGCAGAACAAATTCCTCATGTGGCCCCGTTGGACATCATGGGGAATGGGAAACTAAGTGTACATTTAATATAATGTCTCATTAGGCTCTGGATGTGCCTTCAACTTTGTAAATATCACCATGTAAAACAATTCCTCCAACTACATTCCCATGCATACATATACAGTCTTACCTTGGTTTTCGAACAGCTTAGTTCTCAAACGTTTTGGCTCCCGAATGCCGAAAACCTGGAAGTCACTGTTCCGGTTTGCGAAATATTTTTGGAACCTGAACGTCTGCCGGGGCTTCTGTGGCTTCCGATTGGCTGCAGGAGCTTCCTGCAGCCAATGAGAAGCTGCGCTTTGGTTTCCGAACGTTTTGGAAGTCAAATGGACCGGATTCCGACTTCCAAGATACGACTGTAATATCCACCCTCTTCAGGAACACAGGAATCCCTGCTTAGGCATGAAGCTCACTCAGTGACCTTGGGGACATCACTGCCTGTCAGCCTAACCTACCTCACAGGGTTGTTGTGGGGGGGTGGAATGAGGAATGGGAGGACCACATGTGCCACCCCTGGAGAGAGAAAATGGGATATGAATGCAGTAAATAAAATAAAATAAAAATACACTGACTGCAGTGGCTCTCCAGGGTTACAGACAGAGAATACTCCCAGCCCTACCCAGAGATGTCATTGGGAATTGAACCTGAGACCTTCTGAGAAGCTCTGTCATGGGACCATGGTCCTTGCCCATTCTTTACGCACATGATGAAATGGACTCTGGGTCATACTGCAATGAACTCGTAGCCCTTCAGCTACATGCTAACTCTTTGCTGATCTTGCTGAAAGAGACTAACATGCCTGTCCTTTGTCAGCTGATAAGAAACAGGAAGATAATCTAGCTGCAGAAGACGAGAGGCGGCAGAAAAATGGGGGAAAGGGAGGGCTCTTTTTAGCAATAAAATTGGCGCCATAAGGGAGGCGGAAGGCGACTCCTTTGGATGGCGAGGCAACTTGCGAGCAGCACAGCTGGGCGCCTCAAATCACGTACTCTTTAATGCGTTTGAAGTGTAGATTCCTGAGGAGAAAATTAAAAACAGAGTTGTGGAGGGAAAACCTCATCTATTTCAGACTTCCGCCGAGTTTGGGAATCAGTGGGATATTTTTTATCCTCTTTCATTTCATGCGGGGCGAGGGAAAAACTTTCTGAGATTTCAGAGTAAGCGCAAAGCGTTCCGCATCTGATATGCTCTGCACGCTTCCCTGGTGATGACTGCTGATCTTAATTAAAACTACAGCTGTTCCACACTAATAACATCCGTTTGATCGTAGTCTATGAACTCTGGAAGTGGCAAGTACATATACCTGTGGGATTACTCCACTGTCCCACGGCCTTGAGAAATCTCTAGCATAGGGGGAGGGGGTCTCCAGCTTGAATGTGGCCCTCAGGAGCCCCCTCAGGCCACACTACCTCCCCATCAGGCCACAATCCTCACTGACTGGGTCCCTCGACCTCCTCCAATGATTTTGTCTGGCTGCAGAGGCAGAGTGCCCCCCCCCCGGGCACCGGATCAAGAGGGTGTTGCAGGGGATGCTGCAACAGTGATAAGAAATGGAAGGCAGGAGGCGGGGGCACCAAATTTTGGCATTGCACAGGGCACAGCTGAAATTTTAAAGCTCAAATCCACCACTGCTGCCTGAACTGTAATGATGTATCTTGCTTGCATGGATAGAGGATGGAGAGATGTATGCGTGTACAGGAAGGAGTCTCTGGATTTTGCACCGCTGGATTGCCTACTGTACAAAGATATGAGTTGCATCTGTTGTTCCATCCGCTTTTGCCTCTGATCATGCCCACCAGTGGCATGCCGACAGGGCCAGATTTAGGTTTGATGAGGCCCTAAGCTACTGAAGGTAATGGGGCCCTTTATATGCCCAGCTGTCCTTTGTCTACAACAAATTGTCACTGTTTTTTGTGTTGAATATATGTTATATGGTAATTTATGGACCTAATAGGTATCTGTCAGGTCCTCCCCCTCATCGGTTGTTCAATAAGAGAGCCACGCCATCTGTCTTTTAGTTCTTTTAATCAGTGCTCAAATTATATACAGTGCAGAGCTGCTCACTCACTAGCAGATGTCTGCTCACTCACTAGCAGAATCCGGAAGTGCCTCCCTCCGATTTTGGCGCCAACACAGCATTCTTGGCAGCCGACTCCCCCTCCGTCCGAGCCTGCTGGGTGGTGCCAGGCCTCTCACTATATCTCTTGAGCCCTGGCACTCCTTCTCTCCCAGCCACTAACTGTTTCTCCCCCGAGGAACTGCTGGTTTCACTCGCAGATGAGTCAGTAGTCAGAGCAGGTGGCTGCTCCCTATAAAAACTCAGGGCTGGACTGGCAGGGGGAGGCAGATCCCTGACAGTATCTAAAGCCATTCGCACATGTTGCCATGCAATCAGTCCATGCAGAATATAGGCACCCTATATATAGAAAGGAGAAAACCAGTCATATTTTAGGGAGCAGGCTAGCAGGCGGGGCCCATTCCTTACATCATACAACAGGAGCCTATACAACACAAAACATGTAGGTTTTATTTTATTTGTTTTTTTATCTTATATTTTGGAAATGTACATCCAGTTTTTTCCCTTTAAATTTTTTTGGGGGTCCAAGAGAGTGGGGCCCTAAGCTATAGCTTGTTTAGCTTATACGTAAATCCAGCACTGCATGCCACCACCGGAGGGAATCTGGCCCTCAGATTGAAAAAGGCCCCACTCCCCTATCACTTGGATAGCTCAGTTGGTTAAAGCGTGGTGGTGATAACGCCAGGGTTGCAGGTTCGATCCCCGTACGGGACAGCTGCATGTTCCTGCATTACAAAAAAGAAGTCTACACCGTGAAAGATCCCTGAAACGAGATGAGCGTATATTTATATAGTGATACTAAAACAAGTTTTTGCTATAGCTTCGTAACAATAAGATCGTGTGAGCTTACATAGCCCCTTGTCGATGTGTTTTACAAGCTATGGAGCTTCTTTTCGAACTTGAGTTTAGGTTTTTAACCTTTTGGATGAAGCAAAATTTGAATTCCAGGGTCCCTTCCAACTCTACAGTCTATGATTCCATTATTCCCCTGCTTCAGCAGAAGCTACTCAAATGGAAGTTGCAGGACGTGCATGAAAACCAGGTGGTGAGAAATCACAAGTGTGGAGAATGCTGGTTCTGTTTGCAAGCAATCCATGGGCATCTGGTTGGAAACCATGAGAACAGGATGCTAGAGTAGATGGGCCATTAGCCTGATCCAGCAGAGCTCTATTTATGTTCTGATTTCAGACAGGACCACTGCACTTACAGGAGCAACCTATAAATGCCCTCATCTATGGTCATGGCAGAAAGCTCCTTTGCAGCCTCTGGAACAGCCCAGAACCTGCTGGAAATCAATTTTTTCTAACATTATGGAAATAATTTAGCAAATACAGGTTGCATGCTCTCTCCCCCACCCCTCATTCGCCAGCCAACCCCACCTCTACCTCCCAGATACTGTATTGCAATAGTTTCTCAGCCCATTACAGCCTGCAGGACTCAAGCAATTTCAGGTGGGTAATAGGGGTGGTCATCAGCCAAGCAAAAATCCAATTTGTATAGCCCTTCACTTTATCACACACCCCTCTTTGGGAGACCAGCCTATGCAGCACCGATATGAGCCATCTATAATAAATGACTCAGAGAGAAGAGAGATTAATCATATTTGCAGTTGTTGGTTTCAGAAGGTGAGTCTTCTTGCAGGGTGAAGGGAAAAGATTGCCTTGGTGATACATATTTAGAAGTTTGCACACCTTAAGCCAAGGGATGGAGCGCTGAATATATTTTGGAAAATAACTTTGTTTTTTTCATTCTGCATTTTCTTCAAATGATGTTTAGGAGTGTGCACGCCTTTGCAGCATACACACATTGTGCTAGGGCTGCCAGATATCCAGGATTTCCTGGACATTGCTGTCATTCGTCCATCGGAAATGGTGTTCAGGCAGAATTTCATGAAATCGGTAAAAATGTCTGGGAAAACTCTGGGCATATGGAAGACTCAGTCTCGAGCCCCATATTTCTTGATTCAAAACCCAGAGTCCCTGACGGCATCTTCCATCTTCCATTCGATTTACTTGTCACTTGGTCATGTTGTAGAAAGCTCTTCATCAACAGCAAGCATCCTCATCCGTTCCCAGTCCTCAATTTTTGCAACTCTAGTTCAGACATTTTGTCTGTGGTGCGATCCTGCTTTTTTATTATTATTAATAGTAATAATAATAATAATTTTATTGATTGTACAAAAAAACATACACAGTATCACTAACATTTCCTACAAATATATATACAAATTACATAGATACATCGATACATGTTACATATCAATAACATTTGTATCATATAAAATCATCCTCTCAGAGAGAGAGATAAAATAAAGGGGGGAAAGGAAAAAGAAAAGAAGAAGTGAAAAGGAATAGAAGAAAGAAAAGGTAAAGAGAAACATATAAGAGAAAAGAAAGGAAAGAAAAAGAAAAAAGAGAAAGTAACGTACGCAAAAAAAAAAAAGATAAACACAAAACGATACATGGAAAGCAAAGAAACATAAGTGACTTCCACCACAGACCATAGCACTTCCTGATTTCCTCAGAATCAGTATTCGTCTGTTGTTCATTTTCCCGGTTTGTTGTTATCCAAAATTCTCATTTATTCTATTCCAAACATAGCTGATATTTTGTATTGTCACCTTTACTATTCAAATAGCCATTTAGGTCTTTCCATTGGTTTTGAATTACACTCCTAGGTCTTTGTCTTATCCAATTTGTTAATTTTGCCAATTGTAAATATTCACATACTTTGTAAATATTCACATAAATATCCCTGCTTTTTAAACATACTACACCACAATTTAGTGCTGCTTTTTTCATTGAAGGGAGCAGCCTGCAATCAAATGCAGCAGGTTTTGCCTTCGTTTGTCAATCCCTTTTGCGAAAAAGACAGGGGGAGGGGGGGAGTGCTGTGCTTCCTGCAACCTAGCAACACAACTTACAGCTTTAAATACCTGGCAACAAAACAAGATGAAGTTCATTTGGACCTGTGTTTCATTAACACACCACATAACTTAGTGCAATCAAAGCGACTGCATAGCTTCGGGTTGTGCAGGTCTGAGATGCAGCAAAATATGATATAAGGAAATAGCATGTGTACTTAGAGATAAGAACAGAAGGAGATCCTGCTGGATCAGGCCAATGGCTCATCTAGTTCTGCATCCTGTTCTCACAGCAGTCATCCAGATTCCTGGGGGAAATCAGCAAGTGGGATTCGAGCAAAATACCTTCCTCCCCTCCTGTGGTTTCCAGCAACTGGTATCCAGAAGCATCGCTGCTTCAAACTGTGGAGTCAATAGTAGCCATCAATAGCCCTCCCTTCCATGAATTTGTCCAATCCTCTTTTAAAGCCATCCAAGTTGGTAATCATCACAGCCTCCTGCAGAAGTGAGTTCCATAGTTTACCTGTGTGCTGTGTGAAGCAGCACTTTCTTTTATCTGTCCTGAATTTTCCAACATTCAGCTACAGGGAAGCTTCACTATACAGTGGTACCTTGGTTCTCCAACTTAATCCATTCCGGGAGTCCGTTCATCTCCCAAAATCATTCAAAAACCAAGGCACGGCTTCTGTTTGGCTGCACGAGCAAACCGGAATGCAGCATTCAGGAGCCGATTTCTTCAACAACTAAGCCTTTTGGGAACCAAGGCACCACTGTATTTACAATATAATATACTTCCTGTGTTCCAGGAATGTTTTGTTACACAGAACTGGGGAACCTCTGGCCCAGGGGCCAGCTGGGGTCCCCAGTCGTTACGATCTGGCCTTTGATATTCTTTCTAGGCCACACCCCTCAGCATACTGAACATTTGAAGGTTACTGAATTGGCTGCTGCAGTCACCTCAGTCACCTGGTCCTAAAAACTGAGTCTAATTCTGTCCTCTGCAGGCAGTGGCAGGCGGCAGGGCAGAGTGGGGGTAGCCAGCGTTTTTCACCTGGCTGCCCAATGCAGAGGTCACTTCTGGTGATTGAATACGGTAAGGGGCATGCAGGGGCGTAGGAAGTGGGGACGGGGGGGGGGGTCCACCCCAGGTTCCATCATGGAGGGGGTGACAAATTATCAAGGAACAATTACTGCCCTACTAGGGTGGTTCATAAAAACCTTTTTTTTCTTTTTGAAAATGCCTGCTCCACTAGGGATTATATAGCTATATATGAAATTTCATGCATATCAGTTAATATCTTGACCCTCCTCCACGAAAATAGCTGTTTACTTGGCTGTTTTACTATGTTGTGAAGGCTGAAATTTCAATTCAGTGGAGCACTTACTGTTCCCAACCCTAACCCTGCGGAAAGCCATCTAATTAGACTTTAATTTGATTTTGACATGTTTTTAGGAGGTAATTTAATTATTGTTTGATTTTATCTCAATGTTATGTATCTGATGTTAGCCGCCCTGAGCCCGACTTCGGCTGGGGAGGGCGGGATATAAGTAAAAGTTTATTTTTACTTATTATTATTCCTTTGTAAGAAAATATGAAATAATGTAAAACCATTTTTGCAGTCAAAAAAAAAAATCAATGGGGGAGGGTGACAAGAAATTTTCCACACCGGGTACCACCTGACCTTCCTACGCCTCTGGGCGCAGGTGGCGAGAAGGCCAGTGTGGTGCGGGTGCGATGGCGGGAACAGAGCATTGGCTCCACCACTGCACCCCGACTCTGCTGACCTCCTTATTGCTTCACCATTCTTCCTCTCTCCCATTCAGTTACCAGTAGTGACCTCCATGTTGCAAAGCCAGGCGAACAACGTTGCCCAAATCATGGCATGCCCGTCAACTGTCATGGAAAAACAGGGACATCCAATTTCCCCCCCCCCCCCTGCGCGTGCGAGACTATGGACAGTACATTTTGGGTGCCTTGCTTTCTCGTGATTTCAAACTGAGATCTCGACCCCCCCCCCCAAAAAAGGTGGCTTTTTTGTTGTTTTTCCACGGTCTCACATGGCACCCCAAAATGTGCATCTTTGGGTGCCGTGTCCCCAAAAGCACCTTTTCTGGGTTTGCAAGCTGGTGCAGCACCCCAAAAGATGCATTTACGGATGCCATGCCCAAAAGCAGTGTTTTTTTTCCAGGTCCGTTATCTCACGCAGATTGCGTGACCCGTGTGGGATTTCAGACCTGGAAGATGGTGTTCCGAATTTGGACCACGTTGTGTTGAAGTGCATGGCACTGCACACCACTGCATGCAAGTCAACACAGGCTTTAGAAAAAGGAACCACTCAGTTTGTAAAAGCTCCATTATATGCCGCCTTCTCCACAATCTCCTTGTTATTTAGCACTCTGAGAACTCTTCTGCCATCCAAGGATCCAACCACCTATCTGCCACTAGAGACTTCTTCCAGGGTGTATTAGCAAGGGGTATATGTGGGCAGGAGCGTCCTACTCTCGTGTAGGACCCTGGCAGAGACACATGCCCGGCTGGCATGTTCTCTCTCTCCTGGTCAGTCGGTTGGGAGCTTCGAAAGCTTTCTTCTGCCCGAACATCACAGCGACTGATACCAAGAAGCATCAGCACACTTAGGGATCCGCAGAGTCTTCGCAGCATGTGTAAACAGACCTCAGCAACTCAGCATTTTGGCTAATCTACTTTATTTACATATAAACACACACGGAGCACTGCAACATGGCTCACCGCCCCCCTCTCTAGCGTCAGACAGCAAAGAGAAAGAACAAAGGACAATAGTCCCACTTCACGGAACACAGTAACACAAACATCCTGTCTCTGTCACTTCCCACTCTGTGGAATGAAAACATACACCGTCATGTGATAGACAACAATCCCATGACTGTAGACATGGGGAATGAATCTCCAACAGTATAATGCTGCATTTAATATTGTAATCAACTCCCCCACCCCAAAAAACTTATTCATAGTAGGACCAGTTCTTTTGGGAAACACAAGACTTGTGGATAACTAGGAATAGCTACAATGAAACTGGGTTTTTTTCCCAGATGCTGTTCCTATTGAGAGCAGCTCCTCATCTCATTTGGATCTTTTATACTTCGGGGTTTCATTTTTTTATACACACAACCATCAGCTTTGTTTATGAAGCACAAAGCACACACCAGCAGTCCCTTCCAACAGTGTAATGATTGAATTCTTAATTATTTACATGTTGTGGCTGACCCAGTTATTCAGGTACAGGAACGAGAGGGAGATAGCAGGCGTTGATAGCTCAGATCAGATTTGTCAGTCGGTATGAGTACATCCAATTAACAAAGGAAATTAGTACATTCTAAATTGAACTGAGATGAAAGCAAGACCTTTTTGTAAACATGTTCAACAGCAGCGAAAAGCACCATTCCTTCCTCTAATTTTTCACTGGCTATTTAAAAGGAGGTGGAAGTATCCAGGGAGCCTCGTTCTTGCTTGGAACTACAATTGGCTGCCAGTGATCTTATCATCCCAACCAAGGCGATTGGCTATCTAAAGTTAGGGAACGAAGGGAACACTGTGGATGTAGCCTATCTTGATTTCAGCAAGGCCTTTGACAAGGTGCCCCATGATATTCTTGTAAAGAAGCTGGTAAAATGCGGGCTAGACAATGCTACCATTCAGTGGATTTGTAACTGGCTGACTGACCGAACCCAAAGGGTGCTCATCAATGGCTCCTCTTCATCCTGGAGAGAAGTGACTAGTGGGGTGCCACAGGGTTCTGTCTTGGGCCCAGTCTTATTCAACATCTTTATCAATGACTTGGATGATGGGCTTGAGGGCATCCTGATCAAGTTTGCAGATGACACCAAATTGGGAGGGGTGGCTAATACCCCAGAGGACAGGATCACACTTCAAAATGACCTTAACAGATTAGAGAACTGGGCCAAGGCAAACAGGATGAATTTTAACAGGGAGAAATGTAAAGTACTACACTTGGGCAAAAAAAATGAAAGGCACAAATACAGGATGGGTGATACCTGGCTTGAGAGCAGTACAAGTGAAAAGGATCTAGGAGTCTTGGTAGACCACAAACTTGACATGAGTCAACAGTGTGATGCAGCAGCTAAAAAAGCCAATGCAATTCTGGGCTGCATCAATAGGAGTATAGCATCTAGATCAAGGGAAGTAATAGTACCACTGTATTCCGCTCTGGTCAGACCCCACCTGGAATACTGTGTCCAGTTCTGGGCACCACAGTTCAAGAAGGATATTGACAAGCTGGAACGTGTCCAGAGGAGGGCAACCAAAATGGTCAAAGGCCTGGAAACGATGCCTTATGAGGAACGGCTTAGGGAGCTGGGTATGTTTAGCCTGGAGAAGAGACGGTTAAGGGGTGATATGATAGCCATGTTCAAATATATAAAAGGATGTCATATAGAGGAGGGAGAAAGGTTGTTTTCTGCTGCTCCAGAGAAGCGGACACGGAGCAATGGATTCAAACTACAAGAAAGAAGATTCCACCTAAACATTAGGAAGAATTTCTTGACAGTAAGAGCTGTTCGACAATGGAATTTGCTGCCAAGGAGTGTGGTGGAGTCTCCTTCTTTGGAGGTCTTTAAGCAGAGGCTTGACAGCCACCTGTCAGGAATGCTTTGATGGTGTTTCCTGCTTGGCAGGGGGTTGGACTGGATGGCCCTTGTGGTCTCTTCCAACTCTATGATTCTGTGATTCTGTGAAGTTGTGACTTCATCACATTCACCACGGGATTCCTAGTTGGCTGAGACTGCTGATGCAAATACTCAAGGAGGAGGAAGCTTGCAGTGATGAGACAAAAATTGGAGCATTCCCATTGTTTCTGTTGCATTCAAGAATGCCTGTTGATAGTAAGTAGAAGACTCCGACTAAAGTCCTGCCTGTCAACGCAAAACCTACTCTGTCTCAATAGCAAAACTACAATTCCCATCATTTCCTTGGAGAATGCAGGGTGTGAGCATGCCCAGAAGCTTTCAAATGTCCGTAGCTAAAAACTGGAAAGAGATAAATCTTGGCTCCTTTGAGCAGCTGAAGTTTTTTGCTCCTTACCTTTCACAATTTGCAAGTTTAGGAAAGTGTGGGAAAGTCAGAGAAAAGTGACAAAACAAAGACAATTATCTTGGAATAATCCCCCCGGGGTTGGTTGGAAAGACCTACGCTATTCTGAACTGAGGCAGGAGGGTTTCACACATCACTACTTCTATTATTTTAGCTAGCTGAGAAGTTGTTGTTTTTAAAGCTATCGTCTCCTCTGGTTTTTTGGTCTTTTTATTTTAGATATTTCATTATCTGGAGGATGAAATTCTATGCTTTGTATTATGGCCACAGATGAGCATAAATGCAATGAAAAACAGCATTATTAAATAAATCCAAACTTATTCTTACTGCGTTTGTAACTCCCCCCCCCCAAAAAAAAGTCTCAGTCTGACACCTGTTAAACTCCCAATTAACAGATTCAGGTATTTCTATAAATCCATCAAACATTTCAATCTAATTTTTTTTTTAAGGCGGATAATAAAATGAAAACTGAATTTGACAGACCCATCTTCTGCAGTTCCACCAGAATATAAACAAACAGGGAGCAAAAGGAATACTATGAAATCTTCCTTGTAGCAGTACAACAAAACACTGAACCCAGCTAATGTTAAAGCATGCCTATATTTATAAAGATTTAGCACTTCTAAATATTTTGCTGCTTTAATCCCATAACTGGGATTCACACCCACAAAGAACAGGGAACAGTTTTTCATTGCAAGAGAACACGTATTTTCAAGGTTTAAATCCCCATTCCTCTGTCCAATGGTAAAATGTTAGCCTGATTAGTTCCCCTCATTATCAAAATCTCGGGGGGACAGGGGACACCCACAGTGTATATCTTATTCTTAAGCAGTTTTGATCCATGAAGAAACAAAAGTACCATTACTTATGTTTATTCCATCATTATAATCACATTAAATCATTATTGTATAATCCCATTTGGACAGAGTCTGTTTTTAATGTATTTTATGCAGCACCTAGTGTGTGTTTTATGTACTCCACAAATAATTGCAATTAAAACTATTGCTACATCCATCTGACAACCAAAGGATCAAGAATTATCTCAAAAAAAGAGAGAAAAATTCTCTATAAAAATCTCAGTAGCATAACCATCACCAAAGTTGCCCAGGAATAACTGTTAAAACAGGACAGGAAACTCTTGATATCTAAAGCAGGGGTGGGGAACATGTGACTCTTCAGATGCTACTACAACTCCCATCATCTCTGATCATTTAACAGAGTGACTGGGGCTGATGGGACCTGGAGTCCAATAATAACTGGAGGGCCAGAGGTTTCTCACCACTGATCTAAAGACTCGGTACACAAGCATCATTTCTCTGGGCCTGGTGCAAACTTCCTCCAAGTGTCCTCATCCTCAAAACCCCCTTGCTACTTTGAAAAAAATATGGAAGTCCAACTGGCGTCCTTTAGGTACATAGTATGACATCGCCACTCTCAACACCAAGTAAGCCTGTAAACATGCCCTGCTCTAGTGAGGATCCCATAACCCCATTGCTTAGCTGCACAGAGTTGCTTCACAACTGACCCATCGTGTATTGCGTATCTGATGGGCCACTTGAACTGTGGTGCATGTTTAATACACAACTGGCTTCTGGATGTACTGTGATGAGGTTCCACCTCACAGTAAGAATTAGCTTCCACTCCTGGGAAATGCAAAGTGTTCAAAAGCATTTGAGATAGCTCGACAACATAATCATGGGACATTTTTAGAGCAGACCTAGACACATCAAGCTGAACACCACCATCAACAGTTGTGGGGAACCTGTGGCCCTCCAGATGGAGTTGGGATCCACAAATCTCCGTCATCATTGGCCAGTGATCAAGGATGATGGGAGTTGTAGTTCAGTAACATATGGAGAGCCAGTGGTGGAGGAAAGCGGGTGCGGACCACCCCGGGTGTCATCACTGAGGGGGGTGACAAAAATATGAGTTTTTTAAAAAAGAATTGGGCTCACAGAACTTTTTAGTTCAGTCAACAAACGTAAAGAAACATGGCTGGCACTAGGCGCCACAGTGTGGGGGTCGGCACTTACCGCGGGGCCTGCAGAGTGCCTGAGCCATGCGTCTCTCCTGGGAGTGACGTGGTGGCTTGAGCACCCACAGGTTCTGCACTGCCTGAAACAGCTGAGGGGGAGGCGGAGGAGGACACGTGAGCCGCACTGAGAACCCGAGCGGCCAGCTACACCACTATGGAGAGCCAAATGTTCCCCAGCCCTAAACTACAACATCCCTTGGGTTCTTGATAAACCTCTTGCTGCAGCCACAGCCTGAGACTCCAAAAACAGAATAGGACCACCATACACAACTCCACACACAACTGGTGGGCTAAACCCAGTTTGGTCAGTGACAAATTGCTCAGGCCTTCTTTAGAGGAGATCGGAGCTTCCCCAAATTCCACCAAAACATATGTCTCCTTTATCAAAATCCGAATGTTCAGTAGAAGAAAATATGCAAAACAAGCCACTCAGTCCGAATCAGAGATGTTTTCACATAATTTGTCAAAAAGCAATCCAGCGAGAATAAACCAACATCTAACCATGTGTGACTTACCAGGCTGTCATGGAAATGTCCATTCGCATCCCATTTACTGAAGTCTGCAGAAAGAGAAGACATAAGGGAGGGAGATTATTCAATGGGCAAGCAATGGGGGAACAGTGACTGGCCAAGTGACCTTACTGGCCAAGAGAAATTAGCAGTTTGAATTAATCTACAAATGATCCAAAATCAGGGACTGAGCTTTGAGACTATGTTTTCACGCTTTGCAAAGCAGCCCTCATTTTTGATGATGACTTTTCTTCTTCTTCCAGGGGGAGGTCTTCAAAGGGATTTGAACTTGTTCACATGCACAGAGGAAATGGTTCCCTGTTGGCTCAAAAGGAACAGCACTCCATTTTCAAGAAGACTGCATGGAAGCAAAGAAATAACTGAAATTTGGAAAAAGAAAAAACAGGAGTGTCGGATGTGTGCACATTTCGATGCACGCATCCAAATACTCATATGAAGGCACAACCAAATGGTGCAAAAACTAACCCCTGCTTTGCTAAGGCCTCCTGATGGTGCTGTTTTCTTACATTGGAATCATACCTTGACCCTTGGCCATGCTGTCTGAGGCGGATGGGAGTAGGAATCCAACGACATCGGGAGGGGAACACATTGGCTACCACTGGGTTTTTTAATTGGCTGCCCCAATGGTACAAAGGAAGAAGGCAGAGTATCGCTTGGTTGTCTTGGCAACATGGGGCACATCCCGTCCCTCCTCTGGTGAGAACATTCTCAGCATGCTGCTAATTCACCCTTTCTTCATTTGCAGCCTTGGCTTTAATTTAAACGAAGAAGAAGAAGAAGAAGAAGAAGAAGAAGAAGAAGAAGAAGAAGAAGAAGAAGAAGAAGAAGAATTTGGATTTGATATCCCACTTTATCACTACCCGAAGGAGTCTCAAAGCAGCTAACATTCTCCTTTCCCTTCCTCCCCCACAACAAACACTCTGTGAGGTGAGTGGGGCTGAGAGACTTCAAAGAAGTGTGACTAGCCCAAGGTCACCCAGCAGCTGCATGTGGAGGAGTGGAGACACGAACCCGGTTCACCAGATTACAAGTCTACCCCTCTTAACCACTACACCACACTGGCTCTCAGTGATTCCAGCCAAAAGCCAGGCTTGCAGTTAGCAGTTTAAAACCTGGCTTAAGTCCTGCTTTCTAGGATGGAGCTTCCAAGTAGAACCAATCTTAGCAGAGCTGGCATTGGGTGCCAAAATTAAAGGATACTGAATGCAAGTGTTCAAGGGGAACCCTTGGAAATGTGTTCTGTGGCTCCTGGTTATTTCCTTGACAGGTGTGATGTTACCTGCCCAACACCTGATTTCATATGACCCTGGGGGTCATATGCCCTAGGTGAAGTTATTCAGTAGCTGAATGTGTTTTTACTACGTTAAACTGCAGCAGCGAGTCAATGAAACCTTTCAGATGTTGCCACTCTGCCCAACCAAATGCCCATGCTAAGCCTCAGGAGACTAGCTATTCTACCAGAAACCGTGCCTGGCTTTTCCAAACTGCAAAGGCAACATGGTTTAAATAGTTGCCCACAGTCTTCACAAATATAGGTAGAGCTGGTATTCAGAAGCATTGCTGCCTCCAACCTTCAATATTTAGTGCGCCAGAGGCCAGGATAGGTCCCGCTTGCTCCACCTGCATTAAGCTACCAATCGTCTTGGCGGTATTTCCCCGTGAGGTTAGGCCACAGTGTCTGTTCCTTGCAAATGCAAAAGAAAAATAAGCTTCTTTTAAAGCCTATTATTTCTGAACATACAGTACTAAAGGAGAGAGAATATGAAGTATTTTATAGACGTGGTTTAAGCAGATTCAGGAAGACCATTAAAGAGCAAGCGGAGAAGAATCTGGCACTATGTGGAATTTAATCCCAGCTGGGTTTCGCCTTAATACCACTCCACACGGCAGTCCTATCCTCTGCTAAAAAAGGCTTAAATACCTTTAACTGGGGGTGAGAAAGCCCACTTCCAGCTACTTTATGAGCACATAATAGCAGGCAATATCCACATTATTCATTTGCAAACACTGCTAAACCTGACAGGATTGTATGCTATTGTTTTCCCCCCACAGAAGGGCAGTGAAGGATAGTCTCTCACTGCACTGAAATGGAGATTTAAAGCGCTGTTGCTCAGCGGGTCTACAGAGTGACCCCAACTGACTCCAGGGGCATGGGGTGCTGTTCCCATTGTGAAACCTAAGCAGGCCCTTCATCCAGGTCTATGGCCACATTCACAGCATACAATGAAAATGTCACGATACCACTTTAAACTCTCCTGGCTTCCCCCAAAGCATCTTGGAGACTGCAGTTTATCAAAGGGATAACTTGGACTACTGCAATGCGCTCTACGTGGGGCTACCTTTGAAGGTGACCCAGAAACTGCAATTAATCCAGAATGCGGCGGCTAGACTGGTGACTGGGAGTGGCCGCCGGGACCACATAACACTGTTCCTGAGAGATCTACATTGGCTCCCAGGATGTTTCCGAGCACAATTCAAAGTGTTGGTGCTGACCTTTAAAGCCCTAAACGGCCTCGGTCCTGTATACCTGAAGGAGCGTCTCCACCCCCACCGTTCAGCCCGGACACTGAGATCCAGCGCCGAGGGCCTTCTGGCGGTTCCCTCATTGCGAGAAGCGAGGTTACAGGGAACCAGACAGAGGGCCTTCTCGGTAGTGGCGCCCGCCCTGTGGAACGCCCTTCCAGCAGATGTCAAGGAAATAAGCAGCTATCCTATTTTTAAAAGACATCTGAAGGCAGCCCTGTTTAGGGAAGTTTTTAATATTTAATGCTGTATTGTTTTAATATTTGATTGGAAGCCGCCCAGAGTGGCTGGGGAAACTCGGTCAGATGGGCGGGGTACAAATAAATTATTATTATTATTATTATTATTATTATTATTATTATTATTAAAACTCTCCTGGCTTCCCCCAAAGCATCTTGAAGACTACAGTTTATCAAAGGGGCTGAGAGATGTTAGGAGACTCTCTCGGTGGTGGACTAGGGGCTTTAACATTTCAGTGGGTGATCCTCGCTCAGCCATGAAGCTTACTGGGTGACCTTGGGCCAGTCACTGTCTCTCAGCCTAGCCTACCTCGCAGGGATGTTCTGTGGATTAGCTAGGGAAGGTGAGACCCATGTACACTGCCTTGACCTCCTTGGAAGAAAAAGGTGGCATATTAATGGAAGAAATAAAATAATAAATGAAAACAGATTTAAGAAACGCAGACAAACAACAATAAAGCAAATATGCGGAGGGGGAAATATTATTGTCCAGATTCCACCAAGCCAAAGTGACTGAAAGGACCACCACTTTAACATGTGTGATGCTGCTTTGTACTGGTGTGAGACCCCAGGACCACTTAACCCACTGTTATCTCTTTGGGGTTTTTTCCTCTATAATTTTTACTAAATTTTCTGTTTTACATTTTTTTGAATATTCATTCAAACAACCTTAAAATATCAATGACTTCCCTTCTTCTCCTTCCATGATTCATTTTGCAAAACACAAATCCCTGCATATTTTATATAAACTAACCCATTCTGTATTCCATTATTACATCCATCAAAACTTACTGGTATTTACACTGTTGAATTTATCTTAATGCTGCCCACGTTTTCAAATAAACACAATTTTCCTCCATATACTGTATTCAATAAACATTTTCCAATCTTCTTTCAACATATGTTTATTCTGTGTGTTAGGTCTGCAAGCTGTGCATATTCCATCTGTTTAAGTTGCCATTCTTCAGTTGGGACTTCGCTTGATTTTCATTTTGGGGCTAACAAAACACGAACCACAGCAGTGGCATACATAAATAACCTATTTTGACACCTGGGAATTTCCATCTGAATTATCCCCAACAAAAAGGACTCTGGGGTTGTTGTTTTTTTGAAAAGTACTTTTAAACAATTTTTCAATTCATTATGGATTATTTCCCAATACTCTTTTACCCTTTTACAGGTCCACCACATATGATAGAACGTACCCTCTGTCTCAATGCATCTCCAACACTTATCTGATTCAGTCTTATACATCTTAGCAAGTCTACAGAGAGCAACTCTCGAAGGTTTCAGACCAAGCTCACTCAGAGCTCTGCTACTCAATATCCTTAACTGGTGACGCTGAAGATTAAACCTGAGTACTTCAGTGTTACAAAGCATGCTCTCTCCTACTGAGCTATGGACCTCCTCTGCCACATTGATTGATAGGGCAAGTTTAATACAAAACAAGAGGAAAACCATGTTGTAAGATCTTCCGCTTTCATTCATCAAACGACGAAATGGCACGACCTGGATTTGTTCAGCGTATTTTTCATTGTAACGGCATTTTAAGCAACAGGTTAGCAAATGGCTTTTTGAAGTAGTCCTTGTTGCAGGGGATGCTGACACTTTTCTATAGAGACACTTGGGCGAGAGGCGGCAGAATACCCATGCATATGATTGCCTATGTCTTTATTTTAGGAAAATTCCCATCATTATGCCAGATTGTATAGAATAATAATAATAATAATAATAATAATAATAATAATAATAATAATATTTCTACCTCGCCCATCCGGCTGGGTTTCCCCAGCCACTCTGGGCAGCTTTCAACAGAACATTAAAAAATAATAAAACTTCAAACATAAAAAACTTCCTTAAACAGGGCTGCCTTCAGATGTCTTCTAAAAGTCAGATAGTTGTTTATTTCCTTGACATCTGATGGGAGGGCATTCCACAGGGAGGGCACCACTACTGAGAAGACCCTCTGCCTGGTTCCCTGTAACCTCACTTCTCACAGTGAGAGAACCGCCAGAAGGCCCTCGGAGCTGGACCTCAGTGTATGAGCACAGGAAAGTCTTGCTGGACTACATTTGTAGAACTGACTTTGGGCCAATATCCATTCCTCAGTCTAACCTACCTCACAGCAGGGGCGTTCCGTGCCTCTTGGCTACCCGGGGCGGGAAGCCAAGAGGCACCCCCCGGGGGCGGGGCGTCGCTGCGTGTGCGTGCGTCATGACGTCATGACGCACGCGTAAAGCGCGATGCCCCGCCCCCGGGGATGCCGGGGGCCAGATTCGGGAGCCTCCCGAAGCCGGCGCCCATCCGGCATGGCATTCCTTGGTGCGTGCGGCGGCTGGCCGCCGGCCGCACCAAGGAATGCCTGACCGGCGGCGGATTCAGGAGGCTCTGCAGAGCCTCCCGAATCCGCCGCCTGTCACCCCCCCTTGGTGCACCGGGCGGCACGAGCAGCCGCCCGGTGCGCCAAGGAGTGCCGGACGGGCGGCGGATTCGGGAGGCACTGCAGAGTCTCCCGAAGTCGCCGCGCCTGTCACCCCCCTTGGCGCACGGGGCGGCACGAGCAGCCGCCCGGTGCGCCAAGGAGTGTCGGACGGGCGGCGGATTCGGGAGGCTCTGCACTGCAGAGTCTCCTGTCGCCGCGCCTGTCACCCCCCTTGGCACACGGGGCGGCACGAGCAGCCGCCCGGTGCGCCAAGGAGTAAAAAGTAAGTAAAAAGGTAAAAGGTAAAGGACCCCTGTCAGTTAAGTCACAGATGACTGTGGTTGCGGCGCTCATCTCACTTTACAAGCCGAGGGAGCCGGCGTTTGTCCACAGACAGTTTTTCTGGGTCATGTGGCCAGCATGACTAAGCCAATTGTGGCACAAGAGAACACCAAAACCTGAGCAGCGCATGGAAATGCTGTTTACCTTCCTTCCAGAGCAGTACCTATTTATCTACTTGCACTTTGGGGCGTGCTTTCAAACTGCTAGGTTGGCAGGAACTGGGACAGAGCAACGGAAGCTCACCCCGTCGTGGGGATTCGAACCGCCAACCTTCTGATCGGCAAGCCCAAGAGGCTCAGTGGTTTAGAGCACAGCACCACCTGTGTCCCTATCAATGTAAGTAAGCAATTAATTATTTTTAGATAGATGATAGACAGACAGACAGGTGACAGGCGAACAGATAAAGATGTAAGCTTGAATCCAACTCAGAACAGACCCACTGAAATCAAGTCTACTCTGAGAATGGCTTAGTTAGATACAACACATATACTACCAGCCATAGATAAACAGATCTATTCCATACCATTATAAGCTGTCTCATTAATCCTTCATTTCATAATAGGGGCAGCAATATTTGTCCCAAATATATCTCTTTTATTTTTATTTGTAGCAATTTCAATCAATCTCAGTATCTATAGATGCATCTCAGGTTCACATGCCTTCCAATAAGCCATTCATTTTGTTTTCCTTTCACCAAAACCATTATCAGAGCACATTAGGTGATCTTTTTAATATGTATTTTTTTTTAAAAAAAAAAGTCACCGCAATTCAATAAAACTTACATTAGCTGGAGTTTCAGGAACATTAGTCTAATGTGCTTTAAAAGATCACCTTCTCGGAGTGCTATAATAAGTTTGTGTGAAAAGCAGAAAGCATGTAATACGTAATAAAATCTGGCCTTTAATGAACCATTGTGGCACGGAGGCTGGTGGTATCATTCAGCAGAAAGTGTCCTTTTAATTAATGAATAAAGAAGTCAAGGGGATATTTTAAAGTGACCTCAATTGAATTGACCCCTGGTTGGCAGCTGGATTGGGGGGCCAACTGATAACCAATCACTGGATAGACAGGACATAGGAAAGAGAACACCCTTCTGTGGTTGACACTTTCCTGGTATTGCTTACTTTCACTTTTATTCCCACCCAGTGTTAACTATCTCCTAGCCAAAAGCTGGGGTCTTAAAGGTTTTGCCATTATTGCCACCATGGTGAGAGCAATAATACCCTTGTTCGGGTGATTTGGGGGGTCTTTCCTGAGCTCAGTTCTGCCCATAGGTTGACTGTCAGTTGGTAATCCCTGCTGTAACTTCTCTCCTTTTAGAAACAACAACGGACACCTGATTTATGTTTCACAAGACACCGAAGTGGAAATGACCTTGATGTAATGCACTATAAACAGTAAAGGCTTGCAGCTAATTAAAAACAAGCTTCTATGATTATCCAATCCACATGCAAAGCCTGCAGAATTCTCTGAAGTGGTAATTGGCAGTCTAAATTTAATAATCTTACCTAGATTTATGAAGCATTGGCTGTCACCAAGAGTTACAATGCTTGCACTCAGCAAATGCTAGGATATAGTCGTGTGACAGTTAATATGGCAGAGACGGAGCTAAATTCTGCTTTTAGGGCGTGATCACACATGCACCTAGATCAATGAGCATGCTACCCAATGTGCCAAGGAAAAGAAGATGCAATCTAGGGCATTTTTACAGTGATATCACAGATGCATCTCTTTGCAAAATCCTTTCAAGCTATGCAGGGCCGTCTTAACCATAGGTGCCAAGGGTGCAGGGCACCCAGGCGCTGGGCTCTCAGGGGTGCCAGGCCAAGAGTCCGGGGCCTGGAAGAGCCCGCCCGTCAGTCGGACCGCAACGGCGGGCTCTTCTGTTCTAGTGATGTGTGTCATGAGTTGGCAAGACACCAAAGAAGGGGAGAAGGATCCCTGCAAAGGGATTGGTACACACCTGGACAAGCTGAAGATGGGGAAGAGGAGGCTGCGAACTTAGGAGGTATTCATGGGACATTGGAGGATGCCGAGGGGGTAGCGGTCAGTTCACAAGAGCCAGGGGAAAGAGACACATCACCAGAACCAGAGGTGTCCTCGCCTCTATGGACACGGTGGGCTCTGAAGCATTGGGAACAGCAGGAAGTGCACTCCAGGAGACTGAGGCAGGCAACGGAACATGGCCCAGCTCATTAGTGGACCAGGTTGGAGATCATGGAACTCTTTAGGTCTGGGAGGATGCTGTGGTCACTCAGCTGGATTAAGCTCAGGGCCGATGAGGACAACTTGCTTTGTCAAGTGGAGAGGCACAGCTGCTCAGCTGGAGCAAACTCTGGTGCATCAATCAAAATTGGGCTTCAATCTCAATCAAGTTTGGGCTTCAAGTTACAAGAAAGGAGATTCCAACTAAACTTTCAGGGGGGAAAACTTTCTGACAGTAAGAGCTGTTCAACAGGGAGACAGTCTCCCATGAGAGGTAGAAGAAGACGAGTTTGGATTTGATATCCTGCTACCCTAAGGAGTCTCAAAGCAGCTAACAAACTCCTTTCCCTTCCCCCCCCCAACAAATACTCTGTGAGGTGAGGCTGAGAGATTTCAGAGAAGTGTGACTAGCCCAAGGTCACCCAGCAGCTGCATGTGGAGGAGTGGAGAAGTGAACCTGGTTCACCAGATTACAAGTCCACCATTCTTAACCACTACACCACACTGGTGGACTCTCCTTCCTTGGAGATTTTTAAGCGGAGGTTGGATTGACATCTGTCATGGATCCTCTTTTGCTGAGATTCTTGCATTGCAGGGGATTGGACTAGATGACCCTTGGGTTCCTTCCAACTCTAAGATTCTATGATAAAAGGGAAGCAAGGCAGGGACTCTGTATCCACTCAACTTTCTCTGTTGATGGACTGCAGCTTGGCTGCTTTGGGAAGACTACTGCCTGTGACTTTGGGACTGACCCCATGTGTTCCAACCCAGGATCTTCCACAGAGGTGGGATGGGAAGTTGACCATATGGATTGACTTTGGACCTAGCTCATTGCATTGGACCTCGACTGGTATTTGGTCATCTGAAATGCCTGAATACTCTCTAATGCTGCCCTTGGGACTGTGTGCACTACCAGGACTTACCTCTGTGTACACTGAGGATCAGAACAATGTGTCATTAATTGCATTTTTTTTAATAGTAGCAGGTATGTGCATCGTTAAAATTCACTTAACACACCATTTTCTTTAGTCCTTTTGTTAAACACAGACAACACCCCCTAATAAACTGGGATTTCTTGAGTAGTTTATTTGCAGCTATTGAAAAATGTTGACTAAGCTCTGTTATTTAGCGTTTGCAAACGGTTCTAACCATTGTTGGAGCTAATTAAATTTCACAGAGGATTTTAAATCTTGCATAAGGGAGAACGCATGATGATTTTCCTCAAGCAGTATACAAACAGATGCAACGCACACGCGTCAAAGTACATAATAAAAGGACCCAAGAGTTAATTGTGTAATGTTGCTTTTTCCAAGGTACAATAATCTGACACAGAATCTCTCAAGCATAGTGAAAGGTAAATAACTTTTTTCCTTTTCGCAGGAAGTGGTTGATTCAGAAGTGGTGGTGGTGGGGGGTTCTTTGGGGGCCACAGTAAATTCAGAATGGTGAAAAATCCACAGAGTAAACCAGAGAGGGACCCAGGTGGCGCTGTGGGTTAAACCACAGAGCCTAGGGCTTGCTGATCAGAAGGTTGGCGGTTCGAATCCCTGCGACGGGGTGAGCTCCCGTTGCTCGGTCCCAGCTCCTGCCCACCTAGCACTTCGAAAGCACGTCAAAGTGCAAGTAGATAAATAGTTACCGCTCTGGCAGGAAGGTAAACGGCGTTTGCGTGTGCTGCTCTGGTTCGCCAGAAGCAGCTTAGTCATTCTGGCCATATGACCTGGAAGCTGTACGCCGGCTCTCGGCCAATAAAGTGAGATGAGCGCCGCAATCCCAGAGTTGGTCACGACTGGACCTAATGGTCAGGGGTCCCTTTACCTTTAAACCAGAGAGAATCCACACATCCATACAACTAACCACCACACCTTTTCAAAATAGTTTTTTTATCCCACCTTAAATGCAGGGCTACCTCAATACTTTCTGGATATGACAAGAGATGCTTGACTGAAGGCAAGCTCCCCCCTGGCTTGTATATTACAATTAGATGCTATCCCCGTGGGATGGAGGGGTGAATTCCATCCTCAGCACTCTTTCCACCAGTCCCTCTCCACAGAAACACACCAGCTGTCCAGAACTACAACCCTCGCCTGCTACCTTGCTGCTTCAATAATTTCCATTATAGTAATTGTTGCTTAATGTGGCTATAATCTGTTGCTCAAAGGAAACCTCACTCGCTTTCTTGAAAGCCCCTGCGATGACATTGGCTCCTTCGCCAGCAGGCCTGGAAGGTACTTCCGAATTAAGTTAACAGCTGAAGACAATTTTCGCTGAAATTGAAGAGGACTTGAAATGAGCCAGGAGGTGGCGGCTTGCTAAGTGCAGTCCCATTATGAAGAACAAATTGGGGGGGGGGTAGAAACATGTTCACCCTAGGGCTTGGCTGGCAATGGCTGGGAACTGTTATGCCACCGTGCGGACAAGTCGTTTGCTCCTGTATCCTGGTGGTCAAGAACTGGGATAGGAATTATGCTGCAGCATAGACTGCATTATGACCAGGCACAAAACAAACATCCCCAGGATTTATCTATTTATTTTTATTAGATATGATTATTTTAATCTGATTATTTATTTTCTATACTGCTTAATATATATATATATATATATCTCTAAGTACTGAAAACTGAAGCAACAATGGACAACTTACACTGCAAAAATATGCAGTTACATATAAAAATGTTATAGTAATACAAAGTTACTAATATATATATACAGTGGCACCTCAGTTTTCGACCGTCTCGGAAGCCGATCGTTTCGATTTTCGAATGCCGAAAACCTGGAAGTAATTGCTCCCGTTTTCGAACGCGCCTCAGAAGTCAAACGGCTTCTGAGGCACGTTTCTCCATTTTTTCAATGGATTTTGCCGACCGCAAATGGTTTTCAAATGTTTTGAAATTCAAATGGTCTTCCGGAATGGATTACGTTCGAGAAACCGAGGTACCAGTGTATCTCAATAGCAATTTGTTTTCCTTCTGACATGCCCTCCCTTTCAGCCTCCCGGTTTTCACCCAGGGTGCAAACAAACTCTCAGATCCCCCACAAAAGTCTCACAACAAGGAGAGTTCTCGGAAACAGTGAACATCACCCTAGTCTCTCATTCCAGACTTGTTTTTTATGGGCACGTCCAAGGTTGGTGGTACCCTCTCAAGCTGCCCATAGCTGCATCCCATTCAGCTGCCCTCTCCACATCCAGTTCCAGGTACAGCAGGTTTGTTGGGTTTCCCAGGGGGTCCAAAGGATGGGAAAATATTCTCCTTCAGCTCACAGCTCTTCCTTCACCTTCTCCAGCTGCTTCGATTCCAGTTAGGAATTGCTTCCCATAAAAATATCTGAGCACAATTTTGCAGTAAAAGCATCAACAATAAACACAATTCCATTCATAAAAGCAATTCCGTAAAAACGATTCCACAGCTACAAAAAAAGTAAAGAAAAATAATAACACAATGATTTGTTATTATTTTGGTGATCTAGGAACAGGGGGGCAAATTCAGGCCTTCAAATTGGCAGAGAGTGGGTTGGTTGTTTGTTCGTTTGTTTTCCCCAGGGGAACCTAAAATATCCTCCACCATCCTGGGGTGTGTGTGTGTGTGTGTGTGTGTGTGTGAGAGAGAGAGAGAGAGAGAGAGAGAGAGAGAGAGAGAGAGAGAACTTTAGGGTTGGAGGCTTCACAAACACACCAACACAAACACAAACAGATACACACATATAGATATACAATTTTGCTTTGCAAAATTCCCCCTTTGAGACTCTGCCATTGTTTCCTGTCCCCTCTCCAAATGTCCAGAAGGCACCATTATTGTAAATGGTGGCCGCCTCAAAAAAAAAAAAAATTACCCCCAAAAGTTAGCCCCGACTTGTGGCTGCCATTTTTGGACAGCCGCAATTTTCATCCAGGAACCTCTTTGCCTTCGGATCCTAACCGTAAAAAGCACTGCCATCATGCTCACTCGCTGTGTGGTCCATTGATGTGGTCCAGACTCCAAGGGCTAGGGCTCTGAGCAGCCCTGTAATGAATTATCTCTGCTTTGGGTGCTGGTAGCAGAGGAAGGAATTATCCCATTGCCAGGATAAGTGGTTTTAGCTATTTGATAAGGCAGAGGATGGATGTGTGCTTAAATTTCTCTTGAAGCAGAGGGCTCCATTTAGAAATCCCTGTCTGCGCTCTGTCATGGTTCAAAAAGGATAGTTTGTGTGTGTGTGTGTGTGTGTGTGTGTGTGTGTGTGTAGTTGGAAGGGAATCTGAGGGTCATCTACTTCAACCCCACTGCAATGCAGCAATCTCAACTGAAGCATCCATGACAGATGGTCATCCAACTTCTGCTTAAGGAATTCCACCACCTTACAAGGGTGTCTATCCCAACTCTAACCATCAGAAAGTCATTGCTTTTAAAAACCATTTATTTTCCAGTGGTACCTTGGTTTACGAACTTAATCCGTTCCGGAAGTCCGTTCTTAAACCAAAGCGTTCTTAAACCAAGGCGTGCTTTCCCATAGCAGCGGGGGACTCAATTTACAAATGGAACACACTCAACAGGAAACGGAACATGTTCTGCTTCCAAGGCATAGTTCACAAACCAAAACACCCACTTCTGGATTTGCAGCGTTCTTAATCCAAGTTGTTAATAAACTTCGCTGTTCTTAAACCAAGGAAAACGGTAAAGGACCCCTGACAGTTAAGTCCAGTCGCGGACGACTCTGGGGTTGCGGTGCTCATCTCGCTTTACTGGCCGAGGGAGCCGGCGTTTGTCCGCAGACAGTTTTTCCAGGTCATGTGGCCAGCATGACTAAGCTGCTTCTGGTGAAACCAGAGCAGCGCACAGAAACGTTGTTTAGCTTCCCGCCTGAGCGGTACCTATTTATCTACTTGCACTTTGACATGCTTTCGAATTGCTAGGTTGGCAGGAGCTGGGACCAAACAGTGGGAGCCCGTCGTGGGGATTCGAACCACTGACCTTCTGATCGGCAAGCCCTAGGCTCTGTGGTTTAGACCACAGCGCCACCCGCATCCCTTCTTAAACCAAGGTACCACTGTATTTATTTCAAAAAATCCCCCACCCGATGAGAAACAATGTAAATGCTACAGCCCAACATCAAGCAGCTATGTGCAACAGTTTAGAGCTGATTGTATCAGTTAAGTACCTTCCGTTCTCTGTCTTAACAGATTGTCCCAGAGAGTGTTTTGGTTTGTGCCTTGTTTCAGAATCATAAAATTGGAAGTGACCACAGTGGTCATTCTTTTTGCCCAAGGGAGGCTCGTACCTACAACCCTGAGATTAAGAGTCTCATGCTCTACCAACTGAGCTCTAAGTGTGACTTATTAACTGCAAATTAATTGAATTTCTTGCCCACCCCTAGGCATAGCTTAGTGGTAGGGCAACTGCTTTCCATGCAGATGGTCCCAGGTTCGATCCCTGACATCTCCCAAGTGGCAAAGCAGGGAAACTTCTGCCTGAAATCCCAGAGAGCTGCTGCCAGTCAGTGTAGACAATACTGAGCTAGATGGACTAATGGTCTAATTCAGTATTAGACAACTTCCTATGTTTCTTCTCAAACTTTTTTTTGTGTGTGTGGCCAGAATACCACAGTTGACTAGAGTGTGGTGCTGCTAATGCCAAGGTTGGAGGTTCAATCCCCAAACGGGACAGCTGCATATTCCTGCATTGCAAGAGGTTGCACTAGAATGATCCTTAGGGTCCCTTCCAACTCCCCAATTCTATGATAATGAACTCCTGATGGCTTGAGCCACAGAGAAAGTTATAAAGGTGAGAAAGTAAGGAAGTCATATTAAGCATGTAAATGAGAGAACAGTATTCCAGACAAGGCCTGCTCATTTAATGCGGTATTGTTATGCTGCTCAGCATTCAATAAGACACGCGGGAGGAGATTTCAATTTGCCTAGGACAGCAGGAAAAAAAATAAAATCTTGGACTATCCTTGCCTGTTGCCCTGCTCTTAATGTGCACTGGACTAGCCTGATTACCATTTATCTGGCATTTGCTAAGCATGCTGTCCTACTTCATCTCACAGTAACCAGCAATAAATCAACAGTATTTGCAATGCACATTCTTATCTTGGCAAGCGAGTACACTTTCAACCCTGCCAGCTGAAATCCCGTTACCTGCAATGCAACAACCTGAATCACCACATTTGAAATGAATGAGGCTTGTAATGCTTCGGGGATAATATTTTAGTGGCTGAAAAAATTGACATTACATACATTCGGAATATCTATAATCCCACGGCGATGCACACAGCATAAGGATCAGCAGCTGCAGTCCTCTAGGAAAGGTGGCTTTGAAAATTCGTGTGTGTGTATGTGTGATACAGTGGCAAACGAAACAGAAATGTTAAATTCTTATAGCAAAAGGTCTCAGCTTCCTCCTCCTTTTCAGTTGCTCGGATAAAAACCATGCTGTTTCCAAGATGGCTGTTTAATGCTTTCTTTACTATCTTTCTAAATAATAAAAATAAAAATAATAATAATGTTGTTCAATCGTTTAGTCGTGTCCAACTCTTCGTGACCCCATGGACCAGAGCACGCCAGGCACGCCTATCCTTCACTGCCTCTCGCAGTTTGGCCAAACTCATGTTAGTAGCTTCGAGAACACTGTCCAACCATCTCATCTTCTGCCGTCCCCTTCTCCTTGTGCCCTCAATCTTTCCCAACATCAGGGTCTTTTCTAGGGAGTCTTCTCTTCTCATGAGGTGGCCAAAGTACTGGAGCCTCAACTTCAGGATCTGTCCTTCTAATGAGCACTCAGGGCTGATTTCTTTAATAATGGATAGGTTTGATCTTCTTGCAGTCCATGGGACTCTCAAGAGTCTCCTCCAGCACCATAATTCAAAAGCATCAATTCTTCGGCGATTAGCCTTCTTGATGGTCCAGCTCTCACTTCCGTACATTACTACTGGGAAAACCATAGCTTTAACTATACGGACCTTTGTTGGCAGCTCATGCACAAAAGGAAGGGAAGTACAACAAAGAAGAATGAGAAGGAAAATACGATACAGCAGGAGAGTGGGTTGAAATGTTTGGCAGGGTCAGGCTGAGTGACAGGTGGAGAATGTTGAGAATGACAGCTGAGAAGTTGTCAGAAACAGAGAATGAGATGGGACAGCAATTTGGGGGGAAATGAAAACATAGGTAAAAGTTCAGGTAATAGTTAAGGAGGAGACATGGTTATTTTAGTTTAATGTGCTAGAAAGCTTCTTTTAGGAGGCAGTAGAGGGAGCTAACTTTGAGAGCTGGGATTTCCTGGCTTTGTGATGCACAGCCAAGTATCCTGGGCAGGATATTTTCAAGAAAGACCCAGCCAATTCTTGGATAGAAGAACTGGAAGCTGATGCTGGTAGGATGCCTAAGATTTCTGTGCAAGGCTCACAAGGGAGGGCTGTTATCTTTTAAGCTCTGCATGTGGGCTTTTCGGAGACATCTGGCTGGATGTTGTTGGAAACAGAAGGCTGGAGAAGACAGGCCTTTTTGGTCTGATCCACCAGGGCTCTTCTGAAATCCTTAATTTGGTTTCTGCCTGGCTGCAGATCTCAACCTCCTGTTCTTCAGTTAACAAGGTGCATGACACAATTTCCAGCCCTTAAAAGAGCAGCCGCAGCCTGCCCTCCTGAACAAACTCCACATAATTTTCAGGGTCAGGATCCAGATCATGTATATTTATTATTTATTATTTATTATTTATTATTTATTATTTATTATTTATTATTTATTATTTATTATTTATTATTTATTATTTATTATTTATTATTTATTATTTATTATTTATTATTTATACCCCGCCCATCTGGCTGGGCTTCCCCAGCCACTCTGGGCGGCTTCCAACAAAATATTAAAATACAATAATCAATCAAACATTAAAAGGTTCCCTAAACAGGGCTGCCTTCAGATGTCTGCTAAAAGTCTGGTAGTTGTTGTTCTCTTTGACATCTGGTGGGAGGGCATTCTCACAGGGCGGGTGCCACTACTGAGAAGGCCCTCTGCCTGGTTCCCTGTAACTTAACTTCTCGCAGTGAGGGAACCGCCAGAAAGCCCTCAGCGCTGGACCTCGGTGTCCGGGTAGATCGATGGGGGTGGAGACGCTCCTTCAGATATACTGATTTTCAAATGATGGATGATTCCTGTGGCTGGATGCAGCTTGCTCAAGTCAACTACTACAATGCAGTTAGATTTCAATACACAGAAGAAAAGGGGTTTGGCCAGTAGCATGACTCCATGCTCACATGCTGTTGGAACAACACAGGCAGTTTGCCTAGAGCAGTTTTCCCCACACTTGGGCCCCCAGCTGTTTTTGGACTACAACTCCCACCATCTCTAGCTATGAGGACCAGTAATCAGGGATTATGGGATTTGTAGTCCAAAAACATCGGGAGACCCAAGTTTGGGAAACACTGGCCTAGAGCTATGGCCCTTCTTTAGATACACCGACAAACTTCCCCAAGGTGCATAGAGATCATCATACATTAGAGCTGATTAATTTCAATTTCAGGACTTGCTGTGATTGACAGAGAAGGGCACCACTGAGAAGGGCCGAAACAAAGGGAGGTCTGAGGTTCTGATTCCAAAGGCAAAGATCAGCACCAAGGTTCAGGACCACGGCTAGCACTCTTGCAGTATCCAAGATGTCTCAGCAAGGTTCTGACTAGGTAGACCAGTGTTTCCCAACCAGTGTGCCTCCAGATGTTTTGGGACTACAATTCCCATCATCCCTGACCACTGGTATTGCTAGCGAGGGATGATGGGAGTTGTAGTCCCAAAACATCTGGAGGCACACTGGTTGGGAAACACTGAGGTAGACATTGACCCACCCCTGAGTTCTGTCTCCTGAGCAGTAACAGGAGTAGTTGGGTCTTCTGCAGCTATTGCTTTCTGCAGGGTAATCAGGTTTCACTGAGGAGGATCTCTCCTCAGGGATTTCTTGATTCCCCAAGGAATCTGTGAACTAGCCATGAGAGTCTGGCAGCAGAGATGACTTCTCAGGTTCTGCTTTGACATACTTGTTTTACCCAGTTGCCCCCTAGAATGTCCGAATGTGATGATGCAGCACTGCTGGGATGGGGGCTTAAAGGTTATAAAAAATTGCAGCCCACCGTGTCAGTGCGTTCATAGAATACTAGATCAGAAGAGTTGAAAGATGCCCAAAGGATCATCAAGTCAGAAATCACAACTAAAGAATCCCTGAAAGATGACCATCCATCCTCTGCTTAAACACCTCCAGTAAAGGAGAGTCCACCACCTGTTGAGGGCATCCATTCCATTGTTGAACAGGTCAGAAGGTTCTTCCTAATGTTGAGTCAGAAAGTCATTTCTTGTCATTTAAATCCATTGGTCTGGATTCCCTCTGAAACAGTAGAAAACAAGCTTCCTCCATCTTCCCTTTGACAGTCTTTCAGATATTTGAAGATATTTTGGAGATTGCCATTTGTATTTATCCAGAAGCCTCCATTAGAAGGATGCTATGCAGCCATTTTGGGCACCTTTATCAAAATATGAATACCGGGATCTCATTTTATACCCCAAAAAAGTCTCTATATCTATCATCTATCTATCTATCTATTGAGAGCCAGTGTGGTGTAGTGGTTAAGAGTGGTAGACTCGTAATCTGGGGAACCGGGTTCGCATCTCCGCTCCTCCACATGCAGTTGCTGGGTGACCTTGGGCTAGTTACACTTCTCTGAAGTCTCTCAGCCCCACTCACCTCACAGAGTGTTTGTTGTGGGGGAGGAATGGAAAGGAGAATGTTAGCCGCTTTGAGACTCCTTCGGGTAGTGATAAAGCAGGATATCAAATCCAAACTCTTCTTATCTATCTATCTATCTATCTATCTATCATCTATCTATCATCTATCTATCGTCTATCTATCATCTATCTATCTATGTATCATCTATATTTGGTACAGCACTAAAAAAAAAAATGCAGACGCCAGCTTGTGCATACTAAAGAGAAGCTGGGATGCTGTCAAGGTGTCACTCATGAACCCTCAGTTTTGCCAACTTACGTCTGAACTTTTTTGCCTACAGAGCATTGTGATGGGAGCATTATTTCAGCATACCCTTAATTCACACCATTATAAAGGATGATTAGCTTGATCCCACTAACAGAGCTTGGTCTCAAACTAAGCCCATAGTCAATGCTGAATGAATATTCTTAAAATCACTCTCCCTGTTCCACCCCATCTACATTTCCACCAGTCGGCTAACAAGAAGCATTACATTGGTTAAGATAGATTCCATTTGAGACATAAAAGATTTACCCTGAAAGATAGCTAGAGAGCACCAGAACATAGACACTGTGATGCAAACATACCCATGGTGACATTTATTCCATGGTAAATGGTGGGGTTGCTCTAGACTAACGAGGTAGAATATGCAAAGTGTTTTAAATATGCCTCTGTTCAATGTTCTCCCATATTGGTTCCTGAATCATAGCTAGTTTTTTAAAGATGCCCACATGTGGTTAAGGTTGGGCAGGGCTGATGTAAGTATTGCTGAAAGCGGATCAGCATTGCCTTCAAGGAGATACAGAAGCAGATATCCAAACAACGAAATTTTTTAACCAAAAAGGTCTCTCTCTTCAAACTCAGCAATGAGCATCAGGGTGGACTCAACTGACACCATTTCTGGGATGTTTTGGGGGGAAGCCATAGCTGTGTAACATGGTATGATTCTGCTTTGAATTCATTGTGCAGATTGGATCAATGTCTCTCACTCACCTAAATGGAGGACAAAGAGGGATGTATGAGTGTATATAGAAACGAGCCTACCGTACAAAGGTAAAAAAATTATTTATTGTTCCATTAGACATTGTCTCTGGAGCCACCCACCAATTGCATGTGGCCTCTGAAAGCTTGCCCCAAATGGAATGTGGCCCTCAAGTTGAAATAGGTTTTCCACCCCTAGTCAAGGCACATTTCAACGAACTGACTCAAGATCAAGCAGCTTTATTTATTTTGTTATTGTTATTGTTGTTATTGTTATTGTTATTGTTATTTTTGGATCACATCTTTTTTCCAGATTGAGACTTATGGCAGCTGACACCAATTAACACAACAACAAATAAAAGACATTATATGCCATGCATGGATCTTCCATGCGGGCTTTTTCACAAAGCAAGGACAATGGAGAAGAACGTAACTTAAGGAGCTGAAAAGCCTCTCTCAAACGGAAAGAGCTTGTAAAATGACGTCTTTTGGTGCCCTCTTTATTCTGCTGTGCTAACAAGCTTATAAAACTGGTGTGCTAGTCACAGCCGAGACATCTGTAATTGCCACCACATTGAGAGCACTCGGTATGATGCCTGCCTAACATATCACTTGCAATAAAGACAGGAGTCGGAACTTTTTGCTGCTAATAAATAAAGCAGAAGGGAGCAATGCCCTGCTCTTTCCTTACCTGTTTGCTTTTGTGGAGGTTGAAGCAGCAAAATAAATTAATTGTGTACTAAGAGGATATGGCCCAAGAGGCATGCTCACAGCCTTTTCACTTCATGGCCTTTTCACTTCATGGCGGAAGGCATGCATAATAATAATAATAATAATAATAATAATAATAATAATAATAATTTATTATTTGTACCCCGCCCATCTGGCTGGGTTTCCCCAGCCACTCTGGGCAGCTTCCAGCAAGCATTAAAATACATTAACACATCACAGATTAAAAACTTCCCTAAACAGGGCTGCCTTCAGGTATTTTCTAAATGTCATGTAGTTGCTGATCCCTTTAACCTCTGATGGGAGGGCATTCCACAGGGCGGGCGCCACTACCGAGAAGGCCCTCTACCTGGTTCCCTGTAGCTTTGCTTCTCACAGTGAGGGAACTGCCAGAAGGCCCTCGGCGCTGGATCTCAGTGTCCGGGCTGAACGGTGGGGGTGGAGATGCTCCTTCAGGTATACAGGACCGAGGCCGTTTAGGGCTTTAAAAGTCAGCACCAACACTTTGAATTGTGCTCAGAAATGTACTGGGAGCCAATGTAGATCTCTCAGGACCGGTGTTATGTGGTCCCGGCGGCCGCTCCCAGTCACCAGTCTAGCTGCCGCATTCTGGATTAATTGCAGTTTCCGGGTCACCTTCAAAGGTAGCCCCACGTAGAGTGCATTGCAGTAGTCCAAGCGGGAGATAACTAGAGCATGCACCACTCTGGCGAGACAGTCTGCGGGCAGGGAGGGTCTCAGCCTGTGTACCAGATGGAGCTGGTAGACAGCCGCCCTGGACACAGAATTGACCTGCGCCTCCATGGACAGCTGTGAGTCCAAAATAACTCCCAGGCTGCGCACCTAGTCCTTCAGGGGCACAGTTACCCCATTCAGGACCAGGGAATCCCCCACACCCACCCGCCCCCTGTCCCCCAAAAACAGTACTTCTGTCTTGTCAGGATTCAACCTCAATCTAACATAGCATATAACATAGCTTCAGTTATTGGCCGCTATTTGCCATTATATACTATGAGGCCATTCCCCAGTCTGTAGACCCACTCAGCCCGTCATGATGGAGCAGGCAAGAAAGCACCACAACCCTTCTCAACTGCATCAAAAGCCCCGCATGTCCCATGGATGCAGTAGTGTGAGATTCACTCAACACAAGAGGGGAGTAGAATTTATTTTCCCCCATCTCCTACAGCTGAACACAGGGAGCAACTTGATGGGGAAACACCATGTAGGAACATAGGAATCGGAATCTAGCTGCCTTATATTAAGTCAGACCATTGGTTCATCTAGCTCAGTATGGTCTACACAGAGTGGCAGAGGCTCACCTCTGGAAGCTTCGGGTGTGGAAGCTTCTCTCAGCTGGAATTGCCGGGAATTGACCGTGGGACCTTCTGTATGCAAATCAGAGGCTCTACCATTGAGCTATGGCCCTTCCCCAGCTATTACCCTTCTTCAAATGTCTATAGTGAGGTGCCCTCACTATACGTTTCCGAGCACAATTCAAAGTGTTGGTGCTGACCTTGAAAGCCCTAAATGGCCTCGGTCCTGTATACCTGAAGGAGTGTCTCCACCCCCACCGTTCAGCCCGGACACTGAGATCCAGCGCCGAGGGCCTTCTGGCGGTTCCCTCACTGCGAGAAGCAAAGCTACAGGGAACCAGGCAGAGGGCCTTCTCGGTAGTGGCGCCTGCACTGTGGAAGGCCCTCCCAGCAGAGGTCAAAGCGATAAACAACTACATGGCCTTTAGAAAATACCTGAAGGCAGCCCTGTTTAGGGAAGTTTTTAATCTGTGATATTTTAATGTATTTTGATATTTGTTGGAAGCCGCCCAGAGTGGCTGGGGAGACCCGGCCAGATGGGCGGGGTACAAATAATAAGTTGTTGTTGTTGTTGGACTACAGCTTCCATGGGACTGGTGCTTCTCATCAACCTGGGAAGGTAAGCCATCTAGGAGAAGGAAAACTCTGATCCCAAACCTCTTTTGCCCTACTTAGCGCTACATCTTTTTATGAGTTTGAATGGTCCAAACCGAATGCTCATATAAGTGTGTCACAGTAGTGCTTGCTGTCCCATTCAATGCTGATCTCCTTATCTAGATCAGGGTGAAACCATGAAGCCAGTCCGCCTGGCTTTTTCTAGCATTGATTAAATTGCTCTCCAGGAGATTTGTTCTCCCTTCACTTCCCGGTTGGCATTTCTCTCAGTGGGGAATTTTTCAAGGACAGTTAAGGAACTCGAATGTAATTGCTGCACTTTCCATTAACGTTTAAAAATGCTGTCCTTTAATGCTCACAGTTTCTTGTGTGCATGGATTATCCACAAAGGATTTTATATATGTGTGTGTGTGTGTGTGTGTGTGTAGCCATAGGTGAATGAATGGAAAGAATCGAAGAGCAAACTGCACATGGACAGAAATCTTTTTAGATCCTGGTCATTTCTAGAGGGATAGCCATGCTTGTGGCCAAACCCAGGAATAAAGAGATGAAGCCCATAAAATGGATTGAACTCTGGCCACATTTCTCCCTTCATGCATAAAAATGTAAGGTATAATCATGCTCTGCAGTTTCCGTGGCTGCCAAATCACTAGGATTCATCACGTGCACAGGTGAAAATGCGTGAATCCCGTACAATATCCATTTGTGTGCCTTGCTCAGTCGGTAGAGCATGAGACTTTTAATCTCAGAGTCATGGGTTCAAGTCCTACATTGGGCAAAAGATTCCTGCATTGCAGGGGGTTGGACTAGATGACCCTTGTGGTCCATTCCATCTCTATGATTCTATGTTCTCAATCCAGTGGCCCAGAGAATGGTGCAGATCTGAACGGCTGTAGCCTCATCATATGTGCAATTGGCTTCATTGAGCAAAAGCAGCAGGTTCAGTTAACCCACTGGCTGTTCCTTTGCCTGCCATACTTCTCACAACAATATTCAGAAATACTGTTGTCTTTTTCTGGAAAGCCGCCATCATCAACCTCACTGAATGGTAAATCAAGATATTTGAAACAGCCTTTAATGCGCTCATGCCCATACAGTGGTACCTTGACTTACAAATAACTCGACTTACAAATTTTTCGAGTTACAAAGGGAAAAAATGGGCACGCGCTTACAAATTTTTTCGACTTACAAAAGGAAAACTGCTGCCGTTCTTAGATGCGATTTCCTCGACTTATGAATTTTAGATGCGGTTTCTTCGACTTACGAATTTTTGGGAATAGAATTTTTTTTTGTAAACCACTTTTCCCAAGGTGCTTTGCGAGGGGGGCTATAAAACCCCTTTGCCATGCTTCCGGACCTCTGTGGGTTGTACAGGCGTGGACTGAGTAGGTGTGGAGCGGCGTTGGAGAGTGAGAGAGAGTTGGAGCCAGTGAGGAGAGCTGAACGATCTCAGTGAGGATCAGGCTGCAGCCCAGGAAGCTGTGGAGCACTTTGACACAGTGGTCATTTCCCCATGGCGAGCAATTCTCTTCAACAGACAGAGGCAGCAGACCATGGACCAGTGTGTAGTGAAGCGGGCAAGGCAGGAGAAAGAACCTTGCTGTTCTTCCCAGTTGTCACCCTCTGCCTCCTCTTCCAAGAAATGATTTTTTTACAGGAAAAATGTGGGCCGAGGCATGTTGATTGTGCCTGCCTGTCTTTGAAAAGCATTGCGGTGACCTGCACCAGGTCCTAAACCTGTGTTGAGTAAGGTTTAGAAATGTTGGCTGAGGCTGAAGCATGTTGATTGTGCCTGCCTGCCTTTAAAGTGACCTGAAGTGACCTGCACCAGGTCCCAAAAAAATGATAAAGTGCTGTTGTAAATGTTTATTGTTGAAAAGTAATGTTGCTGTGCAATTTGCATGCCTTTAAAGTGCAGCTGATAAAGAGTTTTGCACAAAAAACCAGGTGTCTGGGTCTTTTTTCAAGGCTCTGGAACAAATTAATTAGTTTCCAATGCATTCCTATGGGAAACCGCGTTTCGACTTACAAATTTTTCGACTTACAAATTTTCATTTGGAACGAATTAAATTCGTAAGTAGAGGTACCACTGTATACACATCTTCACATGGAAGCATATGCACAGAGCTGGGCCTTTGGCATTGTTGATTCACATGTGTGTAAGTGTGCAAGCATCCATACTTTATTCCTACATGTCTCTGGGTCATGAGAACAGGCTAAATATAAATAAGCAAAGTTAGCTACATGGGAAGTACCGGTATATAATAAGCTGCTAAAAACGTGGAACGCTGATGTGAAACTTGATCTCCTCCCCCTGCTTAAGTCAGTTATTTATGGTGTTTGTGCAGATTTAATGATGTTTTTTCCCTTGAAAATAAATACACAAAATCAGAGTCTCTCATCAATCCAGCTAAATCTACTCATCCTGCTTTTCTGCAGCACAATGACCTTTTCACGCTGTCTGAGTAATGTGTGCCTTACAACATTCGTAACTGATATAGATTGCTTGTTCTCTCCCTGCATGGTGGCCTCATGATTAATAGCACACTGAGAACTAGCTCCTTGCGCTCAATTCATCACCTGTCATAATTGTTCAGTGGTTAAATTATTATAAATCTGAGACTGTCCTGAGACTGTGAGGTTGACAGGGAAGCAGAGGGCAAGCCTGTTCTCATGTTGTGTTCAAGACCTATAGCCTGACCCTCAGCTTTGCAATATGCTGGGGACATCTTAATACTGTCTCCAGTATTTTGCAGATTCAGGCAACCAGTTCATACCACATTCCTGTAAGTTCTCCCTCCCCCCCCCCATTCAGTAAGTTGTGTTGAAAGGTAGACTCTAAAGGCCAGAGTAAAGGACCATGTTTCTTGCAATTTTCATTGAGAAAATTCCTTTAATTTTTAAAATAAATGACCTGGAACGTCCACCCCTTATAACAGGGGTCAGCAACCTTTTTCAGCCGTGGGCCGGTCCACCATCCCTCAGATCATGTAGTGGGCCGGACTTTTTTGGGGGGGGGATAAATGGATTCCTATGCCCCACAAATAACGCAGAGATGCATTTTAAATACCGGTAAAAGCACATATTCTACTCATGTAAAAACATGCTGATTCCCGGACCGTCCGCGGGCTGGATTTAGAAGGCGATTGGGCCGCATCCGGCCCACGGGCCTTAGGTTGCCTACCCCTGCCTTATAACCTCATGTAGAATGAGTTTTGGAGACAACCAAACACTTATAATCATTTGAAGTGGAAGGAACGACACAAGGAAGGGAGATCTTGCTTTGATTTGATTGGTTCACATTTCGTTTGACTGCCATTTGAGAAAGAAGACTGCAAAGAGAGAACAAGTTAGAACTTAAAATTGTAAATGCAATGAAGAGATTGGACACTGAGTCATCGCCCCGCCCCCCGCCGGCCATGCAGTGCAAACCTATGTAGGCTTGCTGTAACCACCCAGCCACTCTGTATGGTGACCTGTATTCAGATAAAAGGCAGAAGCTGCTCAAAACCTGGGGAGGAGTTGCTGCACTAATTCTTGGCAGCTAGATGATTGTAGGAGTCCTGAATTAGCTCTGTCAGTCTGTTTGCATAGTCCTGAACTTCCCTCTGCCTCTCCATGTTGTAATATTCATTCCCTGTGTGCAGTCATGGGTTTATTGTTTTTCACATGACTGGGTATATGTTTTCATTCCACAGAGTGGGAAGTGGGAAGTGACGGCAGACAGGATGTCTTGTCTTGCTATGTTCCTAAAGTAGGACTATTGTCCTTTTTTCTTTCTCTTTGCTGCCTGATGCTAGAGAGAGAGGGAGTCATGATGTAGAGCTCCGTGTGTGTAGATATGTAATAAAGTAGATTTAGCCAAGATGCTGAGCTGCTGTGGTCTGTTACGCTACTGTGCACACTCTGTGGATCCCTAAGTGTGCTGGATGTCTTCTGACACCAGTCACTGTGATGTTCGGGCTGAAGAAGCTGAGAAGCTCCCAAACGATTGCCCAGGAAGGCGAGAACATGCCAGTCGGGCATGTGTCTCTGCTGAGCCTCTACTCGTAGAGTAGTAAGCAACGTCCCAGTAAGCAACGATGATTCACCTACTGGAAAGCCAACATAGCTGCTCCCCCACACCTGTTGAGCTGATTCTAGAGAAATGTTGTTGTTGATGATGATGGTGATGGTGATGCATACATATCTACAGTAATAAAGTGCAAGTGTCTCTGCGTCCAGTCCCTGTGTCCATCCCTTTGTCCTACTGCGCATGTGCCCCACGGGCACAGGGATTGGAGCGCAGAGACTTTGGGCGGGCGGGCTGTTGAAGCGGTGGGTGCGCGCTCGCGTGGACTTACTTCTAAGCGGCAGCGACCGTTGCAAGTAGCGGCTGAGTTGGCCTAGCTGGTGCCAGTGCCGCCGCCGCCGCGATGCGCCTCCTGCGCTGCCTGCTGAAGGGCCATTCGGAGCTGGCCGGGGCGCCCAAGTACATCGAGCACTTCAGCAAGTTCTCGCCATCCCCGCTTTCCATGATTTTCTAGCGCCCGTTAATTTAACAGGCTTAACATCTACTAGTCAGTAATAAAACACTGCACAGAAAGAATCACACCAGGATTACTTTTTCACAGTGTTTTAAGCATGGGCATGTGTTCATCAGTAACACAGAGGGGATGAGAGTCATGAATGAACTGTACGAATTGAAAGTTGTGACAATCCATGAATGAACAGCACTCTATGTAAATATTGGGTATTTTTTTAAATGGGACTATGGTCAGTTGCTAAAGCATTGGTGAAATTTTGCAAACAAGGCCAGGTCGTCCTGAACTCCAAGAAATTTGGATGGAGAGAAATGATTTTGCAAGCATCTCAGCTCTATACAGCCCAAAGTAAATGCCTTTTGCATTCTTGATTGTATCAATCAAACACAGTATATTTGATATCTAGCAAATCATTTTGAGTTCTATGGATGAAAAAAAAATCCACCACAACCCACCCTCAGGATAGTTTTCAACTAACTTCTACTCAGCGTAGATCCATTGAAATTAATGGACTCAACTTAGTAGTGGCAATTAATTTCAGTGAACCTGCTCTGAGTAAATGCTACTTGAGTTCAACCCTCAAAGTTGTACTCAAGTCAAAGTTCTTATTAAAAGCGTGACGCAGAAAATTAGCTTTTCTCAGCCAGCAGAGGGAGCATCAAGTAATAGATCGATGAGAAGGAAGACTCCTTGCTGGGCAAGTCCTACATCACAATGCCACCTTTCTGCTATCATCATGTAATACATGAGCTTGGGAAACAGATATTTGCCCAAAGCAATGAGATGAAAACATAGTTGAGTAAGACCATGAGTTCAGGGCAAAGTCCAACACACCATCTGTTATTCTATGGAGTCCTTTTGCATAATTATGGAAGCATTTTTTTAAAAAATATCCCTACAGCAATGCTTATGAAAAATGCATCACAATCCTAATCCTGCCACAAAAGAAATTATTGTCCTACTTCACGTTTCTCATGATATTATATTAAGAAGAAGAGGAAGAGGAAGAGGAAGAGGAAGAGGAAGAGGAGGAGGAGGAGGAGGAGTTTGGATTTGATATCCTGCTTTATCACTACCCTAAGGAGTCTCAAAGCGTCTCACATTCTCCTTTCCCTTCCTCCCCCACAACAAACACTCTGTGAGGTGAGTGGGACTGAGAGACTTCAGAGAAGTGTGACTAGCCCAAGGTCACCCAGCAGCTGCATGTGGAGGAGCGGAGACGCGAACCCAGTTCACCAGATTACGAGTCCACCACTCTTAACCACTACACCACACTGGCTCTCCATTGATTAACTATCAATGGATTGCTATGTGGACATTCTGGTCGAGATAGTAATATTGTAAAGTGAAGGAGAAGGATATTAATATTCATTGACCTGAAATGTTATAAGTGGGGAGTTGTAATGGCAAACCCTGATCCTAAACCTTTGATGCCTTGTGGGATATCTTCAGAAGAAGAAAAGGCTAAGGAGGGAACCCTACACAAATCCGGAGTGGAGTCCCTAAGACGGTTGGATGGCGCCTTGTACGCCTCCTTCCGGCAACTCCTGCAGCCAAGCTGGTGTCAAATGTTCTTCTCTGATTTCCTTCCCAGGACCTCCATACACACTGCCCAGGCTTGCGTCCTGGGGAGGTCACTTTGGTGTTGCTAATGCAGCCGTTTGGCGTCACCCCCAGAAGTGTACTCTGTTGTCTCTTGAGACAGACAGCCGCTCGGGTGCCGGGTGCGGCATGAGCTGCCCATGGGGGTGGGGCACACTGCATGGAGCCTCTTCATCACCTCCCCCTCAGCTGTAGGGCAGCTGAGGGAGAGGCGGAGGGCAGACGCAAGTCCCACGTTGCCATTTCAGGCAGTGTGAAGCCTGCAGGCGCCCAAGCCACCACGTCACTCCCAGGAGAGACGCGTAGCTCGGACACACTACAGGCCTTGCAGTAAATGCCTGCCCCCGCAGTGTGGCGCCCAGTGCCAGCTGCGTTTCGTTACGTCTGTTGACTGAACTAAAATGTTTCGTGAACCCCCTCCTTTTTTAAAAAACAAACACTCATATTTTTGTCATTTTGTCACCCTCCTCAGTGATGACACCTGGGGCGACCCACACACCCCGCACCCCCTTCCTCCACCACTGGAGACAGAAGGATGTCTTTTGGCTATATATCAATAAAAACATATATCTTCAAAATAAATCTCCAACAGACCTTGGGGAATTGGTTTATCTCAGGTGAATTTTGCACATTCCCTGGACTTTATGCATAATCTCCAGCAGGTTTTGGGTAACGTGCATATCTCAGGCATAGGCAAAATCGGCCCTTCAGATGTTTTGGGACCACAACTCCCATCATCCCTAGCTAACAGGACCAGTGGTCAGGGATGATGGGAGTTGTAGTCCCAAAACATCTGGAGGGCCGAGTTTGCCTATGCCTGGCATATCTCAACTGCATTCCGTGCCTTCTCCAGGCAATATGCACTTTCTCCAGTCAGAATGCCTAGTCTCTAGGAAACATCACTTGTTAAGTAGTATGTAACCTGCACCCCACAGGCTATGTCTTGCCCACTGCTTGGTCTTCTATGGTACAGACTTTTTATTTTATTTTTAACCACACAAAACATGCTGGTGGAATGAGGGGGAAATGCATCCGACACCCATGGTTTGGCCCACACTTCTGTGCTTGCAACCATTGCCCTATATGCTCTCCCCCAGGAAAAGCATTTGTCCTGATTTCATTGCAAATGCAACTTTACATCTCCAGGAAAGTTCCATTGTGCTGACCTCATTTGATCAGATATATTTGGCTCGCGGCAGCCTTGAGTGGCTGCGCCATCCTACCCTAATGAGAAACTCATGATACCTCGGACGATATGTCAAATAATCCCTCCAGCAGCACCTTAACTAATGACCACTTGAAATTTTTGAGAAGGCCAGCGCATCAGCCAACCGTATCATTGTCTCTAACTAACTTGGTTTGATTAGCATCCCCTTGACTCTCTCCGGAGGGAAGCTTAAACTGATATTGCAAAATTAATGCATGGGTTGGGGATGGAAATATTAGCATGAAAAGGTGCTCCAGATGAATTATATTCAGCGGCTGCTCAAATTGTCAAGAGTCTTTCAAGATAGTGACAAATGAAGCAACCCGGTGTAGGAGAGTTCAAAATAGATAGTACAATAAAATAATACAAAATAGATAGTGCTCTTTACCCTGATGTAGAATTTTAGGACCCGCACAACTTTTGTGGGCCCTTTGTTTTAAACTGTTTTTAAAGTTGCATTTTCATAGAATCATAGAGTTGGAAGAGACCACAAGGGCCATCCAGTCCAACACCCTGCCACAGTGTTCCCCAACCTTGGGCCTCCAGCTGTTTTTGGACTACAACTCCCATCATCCCTCGCTAGCAAGACCAGTGGTCAGGGATGATGGGAATTGTAGTCCGAAAACAGCTGGAGGCCCAAGGTTGGGGAACACTGCCCTGCCAAGCAGGAAACACCATCAAAGCATTCCTGACAGGTCAAGCCTCTGCTTAAAGACCTCCAAAGAAGGAGACTCCACCACACTCCTTGGCAGCAAATTCCACTGTCGAACAGCTCTTACTGTCAGGAAGTTCTTCCTAATGTTTAGGTGGAATCTTCTTTCTTGTAGTTTGAATCCATTGCTCCGTGTCCTCTTCTCAGGAACAGCAGAAACAACCTTTCTCCCTCCTCTATATGACATCCTTTTATATATTTGAACATGGCTATCATACCACCCCTTAACCTTCTCTTCTCCAGGCTAAACATACCCAGCTCCCTAAGCCGTTCCTCATAAGGCATTGTTTCCAGGCCTTGGACCATTTTGGTTGCCCTCCTCTGGACACGTTCCAGCTTGTCAGTATCCTTCTTGAACTGTGGTGCCCAGAACTGGACACAGTATTTTAAATTGTTCCAATCTGCCATGGAACCTTAGGGTGAAGAGGAGGTAGTAAATTATAATACATTATATCAAAATGCTGTATCTGAACGTTGCGAAATAGACTCAGGTGCGCAGCCAATTGCCCCCACCCCTGTTTTACAGTGCAAGCCTATATGTTTCTACTCATAAGTAAGACCCATTGATTTCAATTGGCTGGATTCCTAGGTAAATATATAAAATGAGCCAGTCAGTGTGGTACAGTGGTTAGAGTGTTGGTCTAGGAACTGGGAGACCAGGGTTCAAGTCTCCACGCAGCAATGAAGCTGGCTGGGTGCCCTTGGGCCGGTCACTGTGTCTGAGAATAACCTACATTACAGGCTTGTTGTGGGGATTAAATGAGGAGGGGGAGAACCATGGTCGCCATGTTGAGCTGCTTGGGAAAGTGTGGGATATAAACACAATCAATCAATAAATCAATCAAAAATACTCATTATCCCATCTCCTGCCACACCTCCTGCCCCACCCAAATCCTTCTGCTTGATCCCCTTCATATAAAATTCAGAGGTTTCTGTACATATATTATTATTATTCCTTTCCCATGGAGCCTCTTCACAATACAAGAATACAAGAAATACAAGAAAAACTTACAAAACACCATTGCAAATATGGAAACAGTAAAATTGGGGGGGGGGAACTATTAAAATAATAACTTACAGTCTATTTTCAAATGACTTCTGAATACCTCTCCTCTGCATATTCATATATTACACACACACACATTTTTCTCTTTCTCTATTTTTCTTCTTCTTTTCTTCTCTTTTTCCTTTCTCTCTTCTTTCCCGCTTTCTTTCCTCCTCCCCTTCCCCCGCTTCTATGTTGTCCTGTATCTTGTCCTGTCCTCTCTTAGTTGTTATTATTACTTTTATTACAACACACCTCTCTCTGCTAATTTCCTTTTCGCGTGTATGTGTCTTTTGTATTTGATTACACTAATATAATTCCTAATGGATGGGGTAAGGTAATTAAGTATGCAATCGCATCTAATCAAATGTGTTGTTTTTGTCCCCGTTCACTTTCGGCTTTTCATTATGTGGGCACCTCATCCACCCCTTACAAAAAGAAGCGTTGGTGAGACAATGCTAAGATGACTGGGTCACGTGACAGTACAAAAGTGTTTCTCGAAGCTTAAACACACACACACACACACACACACACACACACACACATAGTTTTGATGTAATTACTGTGTTTCTCAAGACACCTTCTTATATTTTTTTCCTCTCAAAAAAAAACACAGTATGGCTTATTTTGGGGGGATGTCTTATATTTCACAAATGCGTAGAAATCCTGCTACAGCTTATTTTATGGCTACGTCTTATTTTAGGAGAAACAGGGTAGTGTGTGTTCAAAAGTGAGATTTTTTGGAATTCGATGAAACTGGCTGGGAGATTCTGCGGTTAGGAGGAGAGGATGGGGGAAAAGAGTGGAAGAAATTTAAAATATAGGTGAAATTTAATTAATAAAAAAATACTAGGGAAGTTAAAAAAAATAGGTTTTGGTGTTAAAGTTTATTTCTTTTGATAGGATGTTTTATAATTTAGATATTTTAATATAGTTAAAGTTGAATAGATTGTTACTTGTTAAATTTGAAAACTGTCAAAGTTGAATAGATAGGAAATCCAGACGGGGGGACCGGGGGAAGTCACCCAATGATGTTACAGGAAGTTAGAATCTAGAAGAATTATTTGTGTGTTGTTTATTTCTTTTTTATGTGTTTGTTTGTTCTTTTATAAAATGAATAAATATTCATTTTATAAATGAATATTTATAAAATATTTATTAAAAAAATAAACACACACAAACACATATATGATAAAAATGTGTCCTGTTGGATGAGGCCAAAGTCTTACCTAGTCCAGCATCCTATTATGACAGTGATCAGGCAGATGTGGATGGGAAACCTGCAAGCACTGTATGAGTGTGACAGTTCTCTCTCCTTGCTTTTGATTCTCAGCAACAGATGTAACCCAGGCCTCGGGGTCTGGGTGAGCAATGAGCAAGGAATTTGGTCCGTTTTTCAAAGCGGTTTGTGAAGCAGTTTTAGTGAGCAAAAAGTGAGTACAAAAATACGCAGTTCAGATTTTAACAAGGGACGCGGGTGCATTGGGGTCTAAACCACCGAGCCTCTTGGGCTTGCCAATTGGAAGGTCGGCGGTTTGAATCCCCGCAATGGGGTGAGCTCCTGTTGCTTTGTCCCAGCTCCTGCCAACCTAGCAGTTCGAAAGCATGCCAGTGCAAGTAGATAAATAGGTACTGCTGTGGCGGGGAAGGTAAACGGTGTTTCTGTGCGCTCTGGTTTCCGTCACGGTGTTCCGTTGTGCCAGAAGCGGTTTATTCCTGCTGGCCACATGACCCAGAAAGCTGTCTGTGGACAAACGCTGGCTCCCTTGGCCTGAAAGCGAGATGAGCGCCACAATCCCATAGTCGCCTTTGACTGGACTTAACCGTCCAGGGGCTCCTATACCATTTTACTGAGGCCTAGTCTGTAGACTGTAAAATGGAGCCAAGGCCTAGTCTGTAAAGTAGAGCCGAGGCCTAGTCTGTAGGCTGTAAAGTGGAGCCGAGGCCTAGTCTGTAAAGTAGAGCCGAGGCCTAGTCTGTAGGCTGTGAAGTGGAGGCGAGGCCTAGTCTATTGGCCTTGGCTGGGGCTAGTATGTAAATGTGAGCCAAGGCCTCCGCCCTGTATCTCAATTCCTTGGCCCTGGCCTGACTCTGTGTGTTTTTGCAGCTGAGGGTTTGGGCTAGTTGAGTTGATTGTTGTGGGAGCGTTTGCGAGGGGGGGAGTGTTTTTGGGTTGCGGCCTGTGGCTGTGGCTCTGGGTTTGGCCGTTTGCCTTTGTCTGGTAACGGCTCTGTGGGTTGTCTGGTAATGGCCGTCTTGGTGGTTTCAGTTGCTCGGTTGATGACGTCATTTTTTGGCGCCACCCTTCAAAGCTTTTGCTGGTGACAGCGCGCGATCTGCCTTTCTATTGGATACTGCTGGTGTCTTCAGTGCTGTTTCTGGTGACATATAATATGTGCGCCAATTTTTTTAGCGTTTATTCTATATTTTAGGTATGACAGGTGTGGTTTTTTGGAAATTTAATTCTGCCAGATCCTTCCTTGATGGTCATGGAACACTTTGTCCTAATTTGATGCAATTCGGTCCAGCGGTTACGGAGCACGGTGGTGTCCGCCGCGCACACAATGGGAACATTTTGATATATATAGATATATATATGCATATATTGCTGACAAATGCGCTGGAAATGCATATTTTGCTTTTCACAAGGATCTATTTTTATGTATGAAGTCCTAGAGTCATACAACTGTAGAGTTGGGAATCCATACAAAATTTCTAATTGTGGACTTTTCATCTGCACAGACCAGGATGAGACGACCCTGTGAATGAACTCCGGTGAAATGGAAACGGCGTGGAATTAGTTGCTCAGTCAATCCATAGTCTCTAGCTACAGGTGGGAGGAGGCCAACCTTTGAGTAACCCATAAGCTAGTGCACCTGGCAAAGCTCTAGCTATGCACCTGCTATTTATCTAAGAACAGGAAGTAGCCTCGAAATAATATTGCAGTCTCTTTAGATGCAAATCTGGGGAGCACTTCACTCTGGAATCCACACCCTGCCTTAGACAAATTGTAACATCCTCCTTCAACCCAACAGTAACGACATTTGACTAATCGCTCCATAGTAATATGCCCAGGAGCTCAACTTATGTTTGATCTGATTACATGCTGCCAGTTAAGGCTGGCACTGCCCCACCAATCTCAGTCCACTTTTAGCCAGTTCGGCTTTGTCAGCAAAATTCAGGGTTAGGGTGGAAGACTGTATCTGCATTGCAGAACACCTGCTTTTCATGCAGAGCCTTGCATTAAAATTTCCCTGGCATCTCCCGCTAAAGCCTTCAAAAGAATTGTAGCCAATCAGTGTAGACAGTACTGTGGTCAGACTTGTATAAGACAGCTTCCTTGGGTTATTTTATTTAGACTTAAAATCAAATTTTTAAAAATCCACAGGCTAGTTACCGGTATTTGGACCAGAGTCCTATTTTTGCTTACAATAACAGCAGCAACCATTTAATATATCTAGGTGATATTAATAATTTTAACTCTCTAAATACAATAAATGATTTTGTGTTTTTGGAAAAAGCCCTATATCCAAAGCATCCCTTATTGGCCAATATTGCTTCTGGGGGAAAATGAACTTGCTTTAAAAAAGTGTGAATGAGAACCAATGTGGTGTAGTGGTTAGAGTGTCAGACTAGGACCTGGGAGACCAGGGTTCAAATCCCCCACTCAGCCATGAAGCTCACTGGGTAACTGTGGGCCAGTCACTACCTCTGAGCCTAACCTAACTCACAGGTTGCTATGAGGATAAAACTGGAGACAATAACCATGCGCACCACCTTGAGCTCGTTGGAGAACAGGTGGGATATAAATGCAAAAGAGAAGAAAAAACAAAAGACTATACGGCTGCACATTTGCGAGCACATTTAAAAGAAGAAAACGGGTCTAAGCAGTTTTCCTTCCTCAAATTATTTTCAGCCCCAGTTCCCACCAAGTAGAAACAACAACAGACAGTCACGGTAACTATACAAAGGATAATATACCAAACCGTGAACAGCTATAGATGAAAATGTATTGAATCATGAACTAAACTGACAATGTCATACAAAAAGCATACATAGGTATTTCCTCGGAGGCAAAAGCCTGTATATACTTTCAAACATTAAAGTGCTAATTCAAAGTGCAATATATAGTGTTAGAGATGGTTAAGCAAAGTCCATCAGACGTATGGGTCTATCTTTCCAGTGTTAAAGATGGTTAAGCAAAGTCCATCAAACGTATGGGTCTGTCTTCCCGACGGGTGGCCAGCTTCGAATATTCCCGTTTCACCAGCAGTTTCGTCAAGGACTGGACTTTATCATCAACATAGAACTAGGATATTCCACATAGCTAAGGTAGTCTAAGAAACTCAAGCACTCATCATTCAAATTCTGAGGAAATACCTATGTATGCTTTTTGTAGGAGTCCGTATTAGCTTTATTTGAATGATGAGTGTTTGAGTTTCTTAGAATAGCTTAGCTATGTGGAATATCCTAGTTCTGTGTTGATGATAAAGTCCAGTCCTTGACGAAACTGCTGGTGAAATGGGAAGATTCGAAACTGGCCACCCGTCGGGAAGACAGACCCATACGTTTGATGGACTTTGCTTAACCATCTTTAACACTGGAAAGATAGACCCATACGTCTGATGGACTTTGCATAACCATCTCTAACACTATATATTGCACTTTGAATTAGCACTTTAATGTTTGAAAGGATATACAGGCTTTTGCCAGTTCCCACCAAAGCAACTTATTCTGTCTTTATGAATCACCTAACAGCATTTCATGTAAAATAGCGTGTTTCTGAGTGCCAGCTTCAGTCTAATATTCAGGAGAATCAAAAGAATGGAATGGATCGAAGGACATACAGCAATCACCAGCGAACAGATATAATCTTTCCATCTGCTCCTCGCTTGGCAGGAAGGCATTCCCAGCAGCATCTCGGCCACAAAGCTGCAGATGTAGAGCATCAGGAAAGAGATCAGAGATTTAATGGCAGTGATGTGAGCGTCAGTCCTCAGGTCCTTGTTGTCCGTCGCACCGTGTCTCATCTCCTTGGTGTGTCTCCACAGGGATGCAATGAGCAAGGTGGATGATACTAGAAAGAACAGAAGCGGGATGACTGCCCATGTCAGGTACATGATGAAACCCTTGAAGTAGGAGATGGTCCCAACGGGGCTGTCAAAGGTGGCATTTCTCAGAAGGCTCCTGGTTGAGTTGCAGAGGTGGCCACTATAATCCATCCAGATGAAAGGGAGGGAAGAGATCAAAGAGACCAGCACCGAACCCAGCAGAATCTGTGGAACCATCTTGACGATTCTCAGCTTGATTAGCAGAAAGTACCGCTGGGTGAAAGTACTGATCTTGGCACAGTAGAAAAGGCTGAGACATGCAGCAAACCAGAGGCAAGCTGTGCTGGCCAAAACCAGGAGGACAGAGTGCACTCTGATCACTTCCCACTGGTGCATCTTTGGTAAGAGGGCAGCGTGCAGGGTGGTTCCCTGGAGAAGAAGCCGAGATGAACAGAGGCAGACCAGGATCACGTCGCAAATGGGCAGCTTTTTCCTTTTCACCCAGTCTGTGTAGCCAACGGCCACAATGAACGCACTGGCAGCCATGCCCACAGTGCCCTGGCTCATGATTATGACTTGGAAGGTTTTATGAACCGAATCTGACATCCTTGCACTCACCCTTGCCTGTGTTTCTGCCTTGGTGATATCCACAGGCAATCAGCGATTTGGACAGTCCTGTCAAGTATCTTCAGGGGTAGCATGTAGCTCTGATCATGTTCAGAAACAGTAGACAGGGCAATGTGAAGTATTGGTATTACCTGGTTCCATCAGTCCTACAGCCTTCCATTCTTTTGGGATCCAGCCAGAGCACATGCATTGTCCACACAAAAATTCTCATTCTGTTGGTCCAGGAAGTCGCCTGAAATCTATACTGTGTGTTTTATTCTGGTGTTGTTTCAGGGCATGCAAATGATTGGTATGATTTCCAATTTGGCTTTAATCCCAGCCTTCCCCCTGAACATACATTTGCAAGACGCATCTGCTCAAACACATCTCTTGTTACTTTCACCCCTTCCTCGTGTCCATTCTCTTCCTATAGTCATACTTTAGATTCTAAGATCTTCAGGGCTACAAACTATGTGTGTGTTTTTCTTATGCTATAAAATAGGAAGGAATGAGAATACCCCTCCCCTCCTTCATAATCCCATTTGCAGCGCACCAAAAATTGGTGGGTGGGTGTTGGGCTGTTTTCAGGGTCAGTGGGTGTATGATTATAGGGAGGAAACTTATCAGAGGAATTCCTTTGGGCTGGTGACTGATCTATCCCCCCTCCCGGTGCTCTGTTCCTGGGGGGCATCCTTTCTTTGCCCTGACCAAATTTTCCTCCAAAATATCATTTGGGCCATTGGGGGACGGGGAGATATGGTGAACCCATCAGAGATGCAAGGGAACTCTGGTAAATTTCGGGCCCTCCTCCCCTCCCTCCAAAAATATTTGCAGTTCCAGTCCAATCTACTCACACAGTTCCTTACTTTAATCCTTCAAATAATGTCATAGGGTTATTCGAATCCCGCTTGTGTCTTCAAGCTTCCACGGTTAAATCTTATATAATCCACAAATCTACTCCAATCTCTTCAGAACTTTGTTTCATCCTGGTTACGGATCCTGCAGGTCAGTTTTGCAAGCTCAGCATAGTCCATCATTTTCGTCTGCCACTCCTCAATCGTTGGTAATTCCTGTAATTTCCACTTTTGGGCTAAGAGTGTCCTCGCTGCAGTTGTTGCATACATAAATAGTCTTCGATCTTTTTTTGCAATTTCTTCTCCCATCAAGCCTAGCAAAAAAGCTTCTGGCTTTTTGGGGAAGGTATACTTAAACATCTTTTTCAACTCATTGTAAATCAATTCCCAAAACGATTTTGTTTTCTCGCATGACCACCACATATGATAAAAATCACCTTCCTTCTTTCTGCATTTCCAACATAATTTGTCACTCATCCTATGAAGGGAAGTCACAGCTCGGCGGAGCGATGTGTATGAATTTGTTTGGATATGTTTGTTTAATTTGTTTAATTTGGAAAATCTAATAAAAATAAATTTTAAAAAAATATTTGCAGTTCCTGAAAGAGAAGAGGGAGTTTTGCATGCTCCTGCCCATGCAAAAAAAAAACCCCATAAACCAGTCCATACGTTCAAAACTTTGGCCAGACCTACTGGTGGAGATACAATTGAGCTCTGATGTTACTGCAGGGGCTGCTTTGACCCATCTACCTGCCAGAAGGGACTATGTAGGCCAGTAATGGCCAAACTTGGCCCTCCAGCTGTTTTGGGACTACAATTCCCATCATCCCTGACCACTGGTCCTGTTAGCTAGGGATGATGGGAGTTGTAGTCCAAACGTGGCTGGAGGGCCAAGTTTGGCCACCACTGATGTAGGCAAACAGGCATGATGGTTGTGCTATGCCTCCAATTTCAGAGGCAATATACCTCTGAACACCAGCTGATAGAAATCAGAATGTTATGTTCTTATGTTCTGAGTGCTGTGTGAAAAGTACTTTTCACACAGAGCACAATTAAAATTATTGGGCTCACTGTCACAAGATGTGATGGTGGCTCGGGTGGCTTCAAAAAGGTGTTAGGCAAATTCATGGATGTTGTGGAGTTGAGAACCTGCCCTGGGGGCAGTTAAAATTCTGCCTTCCATCCAAACCTTTACCTTGAGTGAGGGCATTTTCAAGATCTGCATGCATATATAATACAGAGAGAGAGAGAGAGAGAGAGAGAGAGAGAGAGAGAGAGAGAGAGAGAGAGAGAGAGAGAGAGAGAGAGAGAGAGAGCAGAGTATTGAGCCAGTGTGGTGTATTGAGCCAGTGTGGTGTAGTGGTTAAGAGCGGTAGACTCGTAATCTGGTGAACCGGGTTCGCGTCTCCGCTCCTCCACATGCAGCTGCTGTGTGACCTTGGGCTAGTCACACTTCTTTGAAGTCTCTCAGCCCCACTCACCTCACAGAGTGCTTGTTGTGGGGGAGGAAGGGAAAGGAGAATGTTAGCCGCTTTGAGACTCCTTCGCATAAAGCGAGATATCAAATGCAAACTCTTCTTCTTCTTCTACACACACACACATCCTGGGATGGGGCAGCTATTGTTTAACCCCCTGCCCCCCCCCAAGTCACTGCTGAGCATTTTTAAAGAGAGGTTTCAAATGCTGCAGGAAAGATCACTGGACTTTCCAAAATATAGTCAACCCCAGGTTCCAGTTCAGAAGCTTTATTAAGAGGAAGGATAAAAGCAAAGAAACAAAACAGTTTATTCTCTAAATATCCTATACCAGACAACTGAAGAAAGATGCTGAAGCTTACATGCATCGTCCATGACATTCTGAGATGACAAAGTGATGGCAAGCGGATAAGAATGGATGGCAAATGATAAGCCTCATTTTCATCCCTGGAGTCTCACACACATAAGCCTCATTTTCATCCCTGGAGACTCAGGGGTGAGGGCTGGCAGAGGGAAGAGAATCCACCTCTCAGGTGTGACCAGGTGATGCTTGCTGTGCATGCGGTGCATGTCATTCCAGCAAGTACACAGAGGGAAATAAGCCACTGTCGTTTTTCCAACTTGAGAAGATGGAAACAAAAGGAGTGCCATGGGAGATATTTCTTATCAACTCCTGGTAGGCAGAAGTTATCAGGAGGGTGGAATCCATCCCGCTGATGCATAGGACAGGGGACATGCATTCTCTGAAATTGAGAATCTAGGCAGGTATTTTATTCCACCTGCAAAGAAAAGCCATCAGTGACTATTAGCCATTTTTTCAGTATAACCTCCAGAATAGATAATGGGTGGGGAAACGTTCAGCCTAAGCCTGTAGGGCCACATCGCAGCAGTGGGTGGAGCCAGAGGAAAAGTGGCTGAAGCAATGAATATAATTTTTGCTAGTTTGCACTCACACTCATATACCCCTCTCTATCCTTTAGCCAGGCAAGCAAGAGGCATTAGGCAACAGTGCTTTCTCTATGTTTTTTATCCTGCTTCCTATTTACACATCTGCCCTTAGGGTCCAGTTCCCAGGTCCACTATTTAAATTACCAGCAGCAACTAGGTATGGGTGGAATTTCAACTGCTCTTCATTTTTAACTGAACCAAGCTAATTGACGCATTCCAAACTAGTACACAGATCAGAACATAATCATTTTTCAGATTTTGCACTTCTCCAAAATTTATGTGATACAATTTAAAATATATATATACCAAAATGCATTAACAATTCCCATATTTTGGGTATAAAAAAGCATTTGAAAATACACATAAAATGTGTATTTAAATATGTGTTTTGTGATAACATGCATACTTAAAAAGTATTTAAGTGCAAATCCCCCATGTATATATTACAAATCAACGAGGGAACAGGACAAATGGATTTATGAATGAGCATATGGGAGACTGGCATGGCTCCTTCTTTCTGTAGTGGCAACAATGTGCCTTGATTTGTCCACCCTGCCATTCACAATTAAAGCTACAATTGTCAACACACTTCCTCTTCCAGAGCTCATGAATCCAATGGAACACACCCCCAGCACCTGCATCTGAAGACCACAGCAATGAATCAGCACGAGCTATTTATTGAAACATGACAATATTGTTTGAACGAGGAGCCGGATAGTGTTTCTCAGCTGTTTCTTTTGCAGCAAATGATCTTTCCTTCAAGCCACATGATAGAAGAATAAGATCGTTTCCTCCAGCCTCTGCCAATGGAGATACAGAGATGTTGCCAAAGGCTGTTTGGCTTCTGCTCAAAGAAATGTCTGAGAAATTTTTAGGGAGGTTAAAAAAAAAAAGGCTTGACTACTAGTAAAATTTCACAAGATGCTTCAGACATCCCTAAGACTGGCCCGTCGCTTTGGGAGTCTTGGAATGGGAAGGTGATATAGTTGTCCACAGTCTCTGACACAGAGGATCACACAAAGTCATGAGGAACATCTGCCTGAGCTTGGAATTTGTGATAATCAAACTGATGGCATGTCCTGAATGATACCCAGCCACCATAACAATGGACAATACCATTGTCAAGGGGTTGATGAATAACATGAGTGAAATCTCAGCTGCAAAGGCTACAGTGTAGAGGAGAAGGAATGATGTCACCATCTTGACTGCTCTCAATTGAACGTCCATCCTCTGATCTCTAAAACCTTCTCTGTTCTGTTGCATCCTCTTAACATGGTGCAGAAGGGAGTGAATCAAGAAGACAGAAGACGCTAAGCATATAATAAAGGATGGGAATGTCCCTGCAAAGTACAGAAGAGTAGAAAATAGCATCCCGGTGGTCTGAACATAACACCTCCCAGAACTGTTACCCAAAGGGACATTTGTCCCATTGCAGCATTGGTAGCAATTTTCAAACCAGTTGAAAGGAAGGGAGACAAGTAAGGAAGCCAACACTGATCCCAGGAGCAGGTGTGGAACAGTCCTGGAGATCCCCATCTTAATTTTCACGAGGAGAGGCTGGGCAAAGGTGAGAATTTTCATGCAGTAAAAGGCAGCAAGCCATGTGGCTGTCCACAAAGTAACAGCATTGAAAAATGCCCAGAGGAAAACGACAGATTTTGGTATATATTTTGGATTGCTGATATCAGCAAAAGCTGAGTAATGGATGCCCAAAGTTAGCCCCAGGAAAAGAAGGCGGGACACACTCAGCACCAACAGGATCATATCGGAGGAAGAGAGCGTTTTGTTTCTGGACCATTCGAGCCCACTTGCAATGGTGATGAATCCATTTCCCATCAAGCCGATGACAACCATAGCTGTGATGACAATGAGAAAGAAAAAATTGAGAGAAGCTGATCCCAACATCTTTCCTCGATTTGTGGACAAACAGAAGCTGATGAGAGACTATTTGTACCTTGGACAGCAGACTGTGTGTGTGGCTAAGATGCCATGCAGCTCTCTGTCTTTTATCCAAGGGAGGGCTAGAAATGCTGCAGAAATTTATTTAATCTAGGATTGTTTTGCTAGAAACATAAATATTGACTGGGCAGGTAAGCATCCTGTTTGCGACATTTGCATGGTCTTTTCCATGCCGCTGTGTACCTACTGTCAAGTAAATGTGGATGTCAAAGAGTGGTCTCCTCCTGTCATCCTGACTGCCAAGCATATTGCAAGACTCTTTAGAAGCATGTGGATTTGAGGAGTCAGACCTGAGAGGTCCCCATATTGGGAGGAAAAATGATATAATTGGGTCCCGTTCACATAGCCAAGCACACCTGTTCAGATGATCAGCCAGCCCCTAATCTATCTTAATATCATCTCTGTTTTATGTAATGGTCTTCCCAGAAATGTCCACCTGGCCTTGCCATCATTGCAGCACCAGGAAAGGTGTTTTTGTTTTCCCAGGCATGTGGGCAGAATCAACAATAGTCTATTCTATTCTATTGCTAAATCTGTTTTTAATATACATGCTGTAAGTTTCATTATTGTATTGTTATTTTTACTTGCTTGCAAATCACTTTAGGACTCTATTTCAAGAGTCAGGTGATTTACAAATTTAATAAGCTTATATTTTGTTGCCTGAGGTGGAGAACAAGATGGCACCCCTCCCCATTCCACAAACGCCTGATGATAGAATAGCACCCTCCACAACACCTGGGGGTAGCAGGTTCATTTAGTGGCTCAAGAACAGGTCATGTACATACACAGCTGTGTCCTCAAGAGAGGCAAGTAGCTCAGGAGGAACAGCTGAGATGTTACTATTGTTGACCTGCAGCATCAGTTGCCCGAAGCAGTTGTCTCACTCTGCCAATTGGTAGGGCTGCCCTGATCTAGACCACATTCACATGCTGCATTTAAATCACTAATGTTTATTATGTGTATTGAATTTCTATACCACCCTTCATCTGTGGATCACAGGGCGGTTTATAATATAAAGCTACAGTTATAGAGTGGCTTAACAATCAATATATTATCACAGGGAACTATGGGAATTGTAGCTCCGTGAGGGGAACAGGGGTCTCTGAACAACTTGCAGCACCCTTAACAAACTACAGCTGCCAGAATTCTTTGGGGAAACCTAAAACTGCTTACAGTGGTATCATAGTGCTCTGGGGGACATGGGTGGTGCTGTGGTCTAAAACACTGAGCTTTTGGGGCTTGCTGATCGGAAGGTTGGCGGTTCGAATCCCCACGACGGGGTGAGCTCCCATTGCTCTGTCCCAGCTTCTGCCAACCTAGCAGTTCAAAAGCACACCAGCGTGAGTAGATAAATAGGTACTGCTGTGGCGGGAAGGTAAATGGTGTTTTCATGTGCTCTGGCACTCATCACTGTCCTCCATACACCAGTAGCAGTCTAGTCATGCTGGCCACATGGCCCAGAAAACTGTCTGTGGGCAAACACTGGCTCCCTCGGCTTGAAAAGCGAGATGAGTGCTGCAACCCCATAGCTGCCTTTGACTGGACTTAACCGTCCAGGGGTCCTTTACCTTTACCTATCATAGTGCTTTAAGTGGATGGTGTAGCCCTGCTCTGTTCACATAATCTCTGCCTGAAAGCAACTCTCCAAGATCTCCAAGATAAGAGTTTTCTCCTGACCCTGCTCTTTGGAGTCTTCTAACTGAAGAGTCCTGGAACTGAATTTAGGACGTTTTACATGCAAAGCACTACTACTAAGTTTTGCCTCTCCAATCCTCCAGACCCTTCCCAACCCACGTCCTCAAGAAACAGACAGGGAACATAATGTGACGAACAGCTCAAAAGCAACCAGCGCTTGACTGTCTTACCCTGTTCTATTTTGTTTGCTTAGCTTAAAATGAGTTTTTCTAGCGCGCCTGATAAATTATCGCAGTCGCCCCAGCCAGCTTTTTTGCTTGCTGAGTTATGAGATTCCGCTGCCCTAAAAAGATTTCTCGAAATGAAAAGCTTAGATAACAGCTTTCTCCTCGAACAGCATTCTCTTCCCAATTCTCCGCACAAAACCCAGGAAAGCAATTTCGATGAAACACGGGACGGTGCTATGCAAAATCCCAGCTGCCGATCCATACACAATACCAAAGATGAGATTTATGTAAATGCTGTGTGCACAAGTAATCTGAACACTCGCTGATGAAATCCTTCTTGGATTTGCATCCTCAAGGACAACCAGCGGAAGCCTCTGGGTGTCTTTTCCAGAATATTGTCCTTCTCTGAGCAGAGATTACTGGGGATGTTGAATAGGCATGTTCTGTTATCACCGCCAATATTTCCACCTCTCCAAAGGTGACAACATGCATTTAGTGCATTTATCCCCCAAAAGAAGTCTAATTTTCACAAAGGTGAAATGCTTGGTGAATGCTTGGTTCACATTCTAGTAGAAGAGCTCAAAGTTGAGGCGAGCAAGCTCTCTGAAATTCTTTTGGTAAAACAGTCTATTTGGGAGACTGTTCCACCCAGCTCACTCTCCCATCACCAAGTATGCTTCCCCTTCCTTTCCATTAAGTCAGAGCCAGCAGCAGTGTAGGTGTACAAGGAAGAAAGACTAGGCAAGTTTTTTCTTCATAACTTCTCTCCATTGCTTCATTGTGTACGTTTCCGAGCACAATTCAAAGTGTTGGTGCTGACCTTGAAAGCCCTAAACGGCCTCGGTCCTGTATACCTGAAGGAGCGTCTCCACCCCCATCGTTCAGCCCGGACACTGAGATCCAGCACCAAGGGCCTTCTGGTGGTTCCCTCACTGCGAGAAGCAAAGCTACAGGGAACCAGGCAGAGGGCCTTCTCGGTAGTGGCGCCCGCCCTGTGGAACGCCCTCCCATCAGAGGTCAAAGAGATAAACAACTATCTGACATTCAGAAAATACCTCAAGGCAGCCCTATTTAGGGAAGTTTTTAACTTGTGATATTTTAATGTCTGTTGGAGGCCGCCCAGAGTGGCTGGGGAGACCCGGCCAGATGGGCGGGGTACAAATAAAAAAATATATTATTATTATTATTATTATTATTATTATTATTATTATTATTGCATTGGGCTATCAAAACGCCTGAACTTGAGGGGCCTATGGCAGATGACGTTTTCCTACATGGATCCTGCAAACATTGTTACCCTCTCTCTTAAAGTTAGAATGCACTTTGTCAAGAAATGGCCAACGTACAGTGGTACCTCGCCCAGCAAATGACCCGCCCAACGTCATTTTCACTGAACGAACGACTTCCGGGGGGGGGGGAATGGCCGCCGCTAGCGAATTTCTTCGCCTAAAGAACAGGCGTCGCGGCCGCTTTGAATGGCGTTTTTTCGACGAACGAAGTTGGGAATAGGATTTCTTCGCCTAGCGAGTTTTTCCCCGATGCAGCCCTTTGGGGGATTCGCCGAACGTCGTTTTCGCCTAGCGGAGATCGCGACGGAACGCATTATCTTCGCTAGTCGAGGTACCACTGTACTCAAATATCCCATTCCAACTTCACCGCAGATTTTTGTTTACTGAATATATGGGATGATCAACAGGAAATGTTCAACCAAGGAATAGCTCGGTCGATAGGAGCACAAGACTCTTAAATCTCAACGTCATGGGTAGCTCTCTAAGATAGCTGCTCTTCACTGGCTAATTCGGGGATAGCTAACCTATGGCCCTCCGCATGTCACTGAACGATAAAAGTTTATTTCTTTCACAAAAGTTCATTAATTTCTGCTACTCCAGATGGTAGGACCAGGACCAATGGATTCGAACTACAAGAAAGGAAATTCTGATTAAACATTAGGAAGAACTTTCTGATGGTAAGATCTGTATGGCAATGGAATGAAAGGTGGTGGACTCTCTTTCCTTGGAGGTTTTTAAGCAGAGGTTGGATTGGCATGTCAGAGATACTTTAGCTGTGATTCCTAGATAGCAGGGCGTTGGAACAGATGACACTTGGGGGTACCTTCCCACTCTGCAATTCTATGATTCTATTGTTCATTCTTATTACAAGACTACACAAAACCCTTCTAGCCAGTGTGGTGTAGTGGTTAAGAGCGGTAGACTTGTAATCTGGTGAACCGGGTTCGTGTCTCCACTCCTCCACATGCAGCTGCTGGGTGACCTTGGGCTAGTCACACTTCTTTGTGTGACTAGCCCAAGGCTAGTCTCTCAGCCCCACTCACCTCACAGAGTGTTTGTTGTGGGGGAGGCTTTGGGTAGGGATAAGAAGAAGAGTTTGGATTTGATATCCTGCTTTATCACTACCCGAAGGAGTCTCAAAGCGGCTAACATTCTCCTTTCCCTTCCCTTCCCTCTGTGAGGTGAGTGGGGCTGAGAGATTTCAAAGAAGTGTGACTAGCCCAAGGTCACCCAGCAGCTGCATGTGGAGGAGCAGGGAATCGAACCCGGTTCACCAGATTACGAGTCCACTGCTCTTAAACACTACACCACACTGGCTCTATAAAGCGGGATATCAAATCCAAACTCTTCTTCTTCTATCCAGGCTGATTTCTTCTCCATCTTCTGTTCCTTCCTGCTCTCTCTCGCTCTCTCTCTCTCCCAACACAGCCAGGTTTCAATAATTGATAAGCAATAAGAGCAAGTTATCTCTGAAGGGAAACTGTTTCAGTAACTGCGAAATTTTCCTTTGCTGTAATTAAGGTATTCCATAAATAAACAAGCATTTTAAAATGGGCTGAATTATTCATGTTCTCCAGGTTGTTATAGTGACGGAGGATCTCCCTGGCGTGCTCCTGGTCCTGAGCCCAAACGGTAGTGATTGTACATCGCACCTGGAAGCAAAATCTCTAATTGCATCAGTCAGAGCAATAGACCTCGGTGACCCGCTTAACCCAGGGGAGACGGTGACATTTTATGCTGCTAGACAGCCCGTGCTGAATCACGTCGAGAACAGCAACTTAAGGGTTTTCTGGGGCAGAGGCGAGACACAGCCAGGCCACAGCACTCGGAGGAACAATCAGGTCATAGCTAATAAGTCAGATGACAAAGCTTTATACAGGCAGTTGTCCTTTCCAACCCATAAAACGAAGCAAGGAAACTCATAGGGCTGAATGGGGGAGGAAGATGGATATGTTGGTAAAGGAAGGTGAGACTCAGAAAGATGTAATGCTTGATTGCCAAAAGAGTATTTTAAGAACACCTCTGGGGAGACTCCCCCTGTATAACAGTGTTATTAGCATAAGATGGTTCTCCTACTCTCTTTGATGCAATAGAATTGTAGAACTGTTGTGTAGGAAGGGATCACAAGGGTAATCCAGTCCAGGCATAGGGAAACTCGGCCCTCCAGATGTTTTGAGACTACAGTTCCCATCATCCCTGACCACTGGTCCTGTTAGCTAGGGATGATGGGAGTTGTATTCCCAAAACATCTGGCGGGCCGAGTTTGCCTATGCCTGTTCTATTCCAACATCTTGACAGGAATCTAAAGAATCCCTGACAGATGGTCATCTATTATGTGTTGGAAAACCTCCAATGAAGGAGAGTCCACCACCTTCCACTGCCAAGCAAGAACTCACCACCAGAAAGTTATTCCTCATGTTTAGTCGGAATCTCCTTTCTTGTATTTTGAATCCATTGGTCTGGGTCCTACCTTCTGGAGCAGCAGAAAACAAGCTTGCTCCATCCATCTGTGACAACCAGTGCTTTTTTTTCTAGAAGGAGAAGTGCTGGAGTGGCAGAGGGGGGCTTGCTCAGCTGAGCGCTGGGATAATTACTTGCAAAAAAAGGGGGTGTTTTTTAGGCAAAATTGCACACAAGCGTCTATATCTTAGGAGAAATTCACAGGAAAATGTGAATTAATTTTGCAATTAAATTAAAATACAATTAATTTTCATGAGGATATATATATGAGGATATGAGAGAGAGAGAAGCCTTGAGGCAAGATCGGGGCAGACCTACAAGACTGGGCAAAAAATAAATAAAACCACGTATATGGAGAGGGGGAAGAGATGAAGATTGGGCTGCTGCTGCTGCTGCTGCTGCTGCTGCTGCTCCTTTGACTGCTCAGCAGCCTCTCCACAGATCCTATCTCTGAACGGGAGAGAGAGAGAGCCCCGCCACGGCTTCCTGAGCCGGGGCTGAGAGAGGCACAGCCCCGGCTCAGGGGAGTGTCAGAGGAGGGCAGCAGCAGAAGCGGCGCACAGTGCCTTCGCTCCATAACGCGCACAGACTTTTCCCCTTCCTTTTTAGGAGGAAAAAAGTGTGCGTTATGGAGCGAAAAATACAGTATATATGCCTGTTGTCTTTGTCAATGGAGTTTTCTTGGCAGGGATACTGGAGTGGCTTATCAATTTCTGCTCCAGGTTTAGTTTATTGAAAGCTCTCCATTATGACCTGTCCATCTTGGGTGGCCCTACATGGCATAGCTCATAGTTTCTCTGAGTAATTCAAGCCCCTTTGCAACAATAAGGAAGTGATCCATGAAGGAGAGGTAGTGATTCATGAAGGAGTCTGACCAAACTGTGGGAGGCAGTGGAAGACAGGAGTGCCTGGCGTGCTCTGGTCCATGAGGTCACAAAGAAGAAGAAGAAGAAGAAGAAGAAGAAGAAGAAGAAGAAGAAGAAGAAGAAGAAGAAGAGTTTGGATTTGATATCCCGCTTTATCACTACCCGAAGGAGTCTCAAAGCGGCTAACATTCTCCTTTCCCTTCCTTCCCCACAACAAACACTCTGTGAGGTGAGTGGGGCTGAGAGACTTCAAAGAAGTGTGACTAGCCCAAGGTCACTCAGCAGCTGCATGTGGAGGAGCGGAGACGCAAACCCGGTTCACCAGATTACGAGACTACTGCTCTTAACCACTACACCACACTGGCTCTCAGACATGAAGAGTCGGACACGACTAAATGACTAAACAACACACACACACACACACATATATCTCCTCAAACTAATGTGGGAATGTGGAGAAATTAAGTTTGGAAAATTGAGAAATGAAGAGTAGCCAAAATTGATAGATCTGTTATCCCTAGTTAATACTACTTTATTTGAAGGTGTTGGCATAGCCCCACCATTTTCCGGTGCTTCCTACCCACCCTCAGTTTTATTATGACATTATTAATGCTGCACCATTGCTTTGTTTCTGTTCTGGCCTGTTTCACTCAATTAGTAAGTACTGTTTTCTCATCCTTGAGTATTGAGTTTCCACTTTCCAATCCACTTATACTCTTCAACCTCATTTTAGCATTCAATATTCAGAAAGCAGTTGACATAATGAGGTGAGCGAGTGGTCAATATTATTAACTCTGGAAACTAGCAAAGCATTCTATGCATCACAGGGCTTGGAGTGATAGACATCTCACATCTGTGGAGAAGGTGCAAAACCCTCATAAATAGATTTTCAGGGAAGAATTTTGGGGAGTTCAAATTGCAAAAGTGGACTCACCTAATCGGCACCTCCAGACAGATTAGACCTTAAAATATGCACTTCTTCTCAGTTCCATTATGTGGCAGTCCAACGGCGGATCCATTTCTTGTTCTTCCTTTATTTTAGAGGTCCTGGCACAGGGGCGGATTCAGGTTTGATGAGGCCCTAAGCTACTGAAGGGAATGGGGCCCTTTATATGTCCAGCTGTCCTTTGTCAACAACAAATTGTTGCTGTTTTTTGTGTTGAATATATGCTATATGGTAATTTTTGGACCTAATAGTATCTAAAGCCATTTAGTGATATTTTAGGGAGCAGGCTAGCAGATGGGGCCCATTCCTTACATCATAGGAGCCTACACAACACAAAACACTGTTGCTGTTTGTAGGTTTTATTTTATTTGTTTCTTATCTTATATTTTGGAAATGTACATCCAGCTTTTCCCTTTAATTTTTTTGGGGCCCCCAAGAGAGTGGGGCCCTAAGCTATAGCTTGTTTAGCTTATACAGTACGTAAACCCAGCACTGTGACCTGGCAACTGGAGCAGCTACTGCACATTTACCAGTAAGCATTCTTCACTCATAGAATCATAAGATCATAGAATTGTAGAGTTGGAAGGGACCTTGAGGATCATCAAGTCCAACCCCGTGCTATGCAGTTGTTGTTGTTGTTGTTGTTGTTGTTGTTGTTGTTGTTGTTGTTGTTACTCACTTTTTAATCTAAGGTCTCATGGTGGGTTACAACAATTTAAAATCCAGCATTAAAACCAGTTTAAAATTAATTCCAGGCACAAAAGCAAGGTTGATCCCAAAAAAATATACCAGTTATGTGTCAACGACCAGGGTAAAAAGCTATGTCTTCAGCACTCACCCAAAATTGTATAGTGATGATGCCAGATGCACCTCTGTGGGGCGATGGAGTTCCACAACTTAGGGGCCACCACAGAGGCCTTCTCCTGGCCCCCACCACCCCAGCTTCTGAGGATGGTGGAACTGCCAAGAAGGTCCCTCAGCTGACATATGAAGAGCTCTGCTGGATCTGGCCAAAGGCCCATCTAATCTGGCATCCTGTTCTCAGAGTGACCCAGACGTTGCCTATGGAAAGCTCAGTTTTCCAGCAAGTGGTCTACTGTCTCTGACAGTGAAAGAAGAATAGATACATATTGGAAGAAAAAATGCAACATATTGGAAGAAAAAAGAGGTTCCGGGAATTAAAGAATGGCAGGAAAAAGTATTTAGATCTGGCTAAACTAACAGATGCAATCAGAGGATGCAGCAACCAAAAATTCCAACAAAGCTGGGAAAAATTCAGAGATTATTTGAGAAAACAATGCCCCACTTTGAAGACTTGGATCCACTTCTAAACATTCCGTATTGGAAATCATTAAATAATAGAATGGGATAGGTGAAAATAAGGTAGAATATAAGTATAAGGAATATTAAGTAGAAATAATGGATTGGTTAATAACCTGAGAGGACGACAAGGGGAAGTCAGTGGGGGGGGGGGGAGAGAGGAGTAGAGAAGAAGGAAGTGATTTATTAGAATTGTATAAGATAGAGGAAAGAAATAAGTGTATGTTAAAATGATGAAATAGTGAAAAAAGGTGTATATGATTGGATTGGATTATATTTCAATTTTGTATAGTTAGAAAATGGTTTTTTTCTTTTTCTTTTTGATTTATATGATTGTATATGATTTAATTTTGGTTTTTTTCTTTTGTATGGACCTGTATTTCTTTTAAGTGCATTTAATAAATATTTTTTTAATCAGAAAAAAAAAGAAAGAAAGAAGAATAGATAGAGAACGTTTATTTTATAGGTGAGTGCACACAAAAACCATTTGAGATGGGCACATTTTACATTAATAATTATGTATTTGACTAAGAACTGTGTACAACACGAATGCAATTGAAGTGCAGGCTTTCTTGCATATTCTTGTCATTTAAATTCTACTTAGTATTGATCCAGAGTAGATTCCAAAGTATAGTTAGCAGAGTAAAAACTTAAACATGTTGCAGGATTCCAAAAAATAGACCAGAGGCAATTGTATTTCATCCATCATAGCTTTACTGCTACTGAAGGCAAATGAGCATGATGGTCACAAATCCAATACATTCAGCATTGGCTCTGTCCATAAGAAATCCAGTTGCAGCAGACTTACTTTAAACTTACAATAACTTATAATAAGACTAAACCTTAACACTAAGCATACTATGTAGAAAACACCACAACAAAAGGAAAAGAGCGAAAGAGAAAGTGAAACCAGGTTCCTTCTGGCCTTACTTTTATAGTCAGCATGACCTTGTCAGAAAAAGACAAGAGAACCAGTTTAAGCCAGCTGTACTCAGCTTCTCTGAAGGAATAACCCAAACATCATGAACCTTCTGCTTGTTTCTTTCACGCAGAGAAGCTTCCAGATCCCTCTTTAATTAATTAGAATAGGAAAGATCTCTACTCATCAGATCAATACTTTCTGCACTAAGAAATTCAAACTGACAATTCTTTCCCCAAAATATCTGAACAGGATGGGATGGAACAGACCATGACTGAGCCCCAGCAAGAGTGGAACAGGACATAATGCTCAGTCCATCCCTAGTCATAGAATCATAGAGTTGGAAGAGACCACAAGGGCCATCCAGTCCAACCCCCTGCCAAGCAGGAAACACCACCAAAGCATTCCTGACAGGTGGCTGTCAAGCCTCTGCTTAAAGACCTCCAAAGAAGGAGACTCCACCACCCTCCTTGGCAGCAAATTCCACTGTCGAACAGCTCTTACTGTCAGGAAGTTCTTTCTAATGTTTAGGTGGAATCTTCTTTCTTGTAGTTTGAATCCATTGCTCCGTGTCCGCTTCTCTGGAGCAGCAGAAAACAACCTTTCTCCCTCCTCTATATGACATCCTTTTATATATTTGAACATGGCTACCATATCACCCCTTAACCTTCTCTTCTCCAGGCTAAACATACCCAGCTCCCTAAGCCGTTCCTCATAAGGCATCGTTTCCAGGCCTTTGACCATTTTGGTTGCCCTCCTCTGGACACGTTCCAGCTTGTCAGTATCCTTCTTGAACTGTGGTGCCCAGAACTGGATACAGTATTCCAGGTGAGGTCTGACCAGAGCGGAATACAGTGGTACTATTACTTCCCTTGATCTAGATGCTATACTCCAGTGTTTTTCAACCACTGTTCCGTGGCACACTAGTGTGCCGCGAGATGTTGCCTGGTGTGCCGTGGGAAAAATTGAAAAATCCGAAAGATTTTTTTAAAAAAAAATGTCAAATTTTCGCCCACTAGGCGGGCGCCGGACTGTGTCCTGGGTATGGGGGGGTGGGGGTTTTGACCCCACCTTTGGCCAGCAGGGGCGCCGATTGGCGCTCCTCAGGGGGACACCCTCCACTTTTCTGATGTCCGGGCTGTGATTGGTCCAGACTCCAGCCTGGACCTATCACAGTAGGACATCATCTTCCGACTTTTTTAACATTTTCTAATGGTGGTGTGCCTCGTGATTTTTTTCATGAAACAAGTGTGCCTTTGTCCAAAAAAGGTTGAAAAACACTGCTATACTCCACCCACATCTCAGACTCAGTTCCACACCCACAGAACGATCCTCTAGCCCCTTCTGTCGTTCTATCACCAAACTCATACCATTGTAATTTGTACACAGGCAATGTTGGAGAGCTGCCCATATTCTTCTCACTTGGCCAGGAAAGCATCTGAATTATACTCTTCTGCCTCAGGATCCAGCTGCTCAGGTGGTTCGGTAGCTGAATAGGAGGCATGCTGAACAAGTGGCCAAAACCCATCCAGGTCATATGCTAAGGCAGATGCCGCATCCATCAAAACAAAAGACGGAGCCAGAAGATGCCTCTTTCATGAACAGCCAGCCAGGCATGATCAAGAAACCCAACAGAAGGGAAGAAATTAAACTCTCTCTCTCTCTATGTCTCTTTTTCATCCACACAGCCCTTTTCCTAGCTCCAGGATAGGGAATTAATTTATATCGTTGGAAGAACCATATTCTGAATATGATACTGATTTGGCAGATGAACCCTTCGGAGTGTCTGAACATATGTTTACCAGCCTCACTGCACTCACAGTTGAAGAGAGAAAACCCACGGCCCCTTCCCTTAAACTCACCAATGTTTCTAATCTGCAGGATGTGAAAATGAGGTTCTTAAATTGCCCCAACGGGCACGAGGCTTTTGACCAGAAAGGGCTTGAGAGGTTAAAATTCATTAGAAAAGATTTGTTTTAAAGACATGAGCAGAAGGCCAGTGTGTGCATTTCAGTTTAGGAAAGATTTGAGCCTAATGATATCAAGCAAATTCAATGGTGCATTATACACGAATGAGTCTTGGGGAAGGGAGAAAAAAATGAGTAGGACATGCAAATAATGATTACACAATGAGCAAAACAGAATAAGCATATGCAGCTTAACTTTTAAACTTTATTCTACTCAGAATAACAATATGCAAGCTTAGAATTAACTACAACTTAACCCTTGGGTTCCATGATCACTGCAGATGGTGACAGCAATCACGAAATTAAAAGACGCCTGCTTCTTGGGAGAAAAGCAATGACAAACCTAGACAGCATCTTAAAAAGCAAAGACATCACCTTGCCAACAAAGGTCCGTATAGTTAAAGCTCTGGTTTTCCCAGTAGTAATGTACGGAAGTGAGAGCTGGACCATAAAGAAGGCTGATCGTCGAAGAATTGATGCTTTTTAATTATGGTGCTGGAGGAGACTCTGGAGAGTCGCATGGACTGCAAGAAGATCAAACCGATCCATTCTTAAAGAAATCAGCCCTGAGTGCTCATTAGAAGGACAGATCCTGAAGTTGAGGCTCCAGTACTTTGGCCACCTCATGAGAAGAGACGACTCCCTAGAAAAGACCCTGATGTTGGGAAAGATGGGGGGCACAAGGAGAAGGGGACGGCAGAGGATGAGATGGTGGGACAGTGTTCTCGAAGCTACTAACATGAGTTTGGCCAAACTGCGAGAGGCAGTGAAGGATAGGCGTGCCTGGCGTGCTCTGGTCCATGGGGTCACGAAGAGTCGGACACGACTGAACGACTGAACAACAACAACAACCCTTGCTGATTCCAGCTACTATCAATGGCTGCTAGTCATGATACAGGGTAGCTGTGAGAGCACACTACTAGAATTCAGAGGTGACCCAGATAAGGAATCCAGAAGAAAAAAAAAAAAAAAAAACAGAAAATTAGTCCAGGTAGAAGAAAAAACATTTAAAAATAAAATAGTGAATTCTGAAGCTCACCAAGTGATAAAATAATCAGATCTGTACAAAAGGCATGAGGAAAGCTTACCCAATGTAAAATTATTAAAAGCAGCAGGAATTGAATCTAAAAACAAAGTTTTCTCTCTCTGTGTCTGCATCCCAGAGAGTAGTTAAGTTGCAGTGCAGGATTCCACCCCCCCCCCACCAAGAATTCTGGGATATGTAGTTTGTTAAAGGTACTGAGAGTTACCCTCACAGAGCTACAAGTTTCAGAATCACCTTCAAAGTGGGATTGACTGTTAAATCAAACCCTCCAAGTGTCCTTATTTTCCAGGGACAGTCGCGGATTTACAGAAGCCACCCCAGTTTTGGAATTGATCCCGGAATGTCCTGCTTTTCCTTAGGAAGTCCCTATTTTCATCAGAGAAATGTTGGAGAGGAGGGAGTTATGCAATCCCTGAGCCAAGGAGATAAGTAACTATGCAACCTTTAGAAGACATCTGGGAAGTTTTTTAATGCTTAATATTTTATTATTTTTTATATATGTTGGAAGTTTTCCAGAGTGGTTGGAGCAAACCCGTCAGATGTGCGAGGTATAAATATTATTATTATTATTATTATTATTATTATTATTATTATTATCATCATCATCATCATCATCTGGGAACTGTAACTCTGTGAGGGAAATAGGGGTTCCCTAAGAACTCACAGCACTGTTAATGCTCCCAGAATCCTTTGTGGGAAGCCATGACTGTTTAAAGTGGTATCATAGTGTTTTAGATGTGTGGTGTGAATATGGCCTTAGAATCAGAGGCGTAGGAAGCCTCTTGGACACCCAGAGCGGCGTTCGCGGAGGCACCCCCTAGGGGCAGGGCATCCTGACGCATGCGTTGTGACGTCACGACGCATGCGTCAGGACGGACTGCGCATGCCCAGAAATCCCGCCCGGCGCTGCAGGATCCCGCCCGGCGCTGCAGCTCCCGCAGTGACCCGCCGAGCGAACGGATCCTGGGGCTGCCCATCTGTGCTGCTTTAAAGCAGCATGGACGGGGCAGCCTCACGAGCCGGCGCTCGCTTTAGGCTTCCGGCTCAGCTTGCGTCCCCGATCGCGGGGATGGGGCCGGCCCTGAGAGTGCCCCCCCCCCGGGGAAAGCGGGCGGGGCCCGGCTGGCTGAGAGAGCGACCGATAAAGCAAGCCAGTCGCTCACAGAGCAAGGTTTTGGTTCCCGGCTCGGCTTGCGTTGCCGATTGCGGGGGTGGGGCCCTGAGAGTGTCACTCTGCCCTAGGGTGGAACCCGGGGCGGCCCACCCACCCCCCCCCACCCCTTGCTCCACCCCTGCTTAGAATCAATACAACAGTGCTTTAAATATATGGTGCAAATGGGGCCGAAGAAAGTATTCAACCCCTTTTTCGGGTGGGTGTGCTTTGCAGAATCATTGCACCAAACAAAGGCTCACACAACTGCTCTTCTTCTGAGGTGTTGAGCAAGCAGAGGAGAGGGAGAGACAGAGAGAGAGAGAGAGAGAGAGAGAGAGAGAGAGAGAAAGAAAGAAAGAAAGAAAGAAAGAAAGAAAGAAAGAAAGAAAGAAAGAAAGCAGGAATCCTTGGAAATGCTAACACACCTCTGACCTCTCTGTTAATCATCCAAATAATGGCTGCAAAGGTTATGAGAAAACAGCCCTTCGTGTTCCCATCCCTTCGCCCATTTAGCAAGCGAAGATCATAACCTTCAGAGCAGGCATGGCATTTGGGTAATGAATTCCTGCTGACTGCTTCAGAGGGTGCTTTTGTTTTTCTGGGGTTTAAGTGGGAGGGGAAGGACTTATCTTAGAAAGTCTCTTTGCTATTGGTGTGTTCACGGAGGAATCGTCCCTAAGTGTCCCGAATGTCAAGAAGCAATAAGCCTCATTGGCTTTTATTGCCTTCATCAGCACTTTCCTCAGCGCTCCATCTTCTTAAAGGCCATAGCCATGCCCATATTTCCAAATAGTGGGAAGTTAACTCCGGCAATAAAGCAGACCACGGTGCTTCTGTGTGGCTCAATCACAACGGCCATTTCAATGGGCAGCAGGGCGTTGCCAGATACTTAAAAGGCTCCTGGCACAAATGAGCATGACATGAACATAGAGTTACTTTGACAGTGTGGTTAAGTGGTTGCAGCATCAGACTAGGAGCTGGGGAACCAGGGTTCAAATCCCTTGTTGTTGTTGTTTAGTCGTGTCCGACACTTCGTGACCCCATGGACCAGAGCACACCAGGCACTCCTGTCTTCCATTGCCTCCCGCAGTTTGGTCAGACTCATGTTAGTGGCTTCGAGAACACTGTCCAACCATCTCGTCCTCTGTTGTCCCCTTCTCCTTGTGCCCTCCTTCATGGATCACTGCCTTGTTGTGGTGAAGGGGCTTGAATAACTCAGAGAAGCTATGAGCTATGCCGTGCAGGGCCACCCAAGATGGACAGGTCATAGCGGAGAGTTTTGACTAAACGTGATCCACCTGGAGAAGGAACTGGCAAGCCACTCCAGTATCCCTGCCAAGAAAACCCCATGAACGAGCAACATGACGGCCAATGAAAGTAGTATATTTTTTTCATGTATAATAACAGTAAGACAATGGACAGTGATCCGGTATTGACACTGTTTCGTGTACGCATGTAACTCAATATACAATGGAAGTTTTCAAGGAGCAGTGGTCATATGACCACCGCTCCTTGAAAACTTCCATTGTATGTTGAGTTACATGCTGAAGAAGACGTATACGAAACAGTGTCAATACCGGATCACTGTCCGTTGTCTTACTGTTATTATACATGAAAAAAAAATATTACTTTCATTGGCCGTCGTGTTGCTCGTTCTTGGTTTCTGTTTGAAGATTGCAACACAGAGGTTTCTTTAACTTGCTAAGAAAACCCCATGGACAAAGACAACAGGCATATAAAAGTTATGACGCTGGAAGATGAGACCCTCAAGTCCCTACACAGCCATAAAGCTTGGGCCAGTTCCTCTGTCTCAGCTTAGCCTATCTCCCAGGGTCACAGTGAGGATAAAATGAGGAGTGGGGAAAGTATGTGTGCCTGTCAGGGACTGGGCAGAGGAGGAATGGTGGAGACCGCCTCCCCAGCCTGACCCTTCCAGAGAAGAAGGAGACAGTTCAGAATTACAACAGGGGTTTGAGGGAGGTCGCAGCTCAGATGCAGATGAGGGGGAAAGCTGGGAAATAATGGGAGTGGAGGAGGGGGAAGAAGAAGCACCAGGGAAGTGACAGCTGATGGAATCTTTAGAAATAGGGAAAGGAATAGGAATAATTTATTGGCCAAGTACATTTTCCAACATACTTGGAATTTTGCAATGTAAACATACCTTATACAAAGACTGTTCCACTCACAATACAATGACACAGCAAAGAAACCCCACCCATAACTGGCCTCCCCTTCCACTACACAACTACGAATTTAACAATTTAATGGCACAAGGGGGGAAACTGTTCCTGTGCCTGGCCATTTTTGTGTATAAAGTCCTGTAGCGACGTCCAGATGGAAGCAAATCAAACAGATGATGACCGGGATGCAAAGGATCTGCGACAATTCCCTCTGCTCTCTCCCTAACTCGGGTAACATAGAGTGTCTCTATTGAAGGCAGTAGTAATGTACGGAAGTGAGAGCTGGACCATAAAGAAGGCTGATTGCCGCAGAATTGATGCTTTTGATGCTGGAGGAGACTCTTGAGAGTCCCATGGACTGGAAGAAGATCAAACCTATCCATTCTTAAAGAAATCAGCCCTGAGTGCTCATTAGAAGGACAGATCCTGAAGTTGAGGCTCCAGTACTTTGACCACCTCATGAGAAGAGAAGACTCCCTAGAAAAGACCCTGATGTTGGGAAAGGTTGAGGGCACAAGGAGAAGGGGACGACAGAGGAGGAGATGGTTGGACAGTGTTCTCGAAGCTACTAACATGAGTTTGGCCAAACTGCGAGAGGCAGTGAAGGATAGGCGTGCCTGGCGTGCTCTGGTCCATGGGGTCACGAAGAGTCGGACACGACTGAACGACTGAACAACAACAATTGAAGGCAAGCTAGCACCAGTTACCCTTTCTGCAATTCTTACTGCTCGTTGGAGCCTTTTCTTGTCCATCTTGGAGGCTGTGCCATACCAAGCAGTAATAGAATTACAGAGAACAGTTTCAATGATGCCTCTGTAAAATTGGATCAACACTTCCTGGGGCAATTTAAATTTCCTTAGTTGACGCAGGAAATACAACCTCTAGTGGTCCTTTTTAATAATACTATTGATGTTGCCTGACCAATTTAAGTTTTGAGAAATTATAGAGCCCAGGAACTTAAAGGACTCTACTACTACAACCATGTTACCAAGAATGGAAAGTGGCAGCAGGATGGAAGAGTGCCTTCTAAAATCAATTACCATTTCCAGACCCCCAATCCCAGAACCCGGCGAGCCTTGAACGTAGGAGAGCAAAGAACTCAAATGCAGAGGGCACTTTTCAGCACCTGTAGGAAGTGGGAGAGAGGGAGGGGTGGAGATTCACTCGGGGCAACGCCATTATTCTGAGAGGCTGCATTCCCAAGCCGCTCACTGTGAATATTGAATAAAAGCAGATGGTAAGGACTTTTCCTTGTCTTCTCCATTGCTGGCCAACCTGCTGTGGGGGTTGGTTCCTCTGCCTCCTAACAGTGCCAACCTGAGCTCCTTAGAGGGAAAGTAGGATTAAAAAATGCAATAAATAAATGTATAGATATATATAGACATATATATGCCTTTGAAAGGGCCTTTTCTGCAGTGGCTCCCCATCTGTGGAATGCTCTCTCCGGGAAGGTTTCCTTGGCACCTTTAGGTGCCATGCAAAAGTGTTCCTCTTTCACCAGACCTTTGGTTGATTTGATTGACATCCTATGCCCTTTAAAATTTGTTTTGGGGTTATTGGGTTGTTGTTATTTTATTATTATTATTATGTACCTTGTGGTTTTATCCTGTGAACTGCCCCGAGACCTGTGGATATAGGGCAGTATATAAAGTCAATAAATAATAATAATAATAATAATAATAATAATAATAATAATAATAATAAACTAGATGGTGGGTGGTTGGAGTCTCGCTCTAGTATAGATATAATGGGGATTATGGACGCTGCCAGACCTGACATAAGGCAAAGTGAGTCAGTTTGTTAGGAGCAGTGACAACTAGGGATGTTGGAGAATTCCAATGGAAAAGAGAGCAAAAATTCCCAGTGTTTGCTTATTTCTCCTCTTTCAAGAACGGAAATCAGTCCAGCAAATATTCAATGGTTGCTGCTTCCAGTTTGCAAACCTTACGTAAGAGATTGCATTTCTCCTCTTTTGCACTGCTTTTCCTTGGCACTGAAATGAACGGGATGGGATAATTGTAATGTAAGTTATGCAATTTCACCACAGTGAACAGTGGAACGATTAACATAGTTTTCGGCAGAGGACCAAATTGCAGCAGAACGGAAACATTGGTGTATGCAATTAATAAAGGGCAAGGCGTGGCATGTATGGTCTCAGACAAAGGCTTTCTACCTGAGATGGGGAACTCTCTCCTCCAAACGAGGAAGCATGTGGCAACAAAGAACATCAATCCACCAGGAGCGGGCGAATATTAGCACAGATAACAGCTCGACTCCTTTGTATTCAAAATCATTAATCACTTGGACATGATGAATCTAGCTAGCAGAAGGGAATAAATTCCAGATAATAAGTTCTAAAGTAATGAATAACTCTTGGCTGTGAAGGGGCTTAATGACTTTCCTTGTCAGAATTCAGATTTTATTATTAGCTCTGCGGAACAGGCAGCCGGCCTGAAGAGCTACACTTACAAATCAATTTCACTGCTCCTTCATAATGAGTCCCTAATTGACCCCAATTTCTGATAGAGTCGCATATTTCCTTCCATACTTTATTTTAATGACATGTATATTAGAGGATTTAGTGACTGGGCATAAAGGAATTTACTTTAACTCTGTGTTGCCGTTCGCCGACTTAAGGCGCGGGCATAAATTACGCTGAGTGCATTTGCTTTGATGGCTGGGAATGTATTTTTTATATCCCTTTTGCAGATAAGATTTGTCTCATTTTGTTACATTAAGCGATTCATTCATCTATCTAATTCTGAAGAAGACAGGTTGGCGAGTAACAAAAAGCACTCTGCTTCCCAGTATAATCTTAATAGTTATGGGCGGTTAAATACTTTGCTTAACTTTCCTTGTATCTCCAACTGAAGTAGCATTCAAAGTGACTGTCAAATCCCATACGAAAGGAATGTAAGGAGCTCATTACAAGGCCAGATTTATTTCTCTATTGTCTATTCCAGAGATGAAGCATCTTGGGCCTGGGGGGGGGGGTTGTAGGGGGGTGGACTAGATGAAGCTCAGGGTCCCATCCAACTCTTGAGTTCTATGATTCCATACCCTCCAAGATTTCCTCGATGTAAATTTCTTTGATGTCCTATTGCATAACAAGAGTTGTTGTTGTTGTTTAATTTATGCCCTGCCCATCTGTCTGGGTTGCCCCAGCCACTCTGGGCGGCTTCCAACATACCTAAAAACATAACAAAACATTAAAACATTAAAAACATTAAAAAAACTTCCCTATACAATGGTAAAATGAGAGCTGGACCATAAAGAAGGCTGATCTCTGAAGAATTGATGCTTTTGAATTATGGTGCTGGAGGAGACTCTTGAGAGTCCCATGAACTGCAAGAAGATCAAACCTATCCATTCTGAAGGAAATCAGCTGGAAGGACAGATCCTGAAGCTGAGGCTCCAATACTTTGGCCAACTCATGAGAAGAGAAGACTCCCTGGAAAAGACCCTGATGTTGGGAAAGATGGAGGGCACAAGGAGAAGGGGATGACAGAGGACGAGATGGTTGGACAGTGTTCTCAAAGCTACCAACATGAGTTTGACCAAACTGCGGGAGGCAGTGGAAGACAGGAGTGCCTGGCGTGCTCTGGTCCATAGGGTCACAAAGAGTCGGACAAGACTAAAGAACAACAACAACAACAACATACAATGGTACCTTGGTTCTAAAACTTAATCCATTCCAGGAGTCCATTCAACTCCCGAAACTGTTCAAAAAACAATGTGGCTTCCAAAAAATGTTTTCAAACTGGAAGACTTACTTCCAGAGTTCCAGTTACAGGTAGGTAGCCGTCGAAACAAAATAAAAAAAATCCTTCCAGTAGCACCTTCGTATCTGAAGAAGTGTGCATGCACACGAAAGCTCATACCAAGAAAAAAACTTAGTTGGTCTCTAAGGTGCTACTGGAAGGATTTTTTTAATTTTGTTTTGACTTACTTCTGGGTTTGCGGAGTTCTGGAGCCAAAACATACGAGTACCAATGTAATATTCCGCATGTCTGAATGCATCCCTAGTCTTTCAGCCAGTTGTTCAGGTTATAACTGAGGGACAGCAGCTGTTTGTATAGTTTTCTGTTGTGGATGAGGTTCACTGTCCCGTCCTACCCCCCAATTTTCTCAATAAGTTGTCAAGACCCATTTTATGGTCTTATTTATCAATCCAATCCCATTTATCCTTTTCTAAGAGCAAACCTGACATCTTGATAAGCCAATACAATTTGAAGATACCTTGGACGCAGGTGGCACTGTGGGTTAAACCACAGAGCCTAGGACTTGCCAATCAGAAGGCCGGCGGTTCGAATCCCCACGGCGGGGTGAGCTCCCGTTGCTCGGTCCCTGCTCCTGCTAACCTAGGAGTTCAAAAGCATGTCAAAGTGCAAGTAGATAAATAGGTACCGCTCCGGAGGGAAGGTAAACAGCGTTTTCGTGTGCTGCTCTGGTTCACCAGAAGCGGCTTAGTAATGCTGGCCACATGACCTGGAAGCTGTACGCCAGCTCACTTGGCCAATAAAGCGAGATGAGCGCTGCAACCCCAGAGTCGTCTGCGACTGGACCTAATGGTCAGGGGTCCCTTTACCCTTTACCTTTGGGCTTCAGCAAGTTCTAGACAGATTTAATGTAGGCTTGTTTAATGGAGATGTTAGGAGAACTGGGATGTAGAGATGGGTTGGCAGATAAGCAGAGAAACAGACACCTGTCATCTGTGCCAGTGGTTTTGGCCTGAAATGAATCGGAACTGGGAGAGAAGCTGGAAGAGATGCAATGAAAGGATGGGAAAGTATAGAATCGCTGTTGAGGTACAACATAGGAAGCTTTCTTATGCTGAGTTGGGCCATTGGTCCATCTAGCTCAGCATCGCCTGCACTGACTGGCAGCAGCTCTCCGGGATTTTTCATTCATAGCCCTACCTGGAGATGTCAGGGTTTGAACCTCGGACCCTCTGCCTGTGAAGGATATGCCTGAACTATGGCCCTGCATGAAAACCCATGGCTGCATCTGACTATAATTTAGCAGACTTAGCCATCCATTGCAGAGTGGTTCGTGTATCTTCAATACACTTTCACCCACTTTTTGTGAAAAGGGGGCTGGAGGTATAGTCATGTTTCAATACCGCCCCCCATTATAATGAAAGGGGGAGTGGGAGAGAGAGCTGCATTTTTAACAGATCTAATTTGGTCCCCAATAACGATTCAAATCAGAAAGATACAGAGAGGCTCTGAAACAGATTGGCCTGCTTCCCAAAGCTACAGATGCAAATGGAATTCAAATCCTGCGGACAGCGCACGCCCAAAGAACCCTGCACACACAATGTGTGTGAATCTGAAAGACAGAAATAGATTTTAAACACCATTGCTAACTTTCTGGTGGTCAGCTGTTTGGCAGTGGAACGGACAACCTGGGAAGGCTCTGGACTTCATTGGAGGTTTTTTAACAGAGTTTGGACGGCCATCTGTCCAGGGATCCTGGGAAGACAGGCGAACTAATGCCAGTGTACTGGAAGAAGCAAAAATCACCAGTGTCAAAGCAACGATTCTTCAACATCAACTTCGTTGGACTGATCATGTTGTGCGGATGCCTATCATCTTCCAAAGCAACTACTCTACTCCAAACTTAAAAATGGTAAGCGTAATGCTGGTGGTCAACAAAAGAGGTTTAAAGACTCTCAAGGCAAAGCTTTAAAATGTGTAGTATAAACACCAACAATTGGGAAACACTGGCCAGCGAGCGAATAATAATTTTTACCTGAAGCTGTCTGGTCTACCATCCAGATAATAATAGGTGTTCTGACCTGCCAGGATCAAATATAATAGTTGTTTGGGACCAGTTATGGACTTCGTTTAGCATTGTTGAAATGAATGGTCAAGACCCCCTCAAATTCAAGGATCAAAAAGCATGGGGACTATTAGATGGATTTTTATGGGTGGTGTGGCCACCATCATGGGGGATTTTGGAAGTGATGTTCCCAGTGACTGCGACCATTCCCCAACACGTATGCTCTCAAGGCAAATCTTTTAAAAATGTAGTATAAACACCGACAACTGGGAAACACTGGCCTGCGAGCGCTCCAGTTGGAGAACAGCCTTTACCAAAGGTGTCATGGACTTTGAAGACGCTCGAACTCAGGACGAAAGGGAGAAATGAGTTAAGAGGAAGACATATTTGGCAAACCCTCACCATGATGAACTCCCCCCCCCCCGGAAACCTATGAGGTCCAGCGCCGAGGGCCTTCTGGCGGTTCCCTCACTGCAAGAAGCAAAGCTACAGGGAACCAGGCAGAGGGCCTTCTCGGTAGTGGCGCCCGCCCTGTGGAACGCCCTCCCAGCAGAGGTTAAAGTGATAAACAACTATCCTATATTCAGAAAATACCTGAAGGCAGCCCTGTTTAGAGAAGTTTTTAACCTGTGATTTTGATGTATTTTAATTTCTGTTGGAGGCCGCCCAGAGTGGCTGGGGAGACCCAGCCAGATGGGCGGGGTACAAATAAAAAATCATTATTATTATTATTATTATTATTATTATTATTATTATTATGTCCCCGCTGTGGAAGGACCTGTGGATCCAGAACTGGCCTCCACAGTCACTTACCGACTCACTTTTAAAACCGTGTTTATGGAAGATAATCTTACTCGGCTACAAGTGATCGCAGAAGAAGAAGAAGAAGAAGAAGAAGAAGAAGAAGAAGAAGAAGAAGAAGAAGAAGAAGAAGAAGAAGAGCTGTGATTCCTTCATTGCAGGGGGGTGGACCAGATAGCCCTAATTTTATGATTCTGTGAGTCTAAGGGAATTCAACCCGCACTGCTATGGTGAGCTAGGGGATAGTGCATTGGAAGCCCATTATTTCTAAAGTTTATTGCTAAAATACTCAAGGCATTTCAAATGTTCAGTTTTGAAAAGGTCATAGAAAAAGTGAAGAGAGTTCAATGCAGGCTGTGGGCAAGTACTCGGGTGCCATTTTCATGCATAGCCAATTCAGGCATTCCTATAAATATTGAACTGTCCAGATCCCAAATGTTCCAGTTCTTTTCTCAGGCTGCCTTTCTATCAAATATATCCAGATTTCTACCCACAATCCCTGCTGGTTCTTATCCATCCAGATTTCAGCTGAAGCCTATTATTCAGTTCAGTGAAGCTTTCAATATGCAGAGCTAGGCTTTGCTGGGAGTGAAAACCTTGATTTGTTCATTGCATTTTCAAAATATTTAGCACACTCAGATCCAAGGCATATTAGTGCTGTTTTGCTATGCCGCGGAAACCCTTGTGACTGCCCTAATTTGACTATAGGTGTAAGAACCACTCATTAAACCATAATGCCGGGGCCAAAAGCTAGCACAAAGTTTCATTATGCAAACATGAAATTGACTAGGAGGGCTAATGAGGGTAGCAAGATACCCCAGGTGTCAATAGAAAACAATCTATTTCTAACATAGCTCCTCTTCGGGGACATTTCTCCATCTACCATAAAGATTTTGTTTACCGATTTCCTGTTGCTTGTTAAGCAGAACAGCCATGGAGGCACAGGGAGAAAAAAATGGAAGTAATACAAATTGGGAGAATAATTTATTCCTTTATTTTATTATGTAGCAAGCGTGTCTAAAAGCCCCCTGAAATCCATCTTCCATTTCAATTTTCCATATTTGTTTCAAGATTCAAAATGTTGCCCAGGTGCTTTCTCTTTAATAAAATACTCCAGCTGTTGTTCACAGTCAACTTGCCCAGGTCGGGCCAGGACCACGGGCAATTGTAATTAAATCTGAACTAAGTTGCTTGAGGGACTAGGTGGCGCTGTGGGTTAAACCACAGGCTTGCTGATCAGAAGGTCAGCGGTTCGAATCCGTGCGACGGGGTGAGCTCCCATTGCTCGGTCCCAGCTCCTGCCCACCTATCAGTTCGAAAGCATGTTAAAGTGCAAGTAGATAAATAGGGACCGCTCCAGCGGGAAGGTAAACGGCGTTTCCATGCGCTGCTCTGGTTCGCCAGAAGCAGCTTTGTCATGCTGGCCACATGACCCGTAGGCTGTCTTTGGACAAACGCCGGCTCCCTCGGCCTATAGAGCGAGATGAGCACGCAACCCCAGAGTCGGACACGACTGGACCTGATGGTCAGGGGTCCTTTACCTTTAAGTTGCTTGAACTGAAACTGGAAATTGGAGCTGGAAAGTGCAGGCAGAAGGCATGGCCCAATTGTCCGACCAAGGGCAGAAAGTCTGCTTCCTAGTCATTGGCCTGTCCAATCCAGCGGATCCACACTGCCTGCCAGTCACAGTAGCTGCACAGCTTGTTTTCTCTGCCTGAGTGAAGAGAGCTTTGAGGCTTGACCTCACAGTCCATGGAAGCTCACTAGGCTGTGTCCCTGCACCAGACCTTGAACTTCCCAGAACAACCGCCTTTTTAAAAGGCAGGGAAGGACGTGACCGTTCAGATGACCTAGAAAACTAAGGAAGGGCAGAACCATATCATATATATATATTATACCCCACCACAATATTCCTCAGCTGAAAATAGGGACATTTCTCACCCCTTGCAACTGACCCTCCTCAACCCAGGGGCGGAGGAAGGGGGTGCGGTAGGGGCGCCGTACGAGAGGCAACCCGTACAGACGCCCATATGGATGGCGTGCGAGAACAGCACCCATACTGACTGCGCGCACCTTCGGCCGCTCTACAGGTGGGGAGAGGCAGGGGCCATCTTGTAAAAAAAAAACCACCCCAAAGTGGCACCCAGGGCGGACCGCCCCCTCCGTCCCCCACTTTGTAGGCCCCTGGTTCTGCGACAGGTTTTAAGGTTTGGGCAGCTTGAGACAATACTGTTGGGTTAACAGAGAAATGTAAATTTTGGGGTGCAGACAGCCAATTTGTTTCAAGGTCACCAATCTGCTCCTTTATTTGTTCTGAAATATCCTTTTTTTGAGGTTAGGTGACCAGAACCGTACACACACTGTACGGTGTGCGCGCGCATCATAAAGGATGCCAGTTCTGTGTCTATTTCCTTGAATAGAACTGACAGCTTTGCTCTTTCAGATGTTTCCTCTTTTGTGAGGAAACACTGGGAGCCCCGGGCAGCCACAACTTATGCGCTGCTAATTTGTGTTTGCGTGTGCAGCTTCTGTATTTAACAGATACGCTGACATATTTCACATCTCAGCTTAGCAGCACTGCAGCCTTTGTACCCAAGGGGTTGATATTACCTTTTGCTATAATTGTGCCACCTTTTGCAGCTTGGTACTATACCAGCTGTTGGAGAACATATGTCGCAAAGGAATTTTCTTCTGCCTCCTCCCCACATTTAACGGCATAATCTGCCACTTATTTGGACCTACCTGTGTGATTCATAACCCAGTTTCTGATGTGCGGTGTGAGTTATTATTATTTCCCCAATGTGCTTAGAATGAGCTGTATTCAACCATAGCCACACTCAGAGTAGACCCATTGAGATGAATGTGACTTGCGGTGCAATTCTAAGAGCATAAGAAGAGCCTGTTGGATCAGAACAATGGCCTATCCCAGGCATCCCCAAACTCGGCCCTCCAGATGTTTTGGGACTACAATTCCCATCATCCCTGACCACTGGTCCTGTTAGCTAGGGGTGATGGGAGTTGTAGTCCAAAAACAGCTGGAGGGCCTATCCAGCCCAGTCCTCAAGTGGCCAATCAGATGCCTATGAGAAACCCACAAGCAGGATTCAAGCACAATACACACTCCTGCCGTTCCCAGCAACTGATTTTCAGAGGCATTGCTGCCTCCAACTGGGGAGGATAGCCCACTTCCCCATACATTTGTCTAATCCTCTTTTTAAGCAATCCAAGCTGGTGGCCCTAACTGCCTACTGTCTACTCAGAAGTAAGGCCTGTTGAAGTCATTGGGGCATACACCCAAGTAAGTGGAGTTGAAATTTCAGCCTAACTGAAGTCCATTAATTTCAATGGACTGGTTCCAAGTAGAACTTAGTTGGATCCACCCCAATGTTTATATATAGTGCTTTTCTGTGGAAAATATCATTTCCAAAGTGGTTTATAGAGTTTGACACAGAGTGACAACCATACATACTGATCAATTAAAAAATAAATAAGTCTACTATACTCGAAAGGGAAGTAAAAACAGCAAGCACCTATTAAAAGCCTGTGAGAATACAAATCATAGGACTGGATTTAACTAGCTGGGTCTGATAACAGAACCCCAAAAGGACTTTTGTTAGTGTAATGAAGAAGAAGCACAGACTCAGGATGAAAGGGAGAAATGAGCTAAGAGGAAGGCATGTTTTGCAAATCCTCACAGTGATCAACTCCTGCCCAGAAGTCTATGTCCCCACTGTAGAAGGACGTGTGTATCCAGAATTGGCCTCCACAGTCATGGACACACTGTTAAGACCATATCATACTCCTCACCGGATGAGGAGGAGGAGGAACTTTTCACCTGTCTCCTCCTCCTGTGAAACCCTGAACCCATGGGAAAGTGGTGAGACAAGTTGCGGAGATGACAAGACAACGAGTCCTTGAGGCAGTTTGAGGTATAACGGGAAGGCGACCTAGATTGCTCTAAGCCGCTCCTTTTTATTGAGTTCAACATCATGCATAAACATTAACCACATTAGCATAGGAACCATCCCAACAGGGGAAACTTTCCAAAACTTTTCCACCCCAAATAAGGTAAGGGGTGACACCTTCAGACCTCGCCCAGGACCCCGCCATTAGGTACGTGCTCATCCTGCATGCTCCAGCCCATGCACCCTCCTCGTGCTCTCTCCTGTGTTGATCCAGGTGTCACACCTTTTGCCTTAGCTTATTGATCCAGGTGTCGCACCTTTTGCCTCAGCTATTGTTTCTTCGGAGCAGTGACAGCCTCTTCGTCGCCTCCGCGGGAAACGTGGCTTGCCAACGTGTTGCCCTCGTCGGCGCGAAGCTCCCGTGCTTATGCCCGCACGGCGAGATGCGTGTCAGTGTGTGTGTATATCTGTTCCGATGTATGGGCTCATGAAAATCGTCCCAACACCAAGTGGAAGTATGGACGAGCCTTTAGTCTCCAAGACGCGTATGAGAGTTAGAAGCAAGGATGCCTTGCCGGATCTCTGCTGAAAATAGATTCCACAGCATGGGACCAGAGACACTAAATGTCCAACCTCAGGTCCATTTGGCCCTCTGGAACATGTAGGGCAACTCACCACATGTCTCTAAGAGATTTCGGTGATTGGGCTGGAATATAATGGCTCGGACAGTCCTGACATGCCATGACAACCCTAAATGTCTTGAAGTTAAAGAAAGCCCCACACACGGTTGTCTGTGCCTGGTTACATTCCTATTTGCATGATATTAGCGCATCGGCACATAGGGAGCAGGGAAGTGATGTATCTACTAAAGTGAATGGCTCCAGCCTTCCATGGGAGTAGAAGTGGTCCTGGTTCAGAACATATAAGCAAAATGCTGGATGAGGGCACTGATGCACTCCTGGCATCTCATGAGCCAGTAAGCACGAATTTTATAAAGCCATACAGAGCTCTTGTCAATAGCACTTTACATTTTACTGACATATATTCCGCTGTAATCTGGTTTGCTCTTATTGGAAAATACTATGAATTGCTTCTTTCGTGGCAGTGCATCTTTCCCGGGAGACACATTACCAAGTCAGAGAGAGAGAGACAGAGAGACGGAGAGAGAGAGAAGGAGGGGGAGGGGGTTAGGGACATTGGTAGTCTGCTTGGGAAGCAAATGAGACAGGAGTTACTTGAGAAGAAACTGCTTGATCCTCGGGTTTAGATGCTGTGGTGCCATCAGCTATTTCAAATGGAACCAAAGCTCACAACTGAAGACGTGGTTCGGAACCAAATCCCTCAAGGCATTGTGATCTGAGCTTCAATGGCCTTGAAGTTCAAGTCCAACACCCAATGGTTTGAAATACTATCAGCCCAAGTATAGACCCATAAGATCATTTAGATCAGGCATCCCCAAGCTGCGGCCCTCCAGATGTTATGGCCTACAACTCCCATGATCCCTAGCTAACAGGACCAGTGGTCTGGGATGATGGGAATTGTAGTCCAGGGAAACTCTACTCATGGCAACACACCGCACCACTGCAAAATGTGGACGGCTGCATTTCAGACTGGTAAAATGAGAAACAGAGATAAATGACCCAGAGGTGGAAAGAAGGTAAAGTCCCTACCAGAGAAGAATGGCAAATTAAGCTGTTGGAGTACAGCAAAATGGCAAAACTGACCAGAAAGCTCAGAAACAAAGAAGACAAAAACTTCAAGAAAGAATGGGGAAGATTTATACAGTGGTACCTCTGGTTGCGAATGCCTCTGGTTGAGCATGCTCCGGTTTATGAGCTCCACTAACCTGGAAGTAGCCGCTCCTGGTTGCGAACTTTGCCCCAGGATGCGAATGGAAATCGTACACCGGAGGCGCGCAGTGGGAGGTGCCATTAGCGATAGCACACCTCATGTTACGAGTGCTTTCCGGTTACGAAAACGGATTCCGTTCATAACCAGAGGTACCACTGTAATTTATTTAGGAGACCACTGTAAGCAAATGAAAACATTGGCAAGATTCTAATAACACTTAGTAACACTTAATAACACTTGTAATGTAACAAATACTGTGGACAATATGGAGAGATATAAAATATGGATGATGAAATAATATGCAGCTAAAAATGTTGACAATAGGACCCATGGAAGGGATGGTGGGAAGTCTAGAGATTCAGAGAAATCTCTAAATATGAATATGTATTTGGTATTGTTGTGACTTCACACTTGTAAAATCAATTTTTTTAAAAAAGAAAAGAAACAGAGAGAAATGAAACTGGTAAATCCTTTGCATTCCTAGCTGTACCATGTGGTATGTGTCAGTGTGCGAAGTCACCAACTGGATTCCTTCATCCTCTTTGCTGTGAGTCATCATATCCCCTCAAAATTAAAGCTTGGGCTTTTTCTAAGCAATGGGGGGAATTTACTTACACGTTTCCAGCAACAACTCACCATTTTTTACTTGCCTCCTATCTCCTAATGGATACCTTTCCTGAGATACAGCCCTTGGTTGTGCATTCTAGGCAGTACTGATACTAAGCCATCAGTCATCTCTTGATGGAAAGATTGGAAAGTGTATCGTGGATGAGACCAAAATCAAGTTTCCACAGGTGAATCCCCATGTGGACGTGCCATATGGATCCTTGAAAAAGCCATTATTTCATCTCACATCCGAGACTTGCAAAGCTAGTTATGGGAGTTACAATGTTCCCCCGTTCCATTAATGTTAATTGGGAACTGGGAGTCAAAATCTCCCTGGAACCCTGAAGAAAGAAAGAAAAGATGCTCAGCCTGGAAACTAATTAGAAAGAAAGGTTAATCCTATTCAAGGAAAGAAAGATGGGCCATGCTGACACTTAAAATTCTGTGTATGTGTGTGTTTGTGTATGTGTGCAATATAAGCAGACAAGTTGTGTTGAAATGCAGGGCACCGTAAACTTCATTCAGATCTCATAATGAGACTTGTGGTCCAAAGAACATCATCCTGCCCCTTTCCCCGAAACCTTCATACCATGTCACACAAATTCATGGAAATTATATCTGAGAAAATGTAATTTTTTCACATGATTGGACACAGAGCCTTTGGTAACCAACACTGGTGGTGGTTGTTGAAAATCTGACCCAAAGTGAAAGCTAGACTAGCCCCCTGGTGATTACTTGGAAGAAGAGTTCTAGTATTGCTTTATTTTTTTTACAGGTCTGCATCAGCTTTGTGTGTACCCCAAATTGTTTGGCTTCTTTGGGGAAGGCTCTCATGATTCCAAGTCAGATTGCACCATAAATAAAATTTCTCAAGTTGGATTCCCTAAGCTTCTGAGTCTTTCTCTGGCCTTGGCTGTCTAAAAAAGATACATGACCACCCTCTCCCTCCCACCCCAAAGAACAAAACCAAGATGCTCAAGGAAACACCCTGGCCTCAAGATGGGAGGTGATTTAGAGGAGAAGAATTTTGTTTTGTTTTTCAGGTCAGGTCTAGCTTTTAATCACAGTTAATTATTTCTCCAGGGCACTCCGATCACAGTGATTTGGGAGAGGAATATACAGGTAAAACTGTGTTTGTTTGCTTCAGTTCATGCTTTCCTATATTCAAGTTACTGGAGAAATCTGCACTGTAGACCGAAAAATCCATGTAGAGCGAAGAAGCCCACTACCGAACAATGACCATGGATGGTGACATTGCCCTCACCTCAGTCTCTCTTGAGGATTTGGTTGAATCAATATATTCTCTCTCTCTCTCTCTCTCTCTCTCTCTCTCTCTCTCTCTCTCTCTCTCTCTCTCTTTCCCCACCATAATCCATCCCCATTGTTACCAGCTCCTGCTTCTCATATGCATCTGTTCTCTCTCATCAACTAGAGGGGCATCACCAGTTCCAAATTCTTTCTTGATATCTTATTTAAAAATACAAAGAAACTCCCAACTAAAAACATGAGAAGAGCCCCACTGGATCTGACCCTTGACCTCTCTTCTCCAGTTTCCTGTTTCCCACTGTGATCAACTGGATGCCTACAGGAAGGTCACAAGCACAGCATGAATGCCATCACACTTTCCACCTTTGTTCCCCAGCAACTGGTATTCAGAAGCATGTTATCAATGTTATTGAAAGTAGCATATAGCCAGCAATCTACCCAACAGAAGAATGACTGGTATATGCTACATCTTTGATGTTGGTCATTATTAATTCCATTTGATCTGTGGTTGCAGCTGGGCATCAATTGGGGAGAGTGCTGTTGTGTCCATGTCCTGCTTGGGGGACATGTGAACAAAGATGGCTTGTCTAGATGGACCTTTGGTCTGATCCAGTAGAGCGCCTATTATTTTGTTATGAAGATGAGATAATAAGACTTGAACAAGGCCACCCAATGAGGTCATGGCTGAGATGGGTCTTGAACCCACATCTGCGACTAGCACTGTTATCCAGTTGGACCAAAGCTGGTTCTCATACCACTCAATTCCACTGAAGAACTAGTTAATCCTTCCTGTCCTGTTCTTATTTACAGCCAGAGGCTTACATTCTTCCTTGCCAAAACTGGTTTCCAAGGCTACCACCGTGTGCTACCTGAAAAATCCAGGCCTGGTTTAAATATATATTTGTCAAGCCATTTGCAATTCAAATGCAAAAGTTTGCAGCAACACTGCAGTGCATCAATCCTGAACAAACAACTCATCAAGCCCTATAAACATGGCATGATCCCAGCAATGAGAAATGAGCTCTCGCAGCAGAAGCCTATAATTATCATGGGACTGACAGGCGCATTGAAACCTTTTGGAGCATATGGGTAATTAATGAAAAACGATGACAGTACCGCATCAGCAAGCGTACCCAAGTGGCTCTTCTAAGGTTTGGCTGCCTCTTGCTAAATTCTGGTGCACCACTTAATAACAGCCATGGAAACATTACTTTAACACCAATTGGATGATGGAAGGTACCCTGGGGCAGAGGAAGGGAGATGAGAAATGTAGGGAGACACCAGCCAAACAATTTGGATGGGGAGTCCTAAAGTATCTCAGTTTCTGCTGAAGTTGATGGCAACATTCCCGCTGACTTCCAAAGCACCAAAATTCCTGGGTAGACTGTCTTTGAAATGCCCCCAAACGTCTTACAGTAATTGAGCTGTACGGTCCAGGAAGCCTTTTGAACAAGATTCCCAGTATGTTTTTGGGAATTAGGCTAGCTTTCAGCAACAGGGGTGTAGCAACGAAAGCAGCCGGAACCCCCAGCACAAGCACCACCAAACCCTTCCCTAGTGGCATGTTAAATAGGGCTGCCATACGTCCAACAGTTTGTCCTGGAACTTAGGCAAGTCAATTGAAAAATCGCCCCTTTTTTGTAAAAAACAAAACAAAAAAAAACCCTCACAATTCTGGGGGTTTCCTAAAATAAAATAAAAAAGCTCGGGGTGTGCTGGTTTTTACTTTTTGAAATATGGCAACCCTATAAATATCCCAAGAGAGAGATCTGTCTTTATCCCAAGTCAATTTGTTGGCCCAGTAATGTCTACTTTGGTTGGTTGTAGCTTTTCATTGTCTCAAGCGTATCTCCATTACCATCTGCTCCTGTAAACTGGAGATACCAGAGATTGAACTATTTATTCCTTTTATATAATGAAATTTGTATACTGCTTGATTGTGAAGTAGAACCTCTAAGTGGTTTACTACAAAGCTTGGAAACATCAGCATTCATAGGCTCTACCAGCGAGCTGTGACTTCTTCAGCCTGACTCCAGCCACCCAGGTTCTCCTCAAGATGATTGGAAGGGTGATAAATGTTTTCTTTTCAGGTTGGGACTTTTCCTGAGTCTCTGTTCTTTCATATTGATATCTACCTGTTTACTCAATGTGTTTTTCAATTGAAGATTTCAGTGGTTCATCATGGAACCTTCAGCATGTTCTCTACCATTGAGCAATGGCTTTCTCCAAAGCTCTGTTGACACGTACCTGCTTTCTACTGGCTCAGACCACTGATCTATTTGGCTTGACATCTAGTCTGGTGGACAATCTGTAGTTGTATAGGGTCACATTCCACCCTTGTCCCCTAAGAATCCTTTAAATGGAGAAACCACTACCAAGGGCTGAAACTGGTCCCTCCTGCATGCATAGCATATGCTCTACCAATAGGCTATAATAGAGAAGCATCTTAGAAGGCTAGAAAAGAGATTGAAACTAATATGTATCTCTGCCATAAAGATCGCGGGCCTGCAATTTGGCAGGCTTACACTTCTTTGTTGGGGCTCCTGTGTCAGCAAATTTAATCTGCTCCTGCCAAAAGGGGGAAAGTTCCCGTAATTTTTTAGATTTCCTATGAGAGTGAATGGGGAACACAGAGCTTCGTTTTACAGAGAGTGGATCGGTGCCCAGATCACAGACTATAGTGGACAGGTCACAGAGTGTTTCAGAAACAGATCAGGTTGTTTTCAAAGTACAGATTCAAGGCAAATCTTGGTACTCGTGCACACTCCGAGTAAATAGGACAGGTTGTGCATATGGCAATGTGTATATACCAATATTCTTTAACCTGGTGTGGCTAACTTGTGGCCTTCCAGGTGCTGCTGATCTACAGTTCCCACCGCCCCTGATCACGGGCCATGTTAGCTGGAGCTGATGGGAGTTGGACTCCAACATCATCTAGAGGACCATATTTCTAGGCAAAACCGTGTGCACACATCCCCAGCTACAGAGAGTCCGGTGACGCAGTAATATGTGATTGTTCCCAGCATGAAGAACAACACACACAAGCCATGATTAAATCTAAACTATTTATTGTAGGAATAATGCAGAGAGAATCTCTGCTGCCAGCTCAATGACAGAGCTGCCATAAAGACGTCTGTCCGGCATCGTAGCAAGTCAGAAGAGAAAGCACAAAAGCTAGAATTACAATAGTACAGTAAAACATAAACATTCCATGTAGGGAAAGATAAGACAGCTTTCTCATGGTTTAGTGAGACAGGCAATAGTCAAACCGGCCTCGCTGCAGCTGTTGCCACTCGGCTTGGACAAAAATCATAACATTTGGCATATCCAAGGTATATGGCTGCAGGTTTATGAACAATAAGGCTTCATGCCATGCCCAGCCTGCCATTTTACATGCTACTCCTGATAGCTTTACTCTATAGGCTTTTTAGAAAACAGTGAATGCTGATTACAAGGGCTGCATGCAAACTCTAGGCCCGGGGGCAGCATGCCACTGTCGCTAGGGAGCAACTACAGAGGCATCTGGTTCGCCAGTGTAGGAAGCAGGGTGATGAACTAGGTTGGGGCGGCCAACATGGAGCCCATCAGGAGTTGTTGAACTCCACTTCCCACCAGTCCCAGCCAGTCTATTATCATTCATTATGGGAGTTGTAGTCCAACAATGTCTGGAGGGGACTATGCAGGCAAGTGTGTCCCAGTTTCCACCTGTGAAATCCAGTAAGGTGTGCGATTTTCTACCTCACCCCGTGCAATTCTAGACATATGTACAAACCAATGTAAAGGGAGCGGGGGCCATTTGCTTCTTTTAGAGATGGCTATAAAGCATAAAAGGGACCCAGGTGGCGCTGTGGGTTAAACCACAGAGCCTAGGGCTTGCCGATCAGAAGGTCGGCGGTTCGAATCCCTGCGACGGGGTGAGCTCCCGTTGCTCGGTCCCTGCTCCTGCCAACCTAGCAGTTTGAAAGCACGTCAAAGTGCAAGTAGATAAATAGGTACCGCTCCGGCGGGAAGGTAAACGGCGTTTCTGTGTGCTGCTCTGGTTCGCCAGAAGCGGCTTTGTCATGCTGGCCACATGACCCGGAAGCTGTACGCTGGCTCTTGGCCAATAAAGCGAGATGAGCGCCGCAACCCCAGAGTCGGACACGACTGGACCTAATGGTCAGGGGTCTCTTTACCTTTTTATAAAGCATTAAAAAAAAAACCATGAAAGAGCTGGCATCAATTATCCATCTGAATTTTTACCTCTCTCTCTCTCTCTCTCTCTCTCTCTCACACACACACACACACACACACACACACATACACTGTCCTATTGTTTGTTCTAAGCATTATTTCTTAGGGTGGGCTACAGTAAAAAAAAAAAAGTAATAATATCCTATTGCATTTCCATTGTGATTCATAAAGCATGTTGCACAGTGGTCTATTATGAAAAAGAACAGGATTTATTAACCAGTGAAGAGTGAAGAAATTGTGGAGGAGGAAGGGGGGGGGAAGAGGAATAGTAGGATTTATTGACCCATTGACCTCATGTTCAATAGTAATGATTTAAACCTAACCAAGCATTACATCCAGCTCTTCCACCTCTATTACGTATTAATATATAAGAGAACAGATGTTGTGTTTATCACTGATGACTGCAGCATCAGGTGATGGGGGGGATGAAACTGTTTCCCCCATTCTGTCTTCGCTGTACTCTTCCACAGATTTACCATGCCCTGTGTTTTCATAGAATCATAGAGTCTGGTCCCATGAGGGTCATCTAGTCTAACCCCCTGCAATGCAGGAATCTTTTGCCCAGTGTGGGGCTGGATCGCATGACCCTGTGAGTAAGATTCTTGTGCTCTACTGACTGAGATATCCAGCCTTAACTGGGTAGCTTTGTTCCTCCTGAATTCCTACCAATAGCCTTCATTGGGTGTCCTGCATGAACACAGGAGGACACAAAGTGTTTAGGGCAGGGGTCAGCAAACCTTTTAAGCAGGGGGCCGGTCCACTGTCCCTCAGACCTTGTGGGGGGCCGGACTATATGGGGGGGAATAAATGAATTCCTATGCCCCACAAATAACCCAGAGATGCATTTCATGGACCAAATCGCCACCACCCTGCCTCAACTATGCCCTGCTTACTCTGCTCTGCCCAGCTAAGCCGCAACGACAGGATGGAGGCTTTGCAGCTCTGCAGCACCACACTGGCCAAGAATGGATTCAGAACTGAACAAAACTACTGCAGGTTCCCATAAATCCTCCCAGACTTCAGAATCCCATTTTGCCCAATAAGCTTTACATCAGAACGCATCCTTAATTTTGCCTAGCTGCAGGTTGTTTCATAGTAGGTAAAGGTAAAAGGTAAAAGACCCCTGGATGGTTAATCCAGTCAAATTTGACTATGGAGTGTGGTGCTCATCTCTGCATTCAGGCCAAGAGAGCCACTGTTTGTCCACAGACAGCTTTCCAGGTCGTGTGGCCAGCAGAACTAAACCGCTTCTGGCGCAACGGGACACCGTGATGGAAACCAGAGCGCACGGAAATACTGTTTACCTTCCCACCACAGTGGTACCTATTTATCTACTTGCACCAGCATGCTTTTGAACTGCCAGGTTGGCAGAAGCTGGGACAGAGCAAAGGGAGCTCACTCTGTCGCAGGGATTCAAACTATTGACCTTCCAATAATAATAATAATAATAATAATAATAATAATAATAATAATAATTTATTATTTGTACCCCGCCCATCTGGACGGGTCTCCCCAGCCACTCTGGGCGGCTGGCCCAATAGGCTCTGGGCAATCAGCAAGCCCAATAGGATCAGTGGTCTAGACCATAGCGCCACCCACTTCCCATTTTGTTTCACAGTAATTACATAAGGCCCCTTCATGGATCACTGCCTTGTTGTGTTGAAGGGGCTTTGGATAACTCCAAGAAGCTATGAGTTATGCCGTGCAGGGCCACCCAAGATGGACAGGTCATAGCCAAGAGTTTAGACCTGGAGAAGGAACTGGCAAACCACTCCAGTATTTTGCCAAGAAAACTCCATGGACATAAAAAAGGAGAAGCTTTGAGAAGAAAGTAAGAGTTCCAAGGCATGCTCTGGTTCATGGGGTCATGGAGAGTCGAACACAACTAAGACAACTAAACAACAACAACAAATTACATAAGGAGCTAGAAGTGATGCAAAATACACTTATTGAGTTCATATACATGCCAGCATGTAGGTGCCACTGTAATTCTTAAGGCAGCACAATACTACAGGGCAGCAATCCTGGGTGCACTTACTTGGGAGTAAGCCCCATTGAAATTAGTGAGATTGATCTCTGTGTAAACATCATTACATCTGGATGCAACTAGTTTAAACAATACTGGAAATGTGGAGCATTCAAGAACTGGATCTAATGTAAAGGAAAACCAATGGCTCCATTGTTTTATATTTCACTTCACATACCTGTACAGTACAAAAGTGTCATTTCCATACAACCTTTACTGACCTTTAGGCTTTCCCAAGCATTGATTCTGAACTTTGAAACAAGACACTTTGGAAAGGTAGGGGGGGAAATAAGAAAAGCATTTGTTTATCGGCTTCCATTTTCTATTTCTTTAGGAGGGGTGGGGAGAGTTGTTCCAAAAAGTAAAGCAATTACTATCCCTCATTTGTGCATCCTGCCCTTCCTCAAGTTGTCATATATTTGGATGGTCCCATATTATATTCACTGCAACCCTGCGAAGTAGGTTAGGCTAAGATTTAAAATGCCATATATATATTTTTTACTTTGGGCAATGGAAGAAACGACTGGGCTTTGAACAAATTAGCACCATAAAAATGCACCATAAAATGCTGGGCTCTGAATGTCCCCTCTAATACTTGTACAGTGAGCAAGAATTCCTTGCAATATCCATTAAAAAACAAAAACAGTAAGGTTACCAAGCCAACTGCTCCTACCCCTGATTTTATGTTTGTTGTTCAATATATATATATGCTCCCCTGAAAGGTTCTTTCAAAGCAAGTTTTAAAATGCTTAATAGCACACTTCAGACAAACTCGACACCATCCACAAAATATACAAAGGAACATCAGCCGGGCCATTCCTGAGGGAGGACGTGTAATTATCTGGAATGAAAGAAGGTAGATAGGAAGATATTGACAGAGGAGGGCTTATTGAGTTTCAGCAGCTGTAACTGGACACGGGTGATGAAATTGACTCTCAATAAAGTTTTCATTCAAGGCAAGATTTAATCTGGGATCAAAAAGTGAGAGGGGAGAGAGAGAGAAATCTAAATTGTCAGGTTCTACAGTTTCACTGTTGACCCAACAGAGCAGCCTTCAAAAACAAGAAATGGAATGGAACACCTGAAGCAGAATACATGCAGGAGCCAGATTTTCACATCATGACCTGTTGTTGGAACCCTGTCCAGAGAGCCAGTGTGGTGTAGTGGTTAAGAGCGGTAGACTCGTAATCTGGGGAACCGGGTTCGCGTCTCCGCTCCTCCACATGCAGCTGCTGGGTGACCTTGGGCTAGTCACACTTCTTTGAAGTCTCTCAGCCTCACTCAGCTCATAGAGTGTTTGTTGTGGGGGAGGAAGGGAAAGGAGAATGTTAGCCGCTTTGAGACTCCTTCGGGTAGTGATAAAGCAGGATATCAAATCCAAACTCTTCTTCTTCTTCTTCCTGTAGGTAGCAGGTGGACCTGCTAACCCTACTAATGGGGGTGGGGGGAAATGGCTAATTATCAATTGGGGGACTTCGAAATAGAAAGTCTCCCAGGTCAAAAGAATTATCATCCTAGTCTGAGCTAAGTTTATACTCCTATGAATTCATGTTGGGATCAAAATGGGATTTGCCATCACTGCTATCCAGTTCTTCCCACAACTAGGTAAAGGTAAAGGGACCCCTGACCATTAGGTCCAGTCGTGTCCGACTCTGGGGTTGCAGCGCTCATCTCGCATTATTGGCCGAGGGAGCCGGCGTACAGCTTCCAGGTCATGTGGCCAGCATGACTAAGCTGCTTCTGGCGAACCAGAGCAGCGCACGGAAACACCGTTTACCTTCCCGCCAGAGTGGTTCATATTTGTCTACTTGCACTTTGACGTGCTTTCGAACTGCTAGGTGGGCAGGAGCTGGGACCGAGCAACGGGAGCTCACCCCATCGCGGGGATTTGAACCACCAACCTTCTGATCGGCAAGCCCTAGGCTCAGTGGTTTAACCCACAGCGTCACCTGGGTCCCTTCTTCCCACAACTACTGAAAGCCAATTAGGAAATTATGGCAAGGATTGCCTGTCCCTTACGCTGCAGATCACTGGGCAGGGCGGAAGAGAGGAGAGAAACAGAGAAGGGGTTGTTGGAGAGAGAGAGGGGGAGAGAGACACATCCTGCTCACCCCTCTGGCTTCTTACCTGCTTCCAACAAGGGACTCCCCAACCAAATGACAGGTCCCCCCATTCTTGCAACAGACTAATCTATAAATCAGACTATAAATTAGACTGGTGTGTGCCTGAAGGAGGGAGTGGACAGTTAAGCATGCCTAGGGAAGACTGTCCCATCATCTAAGAAGCACCATTTTATATAATCCATAAGCTTAACCGTGCCCTTCAGGATATGGAAGCCGCTTTCAATATGGGCAAAACCTGGAGGAAAATGGGGTGATTTATGTCCCCCCTCCAGTGTCAGAAAGCTGCGAAGCAACTTTTAGTGGCAACAATAAAAATATCAAAGAGAAGATGGTCTGCTGTAAATTGAGAAGCTTGAAATTTATGAGAGCAATAGCTTCCTGGTAGGGGAGAAGGGAGAGGAGAAAAATCCCATCCATTTATTATATGTTCACATCTGGTTTTAAGGTTCAAGCAATGGGATTCACATGGGATGTTGCCTGATGCTTTTATGGCCATGGAGATATACTGCCTGTAGCTTCTCATGCTAAAAATGAGAGAAATAAAATGACAGCTTTCAGGTCCACAAACTCCAGGAACACCGAGTATGGAATGAGAATGCTGTCGCATTGTGTTGAGGGAAGAGTGAGCCATCAGAAGAACACAGTAAGAACCTAATGGATCAAGCCCATCTAGTCCAGAATCCATTCTTCTTCTTTGGTGATCACTCGTAACCAAGTAAGATTGTCTTCCATGAATATGGTCTTTCCAGTGTGTCCGTAAGTGACTGTGGAGGCCAATGTCCGTAAGTGACTGTGGAGGCCAATTCTGGATCCACACATCCTTCCACAGTGGGGACATTGGTTTCCGGATGGGAGTTGATCACGGTGTGGATTTGCCAAATGTGCCTTCCTCTTAGCAAATGTGCTTTCTCCCTTTCATCCTGAGTTTGAGCATCTTCAAAGCCCATGACACCTTTGGTAAAGGCTGTTCTCCAACTGGAGCGCTCGCAGGCCAGTGTTTCCCAGTTATCGGTGTTTATACTACATTTTTTAAAGATTTGCCTTGAGAGTGTATGTGTTGGGGAATGGTGGAAGTCACTGGGAACATCACTTCCAAAATCCCCCATGACGGAGGCCACACCACCCATAAAAATCCATCTAATAATCCACATGCCTTTTTGATCCTTGAATTTGAGGGGGTCTTGGCCATTCATTTCAACAATGCTAAACGAAGTCCATAACTGGTTCCAAACAACTATTATATTTGATCCTGGCAGGTCAGAACGCCTATTATTATCTGGAGGGTAGACCAGACAGCTTCAGGTAAAAATTATTATTCACCCATCAGTGAAATCTAGTTTTAGGTCTAGATCTAGATTCTAATACAATACCCACTTTAAGCCTTCAGGATGGAGCAGGCAGCAATCCATTTAAATAATAATAATAATAATAATAATAATAATAATAATAATAATAATAATTCTGCCATTTTTCATATCCTGCAAGTTGCATTCTCTTTTGAATTCTCTATCAGCATTTTCAATCTAATTCCAAAAATCGTTTGCATGCCTTTGTCCTGGAAATGTGGCCCTTAACAAGGAGAAATGAGCTTTGATATTCCCCCCCCCCCAAATAATAATAGTAGAAAGCTTACCTACATCATCAAGCTTGCTAATCAGAACTTCCATACCGGGGCTATAGAATGAGATTCTTCAGCAATCTGAATCATCCAGGAAATGGCTGGCGGAAAATCAGGAAGGGATAAATGGCCTTTCCATTGTAATGACGATTAATAACAAGCTACCTCTAAGCTCAGTTAATGTGGATAAGCTTTTAAAGGATTAGGATCCAGCCTCACTGAAATCATTATCCTAATTAGCATAAGATTAGTTTGCACAAACTTTGCAGGAGCGGTTGAATAAAGCCAGCATAAATGCTTGGTCACAGAGACAATCTACCTCCCTACATAATGAAGTGTTGAATAATTGGCTGCTCTTAACGGGGAGCCAATTTTTCAATAGTTTCCCAAGGAAAGGGAAGTACTAGTGTCCCTACTAAAAGGGATCCGTCATTGGACCCAATTAACCATTGTCAAAACTATTTGCTTTTTCCGATGTTGAGATGGGCCACAAAGGGGGGGACCCCAATAACAAGAAGAGCTAAGCCTACTGACAGACAAATCAATCTGGTCCACATCACTTTTGCATAGGACTCTCCAATCCAGTTTCTAAATCAATATGCCCTTGAAGAAGAAGAAGAAGAAGAAGAAGAAGAAGAAGAAGAAGAAGAAGAAGAAGAGTTTGGTTTTGATATCCCGCTTTATCACTACCTGAAGGAGTCTCAAAGCGGCTCACATTCTCCTTTCCCTTCCTCCCCCACAACAAACACTCTGTGAGGTGAGTGAGGCTGAGAGACTGCAGAGAAGTGTGACTAGCCCAAGGTCACCCAGCAGCTGCATGTGGAGGAGCAGAGACACGAACCCGATTCCTCAGATTACGAGTCTACCGCTCTTAACCACTACACCACACTGGCTCTCAGTGAAGAAGAAGACGAAGACGAAGAAGAAGAAGAAGAAGAAGAAGAAGAAGAAGAAGAAGAAGAAGAAGAAGAAGAAGAGGAAGAGGAAGAGGAAGAAGAAGAGGAAAACCAAAAAGCTCTGCACAAAAATTCACATTTAAATACAATACTGTGATGGAGGAATATTCAGAATCCAGTTACTAGCTTTACAGATCTCAAGTGTGAGATTTAATAACAGGGGGTGTGTGTTTTAAAGGATCCATACAGCCTTTCTACATTGTAATTTACTTTTGGAAGGGTGACTTTGGTTTCATCTAGGACAGGGGTCAGCAAGGCTTACTGGGCATGGGCCGGATACTGGGCATGGGCCAGCACAGCACAATGCTGAAAATCGTCTGGGCATGCACGGTGCCGGAAATCACTTCTGCGCATGCCCAAACGCCGAAAATCGCACCTGCGCAGAAGCGATTTCTGACGCCGTGGAGATGCACAGATGTGGTTTTCGATGTCTGGGCATGTGCAGAAGTGATTTCCGGAGTCACGGAAAAGAGTCCCCACGCCGCACTGCGTCAGTTTAGCGCAGCTCATGGGGACTCGCTGAGCAGGTGACTCAGTCCGGGGGCAGCTCGTGGGCCGGATAAATGGCCTCCGTGGGCTGCTTCTGGCCCATGGGCTGCAGGTTGGAGACCCCTGATCTAGGACATGGTTGCCAACCTCCCCAACAAGAGATGTCTAGCGACTTCCAGAGCAATCTACCATGCTGGAGAGGGTTTGGTTGGTGGAGGGATCCATCCATCTCTGCCTAGCTGCACCAGTTACAGGTAGGTAGCCGTGTTGGTCTGCCGTAGTCGAAACAAAATAAAAAATAAAAAAAATTCCTTCCAGTAGCACCTTAGAGACCAACTAAGTTTGTTCTTGGTATGAGCTTTCGTGTGCATGCACACTTCTTCAGATACACTGAAACAGAATATTTATACCCCGCCCATCTGGCTGGGTTTTCCCAGCCACTCTGGGCTGCTTCCAACAGAATATTAAAATACAATAATCTATTAAACATTCAAAGATTCCCTAAACAGGGCTGCCTTCGGATGTCTTCTAAAGGTTTTGTAATTCTTTATCTCCTTGACATCTGATGGGAGGGCGTTCCACAGGGCAGGCGCCACCACCGAGAAGGCCCTCTGCCTGGTGCCCTGTAACCTCACTTCTCGCAGGGAGGAAACCACCAGAAGGCCCTCGGCGCTGGACCTCAGTGTCCGGGCAGAACGATGGGGGTGAAGACTCCTTCAGGTATACTGGACTGAGGCCGTTTAGGGCTTTAAAGGTCAGCACCAACACTTTGTATTGTGCTCAGAAACGTACTGGGAGTCAATGTATGATGATGGGGGATGTAGCCCAGTGACAACAGGAAGGTCCCAGGTTCTCCCCCCATTAAGGTAATTCACCCATGTAATTCAGGAACAAATGTGTATCAATATGGAATTGTGCCTCTGCAACTAATGTGCTCTCTGTATCCAAAACACCTTGTATAGTAGTTCTCTGCCTGTCTGCCTCTTCGTTTGTTTAATGGATTGCTGGGTTGTTGTTTTCTGTTAACCAAATCCCACAAAGGACCTTACAGAGATCAATAAAATAGTTTAAAGAACTTAATAAGCCGAGCCATGCAAAAACAGTCTATTGGCAGATTAAAAACTGTTTTAAATTATGGGGAAAGAACAGCAGCCACATGTCTCCTGTTAAGGAGCACTCTTGTTCGTTACAGCAAGCGAATGGGGTTGTGGTTTCATAGAATAGCTTCGACAGAGCCCTAATAGTTGGAGGCCACTGCAAAGCAAGCCATGCCCTGCATCCCAGCCAGTCTTTCATCCCAGAAAGAGAAGACTAGGGTCCAAGCCCGACTTCCTGACTGAAGAGGATGGGGAGGCACAGAACCAGAGGAAGTTGCCTTATACAGTGGTACCTCAGGCTACATATGCTTCAGGTTACATACGCTTCAGGTTAAGAACTCCGCTAACCCAGAAATAATGCTTCAGGTTAAGACCTTTGCTTCAGGATGAGAACAGAAATTGTGCTCTGGCGGCGCAGTGGCAGCGGGAGGCCCCATTAGCTCAAGTGGTGCTTCAGGTTAAGAACAGTTTCAGGTTAAGAACAGACCTCCGGAATGAATTAAGTACTTAATCAGAGGTACCACTGTACTGAGTTCCCTTATACTGGGAAATGATATATAATGAAATGAAAAGGGTGTTTAAAAGAAGAAGAAGAAGAAGAAGAAGAAGAAGAAGAAGAAGAAGAAGGAGAAGAAGAAGGAGAAGGAGAAAGGGGGAGAGGAGGGGGAGGGGACACATGGCTGTGCATGCACACATCGTGGTGACACAGAAGTGACTGGAAAGGGGGGGCAGAATGGGGCGGAATGGGGGAGGAGTGGAACAGGGCAGACCGGGCTTATGTGCGCTCTGCTATTGCACACAACGACCCAAAACACAACGTCCGAACAATGGGGGTTGCCTGTAGTGGCAGCAGTTCTCCAGAGTGAGGAACATAGGATGCTTCCTTAAGAAGAAGAGTTTGGATTTGATATCCTGCTTTATCACTACCCGAAGGAGTCTCAAAGCGGCTCACATTCTCCTTTCCCTTCCTCCCCCACAACAAACACTCTGTGAGGTGAGTGGGGCTGAGAGACTTCAGAGAAGTGTGACTAGCCCAAGGTCACCCAGCAGCTGCATGTGGAGGAGCAGGGACGCGAACCCGGTTCACCAGATTACGAGTCCACCGCCCTTAACCACTATACCACACTGGCTCCCTTAAACTGAGATGGAGTCGCTGCTCCATCTAAGATCGATATTTTCCACATTGCCTGGCAGCATCTCTCCAGGGTTTCAAACAAAGGTCTCTCCCATTCCTACTCTGACATTGAACCTGGGGCCTTTGGCATGCAAGCAGATGCTCTACCACAGAGCTACAACCCTTCTCAGGTTGTAGCCAGTGTGGTGTAGTGGTTAAGAGCGGTAGACTCGTAATCTGGTGAACCGGGTTCACTTCCCCGCTCCTCCACATGCAGCTGCTGGGTGACCTTGGGCTAGTCACACTTCTTTGAACTCTCTCAGCCCCACTCACCTCACAGAGTGTTTGTTGTGGGGGAGGAAGGGAAAGGAGAATGTGAGCCGCTTTGAGACTCCTTCGGGTAGTGATAAAGCGGGATATCAAATCCAAACTCTTCTTCTTCTTCTTCTCCCAGAGAGCTTCATGGGCAAGTGAGGATTTGAACCCTGGTCTCCCAGATCCTAGCCTGACACTCAAATGACTACACCACACCAGCTCCACCACAGAGATCACCATTCATGAAGAATAGCTAAGCCTAGTTTGAAAGGGAAAACTCAGTGGATGAACAGATTTATCTATGCCAGTGATGCCAAAGTGAGTTTCTGCAATAAAACTCTGTGAATGTGGGTTAGTAGAAGAGAAATGAACAGCCGAAGAGATGTTAGCGTTAATATGGCCAGTATCTAGTTCGCTTGGGCTCCTTTCTTGATAACGCGGAGAATCTCTCCAATGATTTATTTTCCATCTTTTCACCAACTAAATGCCCATTTTTCTAAATGGGAGATTTAGAGTGCATTTAAACAGATAAACTCCATAAACCCCACAACGATTAGTTCAGGATTCAGTGAGCGGAAATGGATTGTTTAACAAGGTCTGGAGAAGAAGGCCGTCAGAACAGGAAGCCGTTTCTATCACTTTCAGCGCCAATCTCTCCCGCACTTAGGTGGAAATTGAAGCTGTTGCTTCACGAGACTCACTCATTATCTTTTGCTAATTTCACCCTCAAGTCTACCTGATAATTTATTAGGCTGCTAAAAACATTTTACAGCCAAGCAAAGTACTTTTTTTTATTGCATTGATTTAATCTTTATGCAAATGCGGATTTCCTGTTAAAATAGGCTAGGTTTCATTCACGGTTATGGGGCATCAGTTTTCTGTTCTTTGTCGAAACTGATTAACATTATGAATAATTTATGGGTTGTTTGCGACGGTTGTGTGAGCGGGTGGCATCTTGTGCAACCATAAGGGCCCAGAAAGAGCCCTGGTGCACCACAGCAAGGTCCTCTAGTCTACCATCCTGTCTAGTGATTGGATTATTGCAATGCACTCTATGTGGGGCTACCCTTGGGGACACGGGTGGCGCTGTGGTCTAAACCACCGAGCCACTTGAGCTTGCCGATCAGGAAGTCGGCGGTTCGAACCCCCGCGACAGGTTGAGCTCCCGTTGCTCTGTCCCAGCTCCTTCCAACATAGCAGTTTGAAAGCACGCCAGTTAAAGTAGATAAATAGGTACCACTGCGGCGGGAAGGTAAACAGTGTTTCCGTGTGCTCTGGTTTCTGTCATGGTGTCCCGTTGTGCCAGAAGCGGTTTAGTCATGCTGGCCACATGACCCGGAAAGCTGTCTGTGGACAAATGCTGGCTCCCCATAGTCACCTTTGACTAGACTTAACCGTCCAGGGGTCCTTTACCTTTACCTTTACCTTTAACTTTACCTTTGCCTTTACCTTACCCCTGGGGTTTGTGCGGCAGCTGCAGCCAGTGCAGAATGCTTGTGGGGACGAACTACCACCAGCATATAACACACTTCCCAAACCAATACGCAATCCAATGCCTAGCTATCCTTTCAACTTCGTACCTCTTTAAATTCTTGCAGTTCAGTTCTCCAACCAAAATTATTATTATTATTATTATTATTATTATTATTATTATTATTATTATTATTATTATTATTTCACTGGTGCCCACTGTGATCTCTTATTTCACTGAGTGAAATAATAATAATAATAATAATAATAATAATAATAATAATAATAATAGTTTATTTGTTCGTTCGTTCGTTCATTCATTCATTCCCCGCCCATCTGGCTGGGTTTCCCCAGCCACCCTGGGCAGCTCCCATTAGAATATTAAAAACACGATAAATACATCAAACATTAAAAACTTCCCCAAACAAGGCTACCTTCAGATGTCTTCTAAATGTCAGATAGTTGTTTATTTCCTTGACATCTGATGGGAGGGTGTTCCACAGGGCAGGCACCACTACCGAGAAGGCCCTCTGCCTGGTTCTCTGTAACCTCACTTCTTGCGGTGAGGGAACCACCAGAAGGCCCTCGGAGCTGGACCTCAGTGTCCAGGCTGGACGATGGGGGTGTGGAGACGCTCCTTCAGGTATACTGGGCTGAAGCCATTTAGGTCAGCACCAACATTTTGAATTGTGCTCGGAAACGTACTGGGAGCCAATGTAGGTCTTTCAGGACTGGTGTTATATGGTCTCGGCGGCCACTCCCAGTCACCAGTCTAGCTGCCGCATTCTGGGTTAATTGTAGTTTCCAGGTCACCTTCAAAGGTAGCCCCACGTCAAGCCCGTTGGTATGGTCCAAGTGGGAGATAACCAGAGCATGCACCACTCTGGTGAGACAGTCTGCAGGCAGGGAGGGTCTCAGCCTGCATACCAGATGGAGCTGGTAGACAGCTGCCGTGGACACAGAATTGACCTGCACTTCCATGGACAGCTGTGAGTCGAAAATGACTCCCAGGCTGCGCACCAGCTCCTTCAGGGACACAGTTACCCCATTCAGGACCAGGGAGTCCCCCACACCTGCTCGCCCCCTGTCCCCAAAAAACAGTACTTCTGTCTTGTCAGGATTCAACCTACTTCTCCCAACAAAACCAACAGTCCTTAAAATTCTTAACTTTGGTTGAATTATGCCCTTGGAGTTTATAGTGATCACATCTTCATAGTCCCGAGAAGCATGTACTTGACAAAACATGACAAGTTAATGTGGCAAGTGCAGAACAGCATATCTAATTGAAACTTCAGGGGGTGGGAATGGCTGGCATAATACAATTATCCTTTCTGGCCTTTCTCCAGGACACCTGGGTAAGCTCTTGCTGTTACAAGTAGCAGGGTGAGATTGTCCATGACCACATTGGCTCAGGAAGGACATCATTTTACATCCTTTCTGATTATGTTAACTCCATCTGACACAGTGGTCCTTCACCCTATGAGTGAGACACTGAATTGCTACACTATTTTAGCAGGTTTATTTTATGGTACATTTTGATTATGGATTTTAAAAAAAAGAAATCATGAAACTGACTTATTGTGCAATTTAATTATGTACATTTTCAAAAATATATATAATTGGTTTTACAATTCTAAACCTCCATTTGGACAAGTAAGCAGTATATAAATTGTATAACACTAATAATAATAGTGTCTACACCCAGAATAAAGAGATGAGTCGCTTGTCATTGGGTTAATTGGGGCCGCAATTGTATTAACCTTAAGCATAGCAGAGCTCTACATTGTATCTTATGACTAGTCTGCAGTCTGGATGGGCAAATCTGTTAATTTCAGTCTCTCATTTTTCAAATCTTAAATTCGGTTCATCATAGTTCTGCATCCGTTTGCAGAGGCAGTGTGGTGCAGTGGTTAGAGTGTCTTACAAGGGCATGGAAGACCAGGGTTTCAATTCCACTAAGTTCTGAAGTTTGCTGGGTGACCTTGGCTCAGCCATCAACTCTCAGCCTAACCTACATCACATTGTGAGGATATTATGGACAGAGAGGGAATCAGGTATACAACCTAGAGCTCCTTGGAGGAAAGATGATATACATGTATATCAATACAACAATAAAATCAAAAAAATTAAAATTAACATCAACATTGTCACCATCAACAACAACTCACTATCAATGGCAGAAGTCAAATACAGGAGGTCAACTACACTGTTGTAAATTTGCAATAAATATTTGGCAGTTAGTTGAGAATTGAGACATTATCTAGGGACCGGAGTCAACATTCTCAGAAGACAATTTTGAGGGGAGGGGGGTGGCTATTGAGATCAAATTTATTTCACCTCCAGTGGAGATGCCATTTTCACAATCGGCACATGCCATAACTGTTGCTACCCGTCTCCAGGCCCAATTTGCTGTTGCTCATTACACTCACAATTGGCTTAATTGCACATCATGTTCTCCATTCAACAGCTCAGCCAGCAGCATTATACAGCATTGTTGAGCACTGTATGCATAAATTGGCCTTAACTGTGCAATAGCTCGTTCATTCAGTTGCCACCGACTCTCCCCCTCACTGCTGATCTGAAAACGCTATTTGCAAACCTGCTCTTTCTCTGACACCTTTATTTGCAAAAAATGAATTGTGTGAGCTTTCCTTTGAAATCTTCTCCTTTGATACCTGGGTGGAAGCCTACAGATATTTGTGGAATCCCTAGGCCTCCGTTGCTTGGTGAATACATGGTGGAAGATAAGTATTCTATGCATTCTGAACAGGAACCTGTGGCCAGATGTTACTGGGCTCCAACTCCCATCATCCCTGACCATTGACCATGCTGGCTGGAGTTGATGGTAGTTGTAGTCCAACAACATCTAGAGCAGGCATCCCCAACCTGCGGCCCTCCAGATGTTTTGGCCTACAACTCCCATGATCCCTAGCTAACAGGACCAGTGGTCAGGGATTATGGGAATTGTAGTCCAAAACATCTGGAGGGCCGAAAGTTGGGAATGCCTGATCTAGAGGGCCACAGGTTCCCTGCCCCTGTCAAATGAGGGTTGCCAGACCTCTGAAATGAGGTTTGCCTGGCCCCTTCCAATGAGGGAGACAGACACATCTCACTAGGGAGGGCATATCACACATGAGGGACTGACACCGAGAAAGGTCCTGTTATGCGTCAGAATCAACCAAACAGCATCCAGTGGTGCCACCACCAACAAGGCTTCCCCGGCTGCTCAAAATAGCTGATATTGGGAGATGTGCTCTTTTAGGTACTTGGGTCCCAAGCCATTTAGGACTTGTGGGGTCTGACTTTCCCTTTCCCCAATTAACTTCCATCTTCAGGACCTGTCCCATGAAATCACTGGGGAATGACTCCATGACATCAGGGGCTTTCCTCCCAGTGACATCACCAGGGGCTACCCCTAGGTCTCAGTTTTGGGGGTGCTCTTGACCTGGGAATCTTAGCTGCAACAACTTTTCCTGTTCACCCAATCACTTGATGGCTGAACAATACTGCAACCTTGAAATTGTAGGCTGTGATGTGATGTGACTGTTTTTAATGTGCTTGTTTTATTTCTAATTATATTGTTTTGCTATATTTTTGTTGATGTCCTGAGCTCCTTTGGGCGAAAGGGCGAGATAGGAAATTGATACACCATAATAATTAAGATTCAGCTGCCAGTCCAGTCAGCATCTGCCCATGGAATGCAGAGGGGGCGCCATTTTGTCCTTCACCTCATGCTGCAAAACATCTTGGGTCGGCTCTGTTGGATGTTGGCTATCAGACTAGATGGACCTTTGGTCTGATCCAGCAGGGTTCTTCTCCTGCTCTCCTCTTTTAGAAAGGGAAAGATGAGCAGTAGTTCTCAAGATATTCCCTTTGAATTAAACTCACTGACCTATGAAGTGTTTACTGTTTTACTGTAAGCAAACAGCCATCTGGTCTGAGTTAATGATGAACCAGGGAGTTCGAGCAAAGCGATATTTCATGCATAGGTATTTTATAGCAGGCATATCATAAACATTACACAGTTGGGAAAACAGTTGATGCTTGAACCATCGAGCGGAACAACAGCGAAACGAAAGCATCCCATTACTGGGAGGTACCACTGGCACGCATTTCTCAACATGCTCGGTGGAGTCCAGGTTGTCTATTCTTCAGGATGCCAAAAGAGGAAAATCTGGGCAGGATCCAAGGAACTGCAGATGGAGCATCTGCTTGTGCAAGAGAACTTCTCCCCCATCCTCTTGGACCTCCCCTCCCATTACAAGCTCTCCCAAAAAACTACTCTTAACAGGGATACTATTACTCTTCAAGTCTCAGTGAGCAGTGCCACAGTTTCAGCAGAGCTGAAACAAGAAATCCTGAGAACGCTGAGGGCATGTGCTTGGATCTTTGGACGCCAGCCTATCTTTAAAGACCATAGGCACTTTAAAGGAGACTATCCTTTATGCTGGGACACGGGTGGTGCTGTGGTCTAAACCACAGAGCCTAGGGCTTGCCAATCAGAAGGTCGGCGGTTCGAATCCCCGCGACGGGGTGAGCTCCCGTTGCTTGGTCCCTGCTCCTGCCCACCTAGCAGTTCGAAAGCACGTCAAAGTGCAAGTAGATAAATAGGTACCGCTCCGGCGGGAAGGTAAACGGTGTTTCCGTGCGCTGCTCTGGTTTGCCAGAAGCGACTTAGTCATGCTGGCCACATGACCCGGAAGCTGTACGCCGGCTCCCGCAGCCACTAAAGTGAGATAAGTGCCGCAACCCCAGAGTCGTCTGCGACTGGACCTAACGGTCAGGGGTACCTTTACCTTAACTTATCCTTTATGCGAAACGTATACTGGAATCCAGATCTTTTTTTGGATTCCTGGAAGGCAGACCTTTATCCTCACCCTGTGAGCCAACTTTGACAGCTGGGGCCATGGCAAGAAATAATGACCAAGCAAGATGATTTGACTCCCCACACAACAGCTGGTGCAGAAGTTTCCCAGTCCTGCTTTCTGTGAAATTCAGGTGTGCAAAAGAGTTTTCTGCAGGGAACTCTCTCACACACCTGGATCCTGCCTGATGTTTGCCTGTTCCACACCTGATGTCATATATGAAGTCAGGTGTGGGGCAGGTGGACATGGTTTGGGGAAATTGGCATTGCAGGCCAAATAAGGAGGCAAGGCAGTCCAGATTTGGCCCATGGGTTGGAGGTTCCTGACCCCTGCTTTTCCACACAGCCAGGGATGGAAGTAGCTGTCAGTTTTGGTTCCTCAGTGCTTCCAATTTTCTAATCATCAGCATCATTGGTGCACATTTCCCCTAATTTTGTGTGCAAAAATGTCTATATTATACCCTGAAACATGGGGGGGGGGGCTGTGTTTCAATTCACATACTCTTTGGCGAGGTTTCTCGCCCCATCAGAGTCAAGCACGCTTGATCACCGTCTTCCCCCACTTTAGTGAGATGTGTTGTATTTCTGCTTAAATTACAGTAATTAGTTGTAGATCTGCATATCTACATATAAATTAGCATGTACAGATTCTATGCAAATCGGTGTCACCTCCTCCTCATCCCTCCCCACCCACTGTTTACACTTTCCCTTGTTTTTGCCAATCCATAAACGGGCACCCTAGCTGCAGCTAACCCCCTGGAAGTAGCTACAATTTATTAGCCATATGTGGTGGACACATTAGAACCACCAACGTCATTGGATTTCAAAGAAGGTTAGACAAAATAGTGGCCCTGGTGGGTATGTTGGACCTCACTGTCTGAGGCAGTGTGTTTCTGAGTGCAGTGGTACCTTGGTTCTCGAACGCCTTGGTACTCAAACAACTTAGAACCCAAACACTGCAAACCTGGAAGTAAGTGTTCCGGTTTGCGAACTTTCTTCGGAAGTCGAACGGGCTCTGTTTTGAGTGTTACACTTCCGTTTTGAGTGTTATGCTTCCGATTTGAGTGTTACACTTCCGTTTTGAGTGTTATGCTTCCGTTTTGAGTGCCACACTTCCGTTTTGACTGCCATGCTTTCATTTTGAGTGTTACGGTTCCGATTTGAGTGCTATGCTTCCGTTTTGAGAGTGGCACTGAGGTCTATCTGTTTTTGCTATTTATTTTGCGTTTTTGTTTTTGTGGCTTTTTTGATTTGTTTTTGTGACTGTGTGGAACCCAGTTCATTTACTGATTGATTGATTGATTGGTTGATTGGTTGATTGGTTGATTGTGTGACTGCAGTACATTGTTTATTGCCTTCATTTTATGGATCAATGGTCTCGTTAGATAGTAAAATTCATGTTAAATTGCTGTTTTAGGGGTTGTTTTTAAAAGTCTGGAACGGATTAATCCATTTTGCATTACTCTCTATGGGAAAGCGCTCCCTGGTTTTGGAATACTTTGGTTTTGGAACCGACTTCCAGAACGGACTTTGGTTTTGGAATGGACTTCCGGAACCGACTAAGTTTGAAAACCAAGGTACCACTGTACTAGTTGCTGGGAATCACAAGTGGGGAAAACGCTGCTGAGCTCAGGCAGGTCCTCCTTATGGGCTTCCTCTGGGCATCAAGAGGACCATGGTGAGAACAGGATGCTAGGCTCTTTTTATGTTCTCCTGAGCTATGTTCTTACATAGCTGGTAGTCTAGATTGAGCCTGGTGCTATTCTAAAATCAAATGACCTATTCTAAAACCTACTCTAAAATCAAAATAAAGTCAGGCCTATTCTAAAATCAAATGGGACCTTTATTATCTACATTTGCTCTCTCTATGCATTCTGTGGTTTTCGTGTTGGTTCCATTTTACATTTCCAATTTTGAGTCTCCAGGCAACTCTCTAAAACAACTCTTCTGTATCATATTGCATTTTTGTTGGCTTTAAGCTCACCGATGGGAAGAGAGGTGGGTACATTCTAAAGGAGTCACTCATCTACCTAATGACATTCTAATTTTGCCCAAATTGGAGTGCAATATAAAATTTGGAAGTGCGAGTCATTTGGGCAAGCCTCACAAATTCATCATTCTCTTCTCCTCTGCTTGTTTAATGGCAACAGCTTGTGTGCAAGGGAAGAGGAGAACTAATGACTTAACAATGGCATGCAGGCCATGGCAAAAATAGAAAGCTAGGATGAAATCTTAAAGGTAAAGGTAAAGGGACCCCTGACCATTAGGTCCAGTCGTGTCCGACTCTGGGGTTGCAGCGCTCATCTCGCTTTATTGGCCGAGAGCTGGCGTACAGCTTCCAGGTCATGTGGCCAGCATGACAAAGCCGCTTCTGGTGAACCAGAGCAGCATACGGAAATGCCGTTTACCTTCCCGCCGGAGCGGTACCTATTTATCTACTTGCACTTTGACGTGCTTTCGAACTGCTAGGTGGGCAGGAGCTGGGACCGAGCAACGGGAGCTCACCCCGTCGCAGGGATTCGAACCGCCGACCTTCTGATCAGCAAGCCCTAGACTCTGTGGTTTAACCCACAGCGCCACCTGGGTCTTAGCCAGGGTTAAAATCAACAGGTACCTGCCAATATTAATGCAAGGAGCTTCATCAGCTGCCATTATTTCACCTGGATATGGGTCTCAGATGTGCATATGTGATGCACTGGTGGACTCAACTGCTCTCGCAGACAGGAGATGATGGGGTGTTTTTTATATCTTGTGTGCGAGTTTTACAGAGACACGTGGTTCCTTGCTTTGAAGACCAGGGTGCTTAATTAGAAGGAGTAGGAACCATCTGATGACATGGGCCATTGGTTTGATCCAGCAGGACTCTCCTTATGTTCTCCAGACTGGATCAAGCCTAAATAAAGGGAACCCGCATTGTTCAGCAGCACGTCCATCATGAAGAGCTGGTGACATATGTAACAGTTATGAGGTTTGAATTCAGATGGAGGAAAAGGAGGGACAGGGGGAACATGTTGGTCATATTTTCCCTCATGACTCTTTCAACACCAAATACTCTGTTGTTTCAACCCAAAGTGCTTTTGCCTGGTTGGAATGTGTCCTTGAATTCTGCCAATGCCTCTTGCGTGTCCAAATGGAGGATAGATAACACCGGTCCTGAAAGATCATCATTGGCTCCCAGTATGTTTCCAAGCACAATTCAGAGGGTTGGTGCTGACGTTTAAAGCCCTAAATGGCGTCAGCCCAGTATACCTGAAGGAGCATCTCCACCCCCATCGTTCAGCCCAGACACGGAGGTCCAGCTCCGAGGGCCTTCTGGCGGTTCCCTCACTGCGAGAAGCGAGGTTACAGAGAACCAGGCAAAGGGCCTTCTTGGTAGTGGCGCCCACCCTTTGGAATGCCCTCCCATCGGATGTCAAGGAATATATTTATGGGTTAGCAGAGTCTGAAACCTGAAGCGTCTGTAACCTGAAGCGTATGTAACCCGAGGTACCACTGTATGTTGGGAGCCGCCCAGAGTGGCTGGGAGGCCCAGCCAGATGAGTGGGGTACAGTATAAGTAATAAATTATTGTGTGTAGAAGCTAGCCGTCTACAAAATGGTGAAATTTACCTTAGTTGTTCAAAGGGACCCAGGTGGCGCTGTGGGTTAAACCACAGAGCCTAGGGCTTGCTGATCAGAAGGTCAGCAGTTCGAATCCCTGCGACGGGGTGAGCTCCTGTTGCTCAGTCCCAGCTCCTGCCCACCTAGCAGTTCGAAAGCATGTCAAAGTGCAAGTAGATAAATAGGAACCGCTCCGGCGGGAGGGTAAACGGCGTTTCCGTGTGCTGCTCTGGTTCGCCAGAAGCGGCTTTGTCATGCTGGCCACATGACCTGGAAGCTGTACGCCGGCTCTCAGCCAATAAAGCGAGATGAGCGACGCAACCCCAGAGTCGGACACGACTGGACCAAATGGTCAGGGGTACCTTTACCTTTACCTTACCTTAGTTGTTCAGCCCTCTTTTACCTCTGGCATCACTCATCACTTGACATGTGGCCTTCAGTGGGGAAGGTGTCCCTCAGATTCTCCACCTCTGATCTAGCTGCTGCTTCTCCTCCACCACCACCTGCCCCTCAAATCAACTCTTTTCCTAAACTAAAATGTAAAGGTTTTCACATTGTCCCCGGGGAGCATTCCTTGATTGTATCTAATTGCGAGCATTTCCATCGGCTTTTTAAAAGGGAAAGGGAAAATACTCATCTGCACAGTGAAGGAGGAAAATCCTCTGAACGCACATTCAAAAAGCGAGCGAGAAATGCTGAACGTGAAATAAATCCCACACGGTTGGGTTTTATAGCAGTTGACCTAATAGACTGTTTAGACTCTGCAGAATGCTTGTACTTTTTCATGTAAATCTACGGTAACATGGATTATTGGCCAAAGGGACTCGGTGAAATCCTCTGGGTATTGCTAAGATCTATCATGTCCTTGAGTATTTAGGAACTCTTTCCCACACAGATCAATGCATAATTGCCTGCAAGCGCTTCAGCAGAGCTATTGCTATATATTGTGTTATGGTGTGTGTCATTTTGCCCCATAGGCTACTACATTATCACATTTCTTGTGCATTTTTGAAGCAAGAGGATTAGCTTGCTGAATTTTGCTTGGCTAAAGAATATATGTAGTTTTGAATGATTTCTTTGCAATTGTTTGCAGGGCACAGTTTTTTTTCCGGGGGGAGACCCCTTTTTTGCAGATGTGGGAGTCATCTCAGCTTCAGGTTAGTGAGTGAGGTGAATCCTCATAAGATTTGCATTTCTGCAACTTCCAACTTCTGCATAAAACCATTCTGCGTTCTGAAAAGTAGATCAAATTTCTTGGTGCCAAACGAACTACGGTATTGTTATGTACTGAGCTGAATCCTAGAACAATAGGATCCAGAATGCAGCAGTCTGATTGGTCCGCAGGAGCCACCCAATCCAGCTCCAGGTGGAAGTGAGTCAGCGACCTGATTGGCCTGCAAGAGCAGTCAATCAGGCTCCTGGATGAAGTGAATCCGCCAATGCTCTTTATTCAGCTCATAGTAGCAAGGAATGAATCTTTCCCCAAAACGTCTGCTATATATATACATTATTTACACAATGGGCCCCACGTGATTGGCTAATTCAGGGCTACTCCTGTAGGCCAATCAGGTTGCGGATTCACTTCATCCAGGAGCCTGATTGGCTGCTCTTGCAGGCCAATCAGGTCACTGATTCACTTCCACCTGGAGCTGGATTGGGTGGCTCCTGCGGACCAATCAGACTGCTGCATTCTGGATCCTATTGTTCTAGGACCAATCAGACTGCTGCATTTTGGATCCTATTGTTCTAGGATTCAGCTCAGTACATAACAGCCATGCATGATTTCCAGATTACAATAGTCTACACAAGACTATTCTTAGGAGTATGCAAGGAGACAACAGTTTGTAGAGAATGTGCAAATATGGGACAAATATGAGACAGTAATAAGAATAAAAAACCATGATTCCATGTGACTGTATACTAGAAATAGCCTGCACAATTTTTAGTAAACAATAGTCTATACATTATGAATATTTTGGGGAGAATTCAAGAAGTCAATAGTATTTAGATGTAGACTGTAGACTGACATTAATGCACCTGTCATATCAAATGCCAGGTGGTTTTACTTCAAGGGTAAAGAAAAAGAATGAGTCCTGCTGGTTTCATTTAGAAGATGAAGTCATACCATGCAATGAGAATTTGATTCAGCAGGTTGGAGTGTTGCTGTCCAAAACCTCCTTGGCAATCAGCTTTTATTCACAGACTTTTAACCTGCAATGATTCGGGTCAGCTTTTCCTTTACAACATAACAGACTCCCCTACTTGTTCTTTAGACACCGCTCCGCTATTAACTAGGTGTTTCAAGCATCTCTCCACTGACCTTCAGTTCATACTAAAAGCCTGAACTAGCAGGAGATGCTGTTGCGGCTGTTTCAGAGGAGGAGGCTCTCTTTCAATGGCAGATCTTGTGATGCCGCATTATGGGATGGGTCATAAGCGCTCCTCCTTGGTATTTTGAAGGTCTCTGGCTTGTTCATTGGCATTTATAGCCACAAGGTATCTAAAATAGAAGGGCTAATAAGAATTTCTAGATGAACAGAAAAGAGAATACTGGACTAAATTATTCTGGATCCAAATAGGGAGTTTTTCCTGGCATCCTTCGCAGTTTTTAAAATCCAACCTGGAAAAGTATCTGTAAGGAGCACTGGGAAAATTACAGTTCCCATTGCTCCTGGTACCTGCCTTGCTAAGGGACAGGGAAGGGAGATCTTACCCTCTTCCAACCATAGAGACAGAGCAGAGCCATTGTGACTAGTAGCCATTGATAGCCCTCTCCTCCAAGAATTTGTCCCATCCTATTTTAAAACACTCTGAGTTGGTGTCTAGCAGCTCGAAAGCACAAAGTGCAAGTAGATAAATAGGTACCGCTCCGGCGGGAAGGTAAACGGCGTTTCTGTGCACTACTCTGATTCACCAGAAGCGGCTTAGTCATGCTGGCCACATGACCCAGAAGCTGTATGCCGGCTCCCTCGGCCAGTAAAGCGAGATGAACACCACAACCCCAGAGTCATCTGTGACTGGACCCAACGGTCAGGGGTTCCCTTACCTTTAAGTTGGTGTCTACCACCACCTCCTGTGGAATGAAATTCAATACATTGTGTGAATAAGTAGTTTCTTTCTTCTGTCTTGAATCGTCCAGCATTCAGCTTCAGATCTTTATTTTCCTTCTCTGGCTATAATGCCCTATCACTGGAAAGAGTTATTTAGTACCACTGCAGCTTGGACTGGCAGATCATTTTTTATATAACAGTGCAAAATCTTTCCTTAACAGTATATCATCTTTTCTTTTTTTTAAAAAAACAGAAGTCCCTCTTTTGTCCATTTTCCTCCATTTTTAATTGGCTTGGAAGTTAATTGCAGGCAGGATGAGATCTTCAGGTTTATCACAGTTTAATTTATAATTGCACATGCAGTTGTTGCGAGTAGCAAAGGGAAGCTGAGATCCTCATGGCCCAGAAAAAGGAGAGAAAACCCAACTTGATAGAGAAGCAACATCACCAAAAGTAACAATAATGCACAGTGAAGAGAAAAAGCCATATGTCAGAGTTGCAGAGACTCCAGGATATGTGAGTGTGCATAGTGAAAGGCTGACTTCATTGGCAAGGAATTACTTAGCAGAGTCGACAACAAATCCAAGAAACAAAAATTATTCCCTAAGAGAGCCAACATAGTGTATTGGTTAGAGTGCTGGACTAGGACCTTCTTCTTCTTCAATCTCAAACTTGAGATCTGTAAAGCTAGTAACTGGATTCTGAATATTCCTTCATCCCAGTGCTGTATTTAAATGTGAATTTTTGTGCAGAGCTTTTTGGTTTTCTTCTTCTTCTTCTTCTTCTTCTTCTTCTTCTTCTTCTTCCTCTTCGAATCATAGAATCATAGAGTTGGAAGAGACCACAAGGGCCATCCAGTCCAACCCCCTGCCAATCAGGAAACACCATCAAAGCATTCCTGACGGGTGGCTGTCAAGCCTCTGCTTAAAGACCTCCAAAGAAGGAGACTCTACCACACTCCTTGGCAGCAAATTCCACTGTCGAACAGCTCTTACTGTCAGGAAGTTCTTTCTAATGTTTAGGTGGAATCTTCTCTCTTGTAGTTTGAATCCATTGCTCCGTGTCCTCTTCTCAGGAGCAGCAGAAAACAACTTTTCTCCCTCCTCTATATGACATCCTTTTATATATTTGAACATGGCTATCATATCACCCCTTAACCTTCTCTTCTCCAGGCTAAACATACCCAGCTCCCTCAGCCGTTCCTCATAAGGCATCGTTTCCAGGCCTTTGACCATTATGGTTGCCCTCCTCTGGACACGTTCCAGCTTGTCAGTTTGTCATTCTTCTTCTTCTTCTTCTTCTTCTTCTTCTTCTTCTTCTTCTTCTTTATGCCACCCATCTGACTAGGTTGCCCCAGCCACTCTGGGCAACTCCCAACAGAATGTTAAAAACACAATAAAACATCAAACATTAAAAATTTTTCCCTAAACTGACCTGAGGCCAGTCTTAGTTTCTCAGCTTACATCACAGGGTTGTTGTGAGGATCAAATGGAGAGGAACAGAACCATGAATGTCACCATGAACTGGGCACAAGGGTTCCTAAGGTGGGTGGCAGTCTTGGTCACTGTTTGGATGCCAAGTGCCATTTTGAACCAGGATGGTGCACTGAAACATGACTTTGGCATAACTTCACCTGTTTTTTGACACAGATTTGATTGCCATTCAAGGTTTGACTGCCACCAAATTTGGCATGAGAGTTCCCAAGGTGGGGTCTTCATTGACGTTTGGATGCTAGGCACCATATTATTGAATCAAGATGGAGGACTGAAACGTGACTTTGGCATTATTTCACCCAATTTTTTGGCACAATGGGCCCAAACTCACAAATTACACTATCCATTTTAAAAAACACAATACGTTTTGGTTTCTTAAAAATCCTGGGCAGTACCAGGAACACCCTGCTACGGAATTATATCCTAAACCTCTCGCTACGTCAAAGCGGTCTTGGATGACACCAGTGGATTCAGTGTACACTTTACAATATGTGTGTTAATTAAATGTTTCCAGCTGACTGAATGGTTTTGTTATCATCTCTACAGACATTTCAGCTCTGCATTCTTAATTGCCGTGTCTCGGGTCAAGTAGATAATAATGCATTTTCTCTAGTGGAAGCAAAGTAAAAGAAAAAGCTGGGGGAGAAAAATGTACCCCTTGATTCTCACTGCTGAGCACAGTACATGTAGAAGCAGAGAAACCCCTGCAATATGATGTCAATATAATGAGCTAATTGTTCCATTCAGAGCTATTTGCCTCAAATTAAATACACTCTTAAATTATTTTAATTTCTGCCTCCTCTAATTAGCACAATTTGGTATCTGTTTCATTCGAGCACAGTGGTTGCACAGACTCACTGCTTTCACCTTCAAGTGTGTTTGTTGCAGATGAGATCTTAAGGGACTTCTTGCAATTACAATGGAATTGATTTGATGGCATAATTCTTTGCCAAAGAACGCCCCCTCCCCACCCCAAATTGACTGAATTTTCGAAGTACCGGTATTTCTGGCTCTCAGAAATATTCCAAAAATTACTTTCCTCCATCTTTCATGGGTAAACTAATGGAAGCCTGTAGGACTCTCCCCTTCCCACACCTAACCACCGTAGTGACCAAATTAACCTATTTACACATTGTGAACGAATAGGTCAAAAATTCCTACTTGGCCCCCAAGCAACCAAGTGAATCACACTGCAAATCAGGGAGGGTGGGTGACTCCCACCACAAAGAAGAGAGAGTAAGGAGCAGACAGTAAGGTAAAGGTAAAGGGACCCCTGACCATTAGGTCCAGTCGCGGACGACTCTGGGGTTGCGGTGCTCATCTCGCTTTATTGGCCGAGGGAGCCGGCGTACAGCTTCCGGGTCATGTGGCCAGCATGACTAAGCCGCTTCTGGCGAACCAGAGCAGTGCACGGAAACGCCGTTTACCTTCCCGCCAGAGTGGTACCTATTTATCTACTTGCAATTGACGCGCTTTTGAACTGCTAGGTTGGCAGGAGCAGGGACCGAGCAATGGGAGCTCACCCCGTCGCGGGGATTCGAACCGCCGACCTTCTGATCTGCAAGCCCTAGGCTCTGTGCTTTAACCCACAGCACCACCTGCGTCCCTCTGGAGCAGACAGACTGCCCCTTAAATAGGATGCTAGAACCGGTCGGCCCCCATGCTATGCACAACACAGCATCAGAGGGGGCTGGCTCTTCCAGCCAGGCAGGCCACAATGTGTTTCCCCACTCAATGCTGGGTGGACCAGGGTGGTAGAATGGGGCATCTCAAAGTCCCATTATATGTGATCGGATCCTTTTCAAGCAGGGGTGCAGGTAAGAGTTCATATTTTGAGCTCCCTCCAAAGCCCAGTTTTAAGTCTCACACCATCTTTAATCTTGACCCAGGTTTAAGGCGGGTATTTCAACTTAACAGAGATGGATCCATTTTGAGGGTTTTCTCCACACCAACATTCAGCAGCTGCGGAAAGGGAAATCCCACTGTGATCCTCTGTTTGCAGCAGCCATCTGGCTTCAGGCTCCCCTTCCACCCACACAAAAACAGAAGTTGGCACAAAGGAGGATGCGGAGAAAATCTGATGTGGTGGAAAGTGGTTCAGAACCATAAGGCTGTTTATAAAATGTTCCAGTAAGGTAAGCACACAGATAGTTCATGTGATGGAACCATGCAAACAATTTCAAGCAGCTTGCAAATCTCATTTAGCATACAACTATGATTGTCTCTGAGTACTGGTAGGAATGCAGGGGGTATTGTCCCATCAACCTTATTTTGCCCTCATCAGAGGAAAGGCAGCAGAGAGAAGGAGGGTTTGGTCAGTTGCCATGTGTGTGCGAGAGTTGAATACCTTTCCTTATCAGTGGCTTCTAGTCATGATGGCTATGCTTTGTCTCCACAGTCAGAGGCAATAATGTTTCTGAATACCAGCTGCTGGAAACAGCAGGAGAGAGCGGTCTTGTGCTTGGGTCCTGTTTGTGGATTTCCCAGAAGAGGCATCTTATTGGCCACTATGAGAAGAAGATGCTGGACTAGATGGGCCAATGGCCTGATCTGGCAGGCTCTTCCTATGTTCTTAATCTGTGAAGCTGGGGTTTGGTGTTATGGAATCATAGAATCATAGAGTTGGAAGAGACCACAAGGGCCATCCAGTCCAACCCTCTGCCAAGCAGGAAACACCATCAAAGCATTCCTGACAGGTGGCTGACAGGTGTCAAGCCTCTGCTTAAAGACCTCCAAAGAAGGAGACTCCACCACACTCCTTGGCAGCAAATTCCACTGTCGAACAGCTCTTACTGTCAGGAAGTTCTTTCTAATGTTTATTTGGAATCTTCTTTCTTGTAGTTTGAATCCATTGCTCCGTGTCTGCTTCTCTGGAGCAGCAGAAAACAACTTTTCTCCCTCCTCTATATGACATCCTTTTATATATTTGAACATGGCTATCATATCACCCCTTAACCTTCTCTTCTCCAGGCTAAACATACCCAGCTCCCTAAGCCGTTCCTCATAAGGCATCGTTTCCAGGCCTTTGACCATTTTGGTTGCCCTCCTCTGGACACGTTCCAGCTTGTCAGTATCCTTCTTGAACTGTGGTGTCCAGAACTGGACACAGTATTCCAGGTGAGGTCTGACCAGAGCAGATTATAGTGGTACTATTACTTCCCTTGATCTCGATGCTATACTCCTATTGATGCAGCCCAGAATTGCATTGGCTTTTTTAGCTGCTGTATCACACTGTTGACTCATGTCAGGTTTGTGGTCTACCAAGACTCCTAGATCCTTTTCACATGTACTGCTCTCAAGCCAGGTGTCACCCATCCTGTATTTGTGCCTTTCAATATTTTTTGCCCAAGTGTAGTACTTTACATTTCTCCCTGTTAAAATTCATCTTGTTTGCTTTGGCCCAATTCTCTAATCTGTTAAAGTCATTTTGAAGTGTGATTCTGTCCTCTGGGGTATTAGCCACCCCTCCCAATTTGGTGTCATCTGCAAACTTGATCAGGATCCCCTCAAGCCCATCATCCAAGTCATTGATAAAGATGTTGAATAAGACTGGGCCCAAGACAGAACCCTGTGGCACCCCACTAGTCACTTCTCTCCAGGATGAAGAGGAGCCATTGATGAGCACCCTTTGGTTTTGGTCAGTCAGCCAGTTACAAATCCACTGAATGGTAGCCTTGTCTAGCCCGCATTTTACCAGCTTCTTTACAAGAATATAATGGGGCACCTTGTCAAAGGCCTTGCTGAAATCAAGATAGGCTACATCCACTGTGTTCCCTTCGTCTACCAGGCTTGTAATTCTGTCAAAAAATGAGATCAGATTAGTCTGACATGACTTATTTTTCAGAAACCCATGCTGACTTTTAGTGATCACAGCGTTCCTTTCTAGGTGCTCACAGACGGTTTGCTTAATGATCTGCTCTAAAATCTTTCCTGGTATTGATGTCAGGCTGACTGGGCGGTAATTGTTTGGGTCCTCTCTTTTCCCCTTTTTGAAAATAGGGACAACACAAAGTTGAGAGCACCTCTTCACCAGCAGGAAGTATTATACCATAGAAGGAAAAGGGAGAAGGAAGGGGGTGTCAACAGAGGAGATTTCCCTGTGCAAGTAGATGAGATGCCTTCAGTGTCCAAAAGATTTCTAAGTAGTCAGGTGAAAATAATCATCTCATGTGCTTGAGATGGGCTCAGAAATAAACACAGAAACAAAAGCCATAGATAGCATATTCTTAATACATTAATGGTGAATATAGCCTTTCCACAGGCAAAACTGAGTAGTTGATGGGATAGAATTATTATCTTCTTCTCTAACATATGAAAAGTATCCCTCTGTGTAACACCTATTGCTACGCTTCCAAGTCAGGTTAAAAAAGTTTTAAGATGGTGCCAGAAAGAGTTTATCTTTTATTTAAAAAAAGTTAGCAAAGTGGCTTGGGGGGTGGATTATTCTGTGGTTCAGGTGAAATGCGGAGAAAGAGATTAACATATCTTTTGGGCTCTGCTGGGAAGAGCCTCTGGCTATTGAAACTTCTTGATTTGTAACTGTGGGGGAGAGACATGTCGGTGCCCATATCTTGGTTGAAGGAGTCTGGTGCTCTTTTGTTTACTTTTAAATCTACAAATGGAACGGGGGGGGGGGCAGAGATTTGTAGTGAAAGATACCAGGTGTTCTTGCAACCTGGAACATCTGAGCCTGGCTTTCTGTAACAGTGTCTTGCTTGAGACCTCTCCAGACAGGTTTGAAACTTCCTTCTGAGGTGCAACCTGTTATAGCAAGAGCTGGACATATTTTAGGGGTGCTTCATAACAACCCCCAGCAGGCTGATGTATTACAATCCAGCAAGAACTTTGATTCAGTTGGTTGTGTAAGTCGGTCGTAAAACAGATAGGGCTTAGAAGAAAGAGGGAGGATTTTTCAGTTGATAGGACAGTGGTAAGTAGGATGAGCAAGTTTTAAAGGGTCTAGATGTGTTTAAAGGGGACAACAATTTTTATGTTTGTGGGTAGAAACAAGTCAGAACTCCAATCGATGACTTTTAAAATTGTGTCTTTAGACTAGTTAAGAGTCTCGGACTATGAAGTTTCCCCCATGCAAATTTCAGGTAATGTAATGTAATGTGATGTAATGTAATGCAGACAGAAATTATTCTGCAAGATGCAGTTTCAGTACCATGGACAGTTCACTCTGATATGAATCCAAATGTGCTATTTGCATCATCTACATGAAGATCAAAGTTGCTTGTCGTGTCTGCAGTCAGGGGTGCTCCTAAAGTGTGCATGTGAAGTCAGACATTATTTTTACATCATTTTGCGGAACCAGAAAAATAGCAGGAGCATCAGGAGTTAGAAGTGTGCTCCAGATTTGGCTGAATCCTGAACCAAATTGGGCAGAGAACAAAATATTTCTGCAGATTTGATTTAAATCTGATTTCTCCTTTTCTCACCAAGCCTGATCCACATATAAACAGAATCCCTCTATGTATGTCTTGGCCTATGTTTCCATTTAGACAGAAAACCATCAGCCAACGATTACTCCCTCCTTACAAGTTGAGGCTTGGTATTTGTAGGTGCAACAATCACACCCATGCCCCACTGTGCAGGGTTCACCAAGATGATTTAGAAGATTGGTGTTCTGCAGGACCTCTATCTATCCTGCCTTGCAGAAGCCAAAGGTTACAAATTAATGTGAAGGCCCTTAACCAACCAGTCAGCTCCTCTAGGGGAGTGTAGCCTAACACACTACAGGTCTAGTCAGTCAGTATTGGACTTCAACTGGGCTCTAGTTCCCTGCAGAGAAAGCTGCTCCTGTAGCAGCAAGGTTCCTTGGAACAGTCCCAAGTCCTGAATGTTCCCTGCTTGACTTGGACACTGCAGGTGATATGAAAGACATCTGTCCCTTAGAAAGCTGTTACCAGTCAGAGTAGACAATACTGAACATGTGCAAAAAAACTAGGAAGCTGCCTTATATCAGATAAATCTAGGTGTTTAAGAGGAACCCTGCTAGATCAGACCAAAGGCCCATCTTGTGCAGAGGATTTCTTACTATGGCCAACCAGATCTCTCCAAGAAGTCCATGAGCAAGCCATCTCCTATAGCTGTTCCTTAGAAAAGGGTTTTCAGGAGAAGATTTCCTCTGAACATGGACCTTCTAAATCTGCATTGGAAGGCCTAGCCTCTATACAACTGCCTCCATGTCCTGTTTCTGCACTGTTAGGTCCTTTAACTTCAACAGGTCTACTCTGAGCTGCATACCACCCAATATGGCTCTGAATACCAGTTGCTGGGAATCACAAGTGAGGAGAGCATCACTGCACACAGGTGATGGAGGCTTTCCACAATGGTTAGCCATTGTGACAACACAGTGCTAGATCAGATGTGCCTTTGACCTTATCCATCGAAATGCTTCCTTTGCTCTTCTGAGATTGCCTTCCGTATCAAAAGGAGGCTTCTCTAAAAAGATTATAAACCTAAGACTTCTTAGAAAAGCAAAAATAGTTGCAGTTCTTTGGATCCCAGCCAATATTTTGGAGACTCACAAATCATTCTTGAAAGCACCAGTACGATTCCCCGCCTTTCCCGAGGAAGAGAAAAGTAAAAAGTACCTTTGTTTCCTATTGTGTAGTCTACAAAGGACTGTCAGTTAACAGATTGTTCTTTCCCCTCTTTTGTTCCTACCTGATTATTCAGAAAGACCAGCATGATAAGGAGTTGCCCACTTTGTCATTCTCTTTTATCCCCTGCAGCAAGATTTGGGTAGGTACCATTTCTCCCCCCTCCCCAGTTCTCCTTTCATTTTACAGCTTATCATTCAACAATGGTACCCCACCCACCTCTCTCTCCCTTGCTCTGTTTTCCCTTCTTTTGGATGTGGTAACTTGATTTGGCTAAAAGCAGGTTTAAACTGTCAGCATTTCCCTCTGTCTACATTGGCTGACATGCACTTTGCTGGAGCTTGCAAAGGGGGGCATCAACGGGGTGTCAATCAGAATTCCCTTCCTAAGTCATGGCACCCATAATTCATGCTCAGCAAAACGTTGCAACAGTGCAGATCTTCATTAAGGAGTTTCAGATCAGCTTTTCTGTCAGAGGAGAGAAAGAGCCCTCCACCCCTTCTCTCACAGCCCCTCCAGCTGCTAACCACATGGATTTTTCTGCCTGGAGATGGGTGAGAGTGTAGCCTTATTTAGCACTCCAAAGAGCTGGGTTCCACGTTGCTCCCGAGGGGGAGGGAGGAAGGAGCCAAATGGACACCGAGGTTTGGTTCAAAGAGAAAGAGTTTATTTCTCCTGCCTAGGACAGCAGAAAGACAATGCGTGATAGTTCACAGCAAGCGCGCCCAAATGCTGTTTGCATGCAGCTTTTATACACTTTTACCCCGGAGTTCTGTAAACCTTATAAGGAAGATCCTTCCTCCTTCCATATAAGGTTTTGTAACCTTATAAGGAAGATCCTTCCTCCTTCTACATAAGGAATAACCTCATAAGGTTCTGTAACCTTATAAGGAAGTTCCTTCCTCCTGCACTTTGGCTGGGCCCTTGTGCGTAATCTTACGACTGCTCTTATCTTGCCCTTGTACTGTTTCCAGCCAGTTTCCCAGTGACGCATGTCCTGAGACCTTGTTGCTAATCTTGCCATTTGCACATGTCTTGTCCTTGAACTGTGGTTAGCCTGTTTCCAGTTGACTCATATCCCGGAACGTGATAACGTGATGTGTTCGTTCTAAGCTAATGGAGACTAACAAGCAATCTGGGATACCTATGCCCCCCCTTCCTTCAAGAGGAACCACCAGGCCATAGCAATTGTTTTGGCTTGGGATTGGCTGAGCAGAGCAAAGAGCCAATTGGACAGAGAATGGATAGAGATGTCTCCAGGAATCTCTATGTTGGAAGACTAAGGAGTGTGTGGGAAACAGGAAATACCATGGCTTTGTATTTTTTCATTTTTATTTTTTAGACACACATATATTCTTTAAACTGGTATGACAGTGCATCAGTTACTCTAATGGACCAGCCTGCAGTGCCTTCTTATGAGTCAAATGGTTCTTTGAACTTATTTTTGCGAACTGCTGACCCAGTTACTGCTGTCACTATCACATTCCTGGCCCTGGATGATGACTCAGACTCTGATCGTCAAGATGTGGGGTCAAGGTTCACGTGGTTCCAGGGCACCCAAGCTCCTTTCTAGGTAAAAGCAGAAGGGCTTCAGTGCAGCCATCAGTTGTGGGGAAACCCATTATGGTGGTTCACACAGCCCATGGACATTCCAAGCCCTGGGAGCTGCCTCACCCATTGATCAAAATCTCACATACACCTGCTTGTTTCAGCTGAATGTTGAGCGCAAGTTTGTTTTGATTCCATATTAAACGAGAACTCTTTTCAGGCAGTGAAATGCAAGTTGACAAAAAGGAGCTTGTCAACGGTTGAATTGGTTATGTGATAGCTTTACTGTGCATCAAAAGTCTTGTTGAACTCAGGTTCAACATTCTGTTCCCGCCAGCTGGATGTTGCTGCAAGCCCTTCTCATAGTTACCTGGTACATGGTGGTATTAACCAGGTTCCTAATGCATATTAGCAACAAAAGGTTCAATGATGTTCCTTTGCTCTTTAATATCTAGCACTACTGGAAATCTGGCCCTTTTCCTTTTGCTCGCTTAAATATAGAATCTCCCACCCATCTGCCATTGGACAATTGAATCGGTTGCTGCAGACAATGTTCAAACCACAACAGCAGGTGGACATTTTTTTTAAACACACTATAAACGTTCAAAGCCAGGCTTTGCAGTTTTCCAAATGTGCTTCAAAGATGTTCCATTGAAACTGTGCCTTCCTATTATTATTTTGACAGACAGAAGAGGGGAACAGAAGATTGAAAGGATTGCAGGAAGCTGCCGCTTTTTTAGAAAGCAGCTTTAATAAAAGGAGTTTATTTCTCTGGAGTTTCTTATTTTCTGGGTTTGGTGGGCATTTAAGAATGCTTCTTTATTGCTCTCTCCTTCCCTATTCGGAGAGATTGGGGCATCAATTGAGGCGAGACAATCATGGACCACTATAGGTCGGGTTGGATAGCTCCTAGTGATCTGGGGGTGTCAGGGCATCAGGTGGGGAAACCCTTGAAAAGGCTGAGACCTGTGAGCCAGCGTGGTGTTGTGGTTAAGAGCGGTGGACTCATAATCTGGTGAACCGGGTTCGCGTCCCCGCTCCTCCACATGCAGCTGCTGGGTGACCTTGAGCTAGTCACACTTCTTTGACGTCTCTCAGCCCCACTCAGCTCACAGAGTGTTTGTTGTGGGGGAGGAAGTGAAAGGAGAATGTGAGCCGCTTTGAGACTCCTTAGGGTAGTGATAAAGCAGGATATCAAATCCAAACTCTTCTTCTTCTTCTTCTTCTTCTTCTTCTTCTTCTTCTTCTTCTTCTTCTTTTCGTCTTCTTCTTCTGCTGCTGCTCCTTCCTTCCTTCCTGACACCCTATCCAGCAGGATTGCTGCCTCCAGTCAACAGCTGTTGAGCAGAGGCATCCATTCTGCAGAATGTAGGGTGCTCACAAGCAGCTTGTGAAGTTCACCCAAAACAATTGAAACCCATCCCCATTCTGGGGAAGGGGAGATGCAACTTCTCCTTCCCCCACCCCCTCCTGGGCATGTGTTTAATCAGGGTCCGTCTTTCCCCCCGGCCACCATAATTAAAGTTTAGCCCTGCCCCCTAACTAATTTGGTACTGGATCCGAGATGGGGCAGGGAGGTCCCTGTGTTGGACAAGGGCAGGTTGTGCTGATTGGGGGCCCCCCAGACTGGAGCCATGGCGAAAAGCAGGGTGGGGAGCTATGTGCAGCTCTGATTTTTGTGCACCAAAACTGCATCGCAAACTCTAGAGAAGTGTGCAATCCAGCTAGGAGTTGCATTTTGATCTTCAAGCAAATTCAGGAATGGCACATTGGGTAATCCACAGCAAAATGGATTGAACAATTTTCTCCTCCATCCCTATTTATCAAAATAGGCCTTCAACTGATGTAGAGGGTAGGGACTATTACTGCTTAATGGGGTCAAGCACTGGCGTCGCAAGGTGGGGTGGAGGGGGCGGTACACCCCGGGTTCCAGGGGAGGAGGGGGGACACTTGGGCTGGCCCCGCCCTGCGCAGGGCCTGCCCACCGGCACCGCCGCTGCTCCCGCAGCACCCTTGCGAGCCTCCGCACCAAAAGCAGCATGTGACGCAACGTCACGACGCCCCCCCAGGGTAAGCCTCCCTGGGGGGCTTTGCCTCCCCGGGTGGCAAGGAGGCTTCCTCCGCCCCTGGGGTCAAGGTATGTCAGATATACTTCTTAGGAAAATATTTCCATGTCTGCCACGTGTGGAGATAAATCAGTGTTCAATAGCACAAATCTCCATGTCTTAGCTGTGCAAATTCCTTGAAGCCAGTTGAAATAGATTGGGGGCGGAGAACACAGGTTTTCCAAAGTCTGTGTCTTCAGTCAAGCATCCAATTCACAGACCTACCCAGGGACATTGATTGCAAGAGAGCAGAGCCCTCTTCAGGCCAACCCTTTAAAAGCAGCCAACAGGCACCCTTCACATCAATGATCTCAAATCCCACACATTATCTGAAATTTGAACCCCATTTGCGGGTTCCACTTCAGGCAAATCTCAGCCTGAAACACAAACCTAACTTGCTGCAAGTCTCTTTGCACATGAGCAGAGCCCTCCATGGGTAGAGCTTTCCATGCATGTGTGGCGAGGCTTAGTCACTTTTCCAAAATCAGTGGAAACCCTTCAAGACTCAGGTAAGTTGGGGTTCCTTGATGTTTGGGGCTTTATCCTTAACCCAACCCAGATCATCAGACTAGGCCTTGTCCTGTGTGATATTTTTCAGGTACATCCTGCATTTTGGGGTCTCTTGAAAGTGACTGTGAATTCTCGTATGAATTCAGATACAGACGGACCCTCTTGAACTAACACACACAGCAGAATGTTATCAACTCGTTTTCACACTTGCAGAATGTTGCGACACAGTTCTCAGAGAGAAAAAGCAAACCGAAGTACATTTAAACATGCATGTATGGAGAGGAAATGCGTTTAGAAAGGTTCGTTTGATGAGGAAATGCTTTAGAATGCATATTTAAATGACATTAAATTGTGAATTTTCACACAGTTTGAAACCCCCACACACTCAAAGAATAATCATGAGACCAAAGTTGGGGAAAATCGTTATATTTGTTCCAAATTATGTTCCTATGTTTCCAGTTTTGACCAAATTGGGCTAGAGAGGAGCTATAAGGTTAAAAAAGGTAAAGGGACCCCTGACCATTAGGTCCAGCCATGACCGACTCTGGGGTTGCGGCGCTCATCTCGCTTTATTGGCCGAGGGAGCCGGCATACAGCTTCCAGGTCATGTGGCCAGCATGACAAAGCCGCTTCTGGCGAACCAGAGCAGTGCACAGAAATGCCGTTTACCTTCCCTCCGGAGTGATACTTATTTATCTACTTGCACTTTGACGTGCTTTCGAACTGCTAGGTTGGCAGGAGCAGGGATCAAGCAATGGGCGCTCACCCCATCGCGGGGATTCGAACCCCCAACCTTCTGATCGGCAAGACCTAGGCTTTGTGGTTTAACCCACAGCGCCACTCGCGTCCCGGACTATAAGGTTAATCGGTCCATAACTGGCAAGAGAGAATCAGGCTTTGCCATCACCAGGGCTCACACTCCATCCCTACTAACCTGTTCCATTCTGACAAACAAGCCCATTATGACTCTAGAAAGACAGACTATGCCAAATGCATACTTTTCTCCAACAGCTTTACTCCACACAAATAACTTCCCAGTAGTTCTGACCAGTCATGTTACTTAGGATGCCTGCCAATGCAACTGTGTCTTTGTTTGGGTACCATCTGTCACTTCCATTTAATGTCCCAGAAAAGAACTTGCTTAGCACCTTCTGTTGAATCGTTCTGAACACCTTAAGGTTTTGTAATAATTATACATTATTTTTTGTTCAACTTCGAGACATTGCCAAGTCAATTGTTGTGTTCCAGCCTGGCAAAGTATAGACATTTTGAAAATCATTTTATCAACAACACCCTTAGCTCACCTAGTGTAACTCAGAGGTTTTTATTTATGGGCTCTCCCAACACACGAATGGGGCTGCCCTGACTGGTTACATCTGCTGGCATCCATGCATGAAGCATGGACACCTGTAAGGATAGAGCCTTTGCACAGACAACTGTACCTGCAAAAGCTTCCATGCAGCATGCAGCCCTAAATGATCAGTGTTCTAAATTTCACAGTGAACTTTTTGCAGGGATAGTGTGACATCGGGGTGGCAGCAGCTAGTGGGGAGGATATGTTGGGAGAACACAGAATTAAGCCTTTGAATAAGGTCCCTTGTACAGTGGTACCTTGAGTTATGAACTTAATTTGTTCCGGAGGTCCGTTCTTAACTTAAGATGCGCTTTTGCTAATGGGGCCTCCCGCTGCCACCGCGTGATTTCCATTCTCATCCTGGGGCAAAGTTCTCAACCCGAGGTACTGCTTCTGTGTTAGCGGAGTTTGTAACCTGAAGTGTTTGTAACTCAAAGTGTTTGTAACCCGAGGTACCGGTACCACTGTAAAATACAAAAGTTATGGTGCATTTTCCTGAAACACCAGATGGGGCAGCAGAGTTTATTTACTCAGGACTGCTTTGTTAAGTAGGAATGCTGAATAGTCTCTCTCTCTCTCTCTCTCTCTCTCTCTGTGTGTGTGTGTGTGTGTGTGTGTGTTGACAACAAAAATGAGGCTAGCCTGTTGGCCAGGGGGCAGTTGTCTTTCCACAAGGGCCAACATTGATACCGAAATCCAGCATCGCCTGAGCTCTGCGAGTGCGGCTTTCTCCCGATTGAAGTGTAGAGTGTTTGAGGACCGGGACATTCTCAGGGAAACCAAAATGCATGTTTACAAAGCTATTGTACTACGAACCTTACTCTCTGCTTGTGAAACATGGACCACTTATGAACGCCATCTCCAACTCCTCAAAAGATTCCATCAACAGTGTCTCCGAAAATATTTACACATCACTTGGGAAGACAGGCTAACTAATTCCAGTGCACTGGAAGAAGCAAAGATCACCAGTGTCGAAACAGTGATACTTTAACATCAACTTTGTTGGACTGGTCATGTTGTGCGGATGCCTGATTATCGTCTTCCAAAGCAACTCCTCTATTCCGAACTTAAAAATGGAAAGCGTAATGCTGGTTATCAACAAAAGAGGTTCAAAGACTGTCTCAAGGCAAATTTTTTGAAAAAAATGTAGTATAAACGCCAACAATTGGGAAACACTGGCCTGCGAGCGCTCCAATTAGAGAACAGCTAATAGTGTCATGGGCTTTGAAGACACTCGAACTCAGGACACAAGGGAGAAATGTGCTAAGAGGAAGGCATGCTTGGCAAATCCACACCGTGATCAACTCCCGCCCGGAAACCAATGTCCCCACTGTGGAAGGACGTGTGGATCCAGAATTGGCCTCCACAGTCACTTACGGACTCATTGTTAAAATGTTGAGAAATCTCAAACTGCAGTTAAAGGCACAAGAGCAGTTCACAAGGTAGGATTTTCCTGGTCAGCTGGCAATCCTAGCTTAAAGAGATGGAGCACGCAGCAAATTATGGAGTAATAGAAACTGACTACTTAAGTGAAGCAGAATGTTAAGACTGATAGCCCAGTCTTTGCCATATTGGGAATCTCTCTAATTTTTGTAATTCTCATACCAAATGCCCACAAAGCACTACAAAATATTGAGGAATCCCCCTTTTCTCAAATAAAAAAATGCAGAAATTGCCCTTGCAGGAAAATCATTGCTGCTATTCTGAAATTTAACAGGATTCATCCCCCCAGACGGAGAACCTAGCCTGCAAATTTAATCCAATTCTGCCCCCAAAATAAAAGAGTTAATGACTTTTCTTTTTTCTTTCTCAGGGGGGGGGGCACTTTAGAAGTAACCAGCACATAACCTGCAAACAAATGCTTTATACATTCTGGAAGAGCTAGTATGCCTGTGAATTTTATTCACTCTTATAAAAAGAGAGAAGTTATCACCTTTTTTCCTTTGTTTGTTTCCAAATAGATGAAGCGGGGAGGACTAAGCAGACTTGGACGGCCAACAAAGTGCCTAGGAACTGAAGCAGACTGTTTTCCAATGTGCTAAACTGAAGTTCAAACAAAATCTCATAGTCAAGGCACACCGCTAGCATGTACACACCAGGAAGTCAATGGTTCAAAGACAGATACATAGGAAAGTTGAAGAGAATTGGCAGTTGTGGGATAGGTTGAACCATACCAAGGTGATCACGCAACCACTTTGCCATGCACACATATCTACACAACTCACACTCTCAAAAGACACGTGTGTGTGTGTGTGTGTGTGTGTGTGTGTGTGTGTGAACTAGGTGTATAACCTTTCGATTGTGTGTGTGTGGATATTTCCACTGTCCCCACCCTGGCACTGTATCATTGAGATTTTTATAGAACCTGGGTATCACCAGTGCTATTCTTAACACTCTAACCACTATGTCATACTGGCTTACAAATTCCTTGTTGAGAATAACCAACCAGAGTTGATGACATTGATATATTTGTTTGGAGAGTTCAAATCTCTTTTGGAATATATAAGTTTGCTCTTGGCAATAAAGTTCCCAGCTGCTGCATTTTGAAACTGCTCCTGTAATCAAAGCCAGTCCACAAAATTCCCCCCACCCATGGATTCAAGGGTGCAAAATGAGAAGTTAACCTTTCATGACCCAGCATCTTGTTTTCGGACAAAGTCCAAGAGCAATGGGGACATAATGCTCTTTGAATTCTCACCACTTGCATTGGCTTACCATTTGGAATGCGGAGGATAATAGGAGAGCAATCAAAGCTTCTGCTAAACTATTCTAATCTCTACATTGTCATGGAATTACTGGGGTGATAAGGAAGAGAGGGTATATAAAAAACATATCCCAAAACAACTCAGAACAAAGAAAAATTAAAGCTGAAGAACAGCAGGCAGGAGAGCCCTAAACTTAATCCAGTGTATTGCTATATAAAGACTTGCCATCTGGAGCCTAATTTTCAACTTTACTGCTGGTATGTATCATGCTGTTCCTTTTTTTATAAGAAAAAATGCCTTTTATATATATATAGAAATCACTCATTAGAGTGATGGGTACCCAAAATGCCACTGCTACTGATTATTTTTAATCTTCAGCTATTTTGGGGAAAAAAACCTGATGCAGTCTATAAATAGAGGGCTGTCTAGAAACAGTGGCACCTGTTTGGATTTGGCAATGCTTTTCTTTCCTCCCAACCCCTCAGTTTTTCTGACAAGATGTGTCCATGTAGCACTACTACCATTAATGTAATACTCAGCCTAACATCTGTTCCAAGTAATTTGGTAGAACACATTATTAAAGAGAGATATATTAAGTGTACCGAAGAACAAGCCTTCCTGGGGAAGGATTAGCATGGCTTCTGCAATGAGAAGCCCTGCTTCAGCAGCTGTTTAGACTTCCTTAAATGTGCTAATAAACATGTCAATAAATGTGGTCTGACCTACATTATGGGAGAAATTCAATGTTGCTGTAAGTAAAAAGTCTGTTAGGGGTGCACTTGTTGAGCTAGCAGAATAGATTGTGCAAGAGAAGGGCAGGATGCCACCATGGTTCTTGTGCCTGGTTGTGCAACAGATTGCAGTAGCCCCAGCACTTCCTGTTGCACAATGAGTTACACAACAAGCATCTGCTAATATAGTTGTTTCATGGGATTTCATATTGTGCAAATGTTATTCTTACCCTTATACTAGTGCAACAGTCCTTATGCTAACAGTCAGAGAAAGTTGAATCTGAGCCTATGGGTTGTACACAAAGTACTACTGGGTAATGCATCCCATCAAAAGAAAGATTTCTGCTTGCACAATGGGACTTGCTGCTTCTCCTCCCCCATGTACCCCTTAAATCCATTCTAGAGTTTCTCTGAACACTCAGGAACTGATTTAGGAAGGGTAGGGGGCACATGTGGGGGCAGAAGAATAGGGAAGTTCCATTGTATAATACTAATACCAATACTAATTTATACCCCCATCCATCTGGTTGGGCTTTCCCAGCCACTCTGGGTGGCTCCCAACAGAATATTAAAAACACGATAAAACATCAAACATTAACAATTTCCCTAAACTTTAGATGTCTTCTAAAAAGGAGAAAACCTTGCACAGTAAATCACCCAAGAATTTATGCTTTTGAATTATGGTGCTGGAGGAGACTCTTGAGAGTCCCATGGACTGCAAGAAGATCAAACCGATCCATTCTGAAGGAAATCAGCCCTGAGTGCTCACTGGAAGGACAGATCCTGAAGCTGAGGCTCCAATACTTTGGCCACCTCATGAGAAGAGAAGACTCCCTGGAAAAGACCCTGATGTTGGGAAAGATGGAGGGCACAAGGAGAAGGGGACGACAGAGGACAAGATGGTTGGACAGTGTTCTCAAAGCTACCAACATGAGTCTGACCAAACTGCGGGATGCAGTGGAAGACAGGAGTGCCTGGCGTGTTCTGGTCCATGGGGTCACGAAGAGTCAGACACAACTAAACAACAACAACAAAATCACCCAAAGATCTGTACTGGGACCTGTGCTATTATTCACAAATGACCTGGAATTACTGGTGAGCAGTGAAGTGGCCAAGCTTGCAGATGATGCCAAATCACTCATAGTGAAAACCCAACTAGACTGCAAAGATCATCCAGAAGATGTCTCCAAACTGCGCATATGGGCAAAATAAAATGGCAAATGGGTGTCAGTGTAAATGATGTATGATGAGGAAACAAGCCCAAACTCCATATGTATACTAATGAGATCTGAACTGTTGGAAACTAACCAGGAAAGACAGTGGAGTCATGGTGGGTAGTTCCATGACAACATCAATCCAGTATGGAATGGAAATAAAGTAGCTTGTAATATGATGCCTTAACTGATTGATTCAGATTTAGATCTGGCCTTTCTGCACTAAGTGCCAAATATGAATAGGAACAATAGGTGATAAAATACGAATAGAATTATTGTGTGTGTGTGTGTGTGTGTGTTTATACAATAATTTATTGTATACAATTGTATATTTATTGTATACAATTTATATATATATATATATATATATATATATATATATATATATATATATATATATAACTCAGGAGAAGGTAAAGCAGCATTCCTGCAAGGGGAGAGTTGTGTCCTGGTTTTTACGATATCCGTTCATCTATACAAATTGAGGAAAGGGATCACATAAGCAGTATCACTTTCCCCAAAGATATCAGCATTGTCCCAGGATGCCAGCATTGACCAGCCTACCTTGTACAGTAAGGCAATTATATCAATTGCCATCCAGATGTTGTTACACGCCAACTCACATCAGCTTGGTCAGCAGTTTTGTATTATGGAAGTTGTAGACCAGCAATAGGGATCAGTTAAGGTAATCAGTTAACAGTATACCCCAACAAATGATTGTTACAGAGGAAACTTTCCCAGGTCAACTGCCTCCTTCTTTTGGAGGGGGGGAGGAAACACCTTACATAATAAACCGTTTACAGGTAGGTAGCCATGTTGGTCTGCCGTAGTCGAAACAAAATAAAAAAAAAAATCATTCCAGTAGCACCTTAGAGACCAACTAAGTTTGTTCTTGGTATGAGCTTTCGTGTGCATGCACTCTTCTTCAGATACCGTGTTGGTGGTTAAGCCCAGGAAAGGCTGCAGTATGCATCAGCAATTTTGGGAATTCTGGTGCAAAACCAATATTCCTTCAACAAAAGTGTAGCTTTATTGCAAAGGGAAGTAAGCCAATATAAAGTAGCCTCACTGGTGTTGAAGGCACTATTTCAGCATAAACCATTTGGAAAGATTAGGTGATATTTCTCCGCTCAGGACACTGTAAAAGTTGCCTTTGACTTGCTAACCAGGATTACTTCAACTTGCCAGTAGCATTTCAAAGAATCGTAACGCGAATCAACAAGTGTCTTGAGTTATTTGCAAAAAGTTGAAGCTGCTGAGAAAACCACACTGCAGACACATGCACTTTTGGAAAATTTAGCATGCCTAATCCAACAAACTCCAGTGTACTCAAGAACATTGAGGTTAATATCTTAAGTGTACTCCACTGTAGACTGAATTCTCACTACCAGAAAGACATCTCTAAAGACACCATATATAATCAGCAAAATCACATGACCAAGATTTCTTTCTGGGATCAACATGCCAGATCAAGCTATAGTCAGAAACCCCCACGTCCAGTCACTCTTTCTCCATGACATGACATTTTTCTAGTTTGTATTCTGTGGGAGAGCATTCAGACATATTCTGCTGCCCCACCACCATCTAAAGTGGTAGGATCAGGTGGTACTTTGGCACTTAATAGTTCTGGCTGTATAACACAAGCCTACCTTTGGGGGGTGGGGAGACGTCCTACTGAACTCAGTGGAGTTTTCTTAAACATTGCAAGAGCATGATTCCTTGAGTACTCACTTTAATAGGACCACAGCAGCATAAGCCAACAATTACTTCACACTGATTGGATACTTTGCCCTGTGTCTTAATCCTGTAGCATCCCTGAAACCACCTGTGTTTTGGAAAGAGCCACATCAAAGCAACATCACTGCCTTTGATGGCACATTGCTCGAGTTGCATTCCCCCCCCCTCCTGCGAACAGCCCTTCAAGGGGGCAACATGAATGCTAAGTCTTTGATGACTTGGTATTGGTTGCATTTTACAGAAAGTCCACCCTCCCAAAGCTTTTCCTGAAAACTTTTTCCCATCTTGATTTGTGATTCTTAAAAGCAGGCACCACCTAAGATTAACTGCTCTCGCCACATCACCCCACCCTGTTAGAAACAGCCAAAGCATGTTGCAACCTCTTAACAAGATCAAAGTTAATTGAAAAGTCTGCTGATGACAGCCAGATCTTGCTGCAAGATGTAACTACCCCTGGTGCATGGGAAGGGCTTTAAACAAAAAACAAGAGAACCAGCTGATAAAACCCTTGTACACAGCTACATCTAAGCAGTCAATTAGAAAACGCTTTGCTTTCAAAGTATGATTTTCAACCCAGTTGTTAGCTTGCCCTGATGCACAGACTGAACCATCAGTTTGTGCTGAATGTCATTACACCGGCCGCTCGGTCCAGTCGTTTAGCATCAGGGTCTGTGGCTACTCAGGGGGAGACCCTTGGCGATTCCTCCCTACCGTGGTGACTTGCTAAATCCAACAGCTTGCGACAGGGAGTTGTGCACAGCAAAATTGCTCTCCACTAATGAGAAGCAGGCAGCCACAGGCATCTGACAAGAGAATTACAGGCAAAGAGGATGGCAAACATACCTTGAGCTGTGGACTTCCCCCACCTTTCAAGGCAGCCAATGTTCTATGCCGGTGTATGCCCCTGATGCGCCTGGAATGCTGCTGAAAGTGTGCTCAGCATCAGTGGCACTTTTTGCTGTTGACGGGAGGTGCGGAGAGGTCCTTTTGAAACTTGCCTCCAGGGTGGTTGCCGTCTCCTTCCTCCCAACAGGATCAGACGGTGGCTTCTCCCCCTCAAGCCAGGGGGGCTGGAGTCCTTTTCCCAACTGCAGTTGCTAATGCTCCACTCTCCGGGAAAGCGCCGAAGTATGTGTGTGCCGGCAGTAGCAGCGCACGCTCATCAGCCAGCCACGAGCAGGGAGATGTGAGATGCATGCCGAAAAAGCCACAGCAAGGAGAAGCAGGCTCCTGGAGCGGAGCCTCTCTTTTTAATCCCGCTGCTAATTACACCCTATTGACCTTCCCACGATAGATCACCAAGGACTTGATCAGTCGAGAAAGAGAGAGAGGTTTCGTACAAGCAGATTCCGCCTCCTTTATTGATACAGACACCTGTCAGAGAGGGGAAAGTTTCAGGGTTGGGTTCCCCCCCCCCCCCGCAGCCTCTTGCTGGGGTTGTGGCATTCCTTATTCATCAAGCCTTTCCTTTTCAGAGAGAATCCCCACAGTGCTCACCGCTGATCTAGCTCAGTTGGTCTGAACAATGGCAGGGAGGAAACAGCCTCTTAGCTTGATAGAAGACGATTCCTTGAAATCTACCAGGGCAATAACTGAGAGGCACTACAACACATTGTTTGCCCTGGCTGGAAAATCTCGAGGGAAGCTGACTTGCTTGCCTGCAGTGGAACAGCAACTAAATCTTCAACCATGACTGGAAAGGAAATGATCTGGGCTACGCTTTTCTCTCTCTCTCTGCTTTTTCTCCTCTCTTTCCCCTAACAATTTTGATCGAATCCAGAACTGTACTGGGCATTTTCCAACCCTCTCTCTGTTCCTGAACCTTGAGACTGAAGTGCAACAGATAGCATTCTGCTCGCTAATTTATGGAATTTGCTCATCATGGCTACCAAGTTGGAAGACTTCAAAGAAGAATTAGACACTTTCATGGAGCAGAAGGGTACCAATAGTTATGGTAGCTATGTTCACCAATGAAAACATTGGATAACAGTTGCTGGGAATCACAAGCGGGGAGAGTGCTGTTGCACATGACTCATGTTTGGGGTTTTCCCATGAGTAGGCCACTGTGAGAACAGGAAGCTGCGTTGGATGGGCATTTGACCTGATCCAGTAGGGCGCTTAAAAGACCAGGGTCCTGGAATTTAATTTACACCAGGGCTAGCCAGTCCAGAGGCTTCATATTGAAGGGGAGTCCACAACCTCCCAAGGGAGTCCGCTCCACTGTTGAACATCTCTTACAGTCAGAAAGTTCTTCCTGATGTTTCTTACAAAGAAATTTGTCCAACTAGTTCAGAATTCTTCTGTCTTAGATTATAACCCTCATGGGGGTATAGGACCCCAAGAATTGGAAGGGACTTAAGGAATCATCCAGACTGACCCTCCTCCACACACACACACACACACACACACACACACACACACACACACCAAAGAAACCCCCCACGGTATCAGGAAATGGGCCATCTCCCCATCACAGGGCATCAGGAACAACCACCCATTTCCCAGGTTATTCTTTTATTTTAAAAAAAACCCAGCTGCCCCAAGGAACTCACTGGGCTAAAGAGAACCCAAGAGAGGCAGAACCACCTTGCTCAGAGTGGTGGTGGAGGGCAGAGCTGCAATGCTAGCTTCCTGCCAGGTGTGTCCATGCTGCTCACATGGAAGGGAGAAGCCACAGGGAGACTGATACAATGTGGGGGCACCTGCAGAACAAATATGGCGCTCCCATTGTTGTGCTTATGCTGCGCCAACCTTCCTAACACCTCTCTCCTCCTCCTCCTCCTCTCCTTCACGATATGTCGCCGTGACACAGCTGCTAGGAAGCTAGCGTTGCAGCTATGACTCACTGGGCTGGCCTCTTGTGCAGCCAGCCTTTGCTCCGTTCCATCCAGTGCTTCTCTCACCAGATGATAAGAGATGAAAGAGGTGATCAGTGGCCTCTTCTATATGTTCTGTTGGAAGCCGCCCAGAGTGCCTGGGGAAACCCAGCCAGAGGGGCGGGGTATAAATAAAAAATTATTATTATTATTATTATTATAGCTGTTGGGCCCTCTGGAATCAATGGGAGCATCCTAGGAGGAAGCAGTTGGATGTGACCCCTGGTGCCAGACTGTTGTAGCAAGTTTCCCCTGTTGTTAGTCCTTACCATCTGGTACTGATGGGGGGCAGGAGATCCAAATTCCATAAGAGTCATTTGGTATACCTACCCTCCATAGAATGGCCACCACTGGTTTCTGTGTCTTCTCCACCATCTCCCTAGTACAGAGCATGATAGATTGTCTCATTGAGCTGGTTATGGGATTAGAAGGATATTATTAAATAACATAGAATGGGGGGGTTTTAATGATCCCATTAATATTTTAGGCCATGTCAGTACTTTTTTTTCCCCCGTGTCATACTGACAGGTCTTGGAATGAAGTTTCGCTCTCCAGAGAATCTCCGTCCATGCACTTTCAACAGTGCCATCCTAATCATCATCATTGCCCTCATTATCCCCATCTGTGGCTCGAACTGATTATGCTTGGATGTCACTGCTTGAAATGCTCAGCAGAATCATGCGACAGAATCCTAAGGTGGTAGAGTGGACCGTACCATTTCGTTCTGCAGGCCGTACCATTTCGTTCTCCATGTAAAAGCTCCCTGGAAGCAAAGCAAGCAGGCATACAGAACGCAGCAGGGGGGAAAGGTCAACTTCCACAACCTGTTGTGCTAGTTTCTTTTATTCGTTTTTTAACAAACAAACAAAAAGAGAGCCATTAAAAATATATTTCCCCACGTGCATTATGAAGTGGTACAAATCTATGGTATTTTTCTAGGGGGGAAAGGTGCCGGAACTCACCATGAACTCACGCTTGTTCTCTTCTAACATCAGTGGCGCCCACCTGGCAGGTGCCGGAAATGAATTCCGGTGAGTTCCGGCTGAAAAAAGCCCTGAGCATGACCACATTTGGAGTAGTCTGTACAGTTCTGGTTGCCCCCCTTCAAAAAGGATATGGTAAATTGGAAAAGGTTCAGAGAAAATCAACTGAAATGATCAAGGGCATGGAGTGTGAAATATACTCTGAGTAGAGTGTGGATTTCATGCTCTTTATTCAGCTCCTAGTAGCGAGGAATGGAAGTTTCCCCAAAACGTCTGCTTTATATACATTATTTACACAATGGGCCCCACGTGATTGGCTAATTCCAGGATACTCCTGTAGGCCAATCAGGTTGCGGATTCACTTCCACCTGGAGCTGGATTGGGTGTCTCCTGCGGACCAATCAGACTGCTGCATTCTGGATCCTATTGTTCTAGGACCAATCAGACTGCTCCATTCTGAATCCTATTGTTCTAGGACCAATCAGACTGCTGCATTTTGGATCCTATTCAACTCAGTACATAACAGAGTGATTCCTCTATGAGGAGCAGCATTTGGGACTTTGTAGTTTGAGAAAAGGCGAGTAAGAGGTGACATGATCGACGGTTATAAAATCATCATGGCATGGAGAATGTGGATGGAGGACAAATCTTTTCCTGGAACAGGAAAATGAAACAATGAAACAGAATGCTGGAAGATTCGGGACAGATATAAGAACATCTTCATGCAGCACACAGTTAAACTATGGGTCTTGCTCCCATGGGAGGCAATGATGAACACCAATGTGGATGGCTTCAAAAGAGGACCAGGCAAATCCATGGATGGTACAGCTATCAATGCCTGCTAGCCATAATGTCTATGAGTTATTGCCACGCTTGAAGGCAGTAATGCTTCTGAAAATCAGTTGCTGGAAGCCGCAGGAGAGGACAGTGCTATTGTGCCCTGCTTAACAGTTTCCCACAAGCATTTGGTTGGCCACTCTGTCTCAATTTCTTTTCTTAAGTTCATGTGTACAGTTCATACAACCGCTTCAGGAGTCTACCTTTTCATTTCCACCTCATTCTACCCAATGTGTAGATCAGGCCTTAGGAAATGGCTGTCATTGTATTTTCTCAGGCCAGAGAGAACTTTTCAGGCACAGAAGAGCCTACCATAAACACCACACTTAGATGTTCGGGTTGTGAGTGTTGCCCCTCCATTCAGACACTTGCATTCTGTGTGTAGACAATAGGCGGAGAGGCTACATAGCATGACCCCACTGCCTGCTCTCATGTGGTAGGACACTTGAATATGGCTGATGAGCTGCCTAGATGAACCTCTGGAATCTTCCCAATATTATCCTTGGATTGCCTATGTCCAATAATTGATTGGACACTGGTTTACTTATAAAATGTGACAAGATCATGGTTCTGGTTGCTTTGGCTGATGGCCATGGTGATAAACAGTAGGAAGCAAGCAGATATCAGCATCACATTTTCTGCAAAGCATTAAGGGAATAGCTTCTGAGCAGGAGAAGGAATTCCTTACCTTAGAGATCTAAACTGTTGTTTGATAAAACCTTTATACTCCTTGCTGAATATGAGGCATACTATGTACCACATTGTAAAACAGTATTGTTCTCCTAAAAAGACATCACATAGGGTTGTCCCAGAATTCCCCTCCTCATCCAAAGTTTACCCTGGATTTGTGTGGTTCTGAATTGCCTGGTCTGTTTTTACAAAGTGAAACCAATGTAGCAGAACTTCTCCATCATTCTTTTTGATTTATATTCTCAGTTATTCCTTAATCCTGACTCCTGATTTCTTTTGTGATTCTGAATTACTCTTTGGTTTTGATTGGTGGCTGCTCCTTTGACTCTTCATCTCCATGTCTCACCTTAGACACCTTAGTCCATGGGGGGGGGGTTAATTAATTATCCACAGTGTTTATAATCTAGGGTTCACTTTCAAGTACAGCCGTACCATGGTCGTCGAAAGGAATCTGGAAGTCCGTTCGACTTTCGAAAACGTTTGACAACCAAGGCATGGCTTCTCATTGGCCGCAGGAGTTTCCTACACTCAATTGGAATCCGTGGAAGCCGCGCCAGACATTTGGGTTCCAAAGAACATTTGCAAACAGGAACACTCACTTCCAGGTTTGCGGAGTTCGGGAGCCAAAACGTTCGACTCGCAAGGCATTCGGAATCCAAGGTACAACTGTATATGGAAAGAATTGGAGAAACCCAACAGACTTGGTGAATGCTGTTGGACCACAACTCCCATCATCCTCAGCCAGTGTAGCTAATGACCCAGGATGATGGGATTTGTAGTCCAACAACATCTATGGACCCAAGGTAGAAGAAGGTTGCTTCTAAAACACACCCCAGAACCTTCTCCAAGAGAAGAGATCTTTGGCAGATGAGTCCTAAACTGAAAATTTACAACTGCACTAAGAAGAGATTATGATAAGTGAGGTGAATCTTTCATTCATCTGCCGAGTTTCCCTTAGCATTCCACACTTGACTTTCTAAAGATACTGTTGACTTTACTTTCTCTTTAACTTTCAAAGCAAGGGTACCTGAATGTCACTCAAGGCAGGTTGTGTGTTTAACCTAGTAGATGGCATTTTTCCTCTTTCCCAGGGAACATTAATAATTTACCTTCCAAGATATTAGAATGGCATTAAATTCCCCTCATATTTTTTACAAGATTTGTATATGACAGCTACGCCTTCCGAGTCTCTTTCATGAACAAGGCTCTTTTGAAAATGTGTGTTTCTCCTACCGGCTCTGAATAATGAGGAGGCCTAATCTGGAGTAAAGCCCCAATTTGCATTTATGACAGTTGTTGCCAGCTGGTGAAGAATGGTGGATTAGGAGCCACACCTAAAAGAAAACTAAAAAAAAAAAAAAGTTGGAGAAAGTGTAAGTGACTTGTGAGCTGACTGGCTGATGACTTTGTGCTCCTCTGTTGGGATGCGTAGGGATTGCTGGCCCCAGCAATTGATGCCCTTGGGCAGCTGCAAGGGCCCAAACACTCATCTAGGGTCGATAGAATCATAGAATTGTAGAGTTGGAAGGTGTCAGGAAATGGCCTACTTTCATGTAGAACCTCGGCAGAGACACATGCCCGAGTGGCATGTTCCCTCCTTCCTGGGTGATCGTTCGGGAGCTTCTTAGGCATTCCCCCCCCCCCGAACATCACAGCAACAGGTGCCAGAAGACACCTGCACACTTAGGATCCTCAGAGTCTTGCGCAGTTGCGTAACAGACCTCAGCAACACAGCATCTTGGCTAAACTACTTTATTACATATTTACACACAGAGCACTTCATCATGGCTCCTTCTCTCTCTAGCATCAGACAGCAAAGAGAAAGAACAAAGGACAATAGTCCTACTTCAGGGAAACACAGTAAGACAAACATCCTGTCTACATAACTTCCCACTTCCCACTCTGTGGAATGAAAACACATACCCAGCCAATGTGATAAACAATAAACCCATGACTGCACACGGGAAATGAATCTTCCAACAGAAAGGACCCCAAGGGTCATCTAGTCCACCCCCTGTAATGCAGGAATTCTGCCCACAGCCATCTCTGGGTGGGCTCAAACCACCAACCTTCTGGTTAACAGCCAGACGCATCAGGCCACTGCGCCACGTTCATCAATGCTGATGCCTCTTTACATCTTCCCACCCTCTTGATCCCTTGGTTGGTCAATGGGCTCATTTGGCAGTGATGGCTGGGTGTGGGGGAGCCAGCCTCACTCTTGAGTTTTCTACACTGCTCCAGATTACCAGACATAGCATCACTCCAGGGCATTGTGGGAAATTCAAATGGTGGGTGGCTTTCCAGAGTATGGATTCAAAATAAGCTTGCGAATGGGAACTGGGCACCATGCTGGGTCCCCGCTTCAGCCCTGAGAAGATATACAGTGGTACCTTGGTTCTCAAACTTAATCCGTTCCAGAAGTCCGTTCCAAAACCAAAGTGTTCTAAAACCAAGGTGCACTTTCCCATAGAAAGTAATGCAAAATGGATTAATCTGTTCCAAACTTTTAAAAACAACCCCTAAAACAGCAGTTTGACATGAATTTTACTACCTAATGAGACTTTTGTTGTTCAGTCGTTCAATCGTGTGTCCGACTCTTCGTGACCCCCATGGACCAGAGCACGCCAGGCACGCCTATCCTTCACTGCCTCTCGCAGTTTGGCCATAACTCATGTTAGTAGCTTCGAGAACACTGTCCAACAATCTCATCCTCTGTCGTCCCCTTCTCCTTGTGCCCTCAACCTTTCCCAACATCAGGGTCTTTTCTAGGGAGTCTTCTCTTCTCATGAGGTGGCCAAAGTATTGGAGCCTCAGCTTCAGGATCTGTCCTTCCAGTGAGCACTCAGGGCTGATTTCTTTAAGAATGGATAGGTTTGATCTTCTTGCAGTCCATGGGACTCTCAAGAGTCTCCTCCAGCACCAAAATTCAAAAGCATCAATTCTTCGGCGATCAGCCTTCTTTATGGTTCCAGCTCTCACTTCCGTACATTACTACTGGGAAAACCATAGCTTTAACTATACGGACCTTTGTCGGCATTGATCCGTAAAATGAAAGCAATAAACAATGTACTGCAGTCATGCAATCAATCAATCAATCAATCAATCAATCAGTAGCTGAACTAGAGCACCCTCCCCTCCAAGGTGTGTCTAGCCCATTATTATCTTCCTTTCACCAGCAAGTCAAGAGGCAACTCTTGGGAAGTAGATGAGTGATGCACATATTTTGCTGGTGCCTTGCTCAGTATTGTCTACACTGACCTGCAGTGGCCCCTCCAGGGTTTCAGGCAGGAGTCTCTCCCAGCTGTACCAAGCGATTGAACATGGGACCTTCTTCAAGCAAAGGTCCTTCCCTAAAGCTAACTCTGTCTACTGCAAGGCACCCCCAAACTGCGGCCCTCCAGATGTTTTGGCCTACAACTCCCATGATCCCTAGCTAACAGGACCAGTGGTCAGGGATGATGGGAATTGTAGTCCAAAACATCTGGAGGGCCGAAGTTTGGGGGTGCCTGGTCTACTGCAAGAATCCCTCTAAACCACTTGCTCTAAACTAGTGGACTTTTTCTTTTTTTCTCTTTTTGCAAGCTTACTGGGTCTCTACTGATGATCAGGACTCACGGTTTCCATGGCTTCCCCTCCAAACAGACTCCTTGACCATCAGCTCTGTGAGCACCAAGATCACTGTTAGTATAGAAGCTTAATTGGATCTATTTGGGAAACAGTCATTGTTTGCTTCATCTATCACAGGCAATCGCAGCACCTTCCCTTTATATCACAAAACAACAAAAAAATGTGAATTGCTGGCTGGGTGCTCGGGAGAAGCGGAGTAGCTTTATTAATACCCTTGATCTTTTCATCCTTTCAGCCTTGTGTGTAATAAACCCAAAGAAGATCTCATTAACTGAAAACTTTTTTTTCCAGGGGAACGTCAGGGAATATAACGGAATAAAGATCCCTTGTAGGCACCATCAACATCATTATGTGCAAATGCGGCATCTGTTGTAAGATTTAACAAGGCCGTTTTGGAGCACTAATGGGCATTCCAGCAGGATGGGATGATGTTTCTTCCACCACCTGAGAATGGGTCAGTGTTTTCATTACTCCTGGACCAAACCCAAATAGTCCCAGGCACTGGAGAGAGTGTAGACTACAGGTGTCAGAAAAAGATCTTTTATTTTTAAGTAGGTCTGGAACAAAGGCATCCTTATGGAGACACCTTAGAAACTTATATTGAGTGGTTGAGCCAGGCTGAATCCTTCAACAAACTCAAATGAAAGGAATGAGTCTATTCTCTAAATCAACTGAAATGCTGTATATATTGAAGGGAGTGTGAGAGAAGGAGAAGCCTTATGCATGTCCTGGAAACATAATCTGCCTGTCTTCTTATATGAGCTGAACATCCCAAGCAAAAAATATACTTTATATGAAGCTCAACACCCCATTTTCCCCCCAGCCTTCTTGCTTTCTAAGGTCCCTAGCTTACAGTCTTTCTGCTATTCCGGATCCTGCCCCTTTCCCAGCATCAGCAACAATAGACAATCTAAATATGTCCTTGCAGAACAGGGGGAGTGGTATGAATGGAAAGAGAAGTAGGGGATTCCATGTTAATTGTGCACAGTGGCAAGCCTTGGAAAAAGTAGAAGGGGAAAAAGGTAAAGGTCAAGGACCACTGGATGGTTAAGTTCAGTCAAAGGCGACTAAGGGGTGCAGCGCTCATCTCTCTTCAGGCTGAGGGAGCCAGCGTTTGTCCACAGACAGCTTTCCGGGTCATGTGGCCAGCATGACTAAACCGCTTCTGGCACAACGGAACACCGTGATGAGTGCCAGAGCACACAGAAATGCCATTTAGCTTCCTGTCGCAGCAGTACCTAATTATCTACTTGCACTGGTGTGCTTTCAAATTGCTAGGTTGGCAGGAGCTGGGACAGAGCAATGGGCGTTCACCCCCATCATGGGGATTCGAACCGCCGACCTTCTGATTAGCAAGCCCAAGAGGCTCAGTGGTTTAGACCACAGCGCCATCTGCTCCTGCAGAAGAAGGAACTTCAGCACAAGGAGATAGGAGAAGCTCAAAGGAGGGTCCTGTGATAAACAAGCCTCCCGAGGTCTGAGAACAAAGGACACCCCCCCCCCCAGTTCTGCTCTGTAAACAAGAGTGGCTTGGTGTTCTTAGGAACCTCAAGGGGAGGGGTGAGAAGAGAGACCAGCCCACAGTGAAGTGTCACAAGGGGTACTAGGAGAAGTATGAAGACAAGAGCCAAGGGTGCATGAGAGCTCCCTCCAGTGGCAGGAGTGGTAGATGCTGTCTATATGACTTCAGTGGGTTTTAAACCTATTGCACCCTCCACACACACACACACACACACACACACAACAGGGGCACCAACTCTATGGGGCCAAGGTGTCCTTTGTGCCCCCATATCTGTTTGGAGTGGGCTGCCCCCCTCAATGTTGAGCGGTGCAAGGCTTCAGGGAATCGACTTCCTCCCCCCGTGGCAGTAGATAAGAAGATCAAAGAAAGGAACAACTTACCAGTTAGAAACTTTAATAATCACAGCGACGAGAACAACAAACACATCTCCTAGAAACAGCGGTGCTCCCAATTAAGGATCACACCCCCTTCCATCCCTATTAATCTACTTCACTCCTACATCTTGTAATCTGAGCTTGTACCCTCTGTGCTTTCTGTTCTGAGACTTTCTGAGCTCTTCTTGACCTTGGGCTGAGCAGAGGAATGCTGTCCAGAGACTGTGAATCAGTTAACCCTTTCTCTTCCAGTGTTTCTTCTCCTAGCTGTTCTCCGTCCAGAATTTCCCAGCTTCTGCCTTCTGAAATTTGCCCCTCTGCAAACCACTGTTCCAAATCTATACTGACCTCCTGCCGAAGATTCAGGATCTGGAGAAGGAGCAGGGGGAGGGGGTGGCTCTCACCATTCCTCCTCAGTGCAGTCCTCCACAGCACGGGACCTGACAATGGGGCGGAAGAGGCCAAGCGCAGAGCTGAGTGTGATGTGGCTTCAGTGGCTGGCTCCTCCTGAGCATGAGAGAGGAGGACCCACCGGCCATTGAAGCTGCACCACGCTGGGCTCCATGCTTGGCCTCTTGCACCTGTTTCAAATCCCAAGAGATCCTCTTAACAATGACCAATGACCAGGGGGGGACTGTAGGCTCAGTGGCAGAGCATCTGCTTTGCATGAAAAATGCAAATGTTCCATCCACAGCATCTCCAGAAATGACTTGGAGAAACCCATCTGAAACCCTGGAGAGCCACTGTGTTGATGGACTGAGCTACAAGGTCTCATTTGGGATTAGACAACTTCCTATGAATTAGGTTTTATCCCCAAACTATCCCTCTTATGGTCAGCAGACCTTAGGGGATAGGAAAGATCCAACAGTCCTTGGGCACTGGGAGGTTCAATCCTTTGGACCGCTCAGTGGTAGATCATCAAGTAATTTCGTTGTCCCCGAAGGGGACAATGACAATAAAATAATATTCTATTCTATTCTATTCTATTCTATTCTATTCTATGTTTCACTTCCCAGTATCTCCAGGTGGCAGAAAAAGATTCCTGCCTGAAATTCTGGAGAACCACTGCCAGTCATTTTAGACTATGTTTAGCTAGATGACCCAAAGGTCCAACTCAGCACAAGGCAACCTTCTGTATTCCAACCTAAGCAGTCAACCACTTTCTCACGCAGAAGTCCCCAAAGAGATTGAGCTTTTATGGGTAGCACCCACTGGGTTTCTCTGCAAGTTGCTCCCATGGAGACAGCTTTCCTTTCAACAGAGCTTGCTTGTACCCAATAGGTGGTGTTAGTATCACAGCTCCAAAGTGCTGTATCAATGATTGATAAAGACTCCTCCTGCCAGCCCAACGCAATGATTGCCGAACCCTATATCCCCTGTGTAAATAATTTAATTCACGTTTATTGAACTCAAATGCCAAGGCATGTGAATTAGTTTAAACTGCTTTAAGGTGGGTGGAGAATTAAAATAAAATCAATGGCAGGAGCGTTGGGCTTTACTGTTCCTCGAGGTGTGCGCACACACAAACACACAAAAGCACTGGAAGTTTTGGAAATTAAATGCTCCATCATTACCTAAATAGGCAGAGGTAACTGTCTGGGTGATTAATATCAGAATCAGCTTGCGCCGTGGAAGAGGCCCATTCCATGCGGCAAAGTGCCCCTTTTTATCAGATCTTTCCCAGACTCCGCAAGAGTCTCTGGGAAACCGACCAAGCAATAAATACATCAGAGAGCAGCGGTAAACAAAATCATAAAACACCTGATGTGACAAGTAAGACACCCACGAATATATAAATATGTATGAACCAATGGACACTTCCGGAACACCCCAGTAGATTTTGACTGGAGGCCTACTGTTTGGTCTGCCCAATCAAATCATTGTGTATTCATAGGCTCAGGTGCATGGAATTGATGTGGCTTTAAAAGGGAGATAATAGAGAACTGGACATGTTGTATATTTCT